>CP137679.1:19373596-19535408 GCA_037976565.1 Mesocentrotus franciscanus | reverse complement strand
TCCCTTCTTATTACACTTTCCTTTGCTATATTTCTGAGCAAATTTTCTACATTTAATCTTTAGGATTTCCAATTTCATAACATTTGAATTTTCACTGCTGTTTAGACATTTTGTTATAATATTTCTGATTCCTTTCTTAAAATTGTTGTCACTGAGATAGGAAGTATTCAGTTTCCAATACCCAGGACCTTTTCTTAATTCACTCATCCTTAATTTCAGAGAGATTGCATTATGATCTCCCTAATGACAGGTCGAATATCTGTAGAAAGAACTTTCCCAACATATCTTTACTTATTATCCAATAATCTAACCGTTTCGCTATATTCATATTCAAATTTCTCCAAGTTTTTGGAGATTTTTTTATCACTAGGGAGCTAAAGGTATATGTATGGTAATAACCTGAGGAGCACAAGTGACGTCCGAAAATTCCAGGTCAAGCGAAAACAGAACCATGACAAAATTAACCAAAACAAATGAAAACATAAAAATAAAACCAACAATGAAATATCACCTCGATCTTGAAGGGGCTGTGCAGCACCTTAAAAAACACCCCTTCACATCCGGCTTACAGGCCCACGAGAAGAAGGGGCAAGGTAGGACTCTGTGAGACCCCAGCTCTTATCTTGGTTACTACACCACTGCGAGCCACAATCTTTTGGCACAAAAAAAGAAAAGAAGACGATTTTTTATTGCTTTAATTTTTATTGCTTTATCTATATCATAACGATTTAGATATTAAAATAAAACTTGATCGAACCAGAGGGATTTTGATTTTTATGGCATACTTAGACGGAATATCAATGCCCTTCTTACTCTCGTCATGGTCAAGGAATCCACTCAAGGAAACCATTCTGCACGCACTGATTTGTCACTTTAACACAAATCCTAAAGCATTGAGCGGAGTCTAGCTCTGTCCGTCTTAGTGGCTGCATCAAATCAGCTAAGTTGAGCCTTTGCAGTATGCCCTCAGCCTAGTCTCAGTGTGCAGAAACTGTTACGCACAGCGACTGGCAAGGTTTTGTGCCTGCAAACTATCAGGAAATCTGCCAAGTACACGTAGGCCTGCAGCTGAATAGGATACTCCGTTTGCGAGATCATGTTTGGAGACTTTCCCCATATTTTCACAAAGTAGGCCTAGGCCGAATACGAGGTGGGTGTTATTTCCTGTTATTTTGAACTCTCATGATATTTCTTTCCTCATCTGAGAAAAAACACTTTTCCTTTGCTGGCTTACTCTAGCTAGGGAGTTATTTTGGAGTTTAAAGTAACCTATATAGAGCAAGGGATTAATCGTAAGGGTCGAGAGACAATTCTTACGATGATCGTAAGAACGCCTTAAGTTGTTCATAAAGGGCTCTTACGGCGTTCTGAACGGAGATTCGTATGGCCTTCGTACGAACGAATCCTGGTGTTTGTAAGGCGTTCGTAAGGTGCTCGTAAGATGTAGGTCCACAATTTATGCAGCGCATTTTTTGCAACCCGACAAAATATTTTAAAAAATCATAAGATCTTCTTATGAATGACTTGAGAATGCCGTCAGTTACACGTACGATCATCTTGCGAGAACAAAAAAATCGTGAGATGGCCTTCAGTTCTTCGTACGTCAGACTTAAGGCTATCTCTTACGAGAGAAAAAACGAAAAATTAAACGACGTACGTATACGAACTCCGTAAGAAGGACGTAAGAAACTATGCCCCATCTTCGAATCTCTACGAACTCTGAAATTCGGACGAACAGGGAGATTCGTACGAACGCATCGTTCGTAAGAACCTTTATGACCGTAGCTTTAAAGAAGATGTTATTTTTAACCAAGCCCTCTCCGGAAAATGTAAATAAATGAACCTAATCAATACAAGGAAACATTAATATATATATATATTTTAATAGAAAAAAGAACTAAGTAGAGAATACAATCATGACAATAGACAATATGTTGTAAATTAATGTCTTTAAGTTTACCTTTATTTGCACCTGGCTTGAGTTTTGCTTGGGTATTTCGTACTGCAGGATTAACATATAGACAAAATGCACCTGTTCACATGATCGCATTATCTCTTATTCATTCTAATTCCAATGTTTTCTGACTGTTTTCAAGACAATATCATTTTTGTCGATCATAGTTCTATGTAGCTTTAGGTCTCATGGTATTTTTTAGGGAAAAGCAAACTAAGCAACAATTACTAAATTTCAGCGACATTCGTTCGCTATTGCTACTCTTCAATACTACTATGACGTGCAGTAACAAATTGAAATTTCAGGACTCGTGATAAATTCGTTTAACAGTTGATTCTCTCCCCCTCTCTCGCTTCTGTATCCCCCTCTCTCTCTCTTTTTTTCTCTCTCTCTCATTTTACCTCCCTGCTCTCTTTCTCTCTCTATCTTTATATCTCTCACTTTCTTTCCCCTCTTTCTCTCTCTCCCCCACCCTCCCCTCTGTCTCTCTCTTTCTTCATCTCTCTCTCTCTTTCTCTCTTTATTACTCCCCTCTCCCTCTTTTTCTATCCCTCTCTCATGTTATTCTATCTTTATGTCGGTCTCTCTGTCTGTCTCTTTTTATCTCCCTCTCTCTCTCTCACTCCTCTCTCTCTCTCTCTCGCTATCTATCTCTTTCAACTCATTCCTCTTTCTATTTCTCCAACTTTCTCTCCCCCTCTTTTTCTCTTTCTGGAATAGAGAGAGGGCTTAAGTGAATTGGATTCACAAAAATACAACAAAACAATTACTGTAAATTGATAGTATAACACATATGAAGCTGGAAATATAAATTTAACTCTCGAATTCAGGCCTATTTGCAACAATGTGGCATTGTGACAGATTTTGAGTAGAATAATTCCCATTTTTTATGGAATGCACACTAAACGCATATCGAATAAGGCATTTGTTTAAGCTGTCCAGACTCAGTAGCAGAACCAGGGGGGCGAAACGGCCGCGCCCCTATTAATTGGCGGCGCAAAAAAAAAAGAGAAGGAAAAAAAGAGGAAGAAAAGAAGAGACAAAAGGGAAGGAGAAGAGACAAAAAAGAAGAGGAGAAAAGAAAGAAGAGAAAGAGAGAGAGAGAGAGAAAAGGAGAAAAGAAAAAGAAGAGAGAAGCCGGGTGAGAAAGGGAGAAAGACAAGGAAATGGCACTTAGTGACAGTAACGACGGATGGGTATATATGCGCGTGTGAAATGTGCACGCATGGAGGGGGTGACTGACCGTATTCTAACGTATGTGCAAAACTGAGTCGGAATTCAGCTTAATTTAAAAAATATTGAACATGCTTGTTTATGTTAAGCCGTAGTGCCTGAAAAGGTCAGTGTAGTAAAAAAAAACTTCTGAAAAGGCCGCGCCCGGCGCCTCCAAAGAGCGGCAGAATGGTAATCAGGAAATTTTGGGGTCTTTCCCGAAGGCTTGGGAGCCGTTATTGAAGAGGGGACCGGCCGGCCATACGTAAATGGCAGTGACGGAAACGATGGATAAGAAGGAAGGGGTGCACATGTGAACTGCAAGCGTATTGTGGATGATCATCCCATCATTTTAGGTTGCGCAATCTGGGTCAGAATCCAGCATAATATATATATTTTGTTTTAAAGGTTCATGTAAAAAGCACTCGTGATAAAGCCGCGCCCGGCCCCTACAAAGAAGAGCAGAATAAAATTGTAATCGGGAGATTGGGGGTCAGAAGGCTTGGGAGATGTTATTAAATAAAGGGGGCCGGCCGCATTAAATCCCGAGCCGCGGATTCGAAGTTAAACGTTAAAAAATCAGCCCCTGCGCTACAAAGGTCACCACTCTTTGGTGAGAAATTTGAAAAGGACACATTGTTTTGGATGTCTTTAGAAGCTATATACTCAAAAGTCAAATTTTATATGGACCAGGGGCGGATCCAGCCGGCGGCAGGAAGGGGCCCAATTCGTAATTTTTTTTGGTGCTATTTTGAACCCCCGTAAATGATGTTTTCCTGGCATCTACTAACACAATGGTGACGATAATAAGCAGTGCATGATAACGTCTTTTTAATTAAATCAAGTAATAGTTTTAACAGTTTGACCCAATAACGATGCGGAGCATCGTCCACGAGCCGCGTAGCGGCGGAGCGATTTTTTGTTTGTTTGTTTGTTTGTTTTTTTTTTTTTTTTGGGGGGGGACTATTTTGAACCACCGTTAGTGATGTTTTCCTGGCATCTACTAACACAATGGAGACCATAGAAAGCAGTGCATGATTACGTCTTTTTAAATCAAGTAACAGTTTAATAAACAGTTATATCCAGAGTTATCATGTGTTTGGTTAAGTTACCAGATGAGTTGAATTTCTTCTCACAATATTTGCACTTGAAAGGTTTCTCTCCAGTGTGCGTTCTTTCTTTTTCCTTTTTTTTTTGGCGGCCGAAGGGGGATTCAAACCCCCTAACCCCCGTGTATCCGCGCCTGAGCGGGGTTAGAGCACTATTTTTTCTCCTTTCTCCCTTTTCTCCTTTTTTCTTTTTTTTCCTTTTTTTTTGGCCAGGGGGGTAGGGGGTTTGAATCCCCCTTGGGCCCCCCTTGGATCCGCGCCTGATATGGACGGTAGAGGGGTCGCTTCACAACTCTTATTTTGCCCTTCATTTGGCATCAGCTCGTGCCAACTCGCTTGTGTTTGTATTTAAACTCATGTTGGTAGAAATCATGGACAGGGGCGGTGATCCTAGGTCCGATTGGGGGACGCGTCCCACTGGAAATTTTGAAATATGACTAGAAATAAATATAGCGGAAAGAACGTACATATTGGCTTTGGGGTTTTCTAGAATGCATAATTTCAGCATTCAAACTTGCAAAAGCTGTGTATCTTATATGAAGCGTTTTAATTTAGATAATTCATCCCCAACAATGAAAAAGAATCGACGACTTTGCTTCTTATAGTGGTTTGTAAAAAAAAAAAAAAAAAAAATATTTATATTGTATTCATATGGAAAACGGAGTTATATGAGCACGTTGGTAATTTGTAAGCGAAAGCGAGTGATAAAGTCATTCATGAATATAAATATGTAAAGATATAAAGAAAGTGTTTAATATATTTTGAAATTCATGAAACACATATATAGTACCACGGGAGTTTAATTGTTCTGGAATTCCAAATAAATGGAAGTTTTCATTGGAATCATGGTTGTAGCACGAGCTGTTTTGATATTTACTCCACAAGTATTCAAATTTCATTTCATAACACCTGCAGTTAATGCGGGATGGGGTTGTAGCCTCTCTTTCCTCGAAAATCAAAAAAATTTCCAATATTCGGGCAGCGAGCTGCCCGCATATGCATTTTGTATATGTTATCTCGTATATTTTGGTGATAAATAACACTTTCACAACATACATATGCTCAAATACTTCCTCCTCCTCCTTCTTCTTCTTCTCCTTCTTCTTCTTCTTCTTCTCCTTTTTCTCCTTCTTCTTCCTCTTCCTTTTCCTCTTCTTCATTTTCTTGAATATACTCTTTCTCCTCCCTCTCGCTCTCCTATATAACGCTTCTTTTGCATTTTCTTTTTCTTTTCTTTATATATGTCTTCATGTTTTTCTTGACTATACTCCTCTTTATCCTTCTCTTTCTTTCTGAGGATGATGTACACGTATATAGATTGTCTTTGTATTGGTTTTGTGATGAAGACAGACTCTTCTGCAAATTGATGCCCATTTACAGGTCTTATTTCTACATTTTTTCAAAGGGCCCAAGCACGCTGTTAGATAATTACAGAGGCAACCAAGAGGGAGAACCACAAGTCGTCATGAGTTGCGGATCTTCACCCAGTTACCCTTCCGAGGTCAGTCAGCAATGGGAATCCGTAAAGAAAACGATAGAGTCAAGGGGTCGGCAAAATCGGGTAACCATTAGGCGATCAGGCTGGAAGACGGTGAGAGTATTTGTGTCATCCACATTCCGTGACTTCCATTCAGAGAGGGAAGTCTTGGTCAAAGAGGTAATATCATTTACTTAAGTTTAATAAGTTTAAACATAGCAGTTCAAAGTTTTCGAAAGGTGTATGCATAAACTAGACTTGCCTCCTAAACTAATCAGCTTTGCCTTTGCGAATTAGCACTAATTCTTGTCTCTCACTCTTCAATTCTTCCAGATAAAGCTAAATGTATATTCAATGAACAAATTATGTTATTTTTGTATCATGTCAGAGTGTGCACTTCAGCTAAGAAACACATAATTCAGTATACTGGCATGTAATATGTCTTTGTATAATTTATTTTTAAGAACAGTAGGGGAAATTATTTTTAGACACATAGCAATTAAATGTGAACGAAGTAAACCAGCCAGAAGATGCATCTTCATCTAATTGTAACCTTTTCTGTGCTGCAGGTACGTCAAACCACTCCAGTTTTGATATAATATCCAATATCTTTGAAAAAAGAAGAAAATCGTGTTTCTTCGTATGATTCAAAACCGGTTCGTGAATTGTGAAGTTTGATATTCATCAAGCACTTGTATGTATCAAAATGAACAATGACAAGTTGAACTTCTCATACATGTTGAAGCATGGTAGCACCATAATTATAAAGGTTTATTTATTATGTGTTGACATCAACTGGTGATATTTCTTTTTTTGTCAAGTTTTTCCAGATATAATGCCGTGAGAAGACAAGATATGTTATTGCCATGTTTGTTTTGACTGTTACATTTTATCAAATAAAGAAACAATTTTTGAGAAGACTGAAGATGGTATTACACGATATAAGCAAGTAATATTTCTTCACTTATAGGTGTTCCCAGACTTAAGAGAGTGGTGTGAGAAGAGAAGACTGCATCTTGTAGAGTGTGATCTCAGATGGGTAAGGGATTATCGCTCCCATGTCGTAAAATTCTCAACAGTTTCATTCAAATTTCAAACTCTTAACCCTTGCAAGAAAAAGTTTCTCCTGTATTTTGGTATTGATGTGAGACAGTTTTATCAGAAAATTACAAAGTATGAGAAAATTAAGACGAGAAAATGCAACTCTTCTACGCAACTTTGTAATCGTTCCATGCAAACTCTTGGCTCATGAAAAAAATGTAAAATTTAATTCAAACAGTTTTATGCCAGTTTTTAACATATCCTTGCTGCACCTTTAGGATTCACAAAATTGATTTACAATGTTTGTAATTGGATAATTGGTCTGCAAATGAATAAACACAACAAGAACAATAATAATGAAAACAATACTTTATAAAACACTGTACCTAACCATATTACTTAACCCTAAGCTTTAATTAAATCTCAATCGTAATCAACCCAAGTATTAACCTATACAGGATACAGTATACTTTGATAGAGCAGCTCTCTTACTCTTCTGTGACCATAACGGTACTGTCTGTTTTTCTGCATAGGGAGTGCCAAAGGACACTACGACCGAAGAAACACTTAGAACATGCCTGAGTGAGATTGATAGATGCTTTCAAGAAAACGTCATGCCCTTCTTTCTCAACATGACTAGGTAATGACAATTCTTTTTTGTTCAGTGATATTCCTCATATCTATATACTTCCAAAGGAGGCGAATTGGCTCAGTCGGTAAAGCGTCTGCCTGTTAAACCAAAGATCGTGGGTTCATGCTATCATTCCGGGTTTTTATTTTTTATTTGAAAGTGTGGTTTCTTTGATTTTTCATTACTACCCCTATCCTGTTTATTTACAAAAAAAAAGAATTTAGTTATCAGAGTCGGTTTCATATCCCTTTTTGAATAATTCCATCACATTTATATACACTAAACTCATTATAATTTGAGAAATAATAGCATTGCATTTATGTTCATTATTTATGGGATGTCGTCTGCTTGGGCAGGATTGGTTCATATTGTAACGGCATTAAAACATCGTTATTTTTCTGGCGAATCTCTTGCATATCCCAGATGCTATGGAGGTGGTTTTATTTTCATTTTTATAAATCACCCGATATGTAGTTGACCTTAATTTGTACGATGACCATCTGTTAGCTTACCAGTTTCTAGTGATACGATATTTGCTATATTTGTGGTTTTCTTTGAACAGGCATTTTAACGTGCCCCTCCCCTGTTTCATAGACACAGGCTATGTTGAGTAGAAAACACTCCGTCTCTCGGAAAGGACGTCAAATGGAGGCCCCGTGTAGAGGAGAGTCACTACCTTTGCACGTTAACAACCCACTGCGCTGTTCGTTTAACCCTAATAAGGCCGGGCTATTTGAGTTCTTAATACTTTCTTATGTATTTCATTGTTTTTTTAACTTATGTATTTCATTGTTTTTGTTGTTTTATTTCATTTCTAACTATAATTTAACTATTTTGACCCCCAAAACAAACACCTAAACTTTAAAAAGACCAAATAACCAATGTTTTATCTCTTTTAGGAAAAATGATATTTCCATATGTTTTGTACACAAATCACGAAAATGAGCGATTTTCGGGCCGACATGTAAAGACAAAAGGTCACGTGACTTTGTAACGGTAGGTCCGATTTTCAAAAAAATTGTTTTAAAAGATGCGCAAGACTCGAAAGAATAAAGTCATGAAGCGGCGGGGCGTCATCCGTATGCGTTCCCGAACAATCAGAAAAATCGCGGAGGGGGCCATCATGGCCCCCCGGCCTTATAAGGGTTAAGAGTAAGGGGAAACCCCGGTGTAGTGATCCACCTGCACACCCCCATCAGTTATACCGCGGAGAGACTCGAGGGTTACAGTGATTCAGTTTGCTTTTCGCCTCCCAGGCACAGATGGCGCCAAATATATATTAGTTTTAACTCTAAATCAAGTCAAGTTCAAAATTGTAATTCAAAATCAAATCCAAAGGAAATCGAATTATGCCCATTGTTTGATCATACTGAAGGAATGTTGGTCACTAGCTATTTAAGAGAGAAAGTGACCTCTAACTTTTTCTGCGACTTCCACTGGATATTGAAACCAAGAGAAAATACCTCAGAAAGCCAATTTTAGTTTGAAAAATACAAGTCAGATTCTAACTCCAAATCAACATAACATTGCAAATTCTTTTCGTCTGTCAAATGCAAATCCAATTTTGTCAAAGTGCATGATGTGTTTGGAACCCATGCTTAGAGGAAGTCCCATCTAGTGTTGCCAATCGAAATCAGAATATACAAACTAAAAGTCAAGATAGTCAAATCAAAAAAACTTTTCCATTATTCAAAATAACATCTTAATCCAATAATGTCTTCCTATTATTTAAACACAGTGATCGATGTGGGTGGATCCCAGGCCTAGAGGAAGTGCCCTTTAGTGTTGTCAGTGATTATCGCTGGATTCATGGTCTCTCTATCACAGAGATGGAGATCATGCATGGCGCCTATCGTAAAGAGAACCCAAACTGTAAGTTAAAAACCAGTATCATTTATTTTATTAAATCCAATCCATAGAGTATTTGATCAAGCGATTTTTTCTTACAGTTTCAAGGCAATTCACAATTTGCTTGTATTTGCTTGCATTATAGATTATAGACTTGTATAGACACTGGGGGTGATTAGAAAGTTTCAAAGCAATATAGTTGTAGTTGTTACCCTCGTATCGAACCTTGTCAGGGAGATTCGCTTCGTCTCCCTTTGACATCTTTTTTTAGTACCCATGATTTTATTTTATTTCTTTTGGACACCTGAAATATAAAAGCACAAAGAAGCTCTCTATAAATGTTTCTGCTTGTCTTCTCATTTTCATTTGACCATATGTTCATATATTTGTTACATAAAGATTTGTATTCATCTGTTTGTGTTTAGGTTATATGAATATATTTATGTTTATACATATGTTTATGTATTGATGTATATAACGTAATTAAGATTGCCATCTGAATTTTGTCACTTATAGTACTTCAGAAGTTACAGATTCTATTTTCTCTTCTTGTTTGTAACCACTTAGCCCTCTTTGCCCTGCGAGATGATTCCTTCATCGACCATATACCTCAGAATTATCATGTGGAGTTTGTGGATAGCAACCCCATAGCACCCCACAAACTCAGGATGCTCAAAGAGATGCTGCAAACCAGATTTGGGGTAAGATAATGATGAGATGATAAAAGTAGCTTCTAGTATAATGCTCATGTCTACATGTCTTGCTGTGTTGCTCCTAGAAGTCCAATATCGTTACCTCAGCTGTACCCATACATTAATGGTTGATGATTGTCTTACCTGACTGCTAAGAAAGCATGTATATGCTTGTTAGTAAGCAACCCGGGGCCGACGGCTTTAAGTCCTCTCCGAGGGACTTGGTAACGAGGATTGATACCTTACTAAACGGCACGAGCGAATTGACTTGGTTTTGAACCTGTGACCTCTTGGTTACGAGACCTCGATCTGCTCTATCACTGAGCCATCCCACCTCCTCATGTACATATAGCACTATGGACAGCATATTGGGTACCATGTAGGCCTACACCTGGATGGAGAGTGGCAAATGCACATCAATGTTTTGCCAAAGGATGTTAGTGCTGGACTCGCTGGGATTTAAACTCTTAAAGGAGAATGAAAGTCAAAAAATAATAATTGTGCATTTGAAAAATATCGTTGAAATCACTAAGAAAATCTTAGACCTTGTTTATCGTTTTTGATAAATCAAATTATAAAAGGTCATTTCATCACAATCCTACCGCTACTGAGTGCCGCCATTTTTTGGCCCTCGTTGGAGATCGTGACGTAAATGCGCTATGGATGTATGATTGGCCAACTATATCGATCATACTTATAAGTATAATTGCATGTTTTATAAAATCTTCAAAATAATATAATATTTAATTTTTTAATTGAAAATATTAATTTAAATTATAAATAAATTACATTGTCATATCAAGACAGTAGTAAAATAAATATCTCTATTTAATGTGAGCCGATTCATACATTTTCAAATTGGATGGCAGGGATTCGGGCGTACGCGTGGGAGCTTGACCAGAGCACAAACGCACGCGTATGTCTAGTCTTGGATATTATACAATTCTAAAACCGTTATTACCGATCTTTGTGAGGGTTCGATGTGTTTGTAGATCGCAGGTCTATTTCCATCATCGAAAACAAAAATAGAAATCATAGTTTCGTACTCGTGGTCTATCACTATTAAGTACATGTATTATGGATGGTCAGCAGCCATACATGTATTCGACCCGGTTTATACGGTTCAGGAAATGAGAATAGCTCGAGGCTTGATCCTGTAAAGCCAGTTCATAGTTGCAGTCTGAGCATGAGCAGATAAAAGGTCACTGCAGACCAAATTGTCAAATACACGGAGACAAAATACTGGATACGTGCTCATGAAAGTTATGTAATCATTATTGATTTATGCACAAGGAGTGCACTCCTTGATAAAAAGGTGGAAGTATTCTTTGAAAAGGGGAAACAAAGGCTATTTATGAAGCACCTCCATCGCTCTAGCAGTGATTATTTCAAATTGTACAAAGTGGGACCTCTTCATGTTTTGAAGATCTGTGGATATTCGGGGTCATTTGGGACATGTGCTAACCGTGATCTGGTCTATAGCACGCATATGCTCCTCGGGCGCGCGCCATATTGTGCTGAATTTTACGCGATTAGATAGTTGGATCTTGATGCAGATAAGCACCAAAATTCTCAGGGATGGCCCTGCCGGAACCCAGTGGCCCTAACGCGTGTACCAGATGAAAAGACGGCAAACCGCAGTGCAACTAGTTCATGACGATGAAAATCGAAGTGTAATTTCAAGAGAAATATGTTCCTAGCGACCTAGCCCTTTCCCAAAAATCTGTTGAGAACTCTTTCAAAATGTAAAAAATTACCGTAGATCACGAAGGCTAATACCACTTTTTCAAAATAAATGACTATATCTACTTTAATCTACTCATATATCAATCATACTCACCCATTCTCCGTGAATTAAATCTTCTCACTTTGTGCGAGTAGGGTCTTGCATAAATTTGCATAATTAAAGTGACGCAATGAGGTCAAATAAGTTACCACATTTCTTGAACGATACTATCGATAAAATACATATTCATGACGCTCACATCCAATCAGAATGCCGCCTAGGGTGCTTATTCCGTCTCCAAATGATCCAAAAGAGGCGGAGCCTCATCCCATTCGTGCAATGGTTTCCGCGCGTGCTGCTTTAATCCGTCTAGTAATTTTATTTAAACGTCTTTGGTCGAGTGCATGCATGCCAGTAGTCCAGAATCTGGCCTTTTTAAATTTTGATCTCCACCACACCAACATTACCTCCCCCTACTTATTTGCTACCAGCCGATGATGGTGTGATCATTAAATTAGGACGCCCGGCGAAAAAACCTTCTCGGGACCGTGCCGTTCTCGGGATCGCGCCATCACACGACTTAACGAGTATAGTCGGCGAATAAAAAAATCAACAAAAGGGTCCAGAGCTAGACTACTCACCCGTAGACTCTAGCTCCGAGAGACTAGGGTGTATTTCTTGTTAGGCCTACCGGTTTGCTGTGTGCAGACTTGTACACACATTAATGGTATGTCCACCAAGTCTGGTGTCAGCGAACTATGGCCTTCTGCACTATCATATGTAAACTGAAGACCCTCTCCCTTTAAGTAGACTTAAGAAAATACAAAGTTTTGGTATGGGGTCATGAATTTGGTTCAAATGAACATATTGGAAGCATATGCGATCCTACAATATTCAGTGATCGTTGTCGCGGTTGAAATCGAGTCTAAAGTAATGAAATTGTAAATAATAAACTCTTTATGTTATATAGCTCCCCCTCAAGACTGATATTACTTTAGCTTTAAAACAATGTTTCTTGACTACAATCGACCGATTTGCTATTCCTGTTTGGAAATTATATATCAGAACTGCATATTCTGAGATTTTCATGGTCGCAGCTATCATTGTATGGCCGTAGGCGCTATTTGAAATTTATCAAAATTTAACGGGAGCACCGGTAAATTTTGATATTCAACTAATCTCGAAAGCAGAAGTGTATTAGGGACTAAATCTGCTAATACTTGTAATACACCCATAGGGGCATCCAAATATATAACAATTGTTAAGAATCACTATCCAGCCGATTTTTAAAATTTCCCCAAAATTTGTATTACCTTTAAACAACCCAGCGGTAAACCGCAGCATATGTGAACAAGCCTAAATTGACAATTGTAACCACATGTTACGATAACGTTATTCGATTTTGCTTCATATTTTCAGACGGATAAGGTATTCAAGTACTCCTGCGCATACAAAGGAATTGATATTGATACTGGTATCGTGGAGCTAGATGGGCTGGATGAGTTCAAGGTCAAGGTAAGCAATGGCATCACGGCTCTGTTTCACACTGGCGTACTTATGGGGCCGGGGGGCTTGGGGGAAGGCAGTTGACACCCCCTATTAAAATTCAAACGTGGTTTATTTCTAATTCGATACCAGTGATTTACAAATGTTCCTGATTTTTTTTTCTTCACTTTTGCCTATTATGCCAGAGGCGTCACTCCCGGTGGGGGAAAGGGGAGGGGGGGGGGTACTGTGCCACCACTTTCTTCAGGTATACCCACAGTGCCACTTTTTTTTTTTTTTTTTTACAGAGGACGAGTGCCCCTTTTCTTTTTTTGTAACTTTCCTTTTCCTCTCTTTTCAGGTGCGAGAAATTCCCCTTTTCACCTCTGATATGTTTGCCATTTTTCACCTCTGATAAGTGCCCCTTTTTTTGACACATGCCCTTTTTCCTTTCTAATAAGTACGATATTTCCTTCGGATAAGTGCCCATTTTCCTTTTTTGTATGAGCCCCTCCCCTTTTTTCAAAATGCCCCTGTTAACATCTGATAAATGCCCCTATTAAAATCTGATAGGTGCCCTTTTCCTCCAACAGATTCCCCATTTCCATTCTCACAAGTGCCTTTTTTTCATCTCTGCTGAGTGTCCCTTTTCAGGTGCAAGAAGTGCCCTTTTCACCTCTGATAATTGCCCTTTTTACTTTGCAACGAGCACATTTTCTTTTCTAATAAGTGTCCTTTTCCCTTCTGATAGTGATACGTGCCTACTTTTTCTTTCTCCATAACATGCACCCCTAATTCAACCCAACTTAGAGCCCCTTTTTCTTTAATTTTCCCTACAGCTCGCTCGCTACGCTCGCTCGCATTTATAGATGTTATAATTATGTTATTTATAAAAGAACTTTTCAGTCTTTCGTTATTAGATTGCGCTTAATACTCATCAGGATTTGTTTTTTGTCTTCTTTATAAGATGTAATTTTTCAAACTGGGACCACACAAATCTTAAAAGGTTTGCTCGCTCGGTGGTGATGCCGATTTCATTCTGACCCAAAAAATAGTTTTTGCTCATTACGCCACTGCTGTTTCATAATACTTCAAATGAGGAACAATTGCCTATTGACAAAGCATTCACAACTGCTGCTCCCAAACTGTGGAATAACCTAACTAGATTTCTTCGCAACCAGCACTCACTATAATTAATACCTTCAAAAAAAATCTCAAAACTCACTTCTTCTGTTAATAACATAATTGTGAAGTGCATTTGAACATGTGCTATATAAATACATTATTATTATTATTATTATTGCCACATTTCTGTAAACAAATGTGCTCACATCCAACGGAGACATATCTGTTACCGCTTAGAGACGGTATTCTGTATTAAGCGATATATGAATCCAGATTTATGATTATTATTATGATAATTTGATTTTGATAGCAAGTTTCCATCTCTAGACTCGATTCTTTCCTCTGCCTATATGTCTCGTTTATCATTTGTCTCATCTGTATTACCTGTAGGTGTTTGACTTCTTCAAGGAGGCTATTGCTGAGCAGTATCCCTTGGATGAGAGCAGACATCTGGATCCCTATGAGCAAGACAAGGAAGTACATGAATCCTTCATGAAGAGTAGGAGTAGTATTCTCTTAGGACGCGATGATATCCTGGAAAAGGTTGGTTGAACTGTTAAATACATGGTTCTAGAAATAGAATGTAGGCAATTTAATTGGTCAAATGACACCACAAGACAGTGCATCTTTCTTTCCTATCACGCCTACCATGCAAAAAAAATTCCCATAAGAAAGTGATCACCAATTAATGGCTGAAAGTGATAAAGCATGGCTAAGATGTGCGTATGCGTATATCTGGCATGTACGAAATAAGATGCGGTAAATTGCATGCAGTTTCAAATGACAAGGACAATGATGCACGCACTGAGACGAGCATTGTACTGTTAGGTTGCACTTTTCTTCCTTCAATTAAGGAAATGACGGCCTCCAATCTGTGTGACAATTTGTTTAATTTTTTGTTTAATACGGTTAAAACATCTCATACATAATACAAATTAAAATGAACATATGTATTTCAAATATGTCATTATCATAATACAAAATGATGAGAAATATAGTATGAGTAGAAACCGAGATTATGGATAATTTTTTTTTAAAGACAGAACAACATAAAAGGTTACTATATCATCATAATTCTAGCACATTCCATTTTTTGCGAAATCTTTGCATGGATCTTTTATAACAAATATATTTTTTTCTGTAAGGTACGTTTGATTTAATTTAATAAGAAATAAATTGAAAGAAGGCAGTATCTCAAGAAATCTACATAAATATAATGTTTCCCTTGCAATAATAATACAATTATTCAATAAAAAACATGGTGTTTGTCTTGTATCCCAAATCAGATCTCCCCGTCTTTCAGTTGACAAATTTCTTTATTAAATCTAGTGTGCCACCATCTTATAAATTCGTTCAAGTAATCTCGTGTATATAAACATTCTACCAATAGGTGTTCAATCGTTTCTGGCTCTTGTTTGCAAAAAAAACACACAAAAAACATTTCATTGTCTATTACTTTCATTTTCTTCAGCTTTGCATTTACAAGTAATTTACAAGTAAGCATCGTGTAATTATTTTATATTGGAAAAATCTAGTTCTTGTATCAGGAATAGTTATAAAAGGTAATTCATTTATAAAATCAAAATCTTCTTCATTTATTTTATATTTTGATCTCCAGTAGGGTTCTGAAGTAGGATTGTGATATTTATTTTCTTTTAGTACCACATTAATCATCTTTATTGAAATTTTTTATATATGAATCTGTCTATTACGAAATATTATGAAAGTGTCCAGCTGTTTTGATAGATGCCAACTCTCAATACACTGAGCTTTCAACCGCTGCGGAATGGCAGAAACGACTAAACGCCAAAGAAGTTAATTTTAAAAACCAATCCGTTGCCACTTGGAAAAAAGCAATTAATTTTCCATTTTCATCAAACAAATCTTCTATACTGTATACCATATACCAATATCAAATAGTTCTTTTACAAAACAACTGTTACCAGCAATCTTTATTTGTCTGTTGTTCCATATATAACTTTCTTGGGAAAGTCGATTATTGTTACTCAGCTCTCTAAATTCAAAATTTGCATATAAAACCTCTTTATATAATAAATGTAGATGTCTTAATTTTATACAATCTTTTTTGTCAAAGTTGCAATAAAGTAAAAATTGTCCACCATATTTTCGTAAAGAAAATTAAAAAATATTTCCATAAGGAATATGCTTCTTCAAAAAGTCTTACTTTCCGTTTTATTCTTAGCGCCTTAAACATTGAATGAATGTCCATCATATTCAGGTCCCCTTTTGAATACGGAGCAATCAATGACGATTTAAATATATATATATATATATTTATATATATATATATATATAATTCCTTTTTCCGTTCCATAAAAATACATGTGTAGTTTTTTCTAATTCTTCCACCACATATTCAGGGACAGGTAAAACTGACGCACACACAAAAAAGAATTTTGACAACTCAAAAGTTTTTAGAATTTGTAGTTTTCCTATTAAGTAAGATTTCCTTTTCTCCATACATTTATCGAAATTAAGCTTTAAAGCTGAATCAGTGTCGTAAGAGAAAAACAAATCCAAGACCCTTAATAGGTTCGTCCGGCCATTCAATCTCAAAATATTTATCATGTGACTCTCTATATGAGCCCTACCACATAGCTTTACACTTATTGTTGTTGATTTATAAACCAGAAAAAGAATAAAAATTATTGATAACTGACAAGGCCACTTCTACTGACACTTTGTCCGCTAAAATCAATGTTGTGTCATCTGCATATTGAGTCAATTTAATCATATCATTTACAAGTATACCTTTGATATCATCTCTTTGTCTGATCTCACATGCAAGTGATTCAATACAGAGTATAAATAAATAAGGTGACAAGGGCTCTCCCTGTCGGACACCTCTATGTAATTCAAAATATCCTGATGAATGTCCATTGCTACAAATAAAACTGCTAATATTTGTATAAAAAGACCGAATACACTTTTGAAAATTCTGACCAAAACCAAATTTATCAAGAATATTGAAAATAAATCCCACTCCAACGAATAAAATGCCTTTTGATAGCCTCAGAATAAAATAAGACATGGAATGTCGTTTTCTTTTGTATAGAACATAGTATCTATAATATCTAATATAGTATCTAATGTTCGAATTGATTCGCCTATGTAACGACCTTTTATGAAACCTGTCTGACATGAATTTATTAACCGTGGTAGAATTTTACATAATGGGGTAGCAAAAACTTTCGATGCAATTTTAATATCAGCATTGAGTAGTGATATTGGTCACCAATTTTCCAGGTAGCGTTCATCCTTACCTTCTTTTCTAATCAGAGTGACAATTGCTTGTTTTTGTGAAGTTGTAAATTCTCCCCTCTCCAAACTCATACTCACTGATTCTAAATAGATATCTTGTAAGATATTCCAAAATATTCTGTAAAATTCCACAGGAAGGCCGTCATTTCCAGGGCTTTTATTTGCAGCCATACTATACAAAGCTTCCTTAATTTCTTTCTTATTTAATGGTTTATGAAGAATATTTCTCTCTACCTCATTAAGAGAAGGTATGTATAAATTTTGCAAAAAATTCTTGGCCTCAGAATTTGCACCATCATTTAACCTTGACTTATAAAATGTTTCATAAAACTATTTCTGTGTTTTCAAAATATCTTGCTGATTCGTAATCAACTTACGTGTATCTTCTTTTATTATAGAGTGTCATAACTTTTTCACTTGGTTTCTTTTTTTCTAAACCTAAAAAATATTCGTTGCTCTTTTCTGTGTGACACTTGACATTTTGATTGGGTTTGTTGCTTATTTCTAGACATTATATTTCATATTGCGGACCCGTTTTATAAAACAAAAAAAATTGATTCATGTATCGAAGCTTGAGCATTAGTGATATGCACTGCACTTCGTTAAGTTACAATTAGCCAGATAATGAACTCGACAAGTCTCGTTCATTATCCAATATTGACTGAACCTGCATGCAGTGCACATTCACTCGCAAACATGATTTATTTGTATACTGTTCTGCTTGCGGGAGATCTTTTAGGATTTGGTGTTGTATAAGTGTGATTTTCTCTCTGTGATATTAAAGTATTTTATAATTTTTACCAGAGCTCTTTTTTCCAATTTTCCAAAGCGCTTTTGGAGCTTTCGAAACCTAAATCACTCACCGCTCCCATGCATTTGTTTTTCGGTGGTTACCTGCCCCCATTGGCTGGTAAAAAAGGAAAGAGAGAGAGAGAGATATGGGAAACACAACGTAAAAAGAACATGATACAATGTCCCCCCTTTAAACAGCCTTGTCTTGGTGGCTTTGTTTACCATCAAACTAGCAAAGATAAAAGAAATGGGGAGAGAGTAAAATGGGGGAGGGGATGGCAACATGAAAAACAAAACATACATACACCTCAATTAAACCCAGTTACTCATTACGTACAAATGTTTTTTACGAATGCCAATGGATCTTGCAGATTGAATCCTACATCCTGGACAAGGAGAAGTGTAGCGCCCTCATCCTTCTCGGTGGACCAGGTAGCGGCAAGTCTTCTGTGCTAGCCAGGTTTACTGATGACGCATGCTTGAGGGCTGCCAATGGAGAAATACCCAGGTATATTCCTTGGATCAATTCATTGAACTTTATTCGACAAATGGGACAAACGGGGGACTGCCACAGTCAAATCACGGCTCAAGTATTATATGTAAATGAAAATATACTTCAAAAAGTCAGGGTGTCCAGGTTTTTAATCCATGATGAATGAAGAGTTTTAATGAAGTCATGTCTCGTCATGATTCTTAAAGTTGGATGCTTCAACTTCATTGAATCGATGTTCTCCTTCTTCTTCAGTGGACAGGGGCCTCGGAACATATTCTATCACTTTGTCGGTGCCATCCCAGGATCCACTAATCCAGAGAAAATGATCAAAAGACTTCTCAGAGAACTCAAAGTCTGTAATGTAAGTAATGTAAATTATCATAATTTAGGAGTATTTGCAATCATCAAGTTGTATGTTTAAACAAAAACACTTGTCTCAGGCCCCTTTTAGTCATGCGTCGGCTTTTAAAGCCGGCCCCGGAGGCGACCTCAGTCCACTTCCAGAGGTATGTCTAACAGGGGTCTAATAATGCGAGGAAAAGGTTATGATGACATACTCATTGTGATTGGAGCTATCAGGTGAACATTATCTTTGAAATACTGTTCTTTGTCAAAAGAGCAGATCAGCATGTTTTAGACACCGTCTTATACTATGTACTTACAAGTTTTAAGATCACTACTCGTCAATGTTGTTTTGAAACTGAAACACAAAAAACACAAAAAACACAATGAAGGTGTTTTTTGCTTGTGGAGAATCTAGTTCAAAATCTAACCATGTTTAATTAATTTTGGTACCTCACCTAAAGTATATTAATGTACTCAACTAAACCAAAATAGTTTGATGAATTGCCGTTTGGTCAGCAACCGTGTTGTACAACCACAACCATGATTATTACTAGGACATACGGTTATTAGACGAAATAGGCATTAGGCAAACTGGTAATTAGATCACCTGGAAATTTGACCAAATAATCAATAATCAATAGCTTCTGCTTCTGTGACACATGTGAATTTTATCAGGAAATGAATGAATAATTCATGAATTCTCGTGTTCGGGTTAATAAACGTTGAAGTGGTGGAAACGTGTGTCGGAAATAGGTCGAGCTTCGATCTGCTATTTATTGGCTCGTTACGGCTCCTCTTACTTTTAGTGTATTTCTTGGTCTTTCTTTTTTCTTTCTGTATTTTATTGAACTCGTATAAAATTATTTGTCAAATTACTGCCCTCTTACATTTGATTGTGTACGTTTCTCTAAAGTAAACATATTCTGTACCGTCATTTTTCCACGTCTCCCCAGAACCTATTCTTTACAAGCTATGCGTTTCTACAGGTTCCTACACATTTCACAGTTTGGTGCTTTTCTTGTCTGGGTTTCCTTTAACGTGATATTAGTTGTCAAACATATTTGGTGATATATAATTTTGTAGTCTGATTAATTTGCCAATTACTATAGTCATTTTTATGCCTCCGCAACGAAGTAGCCGGAGGCATTATGTCAAGAACCGACCGATTGATTCCCGCCAAACTTGGGTCATGATGTATGTATCTTGCTGAGCCAATGAACTGATTTGATTTTGGGGTCATGAGGTCAAAGTTCAAAGGTCATGGGGCTCATTATGTATGCAAAAATAGCTTGTGATCGCATTATCATTAGAACCGATGGAAGGATTACCATCAGACTCAAAATATGTAAGTATCTTGCAGAGCCAATAAACTGATTAGATTTTGGGATCATAAGGTCAAAGGCCATGGGCTAATTTTGTATGCAAAAATAGCTTGTTATCGCATTATCATTAGAACTGATAGATAGATTGCCATCAAACTCAAGACATGTAAATGTACGTATCTTGCAGAGCCAATGAACTGATTAGATTTTAGGGTCATGAGGTCAAAGATCAAATAGTCATACATGTATATATAAAAAATAGCTTGTAATCACGATATTCCAGAACCGGTTAGTGGATTACAATTAAACTTGAATTTTAAAAATTGCTTCTGTTTTGGTTTGTATGATCGCTCTATGCTGGAGGTATCAGTTTCGACTGCACACAGTCGAAGATCCATCTAGTTTTATTATGAAGCAATATGTCTTTTATGTATATTTTGTTATCTCTATTGAATTTGCATGTGGAATGTGAAACCAATAAACTCAAACGCAATAGACCAAATGGGTGGTAGACTTATTGGAGATTAGACCATATGGAAATTAGACCAAATGACTATTAGCCTAAATGGTCATTAGACTAAATGATAATTAGACGAAATGATTATTAGACCATCTGGATAGTAGAGGAACAGGTCTTAGACCAAATGGCATCCGTCTGCATGCTGTCTGGTACTCTGTCATCATTTGCTTAATCCTGTGATGTTCTGATAGCTGTTTTACCCTAGCATACGTAGGCCTATATATAGTGCAGGTATGTTCCTGGTTTCTTTTTCTGAGTATTATCTTTGATAGTCCCATGTATGGTCTTTGTTGTTAGGACTCTAACATGCCCAAGGACTATGAATCGGCATGCCAGATTGCAAGCAGTGCCCTCTCAAACCCAAACACAAAGCCAACAATCATCGTCATTGATGCTCTCAACCAGGTTTGTAATTAATTGTAATCACATAATTCATATCTCTTTCACTATGGTGCGTAGAATAGTTATAGCTTGCAGATAGTACTGAAAATTTCACCTTCCGAAACCAAAGTTACTCATCCTCATATAATTGTGAGAAAAAGTTGACAGGAGTGTGTTTCACTCAGAATAACGAGATTTGAGACACGTTCAGAGTTTCATGTTATTATACACGAATATATATATATATATATATATACTTTTTCATAGGTTTTTATTATCTTCTCTCATAAAGAAATTTGTACATTATGTATAACATTCTATACAAAATTACAAATAATCTTCACATAGGCCTAAATAAATTTGAAGTGAACTTCACATTTCCATACAAGGTTACAAATACATTTTCATATAAAATATATTTGCAAATGAAGTTACACATTTACAGAAGAAAAATATTCACATAAACAAAATTATAGTTTCACATTTTAAACAAATCGCAAATAAAGTTCTTACAATTTCCTCGACCAGCTTGCATATTATTTCTTTTCTTTTCCACAATATTTATATGAAAAATTCCTTCAGAGAGACAAAAAAAAAAGGTTATGGTAAAAAGAAAGAAGAAGATATATGATAAAAGAATAAAAACGGATTAAATAAAATTTTTAATTTAAAAAAAGAGAAAGAGAAAGAGAACACCAACTGCCCCCCCCCCCGCCCCACACAACACTAAAACACACGATAACAAGAACAAAAGTATAGCAACAACAAAAAACACACACACACACACAGAACGAACAAACAGGAAAATCAAAAGAAAAACAAAGGAGAAACGAAAAGCAAATTTAGAGAAGAGAAGAGGGTCTAGAAGTTGTATATTGTGCGTGTGTGTGTGTGTGTGTGCGTGCGTGTGCGTGTGTTTGTTTTGATCTTGTTTGTCTTCTTTTTTAAAAATATGTTGTACTCGTTATCGTTTGTTTTAGTGTTGTGTGGGGCAGGGGGGCAGTAGGTGTTCATTCTCATTTTTTCTTTTTCTATCCTTTTTTTTTCTTTTATCATCTATCTTCTTCTTTCTTTTTATCATAACCTCCTTTTGTTTTCTCTCTGAAGGAAATTTTGAAAAAGTATTGTGGAAAAGAAACGAAATAATATGAAATTTATATGCGAGCTGGTCTAGAAAAATGTAAAAACTTTATTTGGGATTTGTTTAAAATGTGAATATTTTTCTTCTGTAAATGTGTAACTCCATTTGCATATATATTTTACATGAAAATTTATTTGTAACCTTGTATTAAAATGTTAAAGTTCACTTGAAAATTTATTTATGTGAAGATTATTTGTAATTTTGTATAAAATGTTATAAATTATGTACAATTTGCTTTATGAGAGACGAGAATAAAAACCTATGAAAAAATAATAATAATAGCACCATAACAGAATACACTCGAAAATACTGTTTATTTTCATATATATGACCAAGAGAATTGTATTTATTATCAATATTACATGTATTAAGAAGCCAGTAATTACTTTTCCCCATCATGCTGAAGAGTGCTCCCAGATGCTTATCATTTGGAGTACTTAATTAACAGAGTTGCTGTCCAAACTGGCTCCACAGGTCTGTTTTGTCTTCTCCATAAGCCTAAATTCCATGAATTCCATTAACACAATTTCTCTCTTTTGCTGTTAAAAGCTTGATGAGGACAGAACGGCCGCCACTTTAAGATGGTTTCCATCCAAACTGGCACCCCAGGTTCGTTGTGTCTTCTCCATGATCAATGAGACTCCGCCTCATCTTATGCTGAGAGAGAGGAAGATCAAAACGGTGGAGCTACCCGTCACCCCTCTGGACATGGAATCCAGAAGGGTAAGACAATTCAATCTATATTATTCCCCCTGCCATTCTCAATATGAAGTTGTCAGTGGATTATGACGTAGTGACGGATAACTCTCCCGTTTGTGATAGGTACAGAAATATCACTAATTTAAGTTTTTCTAGCTCCCAAGTGCCTTCATCCTTGGGCTTGGGGCGCTACTCAAAATATATAATATATATACTTTTGTTTTCAGAGGACTTGTAATAATATTATTACAAGTCCTCTAAAAAGAAGGCCATACATTTTTGAAAAATTGAAATTTCATTCATTTTGTGTGTTGGAACAAATTGGAAAGTTGTCACTACATCACAGAGACAATACTGATTCAGCCAATAATGATTGTAACTTTCAAAAATTCATAACTTTCCCCTTTTTCCCCAATCACATTCAAACTTTCACCAGTATGCTTCTCTGATGTTTCTGCTTTCGTCTAGAGTAGCTTGCTATCAAGTTCGGATTTCCCTTTGATAATACACACTACATATACTTACAGTATTGTTATGTGTATATTATACTGATCAACCTTTCCCATTACCTTCTTATCAGTTTCTTTCACAATACAATTAATAGGCCATTTTGGTAATGTAGTTGAACTAATGCACAAATATTTGTTAAGTGCCTGGGTAAAAATTATTTCATTCACCTGTTACGAATAATTGTATTTCAGTAGTTAGAATGCGAATTGCATAAATTCCATGTATTTCGATTTAAGGTAGGACAAGCCATAATGTTTTTCCTACCTAGCAACAATTAATGTATGCAACTTGCATCCTGACTATTGAAATACAATTAATTTGTAATAGGTAAATGAAATAACTTGTCACATGGTACTTAACAAAGATTTATGCATTAAGTTTGATTACATTACAAAATTTCATGACCAGTACCCAACTTTGATCTTTTAACAGGAGATTGTATCAGAGATCCTAGGTCAGTTCAACAAGCGTCTGGACGAGGAACAGATGGTGAGTCTTCTTAGCAAGGAAGCATCTCAGAATCCTCTGTGGTTGTCTATCGCTTGTGAAGAGCTCCGAGTCTACGGTTTATTCTCTAAGGTCACAGACAAAATCAACACCCTGGCAGATGGGCTTTTAGAGTAAGTTGATGTTATTCAAATGATTCATTATAATACCGGGTTCGTGTACAGCACTCTTGTCTGGCACATTACCACGTACTCCTGGGGCTTCACTGTTATCTGATTTTATGTTAAGCCCACCGCTTGTGATATAATCTGACTATGATCAGATTTTGACAGAAATTGAATTAGAATTGCATGGATAGAATTTTAAAGTTATATTCTTATCAAAGTCCTAAAACGTCCTATGATTAGCATTATTGATATTGGAATGTGCCATAGTTTGTCCAGTTTTAGAAATGGCCTGAATAGTTACAAATCATAGTGATGTCATCCATTTCGTGCGATTGACCATGGACTGGTAATCTATTTGGTTTATTCTAAACGTGGAAGGGTTTGAATGTTATGCAATTTTAATATAACTCTTCTTATGACCATTTGAGGCTTCGTTGAGAAAAATCTTCTATACTTGTGATATTCTATATTCAATCCTGCAATTTCCTTTAAAATCAAATCATACAGATGCGTCATAAGACATACATGTACATGTAGAAGTAGGAATTAATGATAGTACATTTCTATATTTCAGGCTTCTTGCCTAAGTGCTGGGGATTTGGAGATGAGAATGGAGGGAGTCTGATGGGAGCCACCCTGAGTCTCTTGGAATGCTCCTTCATAGAGTTCCTGGAGGCCAGTCTTCTTTCCTCTCTATAAGTCAAGGCTGTGCAGAAATGATGATGTATCACATGTCTATTTTCAGGCTCTTGGAGTCTAGCTGGCCCAAGTCCTAGAGAGGTTTGAAGATGAGAATGTAGGGAGCCTAGTCGTAACTACCATGTGTATCCTGGAGTGCTCCTCCTCAAATGTCCCCCCAAAAAAAAAAATGAATTGATCTCCTTCCTTTCCTATGAGACAAAGATTTATTTATATTGATGTGTAAATGTCTTTTGTCAGGCTCCTAGCACAAGTCCTGGAGAGGTTTGAAGATGAGAGTGGAGGGAGCCTTGTGGTAGCTACCCTGTGTCTCCTGGAGTGCTCCTCCTCGGGTCTCCTGGAGCCTGAGCTCCTGTCCATCCTTGGAGATGAGGATAACCTGATGCCTTCAGATGATGGAGAGAACAAGAAGGAAAAAGGTTTGTAAGATGAGATACTTCATTGATCATTTATTTATTTGCATGTTATGAAATTAATCAGTAAGGCCTACAGGCTAAAATCCTAAGCGATGGAAAACGACACCCCTAAAGTTCCACCATTATATAGCTTGAAATTTTGACATGATCTTAATGCCCCCATAAAAATATCATTTTGGAAGATGCTTCCTTCAATATATTTACATATACATCCACATGATTTGCATGTATTACATATCACGTATCAAGCATGCATCATAGGAGATATGAAATTGCAATAATTGCTTACTGTAAATGCAACACTAAGCATACGCATTCAATTTACATGTATTTGCTTTTTAAAGTATGTCCAGTGAAAATGAATGACGAAAAGGATCAGCAAAATATGACAAATATTGTTGCAATACTGGTGGATGCACGAGACATAGAATTTCGAGAAATGGATGTAGCTTAATCTCATGTAACTGCTATTAAAATATAGCCCTTTTCATCTACAGTAAAACCTGTTTGTAAAGACTAGAGACTGCTCAAGGAAGACACGAAAAGTGGCCTTATAGGCAGTTGGTCTTTATGTACAGGTTCCTTTAGCATATGTTTCAATAATAAACCACATTCAAGGGAAACAGAAAATATGGTCTTTATAGACATGTGATCGCTAAAGCAGGTTTGACTTTATCTTCTATGTATTTTGAAATGTTCAGGTGCCAGCAAGAATAGGGAAAAATCAAACAAGCTCCAGCCGCTACCCGCCGCCAAGTGGGCCCGTGTCTACCGCGCCCTGCGACCTTTCTTGCGACCCTTTGGGGAAAGGGAGAGGGGCGGCTTGACTTCTACCACCGCTCCCTCAGCAAGGCCGTCAGAAAGAAGTATTTCATTGCCCGGCTGGCTGGGGAAGGAGAGGGAGAGGAAGAAGGAGAGGAGGCAGCCATGAACGAAACTCTTGTACGGTGGTGGAACACAAAACTGGCTGATTACTTTGAAAATGTGTCCAATCTGGAGAGGAAAGTTGAGGTTAGTGTCAGAAGATGTTATAATTATAAAAATAATGAACATTAGCAATGTCGTGGGTGAAAATGGATCAGGTAGTCACAGGATACGGATGAGTGAAGTTTCATGTCGTACTTATTAATGACAAAAATTAATAAAAAAATTAAAAAACAGGAACAAACACTTCCAACTCTCCTACGTCCAACTACAGAGGCACCGACTGGGCTCTTAAAACGAAGTTGCCGTACACCAACAACGTGCTAGTGACACGGGGTTGCAGATGCAACACCTTACGAATTTGAAGAAGAAAATACACAGGCTGTGCTTCTTCACTCATTTTAAAGACAGAGTAATTCCACCATAAGGCTAAACCTTACAATACAGACAGCAAGTGCCGTACCCTCGACCACATCACACAGGGACGATTAATGCGCTTGCTGTTATCACAGCATTTTCACCTGTCTCAAACAACGTACAATGGCAATCATGTAACGGCAAAAGACTTACTTTGCATTCCGCCCACTACACATTTGCATTAAAGTTACATAATTTGCCTTCATAAAATGTACAAAAGAAACTACTTTTTATGGAGGAAGAACATCACAGTACACCATCTCATATGCTAGCCAAGCATATAGCATACCCAAGATTCCCACCTGCTGCTGGGCAATTCCAGCACACAGGGAAACCAACTCCTAAATAAAACCAAGTCTAAAACCCATTTTTTGCTTTTCTAGAAGCTTCTAACTACAGCACTATTTAAAAGAAAGGAATTCCAAAGATTCTCTTTTTTTTTTGACAACCTAAATATTATAAATCAAACCAGGAGGGGGTACACTCTCATAAAACATAAAGGTTAAAAAATCCTGACCTTCGACAACAATGCTCCATGTTTGTCAAAATTGACACTCGTGGGGCAGTTGTGAGAAAATTGAATAATTGTTGGTATACGTCTATCAATTAATTAAAGAAGGAAAGCAGTACAAATATAAGTTTAAGTCATATACTTCAGGACCTAATATTATGCATTTATACATTATACATTATGCGTTACATATATTATAGATTTATATATTGTCTCTTCTTTAATTCATTCAGATTTCTTCATATCTATAATTATTATCAGTTAGCATTCTCGTATGTGTTGCTTTGTTGATATCTGGAGTAATAGAATATAAACTGTAATGAAAGGGTCAAAGTACAAACAAACAGTTATGCTATATATGAATTGTGGGCAGCACTTAAATTTTTTTTATAATCTGTACAAGTAGAATTGAATTTACATGGAAAGGAACATTATTCATTGTGTTATGTATAATGTAAGGATCACTTTTAAAACAACTTGAGTGCTTTTGATTTTTTCAGGAGAAGCCACATCAACTGATCGAGTTAGGGTTACATTCTATATGACTGAATGGCGGATGCATGTGTGATTGGGACATGATTGACAAGACAAGAAAGACTAGGCACATGAAGATGAGACAATTCATCTACTGCCCACAGGAAGTTCATCACTGCTTGGGGCACCTGACATATTCAAGATTCCAAAAATGTAATGACTTAATTTTGTTTGCGTTTCAGGAATATCCATATCAACTGATCAAGTTAGGAGACAAGAAGCGTTTAACTGAATGCATCTGTGATTGGGATATGATTGAGGGTCTGTATGATGAAGACTACAGCTCGCAGCTTCTTTCTTACTGGAGAAAGGTAATAGAAATAAAAAGTCAAATCAAATTTCATAGAATAGAAACCAAATATAATGAGGATCATTCTCAGTGTTATTGTATAGCTAAAGCAAGGGTAGAAATCATCTCTAAACTTTAGACGTGCATAGGGATGTGATCTGCACTCTATAAAGAAAGTTTTATTATTAATAATAATAATAATAATATTAATAATAATAATAATAATTACAGTGCTTATATAGCGCCTAACACTTACTTTATCAGAAGTCTCTAAGCGCTCTACAATAATGCAGCATAATTACCCTGGCTTTAGCAGTGCAGCTGTTACGCGCGCTGCGTTTCAAGGAATAAATTCCTACCTTGTGATCGACAGTCCGGCGACGTATCCACTCGACCACAACACCTCTATTACCGGTATTATTATTTCTAAACACTTTGCAAAAAAACATTAATAAAATTGTTATTTGATTATTGATTGGTTTATTTAAGATCCGATACAGTACGTTCTTCCTCGTACATTCAAAACCATAGAGACCGTCCCAGGTTAAAAGAAAGGTAATAATATTGGTCTTATTAGTTTCGCCAGCTCTTCAATGTTTGCCAATTAATCACGTGTTTTGATTCAGTTAAAAAACAAGGTTTATTTTGCCCCCAATGCACTAATAAATGTTCAGGTGAATAAATCCGTCTGGTTCTGATTTTGAACGCAAAATAACCATCCGCCGTGTATTCACTTCTGTTGTAATATGCATTTACGTTTGGCTCTTACGTTTAAAATGATTTGGCTTAAAACTTGTACCTTTATTCTTCTACAGATGGATGATAAATATGATACAATGGCATCTAAATACACTGAGATGAGTGCTGCTATGTCTAGTGATGATCCTAAAAAAACTGCAGATAAACTCAGCTGCCTTGCACACATTCTGTAAGTGGCTTACAAGCTTTACTATTAAATCTAGGTGCCACAAGGGTCAATTCTGAGCCCCTTCATTTTTTGTTTGTATATTAATGATGTTAATAATTTAAAATTTCATAATATATCCAAGATATCACTCTATGCTGACGATACTGTCATTTTTAATAGTTCTATAAAAAAATCTGAAGTTCAAGAAAATTTACAGAATGACTTTGATTTAATATAATGTAAGTGGTTTGATATAAATAAGATGTATATACACCTTCAGAAAACTATGGTAATATCATTTGGATTAAAAAGAAACTTGGAGAACAATTGTCTCTCAATTAAATTAAATGGTAATAACTTACAGTGTGTAGAAACAATAAAATACCTGGAGTTTTACGTGACTCACAACTGTCGTGGTCTGAACATACAAAATATCTCGTTCTATTGGATGTATTCGTCGAATAAAACGCCTAATACCCCCTTAAAGCTTTTGTTAACCTCTATTTTGCATTAATTTTAACCATATATCGACCATTGTTGTACTGCTTGGGGAAACTGCTCAAAGACAAATTTATCGAAGCTGTAAAGGTTACAAAATATATTTGCGAGATTGATTTGAAATATGGATTACGACACACCACAATGTACGCTTCTTACAACTTTAAATTGGCAATCGGTCGAACAAAGATTAAAGTATCACTACTGTTTGTTAGTTCTTAATATTATAAATGTCATGGCCCCAATTTATTTAAAATCACTTATCAATTATCTCACCTTAAACTACTGTACCCGCCAAGTATTCATTGAATTCTCTTCTTGACATCCAATACACCAAAACCAAAAAAGAAAAAGGCACCTTGTTTAACAAACTTCCTTTCTCAATTCAATCAACCAAATCAATTGAAACATTTAAGCGCGGATGCCGGTTGGCCAAGCATTTATTATAGTAGAATCTACATTTTTATTCCCCTTTACCGGTACAATTATTTTTCTTATGTTATATTTGTTTTTACTCTATATTATGTCAAATATGTCAATGTTTAGTTTTTCATATATTTTCATGTATTCCTTGTATTTTTGTATATCACATGTTTGTTATGTCGTCCTAGAGGGCGTACTTGGAACGCAGTTTTATTTACCGAATGTACCTACCCTCTATTTAAATAAAATTTGAATAAATAAATAATGAATAAATATTTAAATTTAGTACTAGCATGTAGTACATGTACTTTTGAAGGTATAATTAAAATGTGAAGGAAAAAACATCCTGAAAAGTCGTTAGAAGAATTATCGTCATTCAGAAAGGGACAAAAAGAATTATCAAGAATTAGAAAGGGGGAAAATAAGAACTGTGATGTGAAAGAAAGTCCCTAACGTTGCACAGTGAGCCAGGGAGGAACCCAAGTGCGCCAAAAGTCATTTTTGGTGATTTCTTTTTTTTTCTTGCCCAGTTGAAAGATAAAACATTGAAGAATACATCAGTAAAATATTTAATTCCGGTATGCACAATAAAGGTATAAATTTACTCCTACAAACAGCAAATCTTACATATTCACAGTTTTAGTGCAAAAGTGACTTATTTTATAAATCTTCAATTTAACATGGAGTTGTTAAACTATTGATATGAAATTGCTCTCACATATTCATAATAGTTCATTTCACTGCATGAATGAATTAGAAATGGATAGAAACACAATCTTTATAATATATTATAGGGTAATTCACTGAAAAAAGGACTAATTATCCATGTTTTTTATAAACCCAGAGAAAATGTTAAGATTTCCAGGGATTTTCACTTTGCCCCAAAAATGTGTCTATTTTGGTCCGCGGTGTCAGAACGCCCCCACGCGCCGTAATTTATGACCGCGAATCGTTCATGATTCAGCCGCGGACCAAAAATAAACACATTTTCGGGGCAATGTGGCAACGAAAATCGGCTCTAACATAATAATGGGCAGAAGGCGGCAGCCAAATTTGGTATCAACTTAAAGATACTATGTCCCTTTTGCAGCCAACATCAAATTCTGTAGAACTTTGCAGGAATTATGAATATGTCATGTATGTTCTATCTGTGAAATTTAAACTTTAGCAGTGTCCTAATATTCAAATTTTGCAAGGAAACCCGTTTACTTGCTTGACTTCACTGTCAGACGCTATTGAGTGAATGGCTGGCTTTTTTTCATCTTTGGTAATAACATACATAAAATGAGCTGTAAAGGGTACATGAGCATTTGTCTACATCAATAACCCACGTCTTGTAATGGCCAAAATTCAACTGATTGAATCTTTGGGCAGCATAAAACGTACGACCATTCGTACAATGGTCTGAAAAAATCAGACTATTACTTACAGGCTCTATAGCTCCTAGGTCGATTCGACAACTAATAATAGTCGTTATTTTCCCACTTAAAGACATTTTCAAGCCCCCTTTGTTTTAGGGAAGTTCTAAACTAGTATTGTCTTTCAAATGCCGTAGAAATTTAGCCTTTTCATTTGTTGGCCTGCAAATGGGACATAGTACCTTTAAAGCTTAAACATCAGAGAAAATGGTGGTCATAAAATGAAAGCGGATATATCTGGAAATCGAAACATTTCCTCTGGATGTGTAAAACATGGATAATTAGTCCATTTTTTAGTGAATTACCCTATGATATATTATGAAGATTGTGTTTCTATCCATTTTTAACCCATTCATGCAGTGAAATGAACTATCAGGAATATGTGTGAGCGACTTCATATCAATAACTTAAAAACTTCATGTTAAATTGAAAGATTTATAAAATATGCCACTTTTGCACTAAAACTGTGAATATGTAGGATTTTGCTTTTTGAAAGAGTAAATTTATATTTTTATTGTGCAACCCGGGAGGTATTCTTCAATGTACTATCTTTCAACTGGGCAAGAAAAAAAGAAAGAAAAAAAAAATCACAAAAAATGGCTTTGGGCGCACTTTGGTTCCTCCCTGGCCCACTGTGCGTTGCTGCGACCCATCATCTCCCGAACTAATTTTATACTGACTTGATTTTTCGAGATATATACATGTACATGTACAGCGTATAATACTCATCATTCCTTGTTGTTGTTTTGTCTTGTCTGTTATAAAAGCCATTCAAGAGCATAGAAACATGACTGTTGATTGGATTCTTCTCTCAAGAAACATCCATTTAAAATAGTTAACATAGGGCAGTTTATTGATGCATTGTCTTGTCTCATATAGCATCTGCATATAGCATTCAAAAGAATAGAAGAAAAAAAATCCTCCTCATTACAAGGAGCATCCATTGAAAAGTTAAAATACGACCATTCATTTAATGTTATAACGTGCTTCATATAATATTCATTTGGAAAAATTGAAGATTTGACAATTTGTTGGTGTATTGTTTTATCTGCCAGGAAAACCCAGTTTAAGACATGAATAATTTTACCTTCTTATTTCATACAGCACACAGGCAGGCCAGTTCGAAGCAGCCCAGGGCATTATTGATAAAGTTCTTGCAATAGAGACTGAGCAACTGGGTTCTGAGCCAGAGAGACTCGTGGAGCTTTATGACTTGTGTGGGGAACTCTGTGATGAGGTAATATTGCTTCGAGATTTACTTTAAAACTAAAAAATATATTCCATTCTTGAAGTTTGAAAATTTGTGAGTGACTGATATTCTAAAAGTTTCATGCTACGAAATGATTGAATCACGTATTTCCTAGCCTGTTTTCATCGGCTGATCAAGAGTTGATATAGTTGACTTCTGAATGAAATGACTGCTGTGGAAATATACTGTACCCTTTTAAATTTCCGTTCAACCGAATTCTTTGATGGATTGGCAAGATTTCATGATCATGTTTAATTATTGAAAATCCATTTTCTTTGGGTAGTTACTCCATACATTTCAGTGGCCCATTGAAGTACATGTCACTGTGTTACCACTTCCTCATGTACTACAGTGAAACTTGTATATAAAGTCCGCCCAAGGGAAACATGAAAAGTGGTCTTTATAAGTAGGTGGTGTTTATGTAGAGATTCCTTTAGTACAGGTTTCAATGAGAAACTATATTCAGGGGGGCCATGTTGTCTTTATAGAGAAGTGGCCTTTAAAGAGAGGTGGCCACTAAGACAGGTTTTACTGTTTATAGTTTCCATGAAGAAGACAAAATGAAAAATAAACCCTAGAGTAACACGAGGACTGCATAATGGTTTGCACATTCATGTACATGTAGATAGCCATTTAGATTCATGTTGAGAAGTTTTTAAAGACAGAATTTAAATCATTTTAAAAGTAATCACCATTATTCATTTCAACTGGCTTATTCTGACAGATTGCCAAGCTCCATGATTTCGTCGGGACTGAACAGATCTCTGACTTGAGACCTACCATCGACTACTGCAAGAAGGCTGTTGCAATCAGAGAAACATTGGAAGGACCCTCTCACAAGGTACATGCAGTCTATTCTACAGGTCAATGATCCCAGTTTACATAATCGTTATTCACTTTAGAAATTTCAATAAATAGATTTTCAACATGTTGCCAATTTGAAGATTTTTGGATTCCTATTTTCCTTTCATATTTCAGATGTGAAATGACATTTGGTATTGAATTCAACAATCCTAGGCACAATTTGTGAACAAATTTATATTTCTATCGCTCTACTCTGAAAGGTAGTCATTCACTGTACACATCAACTACTACTATGAATTTAAACTTAATGTGTGTGATTCATGAAACTAGCAATTGCTAATAAGTAAAAGGTCAAACTCAAGCAAGTGAAGCAAATACTTGAGATGTAAATAATACATGTATTTGTCCAGGGCCCTATTGCATACAACTTCTTATCAATGACAATTACAAAATCAGCTGCTAAAGCATTCAAGGAATTTTTCCTACCGGGTACTCATTTACTTCACCTGGGTGGAGAGTCGCAAATGTAGATTATTGTCTTGCTAAAGGACATTAGTTATTAATATTACTATCATTATCATTTATGTAAGAGACCAATAATGGAACCCCAAGCAAAACAAAGTATTAAACTCCAAGTATCTTTACATGATTTATCTTGTGTGTTTGTAAGTCAATATCTTTCTTTTTTCTTTCCTCAGTTCAAGTTAGCAAACACGCTGATGCGCCTTGCTTACACCCTGAATACTTGGATGGAGTGTGAAGGAGATAACACGCTCTCTCCAGCTGACGCTTACCTTGAATCTAAGAAACACATAGAAACATCCGTTCAGATGTTCAAAGAGGTAAACACATGGCAATTACAACAACAACATCCCATAGAATACTTATTCCTCATCTCAATCCCAATGAGCTATACCATACTTTCTCTTTTTCTTTTCCTCTCTACCTCCCCTCCCCTCTCTTCCCCCCTCTCTCTCTCTCTCTCTGTCTGTCCCTCTTTCTCACTCTGGGATCTTCTCACCTTTTTCCTCGTCTATAAGTATTCACATCATTCTACCCCTTTTATTTTCCTTGTCCCTTCCTTTCCCTGCCCCCTCCCTCTCTCCCTCTCTTCCTCTCTCTCTCCCTCTCTCCCTCTCCTCAGCTCCCTCCCTCTGTACCTTTATTTCTCCTTCATTATCTCTTTGACATCACATGTGTAGGTCTACTGATGCAATGTATAATACTTTGTATTTTTCGTTTGGTTTATACTATATTTTATTTGTACATTCAAATTTTATAATATTATTGTACATATTTTATTATTCTAGTTGTAAACTTACCCCTTCAACCTGTACTGCTGATCAGTTCTTCTTATAGACCAATACATAATAATACACAGAAGGATCGAGAGGCCCATGACTTTAAAATGCTTTATACGCCTCCAAGGCACGGAATCCAAGGACCAACTCTCAACTGGATCCATGGTTTCCTGACTGGCCGATCCCAAACTGTGTCAGTAAATGGAGCCACATCACCATCAGCTGATGTCCTCTCTGGGGTCCCTCAGGGATCAGTCCTTGGTCCGGCCTTGTTTCTTATGTACATCAACGACATATGTGAAGATGTATCATCATCAATAAGACTCTTTGCTGATGACTGTGTCTTGTACCGCAGTATCCACACACAAGATGACCACACAGCCTTACAGCAAGATCTTTCCACACTGGCAGAATGGGCAGACCTTTGGGATATGTCTTTCAATGTGAAGAAATGTGCCCACATGTGCATCTCTCTGAAGCGGAGTCCCTTGAACTTTGACTTCGACATCAATGGAAAAGCGGTTCCCAAAGCTACCTCCTATAAATATCTTGGAGTCACAGTGGCTGACAACCTGAGCTGGAATACCCATGCACAGAAGATTCAAGCAAAAGCTGCAAGAACTCTTGGAGTCGTACGTCGAGCCCTTGGGAAATGTGACCAGAAAGTCAAGGACATTGCATACAAGCAACTTGTACGACCCCAGTTGGAATATGCCTCAAGTGCATGGAATCCACACACCCAGAAGGAGATCAAACTCATAGAGAGCATACAGAGACAAGCTGCCAGATTTGTCCTCCATGATTACCGAAGAGAATCTAGTGTCACCACCATGCTGTCATCTCTTGGCTGGGACACACTACAACACCGCCGCTTGCTCAATCAATGCGAGATGCTCTTCAAAGTACACCGCAATCTTGTTCAGATCTCTCTGCCTCCTGAAATCCGACTCATTACAGGCATCACCAGACCACAACGAACACAACATCAAACCCACAACTCCCGGTTCACTCAACCATTTTGCAGAGTTAACTGCTACATGTATAGCATGTTTCCCAGAGCAGTCCGTGTCTGGAACGCTCTCCCAAGCAACGCTGTCACTGCAACTACCATCCAGGGCTTTAGAGGAGCGGCATTACCCGTCATACAGATTATGGCGCCGCCCCTGCCCCTGAAGATGTTGTAATGAGGACACAATTGCACCACCTGCACACTGCACCCTGCACATTGTATATAGTGCACGGCGAACAACCATCATCACTTTCACCAGTAGCACGCACCACAGCACATCCCTCTCCAGGACAGCGTTTACGCTTTTGGGAGAGTACTTCTTCAAGGTTCAAGGTTCAAGGCACAGGTGATGCCAATTATTTTGTGATAATTGATAATAATGGTCATTAAAAGCAGATTATTTAATGGATCATAATATGCATTAGAATATATGTTCAAAATGAACCAGCGATCTTTATATTTCTGAGTAATTCTGCCACTGATATTTGTAATGTTTGACTCATCCATATGTGAAAAATGTATTTTTGTCAATTTTCATACGTCAGCAAATGTTTCATCTGACCTGACAATGTGTACACATTGTATGTACCAGTGAAAGTATACACTGTAGCACTAATCTGTGCTATGGTATCACGATCAAGACGGGATTTATTTTGGGGCTATTTGATTGTACTCGAATTGGCAAAATTATATTTATGTTTCATTGCTACGTTGTTAAAGTAGACAATGATTCAAATGGACATTGTATGTCAAATGAAAGCTTATGATCTAAATAAAGTGAAATTGTCATATCTTTTCCCTAAAAACGCATATGTGACCACAATCAGACATTTAACATTGAATCTTGGCAACGAAGAGTGTTGCGAATATTTTTCAACAAGCCTTCACTGACCAATATACCAAACAAATACTGAGAATTATGCGATGTTTGATTTGATGTGATATTGTTGGTCAGTGTGATTTGAGCACAAATGATTACCATGCAGCAATACAATATTACTTACAAATTGTGTTAATTTTCATTGATTTCTTTCATCTGTATAATTTCTTTAGTCAGTTGTATGTAATAAGCAACATATATTACATTACACTTTCTTTCTCTTTTGTTTACCTTTATTTAAAAAATGGCAAAAGCCATAGACTCCATGTAGTGGGGGTACGAGCTTTTGTTTGTTTTGGGGACAATCACCAATCGCCTACGTTACATTATTTTGGGCATTTTATTGGTGTCTTTTGTGCGAGAAAATGAATGATGAAAAATTCACGTTTTGGGGGCTGTTACTTAAGTATCAACAAAATTAGATTTGTTTTTAATTTTAATTCCTGATCGATGCCATAAGCTTTCCATTGGTATATACTTATATTTTGATTGAAGGGCTACTTTAAATACAATTTTAAGTCTCTAAAAACTACGAAGCCCCAAACATGCCACTTTTGCAAACCCCAAAAAATAAATTATTTCGTACGTACGAGATATTATTCCGTACGTACGCATTAAATTATTCCGTACGTACGCAATAATATTTCGTGATAGAAGAGAAGAGGGAAGATAAGAATTGATAGAAGATGAAAGAATATAACAAATAAGAATTGATAGAAGATGAAAGAATATAACAAATAAGAATTGATAGAAGATGAAAGAATATAACAAATAAGAATTGATAGAAGATGAAAGAATATAAAAAATAAGAATTGATAGAAGAGAAGATGAAAGGAGGACAAAACAAAGAAATCATATAAAAAAGATAGAAGAGAAGATCAAAGGACAAAAAACGAAGAAATTCATAGGAAATGATAGAAGAGAAGATGAAAGAAGGATAAAACATAGAAATACATTAAAATTGATAGAATAATATAGGTCCACTTGAAAGATAACTTATTCGCTACTCAATACATTCATACCACAATCATTATGTTACAATTAAAGTAGCAAAACAAGTACTTTCTCCTCAAAACATTTAGTTTCCCCAGTTTATACTGAAATATACCCTGTCATATTAATAGTTATATCTCAAAAGGTATATGTTTAGACTAGCTTTTATAACACATGGCATATGATCAGGGGCGGCGGAGCATCTTTCAAAGTGGGGGGACCAACAAAAAGGGCACTTAAGGGGGGCACCCACAAAGGGTGAACACAAGGCGGAAAATACCACTTTGAGACAACATTATACCGCTACAATCTGATTAATACGATAGAGGATCATTTTCGACATATTACTGTTTCTATCTTAACATGGTTCCAGATAAAAACCACTCTGCATTTTGTGTAATGCATGGTCTGATTATTCAAAAAAATTAAGATTGTTATCTAACACTGACGGCTATGGTGTTCATACATGTATGTATACAGCGATTTCCCTAATATGATAAGAAGACAATAAGTAAATGCGAGCGAGCGTAACGAGCGAGCTTTTGAAAAATTTCCTCATTCCTTTTATGATTTAGGGGCACTGCTTAATATTGTATAATCTAGGGCATGCCCCTCCTGCACCCTGCTCCACTGCCTTACTTTGTGCTGATATCAGTGGGGGAACCTGTTATTATGAAGCTTCTCTTGGAGCTAGGTATGTGGCTCTTTTGTGGACTTTAGGGCACAGTTTGTAAACGACATCGGGATATAAATGTATAGGTGAAAAGGGGCACTTGTCAAAAGTCAAAAGGGGCATTTATCGAAAAGGAAAAGGGGCACTGATCACTGATGCCAATTATTTTGTGATAATTGATAATAATGGTCATTAAAAGCAGATTATTTAATGGATCATAATATGCATTAGAATATATGTTCAAAATGAACCAGCGATCTTTATATTTCTGAGTAATTCTGCCACTGATATTTGTAATGTTTGACTCATCCATATGTGAAAAATGTATTTTGTCAATTTTCATACGTCAGCAAATGTTTCATCTGACCTGACAATGTGTACACATTGTATGTACCAGTGAAAGTATACACTGTAGCACTAATCTGTGCTATGGTATCACGATCAAGACGGGATTTATTTTGGGGCTATTTGATTGTACTCCGAATTGGCAAAATTATATTTATGTTTCATTGCTACGTTGTTAAAGTAGACAATGATTCAAATGGACATTGTATGTCAAATGAAAGCTTATGATCTAAATAAAGTGAAATTGTCATATCTTTTCCCTAAAAACGCATATGTGACCACAATCAGACATTTAACATTGAATCTTGGCAACGAAGAGTGTTGCGAATATTTTTCAACAAGCCTTCACTGACCAATATACCAAACAAATACTGAGAATTATGCGATGTTTGATTTGATGTGATATTGTTGGTCAGTGTGATTTGAGCACAAATGATTACCATGCAGCAATACAATATTACTTACATATTGTGTTAATTTTCATTGATTTCTTTCATCTGTATAATTTCTTTAGTCAGTTGTATGTAATAAGCAACATATATTACATTACACTTTCTTTCTCTTTTGTTTACCTTTATTTAAAAATGGCAAAAGCCATAGACTCCATGTAGTGGGGTACGAGCTTTTGTTTGTTTTGGGGACAATCACCAATCGCCTACGTTACATTATTTTGGGCATTTTATTGGTGTCTTTTGTGCGAGAAAATGAATGATGAAAAATTCACGTTTTGGGGGCTGTTACTTAAGTATCAACAAAATTAGATTTGTTTTTAATTTTAATTCCTGATCGATGCCATAAGCTTTCCATTGGTATATACTTATATTTTGATTGAAGGGCTACTTTAAATACAATTTTAAGTCTCTAAAAACTACGAAGCCCCAAACATGCCACTTTTGCAAACCCCAAAAAATAAATTATTTCGTACGTACGAGATATTATTCCGTACGTACGCATTAAATTATTCCGTACGTACGCAATAATATTTCGTGATAGAAGAGAAGAGGGAAGATAAGAATTGATAGAAGATGAAAGAATATAACAAATAAGAATTGATAGAAGATGAAAGAATATAACAAATAAGAATTGATAGAAGATGAAAGAATATAACAAATAAGAAGTGATAGAAGATGAAAGAATATAAAAAATAAGAATTGAAAGAAGAGAAGATGAAAGGAGGACAAAACAAAGAAATCATATAAAAAAGATAGAAGAGAAGATCAAAGGACAAAAAACGAAGAAATTCATAGGAAATGATAGAAGAGAAGATGAAAGAAGGATAAAACATAGAAATACATTAAAATTGATAGAATAATATAGGTCCACTTGAAAGATAACTTATTCGCTACTCAATACATTCATACCACAATCATTATGTTACAATTAAAGTAGCAAAACAAGTACTTTCTCCTCAAAACATTTAGTTTCCCCAGTTTATACTGAAATATACCCTGTCATATTAATAGTTATATCTCAAAAGGTATATGTTTAGACTAGCTTTTATAACACATGGCATATGATCAGGGGCGGCGGAGCATCTTTCAAAGTGGGGGGACCAACAAAAAAGGGCACTTAAAAAGGGGGGCACCCACAAAGGGTGAACACAAGGCGGAAAATACCACTTTGAGACAACATTATACCGCTACAATCTGATTAATACGATAGAGGATCATTTTCGACATATTACTGTTTCTATCTTAACATGGTTCCAGATAAAAACCACTTTGCATTTCGTGTAATGCATGGTCTGATTATTCAAAAAAATTAAGATTGTTATCTAACACTGACGGCTATGGTGTTCATACATGTATGTATACAGCGATTTCCCTAATATGATAAGAAGACAATAAGTAAATGCGAGCGAGCGTAACGAGCGAGCTTTTGAAAAATTTCCTCATTCCTTTTATGATTTAGGGGCACTGCTTAATATTGTATAATCTAGGGCATGCCCCTCCTGCACCCTGCTCCACTGCCTTACTTTGTGCTGATATCAGTGGGGGAACCTGTTATTATGAAGCTTCTCTTGGAGCTAGGTATGTGGCTCTTTTGTGGACTTTAGGGCACAGTTTGTAAACGACATCGGGATATAAATGTATAGGTGAAAAGGGGCACTTGTCAAAAGTCAAAAGGGGCATTTATCGAAAAGGAAAAGGGGCACTGATCAGAAGTAAATGGGGGCACTTAAAAAGGTGAACTTATCAGGGGTGAAAAGGGGCACTTATCGGATCGATTTCAAAAGGGGCACTCATGTATGAGGTTAAAAGGGCCAGTTATCAGAAGGTGAAAATGGCACTTATTAAAAATAAAAAGGGGGCACTATACGAAGAAAAAGGGGCACTTATCAGCTATAAAAAGGGGCACTTTTGGGGTACTTGAAAAAGTGTGGGGGGGGGCACTGTGATGGCATTTGTAGCCCCTGAAGAAAGGGGAAGTCTGAGCGTCTTGTTAGACAAAGTTTCTTCAAAATTCGACTTAGATGTCTAACAGTGCACTCATCAGTAGAATTTTATGTTTTGATAGCAAAAGTACAAAATTTCTTTCTGGGAGAATCCCAACTCAAAATAGAGACGGACAAGGACTTCCTGTCTTTCTCTAGCGTTAAAGACCATGTTTTTGGTAAATCTTATAAATATTAAAATACAGTGGGCACATGCGTGCACATATTTATTAACACTATCGCACGGAATAATTTATTGCGTACGTACGGAATATTATCTCGTACGTACGGAATATTTTTTTTTCGTACGTACGGAATAATATCTCGTACGTACGGAATATTTTATTCTTTTTTTTGGTTCGCAAAAATGGCATGTTTGGGGCTTCTTAAAAAACAGTAAACATGGGCAAGAATAATGTCGAAAAGCTGGAAAATTGGCAAATGTTGATTGAAAAACAATGAATCTTGATCTCTCAACATGTGGCCAATTTAAGGATTTTAAAGCCTATTTTCAGTTGTAAGATTCTTGGCATCAAATGCAATACAGTCATGAAACTTCAATGCAGCAGACATATTTTTAAGGGCTCTGAATCAAAAGTTATTGAGCCGAACGTACCACAAGATGTGGCATGAATGTCGTGGAAAGGCTAGAGTAGAGTTAAAGAAGCAGTGTAATTCCGTTTCTATAATTACCTAGGCTATTTGATCTATTATTCTACGTGTCAATGTAACAAGGATATAAAGATATGGGACTGAAAGAATGTTCCAGTAAGGCACAGCGTAGGAGTAGCTGTGAGACAGTAGTGGCAACCAGCCTCCTTTGTGAAGACAGTCTTCTTCTCGCATCACTAAACCACAATGTTCACTCTTGATTTAAATTGTCCCTATCCAGTGTTCGATGCATAATTGTATCGCACAGGAGTCAGTGCATCCAGATCTTCTTGGATACAAGGGTCTGGTAGCATAGTCTGCTTCTCTCCACGGAGACAGATGGTGTCATATAGTATACAAATATACACTGTCTTGAGAGGTTCTGGTTAAACTATGCGCAAGAGGTGACTCCAATAGTACTATTTGCTGAGGGGCGCAGCCCCGAAGCAAATGGTTCTATTGGAGTTACCGATGCCCATAGTTTTAACCAGTACCTCGAAAAGAAGGCATGGTATATTTGTTTTATATCCTGCATAAAAAAATGATCTTTGAATCTTATCTTTAAAAAAACAATTAAACAAAACAAATTGGGGGAAAAATTTTATTCAAATTTAGAAAAATTACAATTTTTATCAAAAAAGAATTTAAAAAAAAAATATTAGATTAAAAAAAAAATTACAAATTAAATTTTCAAATAAAAAAAAAAGGTCCAATCTTTTTTTTCAACTCCCAAATAATACTCTCATATAGTACTTCTACGCCCAAATTGTACTCCCAAATAATACTTTTTCAGAGCAACCTTTTAAAAGTTGAAATATTTCTGGTCACGTGACAAGCTCTCAACCAATCAAAAACCAATACATTTTTGATGCAGGATATAATTCTCACTATAGTACATGATGCGGAATGTTCCATTATTATTAATTCAGATTGGAGACCTCGGTAAAGAAGCGGAAGCCAGTATGACCAAGGCTATCCTTTGTAATCGTGGAAGTGAAGAAAGCAAAGAGGTAAGATTGACATTGTATGTATAGCTGAACCATAATAAACGTACATTGTAAAATGAGTTAAGAGTAATATTGATGCTAATTAATGCTGTATTTATATTGTGCACATATCCATCCCACGGGATGCTCAAGGCACCGGTACCTAAAAAGTACTACTAAATAGCACAGGCTCTGGCTAAGTTGCCTTTGAGAAGAAGAAGTTGAAGAAGAAGGGGGAGGAGGATCAAGGAGGGGTGAAAGAGAATAAGAAGAGGACATAATAATGTAGTGCATATTTCACATTCTTGTATCTACTAAGTTACAGCTATGATAGTACGCTGAGAGGTTTGTTGCATTCAGCTTCTTTTTCAACATCAAATTGCTTTTAATTTCCATGTAAAACTGCTTTTATTTTGCTGCGGTAGACTTCAGAGGCATGTAACATAAACAAGACTTAAAGGTGTGAGGTACAATGTACACCGAGTCTTTTCTGCACATCAGGGCCCTGTTTCATAAAACTTGCTATCAATGACAAGTTGCAATAACTGTTATAAGCTACTGAAATTGTTGCATTTGATTGGCGGACAGCAAATTTGTTATAGAAATGTGACACTTATGATTGAAAACAAATTTTATGAAACAGGGCCCAGATATTTGTGACAATCTCCTACAATAGTTCCATGTTATCTTTTTTCCTTCTTTTCCAGTGGTACCTGATAGCCCTTGAACAGTGTCAGCAAGCCTTTGGAGAGAACTGCAAACTCATGGTAAATATCGTTTGCAATACAGGTATTTACTACGACGACATCGAAGACTACAATACAGCTTATGACTACTTCGTCAAATGTCATCAACTCTGTGTTGAGGTAAAGTATACAATGTTTAGCAAGCAATACGTGGGATACGTGGTGTACCTTTAAACTGGTTTCGTAGTTACCTTTCTTGTAGCGGTCAATATACAATATTTAATAATGCCAAATCAACCGTGTCATCAGTTACGTGTAGTGTGCCCCAGGGCTCTATTATAGGCCCGCTACTTTTTAATTTATGTTAATGATATCTCTAATTTCTTTTCCTTAATACAATATATATTATATGCTGATGACGCTAATATTTTTTTGCTCTCATTTAAACCTAGATAATTTTGTTCAAATACTAAATGCTTAATTGCCAAAATTATCTAACTGGTTTAAATGCAATAAATTATCGTTGAATTCGGGTAAAACTAACTTCATCCACTTTAAAACTCGTGCTCACACTGAACAACCCAATGTTCCATTAAAGATAGATAGCATCACCATTCAACAAAAGACAAGTACCTAATTCCCAGGCAATTATATTGATCAGTGCTTGTCCTGGCATGAACACATCCGTGATCTTTCTCGAGTTTTGTCTCGTTACGTTGGTGTTATGTAAAGTTAAAGCCTTTTGTTCCACTAAGTATTTATTTATATCATGATTAAGGCCAATTAACGCGCGCGTACGCGAAAGTCCGCGCGTTGTGCGCGCGCAAAAATTTGAAATGCTCCAAATCATCTTAAAATTATTTTGCATACGTTTTTTTTGCCATTTAGAGCATTTCTACACAAAAAATCGCGCACACGCGTATGCGCGCGTTTTTATCGTTCTTCATGGAGGTACGCAACATAGAATCGTCATTTTTTTCTTTCATGATACTCTTTTTTTTTAACCAAACAATTTGATACCAAATTTATCTCTTTATGACCATTAATAACGAAATGAGCGTCCGTTCAAGATAAATGTCCGTGTGCGCGAGCTCTTGTAATACATAACATATATGGGCAAAAACATGCCTATCCAAAATCCATTATAGCTCTTTAGGAAGCCTAGACACCCACATTAAAAAAAATATTTAGATAGAAAATAAGTCGGAAATATGATTTCATGTCTCATTTGGCCTTTAAGTATATCGTGACATCATCATAATGGCCTTGGAACTCAAAATATGAATTTGCATATTATGACGTCGGCATATTTATGGGAAATTGATTGTATCTCTGTAAATATTGATCGATTTTCTTCCAAATTTTGATATATTGTAGCTGTGACAATTTTCAACAAGATCAGCGTCTCAAGATTTAATAACAGACCACTTAATTCGTCCTGATGACGAATTAAATTTCTCATTATTATTATCATTATTATTATTATTATTATTATTATTTTTTTTTTTTTTTTGGGGGAGGCTGTTGAAATGCATTCCTTCTCAATCCCCCCCCCCAGTGTCATGTACTTAACCCGGAAGTGGACGATGCAGAGTCTATTGCTGGTGTCCGTCTCGTATTCCCTACACAAATTTTGAACAAACCTGTCCATTTCAATGCAAAACCATGCTACTGACTACACGCCAGCCACACACAGCGGTTTAACCAAACTTGAAACAAGCTGATAAAATGATAATTTCAGTTCACCCCTATAATTTCAACTTAAAGCCCAAGTCCACTCCGATTTTAAAAAATTATAACATGTTGTAAATAAATCAAAGGTTAAAACTGCCAAATATCACGAGCGTACTTCAATCAGGTGATTTTTAAAAGCGATTTTTGTTTCGGGTATTTCGAGCAAAAAATTTATATTGCTGTACGGATGTGACGTATGCTCCTCACAACGAAAGTGCCAGCGGTATACATTCTGACAATAGGCTATTTTCGTAATGTAACCAAATCTAATGCATACGTCTTTGTGACGTGCCTCTATACAAACTATTTCATTCACCTGATAAGAATAATAGTGTTTCATTATTCTTATCAGGTGAATGAAATAGTTTGTATGAGGCACTTCACAAAGACGTATGCATTAAATTTGGTTACATTACGAATCTGTGTTGTGAGGACCCTACGTCACAACCGACTCGCTCATTAACTTGTTTTTGCTCATTAAAAAAAATTATTAAAAATAAATCTGAGCACCATTTTCCAAAACCAAGTTATATTTGGGCTTTTTAGATTTTTGTCTATCTAATCAGCTCAACTTTTCAGTGGAGTGGACTTGTACTTTAAACCAACATATGTTTATTGAAACGTCGGTTTTTATATCGATCACCTTTTCATTGATTAAAAACCTTACCTTATCAGATTTTAGATGTTTTTCCGGAAGAATTCTCACTCAATCACATATATATCCGAAGCACTGACAGCTTTTCTGATAATCGCTTGAACTGTAGATGGCGCTATATTACAAAAGTCCCTGTGCATCAGTGTTTGCGAAAGCTTATTACAAAGCTGTCTCGTATTCCCCACTGTCTCGTATTCCCTACATCTACCATATGTAGGTCAAAGTTCAAAGGTCATAGCTCATTAAATATGCGAATCTGGTTTCCGTTCCATAACTTTAGTAATGTTTGACGGATTTTAATGAAATTTGATATGAAGGTACATGGTATCAAAACACGGCCTAAGTTCGATTTCGGAGTATGTAGGTCAAAGTGCAAAGGTCATAGCTCATTAAATATGCGAAAATACTTCATTATATATGCAACAATGTGGTTATAACTTCCTTGCCTAGTAATATAATAGTATAGTCTAATGGAGGTAACTTGTTCTGACGTATATAGGCCATTTGAACCCGGCGAGGAGAAGCTACGTTTTGTGTTGACTTGTTAGGTTTTATGTTACATGTGAGGTTGGCTCGGTGTAAAAATGTCAGAGGTAAAAATGTCAGAGCAAAAAAATGTCAGAGGTAAAAATGTCAGAGGTAAAAATGTCAGAGGAAAAAATGTCAGAGGTAAAAATGTCAGAGGTAAAAATGTCAGAGGAAAAAATGTCAGAGGTAAAAATGTCAGAGGTAAAAATGTTAGAGGTAAAAATATATAAAAAAGCATGTTACAGGTTGAATATTGGTAATGGTTGTATATTAGGCTTATCGAAAAGATATAACGAAGGATTCTCTGCTGTTAATTTTTTCAGCGCTGCTTTATTTTCTTGTTTCTTTAAGTTTTATTTGCCTTTCTGCCCGAAATTGTGACTTTTTGCCCGATTATTGCCGAGGGGAGACGGGGGATGTATCCTTCTTTTGGGGCATAGTGACCCGGCTGCCTCCCCCTCATATGCCTTCGTCTAAGTAAGTGATACTGGTACACTGAGCAAACTTCTGGAAAAAAGAATGTCTGAAATCGAGTAGTTTGGCCATGAATTATAGGCCGAGTTGTGGCTCGATGGTGTAATCATTAAATAAAAGAAAAGTCATCACAGCCCCCAAAAAAGGATAAGATATCACGCTGTGAGTCATCCGCCCCCCACTTCACCGTCCCTTCTGAAGATTGATGGACATTTTAACAGCGTGGCAATGACTACTATAAAATGTAATTTCCTACAGATGCATATTTCCAACAATTTCACTTTCTTGTGGGCTTGATACTTTGATACTTTGATACAAAGCAGAAACCGCCCATGTTACTTCTAATGCTAACCGCACCATCACATTTCAGATAAGCGCGCGCTTTGCAGAGGTTCTGTTTAAGCTACATCGTTCTATAATTATTTGCTGTGAGAGATCAAACTGTGAAATTGACAAATATTTATTCATGAGCAACATATCAGAAACATAATTTTACTGTACACATTTATAGCATCATGATACTGCTTGTATACATGATAATATTGTTTGAAGGATATTTGGGGCAGGATTTATAAATGGTTTGCTAGCATACACTGTATAGTTTCCAGCAGGTGCATATTCGTACAAGTCTACACATTAAACAAAATGCATCATGAATTTGGCAGAAAAAACAGTTGAAATTGAGGGACTTAAACTGTATTTCTCCCACGTTTCTTAATCAAAAACATGATTTTTTATATATAAAGTTACAGCGTGTTATGGTCGAAAGCACATGAAAAAATACCTGGGTAGATATGTCTTAACGTTTACCACTTGTAGGCCTACTATCTGACTTTTTCAAGCGAAGCTTTGATATGTTTGTTAAGCTTTTGTGATAAATTATTGATGAGGGAGACAAAGCATCCGTGTCTTTTTATTAATGTTTTCTTGTCATAACAGTCTTTGCTGGGATGGACATGAAGATGGGTCTAATTACTGAATTTGTGGAATTTCTGTGCGATCTTTATAACTGATTCCCTGTTTTATATCATTCAATCTTAATATTCTATGTACTTCCTACTTCCTCAAAACCAAATAAACATTAAAACATCAACCCATTTAAAATATCGAAACATGATAGAAATTAATATATGCAAACCTGATCACAAAATATAAGTTTCAAATTTATTTTTCACATTGTATTATCCTCAGGACATGTACGAAGTACAATACACAGTCATTTATCAAATATAATAGACTAGCCCAGTAGCTTACGTCTCGACATTTTGTGTGATAAAGTGCTGAGATATTATGATGGCACCAGTTTTTACCCCTACATTTTTTTTTGTACCTGACATTTTTATTGTATCTCTGACATTTTTACCTCCGACATTTTTACCTCTGACATATTTTCCTCTTACATTTTTACCTCTGACATTTTTACCTCTGACATTTTTTCCTCTGACATTTTTACCTCTGACATTTTTTCCTCTGACATTTTTACCTCTGACATTTTTTCCTCTGACATTTTTACCTCTGACATTTTTTCCTCTGACATTTTTACCTGGCACCGTTAGGTTATAGGTTACATATTCAGTTTTAGGTTACATGTTAGGTTTACGTTACTTGTTAGGTTTTAGGTTAGGTTTTAAGTTACATGTTCAGTTTTAGGTTACATGTGAGGTTTTAGGTTACTTGTTAGGTTTTATATAGGTCACTTGTTAGGTTTAAGGTTTGGTTTTAGGATACATGTTCAGCTTTAGGTTACTTGTTAGGTTTTAGGTAAGGTTTTAGGTTATATGATCAGTTTTAGGTTACAAGTTAGGTTTTAGGTTACTTGTTAGGTTTTAGGTTTGGGTGTAGGTTACAAGTTCGGTTTCAGGTTTAGTTTTAGGTCTAAAGTTATATGTAGCTGTATTGTTTGATCCAGGGTTGAAGTTAGGAATTGACTGAGGAGCAATTGTCGCAAGAGCCTGTTTCGTACGACTTAAAATAGATATCAATCCAAGGTACAAAGCAAAACCAACAAGATATTTAGAGTGATAATAGATATATTATTAATGGCCAATTCTTGAGACACTCGACCTTTCAAGCGTCAATATGCTTTTAATGATGCAGATGGTCACTCTCGTTCGTATTTTATATGAAGCCATTTTATGTACCTTGTATGTTACCCTTGACACGCTTTGTTTGTATTTTACTGTTTTAGTTTATTTTTTAATTGCAAAATGAGGAAAAGTTAAAGAATAATGTATTCTCTCTTGGTATAATATATAGGTGTTTGGGGAGAGTCACCCGCGCACAATCTCATCAATCAGCTGTCTGACTGAACCCCGCTACAAACAGATCGCAGACACCAAGGCTGCCACGAATCAACCACAGGACACAAACATTGAGGATGAACACCATCAAGAAGGTGATGATGCATAATAATGTGGTAAACAAATCAGATTTAATAAAATAAACTAAAATCAGGGTTTCCTTGGCGATGGAAAAACCGTGAAAGTCATGGAAAAATTAATTCTTCTGGAATGCCATGGAAAATGAGAGAAAAAAAATATCACAATGTCATTGAAATTAATCGTTGGTGTGTGCCGTTTGTGGCCATGGCAGCCTTCCAGTTTGAACTGACAATGCACGGTATTAGTACGCTGCCTGGATGCCGCAACCCATGCCAAAATGGTACTTATCAGTTCATGGTAATAAGGCAAAAATGTGTCAGAAAGTCATGAATTTTGTTCTCAAATTTCGATGGGAACCCTGTTTACATTTAATACATATCAACATAAATTGCAAACAACCTGTGAGGTTAACTTTTGAAAATACGCGTCGAAAAATTAGCCCGATTATTGTAAAGAGGATTATATCAGGGAGATGAAATATATTAACGACATCATGTTGAATATTATGGAACCGATTATTAGCCTGTAATGGTAAATCCCTTTAATGTGAAGATAAGTTTTGAGATACTGGGAAGATTCATACTAGTATGTTGATGGTCATTTGGAGCTCTGGGAGATTTATTTACTCAAACTAGAAGACAAAATATACATTTTTGTGCCTTAAAAAAAAAGTTATTTCTTTATTTAAATCTATTTTTATTTCTTAATATTTTAACCTTATGCTTGACTATCCGGAATTCTTTTATATACCAGTAATCTACATGTACATGAAGATAAGGCATTTTAATTGAAAGTTTGAAGTAGTTTGTGATAGGAAATGACAAGATTCATGGTTTACTGTATAAATATAGTTGTGTGCATAAACCTGTCTAGAAAGACCACTGGTTCTAGATATATCTGGTTCAAATTGATTGATGTGATATGACACCTGCTCATAAAGGCCTTACAGTATCAGGTGACCTGTCTACAAAGGCCATTGGTTCCAGATATATCTGGTTCAAATTGATTGATGTGATATGACACCATACATTATCAGGTGACCTGCATGTACGGCTGTCTCATAGAAAATGATCTAGCATATAGAGGTAGCAACTACAGTATGTATATTACATAATCAGATATGATTGTAATTATTAATTTGAGAGCCGTAATATTTAATGCCTGCTGTGTATGTTTATATGCATCTGGTTATAAAAGCACACACCCTCTTCTGTATAAGAATTTGTTGTAGAAGATGCTTCAGCAATGACTATGTGTGAACATATAGAGGGGAGTCTAGATACCTGTAAAATGTATGCATTGTGAATGATGACCTGTCTTTCAAATTGTGTGATCGTGGCAATACGTTATACTCAACGATGTACTATATAGTGCATGTACCATAATATAGATATACAGTTAACAACTAAATTATTCATAACCTTACAAAGTTTTTCCGAATTTACAATTCTTAAGAATGTGATAATATTAAAGCTTGCATCTAAAAATATTCAATAAAGGCCGCAATTCAACAAGTCCACCTTTCATTTTTGAGTTATGAATAACACAAAAACATCAAATTTACAAGGGGTATGAATAATTTAGTTGTTAACTGTAGATAATGCTGTGACAGGTCAAAATGTTTAAAATACATGTACAGTGAAACCTGTCTATAAAGACCTCTCAAGGGAGACAAGAAAGCCGGTCTTTATAGGCAGGTGGTCTTTCTATACAGGTGGTGGCTGAAGCAGGTTTGACTGTACAGTTATGTAGAACATGTTTCTTAATTCTGTTTGTTGAGGAGGTCCTTGAATGAAGGGATCTAGATCTCTAAATAAGGAGATCCCTTTAGTGTACTTCTGAGGAGATCCCTAAAAGGGGAAGTCAAGTTTGACCTTGGGTCAGAGAGCTAGAGGGTGAGCTGAGAGGGATGAACATAGACCATCCACTCACTAATTAGGCAAATGGAAGTTATGTGACAGAGAAAGTAACTTTGAACAGAACTAATTCAGACTTAAAAGTGTTACTGCAGCATCTGTGGTAAGTTCTTAGTAACATTATAATGTATTTGGCATGCGTCATTAGATTGAAACCTCAAAGAGGAAACTTGATTTCATGTGTAGCGGACAACTCTTGTGTGTCTTATTCAAGCAATCAAGGAGTGTTGTGAGTTGTGTTTTCACATTCCTGATGTTATATTACGTGACAATGATACCACATGTACTAGAAGAATCTGCAGAGAAACACTCTGTATAGTGTACCAAGATGGGTAGATTTATGTCAATATTTGGAGGTCTATCATTAACTGCTTTTCATAATGAGTTAGTGTAGAAAACCTATAGTACACCTGTTAGGAATGGTGCTTCTCAGTATAAGGTATTGTGTATGAATATTTATACATTACCTGTAATGTATTCCAGACACCTTGAGGTGGAATAGCTCCTTTTATTAGCAAAACAAAAGAAGACCTGATATACAGTAATAGCTAGGTAAAGAGATAATGTGTATCATTAGTATTGGATATTTTGTTGTTCAAAGTAAAAGTTGTCGAGCTTGAGTTTGAAAAGGTTGGGAATATAAAATATTTGTTTTATATCACAAGTTTGCATTTCACTTTATAAGAATTTGAAAGTTATAGAAGTTATCATTTAAGTTATCATTGATGTAACAGAGGTCTAACTTTATCATTTGATTGGAGATTATCATGATTATTGTGCACTAGTTGGTCCAATTCTAGTCTCGGTGTCTCGTTAGGAATCGCTCCTTGAGAGCTCAAGAGGGGTGAGTCAGTGTAAAAGTAAAGAGAATTATACAAAATGGCAATTTATATTTCTGTATTAATGATTAATCATGCATATTTTTGCATTTTATTGTTATAACTTGCTTATTGCTTTTTGGAAGTTAACTGTAAACCATATCTAGAAAAGTATCCAAGCACTTGTAATGTATTTGTATGATGTGAGGAAAATGCCAAGTAGGGCAATAGTTATTTTGAGGGATGATTGTTATGCATGTTAGGAGGTGACCAAAAATGTAAGGTCATAAACATTACTTATTCATCATAGGGATGTTCTATGTGACATTTAGACACAATTGGACTCATTTATTGATGTACCTATTTCTATGAATAATCATACGTTATTACCTTGTTGAAACACTAAGCCTACATATACAGAGACTTAAAGTACAGACTACTGTTTTGAATTGTTACAGCTGCCTTTCTTATTGTTGCTGATGTTAAGTAAAAAAAAAATTAATCTGTTTGCCTATTTCTTTTTGTCTTTCTTATTAAGGGTTTATCCACCCTCAATTAAATACCACATAAAACTCGGAATGACTTCGTTGAGTGTCATTTGTGCCTGCTGTTACAATAATATCACCATGAAACTAATGTCATAACTCATTAGGATTGCCTTTTAAGTTTTAATACTGTATTTATCTTGGAGAGCATATAGTATTGCGTGATGTGCTTAAAAGTTAACCAAAATGTGGGAAAGATGTAGAAATGCTTTTCCAGTGGTTGAATTTTATTACTTTTAATTTAACTTATAAAATTTAAGGTGAATAGCTAATAGCTGAATTTTATATACCTCACTTTAGAAATCTAGCCATCTGATTGGTCGAAATTGGAGTCCTGATTTCAAGCCATGCCCAACTCACAGGGCATAGCAATAGCCCACAGGGCCTAGTTAAAAGTTTCTACCCTCCGATCCTCATATCCTGCGATTCCCATTGGTTGACTGCGATCCCCATTGGTTTGCGTGGTAAAATTGTCTACGTGCGAGCACGGACGCCATACAGTGCTCTTTGTCTGCGATTCCCAAATGATTGAAACTTTCACTCGAAGATTAAGCGAAGATTAACAGACAGTGTTTCAGATTTTCTGTGATGTTTTAACAAATTTTTACTCACTAAAAGGCTAAGGTAAGAATTCTTGGTAGATTTTTGTTTTAATTCGGCATATAAAGTCATATCGACTGCTTTAATACTCGAGGACTAGCTGTTTCTATACTGGCTCGCGGGATAGTTGAATCCCCTGCTATCAACCCGAGGCGCGCCGCCCACCCAGGCGCGCCTCGGGGTGATAGCAGGGGATTCAACTATCCCTTGAGCATATAGAAACAGCTAGTCCTCTCGTAGCAGTCGATATAACTATAATATGTTGGTATTTTGTCCACCCCCCTGCCTCTCTCTCTCTCTCTAAGGAGATGTTAATACATGTGTTAACTTTATTATCCCCTCGCCGACGAAGTCGGAGGGGATATAGAAACGCCGCTGTCCGTCCTTCCTTCCTTCCGTGCGTGCGTGCGTCCGTCCGTCGTCCGTCCGTAACAAATTTGGTTTCCGATCAATAACTTCAAGGTTTGACGGATTTTCATAAAATTTGATATGAAGATACATGGTATCAAAATACAGGCTAAGTTCGATTTCGGAGTATGTAGGTCAAAGGTCAAAGGTCATAGCTCATTAAATATGCCAATCTGGTTTCTGTTCGATAATTTTAATAATGTTTGACGGATTTTAATCAAATTTGATATGAAGGTACATGGTATCAAAACACAGCCTAAGTTCAATTCCAAGTATGTAGGTCAAAGGTCATAGCTCATTAAATATGCAAATCTGGTTTCCGATCGATAACTTTAGTAATGTTTGACGGATTTTAATAAAATTTTATATGAAGGTACATGGTATCAAAACACAGCCTAAGTTTGATTTCCGAGTATGTAGGTCAAAGGTCATAGCTCATTAAATATGCGAATCTGGTTTCATATGGATTTTACCCATACACTTAAGCGTCACCTCTTCAAACGTACCGCGCACCGACGTGAAAAGCTTTAAAAATGAGCCGTCCTAGATGAGCGTGCTCCCCAAGTGTTTGGTGAAGTATTGTATATGTTTCTTTAGCAGGTGAGGGAATGCGTAATGGAAAATAATTTATTTTCGTTTGGACAGCGTGAATTAGAAAATAAATAAGCTTACAATCATACAAAAAGGCATTCCCAAGCACGTGGGTAGTACGCGGACATAACGTGTTGAAAGGAGGAACATGAATATATATTAGATTTATGTGCATATAAATGAGCTGCTATGAATATTAAATAAGGGCTTAACCAATCATACTGGAAAGAACAAATCTTATGAACCATGGGATGAACATGGAAGGAGGAACAAAAGACACTTACGGTAAGTTGGGAGAGTGAACTTAGCATGAGAGAAGGTAAAGGGAATGGTGATGGAATGTGATAAAAGAATAAAATCGGCTTTGATGATAGAGGGATACAAATAAACAGATGGGAAGATAGGATGCTTACATAAATGCTACAGTACAATGCTCTGGTCAAAGTATATAGCTTTACAAACAATATTCCTTGTCACAAATAAATGTCCTCATGTTATACATTGATTTTCAAATATTTTGGATATCATAAAGAATAAATTTGAACGTTTTGAGCACTTTTCACTATTAACATATTTAGACAAACAAATGAAACATTCCTACTTCTTTCAACGTTTTGAACATTTTGAATGATTTGAGAATTTAGATCATTTGGAATGTTATAACATTTTAAACATTTTTCCAGAGAAAAAAATTGTTTCGAAATATCTGTAATTAAATGTTATGCCTAGCTTCCTTAAGCTCACAATACTAACAATCAATTGAATAAGCCAGTTCATAGTTGCAGTCTGAGCATGAGCAGATAAAGGTCATTGCAGACCAAATTGTAAAATACACGGAAACAAAATACTGGATACGTGCTCATGAAAGTTATGTAATCATTATTCATTTATGCGCAAAAGCAGTGCACTCCATGATACACAGGTGGAAGTATCCCTTCTAAAGAGGAAACAAAGGCTATTTACGTAGCACCTCCATCGCTGTAGGAGTGATTATTTCAAAATGTACAAAGTGTGACCTCTTCATGTTTTGAAGATCTGTGGATATTCGGGGTCATTTGGGACATGTGCTAACCGTGAACTGGTCTATTTATTTTTTTTTTTTAGCAGATATTTCTGCATTATTAATAAATCAAATACAAAACATTTAAATAACAATAATAGTATATAATATAATTGATTTACATCAAGTGACAACTGAAAAACACACACAAAAATGCATATATAACATATATAATCAAAGAATTAAAATAAATGCAGAGGCCAACTATCATAAGCATAAAAGCTTGAATCGATAGCAGCCGGGAAAGGGGGTACATGACGCTGTTATAGGATAATTTAGGATAATAATGTGTCACGTATAGAGATTTTTTCAGAAAGTATCTAAATAAAAAGTGGAAAGAAAGTAAAAAATATTGCAAGTGTGTGCAAGTGGGTGTGTGTGCAGGTGAAGTAAGTGTTTGATTCGTATTGATCATGGACTGGTCATGGACTATATATAAGTACATTAATCGGTCACATTTGAAAATTAAGGACTTTTCTCTTTTGTTTTGGTACCATATATCATAAAATGAATTTTACATATCAGAGAAATAACATTTTATAGCTAATAAGTCTATGCAAACATGATCTTCCATTTTTTTCTATTTCAACAAAATATCACTAAACTTTGAACTCTTCATGTGAGAAATCTTTTATCACATCTAATAAATCGTAACAATATTATTGCTAATTTGTACAACACTTTTATCAAAAGTACATGTAACGTTAATTTGCCTTTATTACAAGATCCATGAAAATTAACCATTCATAATCAGATATAACATTTTTCCTTTACTTTTTCTTGTTTTTTTTCCTCAATAAAATGTCGTGAAATCTCTTTTGTTCAAAATGGCAGTGCCTTCAGGATGATATTTTTTTTTTAATTTTTTTTTTTGAAGTTCATAAAAGCAATTTTTGTTCGTAAACTCTGGATTGGTCTGTTCTTTGCTAAAAGATTGCAGATACGTACAACAATCTTGTTTCTGTGCAATATTTTCAAATACACAGGTCTGCTTCTTTAAAAAAATTATCAAAATACATTCAAATGATTTAAAATTATACAATTTATAAAAATGAAAACAGATAATATACTGAGCAAAATTTCTTGTTCTCTGCAAGTTAGATCCACGCCTTGCCTTAGCTGCATAGGCCACCCTACAAACTGGTAGCAGCGATGTTCTCCATAACTTCAGGCAGAGACAGATGTAAGTGAAAGCCACAAGCTATATTCGCCCTACTTTGACCGACATGTTACATGTAGTTCATCCTCCTTCGATAAGTAATTCTCCCTTCATTGTATTTTGTAATTTTCACACTTCTTCAACTTAAAGGTAGACTCTACTCAATGTACTCATCGTTAATTTTTTTCTCCAATGTGCCGCTAGTGTTGAATTCTCACTTCATCGTACAGTTTGGCCAAGAATATTTTTCACAATACCTCAGTAAGTGTACATCCATTTTCCCTGCTGTTCATTCATATCAGCCTTCATCATATATGCTCTCAATTTGCTGATTACTTTGGCATACATTTGTGTGAGAAACATTGTATGATCTTCTTTCTTCGTGTGAGATACGTTTAATGATCTTCCTTCTTCATATGAGATGCAATCTTCCATATTTGTGTGAGAGATGTTTATTCTCCTTCACATGAGAGATCAACAAATTTATCGCCATAGGTCCCCTAGCCCAGCACCCTATCCGCGACAGTACAATCATTTTAGGTCTCGAAGTCCACAACGTTATTCTGGACGTTATAGTGACCAAACTCTCAACAGTATAAACTCAACGATTCAGATCTCCAAGCCCAAGGTCATCCTTTCATTAGCACTCTCATCATATGAACCTTCGAGGCAAGCAGGAGTTTAGATCAGACTATTGCAACAGATCTCCAACCATGCCGAGACATTCCTTTCAACAGGACAGGTACAGCCAGCCATATCGAGGCAGATCACCTATAGCCCCTACCCTCCGAGGCGGTACTCAGACGAGTTGAAGACACCCTCTCATCACATCAGGGGCGGATCCAGCCGGCGGCAAGGAGGGGCCTAAAGGGGCCCACTTTATGCGAAAATTTCAAAATCGTGCCGGTCGATTTTTCGCTCAGTGAGGGGTAGTGAGCACAATTTTTTTTTTGGCACCCGAAATTTTTTCTTCTTTTTCTTCTTTTTTTCAAAAAGGCCCCCCTGGATCCGCCACTGCATCACATACACTTTGACGACAGTCACCAAGGAAACTACCAGTAGTTGATGATGCGGGTCAGTCATCAACTGACTCTACTGCGGCCCATGTCGACATCAAACATGATTCCTTGCAGGAACAACGACCACCCTTCATCCCCATCATTCTCGAAAACAAGTACTTATTGGCATACATTGACTCTGGATCATACACCTCTGTTATCAGCAGTGACTTCTTTGAGTCAATCCCCAAATCTCAGAGGAGCCCTCTCGTGAAGTCCACATTAGCAGCAACATCGATCACTATAATAAAGAATTGCTAGACATCTTCAGCTCAATTCACACCACTTTATTCATCTTGGCAATACCACCAGAAGACAAACATTTATGGTCGCCAGAGGTACAACTCATCCCGTAATAATTGGATTGGACTTCTTCTGGAAGAATGGTGCCTCACTCTCTACATCTACATTTAGCATGCCAGGACTGACAATACCTCTTGTGAGCAAACATCAACATCAAGCCCCCTTAAAGTGCAACATATCTCTAGTGGGAAAAGCAGTAATTCCTCCCGTATGTGAGACCCATGTACACGGCAGACTGTCATCTACACAAGTTGACATCACCCCTGCCAATTATGATGGAATATTTGAACCTTAAACCCAAGAGCACCTTCATGTTGCCAGTGCTAGATGTCTTCCAAGACCACAGGATGGTCATCAACCTTTAATTCACAAGAGACAGTAGACATACCAGCTGATACCAATCTTGGACAGTTTTATATAAAACTCCATAACAGGGGATTCTCAAGAAGAGTATGAGGTAGTAAAAGTGTCATAGCAAGCACGCAGAAAGCCAACTCATTCAAAGTGTCATTTTTGCTTCCTACTTCTGATATGGCCAAGAGCCAGCGAAACAAAGCTGAACAACTACTCTCAACCTGTTCTAATGTCTTCAGCTCATCATCTGACAACATTGGCCAGACGGATTCAGCCTACCATCATATTACCACAACCACTGATGTTCATATCCGTCAACGAGCATACCGCACCTTACCAGCCATGCGATTGGAAATCCAGTCACAAGTTGATGATCTACTGCGCAGAGGATCGAATCATCAAAGAAAGTTACAGCCCCTGGGCAAGCCCAATCGTGGTGGTCAAGAAAAAGGACAAGACAGTCCGTTTCTGCGTAGACTACCGAGCATTGAATGCCGATCTCCAAGATGTCCTTTATGGAAGCAGTACTACATGGTCTACATTGGTCTACTTGCTTAATCTACCTAGATGACTGCATTGTCTTAGGAAAGAACTTTGACGATTATCTACACAATCTCCAAGATGTCCTTCAGCTCTTTAGAGAAGCCGGTCTAAAATTGAAGCCATCTAAGTGCCAATTCTTTCGCAAAGAAGTTACCTACCTAGGCTATGTCATCAGTGCAGATGGTGTACTCCCTGATCCCAACAACATCAGAAAGGTAGCATCTTGGCCACAACCACAAAATACAACCAATGTCAGGTCGTTCCTTGGACTTGCATCCTTCTATCGCCGGTTTATCCAAGACTTGTCAAAGATAGCATCTCCATTGACCAGTCTTGCTCATACAGGAATGAAATTCAACTGGACAGAAGAGTGCAAAGTCGCCTTTGAGTCCTTGCAGAGAGCCCTTACCAATCCACCATTGCTAGCCTATCCAGATTTCACAGTAGAATTCATCCTTTCAACAGATGCCTCTCCTTCTGCCATAGGTGCCATCCTCTCCAAGGTACATGCAGAAAGGAAAAGAGAGAGTAGTCGCCTATACTTCAGTCAAAAGCTTACCACAACACAACGGAAATGGTTGATATACGATAGAGAGCTTTGGGCAATTGTCGCATCTCCTCGCCACTTCAGACACTACCTATATGAGGTCAAGAGTTTTCCATCTTCACCGACCATCAACCACTTCTTATACACAACAAAGTACCAATTCAGGATGTCTCACGACGAGCTCGTTGGATGATTGAACTCAATGCCTACACAATCCAGATCAGACCACAAGGGTCGTCAGAATAGTCATACTGATGCTATATGTCCCGTCGCCCTCTGTCTTTTACCGAACAGACTTCTGACCAGGTAGATACAACAGGAAACAATTCATTATTCACTCAAGTCACCATTCCAAAGAGTGCAAAGACAAGTCACAGTATTACCACGACCACAAGTCCCTGATCTACCAGAGAATTTCATTCTTGCTGATCAGGAGTCTGAGTTGCGGGACTACCAGAACAAGACAGAGATATAAACCAGGTAACAGAATATGTCAAGATAGGACATTGACCCTCTGTAATCCCCGATTGAGACAACTTCTCTCAGAATACCCTCGTCTCACCATCCATCAGGACATCCTCTATTGCATGAAACTTGACAAACTTGGTGCAACAACACTACAACCAGTTACACCAGAAAACCTCATCCCCAGAGCTTTATGGTCATCCATCATCAGGACACTTTGGACTACAAAGCACACTACTTCGAGCAGAAGCCACCTGCTACTGGCCATTTATGCATCAAGAAATTACCAACCACTGTTCGGCATGTGCAGCATGTGAGTCATTCTGTTCACCAAACCTCAAATATCCTCTTTGCAGATATCACCGAACTTCCTACTTCTCTCCATGGAATTGGATGCATACTAGTAATCATTGATCACTTCAGTAAATATGTCAACATCTATCCTATGAAGAACCAAACTGCTCAGACTGTTGCCAAACACATCTGTGAAGACTATGTAACCGAAGATGGTGTACCAGAAACTCTACATACAGGCCAAGGACGCCAGTTTGAGTCAAGGTTAGTCCAACAGCTTTGTCAGAAACTTGGAATTCTCAAGTCCAGATCTTCACCCTGATCAAAGAACAACTAGCATGTTATATTGCAGACAAAAGAGGAGATTGGGATAATCACCTCCATCAGCTACATTGTACAACTTGCTTACAACTCAATTTGTGTCCACTCAACTACAGGACTGCATGACTCCTTACTTCATCCTACATGGCAGAGAAGCCATCAGGGTTCCAGCAAACATCACATGCCCATGCAGTCCCAGCCCAATGTGCCACTTCACTGGTACTGAAAACCATGGTTCTCGGTACCATGGTTCTCGGTACCATGGTTATCTCGTACCTTTCATTACCATGGTTCTCCCTTACCTTTCGTTACCATGGTTCTCCCATACCTTTCGTTACCATGGTTCTCCCGTACCAAGGTTACCATGGTACTTGTACTACAATGTTACTGTACGTACACAGTTGCCTTTCCATTCTGCATGTAGCTAAATAAAAAGATAGCATTGATTACATTGCATGATTGATTTTGTTTAATCATTTACAAATCTACTACCTTAATGCACTTTCAACACAGTATTCCTCACAATATCTGCCAGCCCTTGTTTATTTAACTTTGAAAGAGCATGCTGGTCTGCAAAGTAGACTAAAAATGACAGGAGCTGGCATGAAGTTCACTTTCAACACAATTATCCATTTTCTCAAGGTTCAGCCACTTCTCTCGCAAACATGATCTGTTAATAACAAAAGACATCACAATCATGTTGATCATTATTGTTGAGTGATCATATGACGTATCAAACATCAAACAATGGAAACAATATGTTTACTTTTTAAAAGCGTTTATTCAAACGAGCTAAAATCTAACTCGCGTAAAATATATAAAACAATTTACAGTCGAAAGGTGAAGTTTTTTTTCTATAGCGAAAGACTGCCGCTTGTTACATCATTATACATGACACTAAACACTTTCAGCACACAACAATATTATAAGTAAAGTGGTTAGTCTATTTCTATAGCGGGAGACTGCCGCTCATATTCAAATTACATAGTACATTATACAAACTGTCATTCCAGCGGAGGTGCGAGATTCGTCGACGATGTCGTACTCGAATTTAGTCGAAAGACGAAATTCGAAGGAACAATTGGTAGCTAGGCCTACTTGGTAGAAGATAGATGACGTCGGTGATCACAGTACAGTTCAAAAATGAATGATGAATGAAAGCCAAGAGTCGGCAATGTCGATGGGATGCGGAGTCCATGTTCGGCGATGGTGAAACTCGGTATATAGAGTTCGACGGTGATCGAAGACAGAACATAGTCGATAAAGTCATCATTAGTCGGAGCCAGGATCAGACCTGCAAACGACGAAACGCAAATCGAAGACGAAGAAGGTAAAAAGGAGGTTCTTATACCTTCAATCAAAGTTCGACGTCGACGGTGTTCAAAGGCAGAACAAAAGTCGATAATGCCAATATCCAATTCATTATTAGAGTTCGCAACTGATGATATACCATGGTACTTGTTTTATAACCATGGTAATACCATGGTTCTTGCATGGTAGTACCATGGTAAGAGAAGAGTACCACGGGTACCATGGTACTTTTTTTATAAGGGTATAGACTTGTACATGCGCCTGGGATTCCCCACTGGAGAGTGGTGCATCTGCACATCTCATGGTACACTCTCAGGCTGTACACACAGCATCAGCACCTCAATATGAGATGTGGTTGGCTATCATGCAGATTTTTATTGGGAATTCCACATACAGGTCATCAACCTATGTAATTTATTCTGTACAGTAGTGTGGCCCTGTCACATACATGTATTATTACATCATTGGAAAGGAATATCTTTGCACATCTTGCGGGTGACTGAAGGACCATTTTATATTGCATGATGGCACAAACAGCAGGAGAAATTGCACTGCTAATTCTTCCAGAGTGTTCAATATGCATAGATGTTATTCAGGATGCCAGACTTTTGTCCTGTGGCCACACCTTCTGTGGGAAATGCCTACAAGACCATGCTAATCAACGCCCTATCCCAGGAAATTATATCGAGTGTCCAGAATGCAGAAGGCAAATAGTACTGCCTAAGGATGGGGTGAGTGGATTGCCAAAGAATTACACCTTGCAGTCTACCATAGACCGAATGCAAGGTATAAGCCTTGCACAGGCAACTGCACCGGTGGTGGAGGCCGCAGAAGAACAGAAGAAACCTCTTCCTTCTGCAAAAAAAAATACGGCCATGTGTAAGAAGCACTCCACTGAAGTGACAAACTTCTGCTGTGAGACCTGCGATGGTGTGCTCATATGCAGGGATTGCACGGTGATTGACCACAGAGGGCATTGCTTTGTCAATATCAAAGACAAAAGTGATCAGTTAAAGGCCTCTTTAACCATTCTCATCGAACAGCACCAGAAAATGACAGAGTCTGTACTTGCTGTCAACCAGCAAGCAGCCGTTTCTACTGTAAGATCACACATTCGGCATCTGCAGAGTGAGGCACAGGGTGCTGCAGATAGGATGATACAGGAGATTGTGACACATAGAGATCAGTTCATAAGCCAGGTACAGCGGCATGGATGCAAACTGGAAGAGAAAGTAGACTTGATGTACTACAATCAGAGACCCATTGAAGGCATTGTGGGAATGATAGGCAGAGGCAATGAGTATGAAATCACTGAGGAATTTGCAAAGGCACAAGAATATCTGCAGGTTTCACTCTCTGAAATGCGAGATAAGATGGATACTAAGCTGATGCTAAGTGACGAGAAGTCTTGCTCTGAAGAATAATGAACCCATGAGCATGAACGGAAAATCCAAGATGTTTGAGGTAGTTTTGACAAGTTTAAGTTGGAAACTGGCATCAAAAGTAATTGTCAATACTGTAGGATGCCAGGATACAACTGTGACTTCCTTCACCTGTATGCCAAATGGAAAGTGGTATGTTCTCTACACCAGGAAGCAGCAGCAGAATGCTATTGTACTTAAGGAACTCTCAAAAGATGGATGTGAAATGTTACAAGAGTTACAAATTCTAGGCAAACCAGTAGACATCCAGATTGCAGAAGACTCAAACTTATTAGTCATCCCTAGTCTCCATAGTGGCACATGGTACCTGAACATGTATGATACTAAAGACGACAGGCAATGCTGTGCAAATTGCTTCCGTCAAAAGAGGAAGTGCTGTTGATCTATATGTCCATATGGATTCTAAAGACCAACTCTGGATTCCAGATACAAACGGACACACAATTTGGATGGTTCCATGTAGTCAGGACGCCAACCAAGGCTTCAGCGTGAATGGGTTTTTTCATCCCATCAATGCAGCTTTCTCCGGGCCACACATCTATTTCATCACATCAGAGAAGAAGGTGATGCGAATGCCGACAATACATGGTGGCATCCCAGTACCCTGCAACATCGATACAAAACTTGGTGACCCTACTCAACTCCTGGTGGATCCAATAACCCATGAAGTCTTGATAGTCTACCATCGACTCTCTGGCCCAGGTCGTTTTGAGCTTGGTATCCACCAACTTGAAAGCTCCAAGCTCCTGGTAGCCCCATCATGCTGGAATGGGTACCGTCGGTTAAGAAGGTGGAAATCTCTCGCAAAGGGAACCTTGCCATCTTGCTGGCCACAGATGAAGGCGGCATGATCCTAGACTATGATCGTGAACATCTGCCCTATCTGATATCCTGAGCAACACGCCACAGTAGCTATCGAGTAAGCAGGTCAAATATCTGATCTTATCTTTTCTTTTATCTGTTCCCAAAGGGTTTTCTTGCTTGTGAATTTCCTATAATGACTTATATATGTCGATAAAGCATTGACATGATTGCTGTACATTTCTACGCAAGTTAACATTAGTCTTATTCACCTTCAAACATTGTGCACCACAAACAAGTAATAATGTTATTTTGATCTCAGAGAGTATCACATATGAACATGTCATCTGTTACCCTGGTCGTCAATTTCATGATTGCACACATTGTGTGCAACTATCTCCACTCCAAGAGACTGGAGGGTATTCATATGGTTATTATGAGGGCATATATATGCCAATTTCAGTCCCAATAGCCTTCATTATCCTATATCTCTCCTGGTTATCGAGAAGCAAATACGGAAGGATGGATTGTCAAAGGCATTAGTGCATCACAGAATTTCAATCTATTATATTCAAATCTCCAGTAAATATTTAAGCCACTCAACTCCAACACCTACACAAGTCATGCAGATACATTAAAAGATATACACTTGATGTACCTATGTTTTTAAGCCTGTCAATACTGTACAGAATTATAGACATGGATAAATCTAGTGCTTGATCAGAGACTTTCCTCTTTTTTTCCTTGTCTGTAAAAGCACTCACAGACCTACATTTGAAGTTATTCAAGACTTTAAAGCACCTATTCATAATTATTTGATATTGCAATTTTTCTTGCTTTTCTTTCACTGAATCACTCAGATCCGAGGTCCACTTTTATAATCAGTCAGTCAGGGCCTTAATTTACAAAATCATAGATAAAATAGATTAGTCTATCAATAATGATTTTGCATTTTTTTCTGTCATTTCTATCATTAAAGCACTCACATGGCTGTCTACAATGTCATCAAAGCTGGATCAACCTCCGTCGTCCAGTACATTGCTTGGAAGCTGGAAGTAGGTAGCTCCTGCCTTGCTGTCACCGACCTTAGATGCTACCTCCCATCTCTCTTGCCTCTGGAGGATCAGGGATACAGCTTCTGTTCTGATTACTGTGCTCTCTTCACCAGGGACCTTGTTCTGCAGGACAGTCATCTGTAACTCTTCCAGGGCTTGCAGGGTGGCCAAGGTGACATTTCTTTTCTGTGGATGAAATAGTGGTCAATTAGCTAGAGACGAGTCTCAAGATAAGTACAATCAAACCTGTCTATTAAGGCCACCCAAGGGAAAAACAAAAAGTGGCCACTGTAGACAGGTGAACTTTCTAGACAGGTTATTCAACACATGTTTCTTCCTAGAGGTGACCAATGTACACAGGTGGCCTTTATATAGAGGTGGCCACTGTGACAGGTTTAACTGTATAAGTACCAGTTTCTATCCAGAACGTTCACAGAATGGAACCTGCTCCCCACTAAATTAAAAAAATCAACATCTGTCGACTCTGTTCAAGGTCGAATTAAAATCTAAAATTCAAATATTTAGACTCTTATAGGAGGCCAATCATGAACTCCCTCCTACCCACAATTGCATATATCCAACAACGATATCTGGTGATGGAGTTTGATTGCAGTTACAAGCAGAAGTCAACTAATCTCTCTGATCCAATCTATAAAAGTCTCTTTAAAAAAAACCTCGTTAATAGTAATGGACTATTTAACCAATTGGATACCATTTGATTTTGGTGTTACATAAAATTATCCCAAGCTATCAATTAGACTTACTACGTACGCACAGGTATAGTATTCAATGGCTTAACTCACCTGCCATGTGATGAAGTATTTCTGAGCATGAGACACACTTTGTTTCACATTTGATGATCTTCAAGTGAAGCATCGGGTCATCAAGAGCAATACTATCAGAGATATGCATAATTTAAAGTTTTGTAATACATTACTGGTCTATCACTGTTAAGTCTGTCATCAAAGTACAGGCTGTTAGACATTTCAGGAGATATGCACAACATAACTGACTAGATATTTTGTTAAAACTGTATTTTATGAAAATATGCTTTGGTTGATGTATCCTTAAATCACATATATGTTCCAACTGAGACCATTTTTTTGGATTAATCTCTTAAAAATTATAATGTGGTTTGATACGTTAAAAAAGACTCATTTTCATTTTGAATGTATATTACCCTCTTGAAAATATTATGTTTTCTAAATTAAGCAGTAACGTGCCTAGATAGAACAGTGTGTTATGTGTACAGGATAAGATAAATTAACACGAACGTCAAATAAGTTACACAATATACAATACAACTGTTGGTGTTGTTTTTTATGAATATAAGCTGATACAATGGTCAATAATGAAAAGGAAATTTATTCAGATTTATGTGATTCAAACAAGCAGTCCTGACCCATGGGCAAAACATGTTGTCGCTACATTTATTATTATTTTAAAAATTATTTCTAAGTGGAAGTGTGGAAAAGTGTGTGAAAAATACCTCTGAATATTTCATCTTTTAATTTCTTCTACATACAACAGTTAGTGATACATTCATGTGATTTTTACTTGTGAACTCATTAATACAACCAGGAATACATATCTCGTCGATTGGAACTTGTGTGTTTGTGTTTAAACTCTACTTTGTTCTGATCCAATAATCCATGTATTATACACTATACCCAGCTGGAACTCTTCAACCATATCATCTTCTGTGGTTGCCTTGCACACTGTGCTGGTCCTGTATAATCTGCTGCACAATTGCCTTTTGAATTGTTTGTTACAAACTTGGGGACGCTCCAATTTTCAACCAGTTTCAACCAGTTTATACCTTATTGAACAGCCTGGAATTTTCTTTCTCTTCAATTGATACTGCACTTAACTCATGCCAGAAACACCAAAAACACAAAGAGGTAGGGGAAAATGCAGAAATTGTCTTTGCTACTACATGTATTACTGAGTACTATCAAAGACATCCTGAATGATCCCCTATTCTCGACAGTCATTGAGACTAGCGTCTCGAAACAACAATCTTTTATATTAATGATGTTACGAATAATAATTTGAATATATTGATGGACTTCCATATTAAAATCAATAATGAAATTATTAAGCATGTAACTCACACAATCAATTTAGGAGTCTTAATAGACGAAAAGATTTCTTGGAATAATCAAATAAAATATCTAAGAAAATCATCAGCAAACATTTGTTGTCCAAACGAATTCTTTTCACTCTCATTTTACTTTATTTAAGTTATTGTAATACCGTATGGGCAAACACGTACCAAACTGAAAGGGGAAGTCCACCCTAATATTAAATTGGTTTTAATAGAAACAATTCGGTGAAAGTTTGAGAAAGATCGAACAACAAATAAGGAAGTTATGAATCTTTCAAAATCATGAAAATCATGGAATCTTTGAGACAAATTGGCAATGCGGTCAGAAATTGTGATGTCATCACACAATTCACCACTGATCTGAATGACAGAATGACCCCAAATCTCCATTTCTCTAAATGTTAATTGAATAGAAGACCTATCTTATATGGGGGTGCATGAAAGAACATGTTATCCACTATGATATATTATCGAGATAGGCATGAAGAAAATATATCTTTTGATCAAAATGGAATTTAATGACATTTCTTGCATTCAACAAAGGATAAAATGTGAGGGGCTGACATCATATTTAGAGACAGCATTGCCGATTTGACTTACAGATTTGAAGTATTTCATGAAAAGTTATGGATTTAAAAAATCAATAACTTTCTTATTTATTGTACGATTTTTCTCAAACCTTCACTGATTTGTTCTTCACATTTTCTCCTTGTATTAAAACAAAATTATTATTCGGCCGGGTGGACTTCCCCTTTAAGTACAACCACTATTTATCCTACAAAACTAGTAATTCGAATTTGTTCATTCTCTTATCCAATTAGCGCACACGAAAAAATGTAATGTACTCAATGTATATTGATTAAATTTGTATTATATAGTACAATACTAGTGTTGAAACATTAGCAAAATTTACTACATGAGTCTATTTCAGCAATGCTAACATTTAATTCATCAGTATGTATATAACACTAGAAGTAAATATATATATCACTAAAGAAAAATTGTGTATTATTCTCATTTCAACATTATGCTCCAGTTGTCTGGAAAAATCTCCCTACAGAAATACAATCAATTAATTCATTATTCACATGTAAAAGAAAATTGAAGAAATTTATACATCTGAATACATTTTAATCATATATTTTTTTAAATACACTGTATATATATATATATACTGCATTGTGTTTCCTGTGTAGGGTTTGTGTAGATATATATATATATTTTTGTTTGGGGGTGGCTAATATGTTATGATATTTATTATAAAGATATGTTTCACACCAATTATTATTGTGAATTAAAGTTACGTCCAACATGTGTTGCAATTGTCTTCATTTACGGTATGCTTTGTTTGGTTGGCCATCTTGTCAAAAAAAAATCCACTTCTTTTTGTTATGGCCATCCTAATTCCCATTACCGGTGTACTGTGTTTTGTGTTTGTTAGTTTTTTTTTCTTTTAATTTGTACTGTATCATATACTGTATATTTTTTAAACTCTTATATATATATATATATATATTTCATGTATTTTTAATATGTTGCTGAAATTGAAATTTACAAATTGAAATTGAATTGAATTGAAATTGAATATGCCAAGATCGGAGAGTTGTGCATTGTGTTAATGCATTATTTTAAAGTGGGTTCAAGTTTTGTTAATTTTGTTTCTAATTTTTTTTTTCTGCTTCAAATAGCTCATCTTATCTAGTGTACAAGATACAAAAACGTGAAGTACTAGTGCGGTATGCTTGAGTATGCGCACAAAAACGCTGTGGTGAACTGTGATTTACACATATATATGAACAAGCTGTAATAATTCCTTTAACTAAGTTTCTCTGGAAAACTAATTGCATTTCTAGAATTGAATTTGAAATTAACTTGAAATCATAAATCACTTACATTTGAAATAGCTTAATTCCCAGCTTCATCATCCTTAGCTGTCACTGGAACAGTTTCATTGACGACTGACGTTAAAGTGCTGAAGGCAGCTTCCATGATGTTCGACAGTCCAACCATGATGAAACTTGGTGCAAGAAAATGTTTCAGATATAATATGTCTTGTTTACGCAGGGTAGCCTCATCAATATCAATAACCTCCCTGAGGGTCTGCTGATGATCATATTATAATAATAACAAGTCAACGCAAAGTGTAGCATCCCTCGCAGGGTACAAATGGCCTATATACGTCAGAACAAGTTACCTCCATTAGACTATACTATTATATTACTAGGCAAGGAAGTTAACCACATTTTTACATATATAATTAGGTGTTTTTGCATATTTAATGAGCTATGACCTTTCACCTCTGACCTACATACTCCGAAATCGAACTTAGGCTGTATTTTGATACCATGTACCTTCATATTAAATTTCATTACAATTTGTCAAACATTACTACAGTCATCTTGGAAGGAAACCAGATTTGCATATTTAATGAGCTATGAACTTTGACCTACATACTCCGAAATCGAGCTTAGGCTGTGTTTTGATACCATGTACCTTCTTATCAAATTTCATTAAAATCCGTCAAACATTACTGAAGTTATTGATCGGAAACCAGATTTGTATTTTTCCCCGCATATTTAATGAGCTATGACCTTTGAACTTTGACCTACATACTCCGAAATCGAATTTAGCCTGTATTTTGATATCATGTACCTTCATATCAAATTTCATTAAAATCCGTCAAACATTACTGAAGTTATCGATCGGAAAACCAGATTTGTATTTTTTCGCATATTTAATGAGCTATGACCTTTGACCTACATACTCCGAAATCAAACTTAGACTGTATTGCATGTACCTTCATATCAAATTTCATTAAAATCCGTCAAATATTACTGAAGTTATCGATCGGAAACCAAATTTGTTACGGAAGGACGGAAGGACGGAAGGAAGGAAGGACGGACGGCAGCGTTACTATATCCCCGCGAGGGCATAATAATAGTGGGTTCTTGTCTGTCAAACTGACACTCCTGGCGCTCGGCAATTATTACCCCTTATTACCCCGGCTTTAGTATGGCTGCCATTACGGCGCTTTAGCATTTCAAGGAATTAATTCCTGCCAGGTACCCACTTACAAGCTGGCCCGGGTCGAGTGTGGCAAATGTAGATTAATGTCTTGCCAAAGGACATTAGTGCCGCGGCGGGACTCGAATCGCGGACCTTGTGATCCACAGTCCACGTATCCACTCGACCACGACACCACGACCACGACATCCCAGCACTTTGCAAATCGCATGTAAAGAAACTGTTTCGGTGGTGCAAATAAAAGATTGAAGTAGTTGTAAAAATCTACTACAGTGGCCACTTTTTTTTAAAGTCCACATTTATATCATAACAGCTACTTCCTACCAAAAGAAAATTTGCATTGTTGAACCTGTACAGAAAGGCTACCCATCTAAAACAGACAAACATCTTGGTTTTCTCAAAGAAGCTGAGACCAGGTGGGTGTTTCACAAAGACTGAGACCAACGTGAACTATATAGGCCGTTCATGCACGGTTGCTCTCACCACTGGTCTCTCAATTAGGGACGTGCAAATTGTCACAAATCTACTGAATGACATTCTGCTTATTAGGACTTGGACTTATACTATGGTGCATGGGTAATTCATGCCACTAAAAGTCTTGAACCAGATGTAAAATTAGAGGAAAAACACCCAAGAAATTATGATCTGAAGATAATTTTTGTTTTTAACACTGCGAAACAAGTACAACTGTGCTGTTCTGCCTACCTTGCTGTTTCTTCTACCGTATCTCCTCCAGTGTGTCCACTGCCACTTTCTTCCTTCAGGAAATGACACATTTTTTGTTAGCTCTGTGCAGCTGATAACTGTAAAGAATAGGCCGTTTTCGTAATGTAATCAAATGTAATGGACAAATCTTTATATTATTTCATTCACCTGTTACGAATAATTGTATTTCAATAGTCAGAATGCGAATTGTATACATTACGTGTTGTACAGTAGGACAAGCCATAATGTTTGTCCAACCTAGCAACAAGTAATGTATGCAGTTCGCATTCTGACTATTGAAATACAATTATTTGTAAAAATGGTCTATTGTATTATAAATGATAAATGTCATTACAATCATGAAAGTTCATCTGTAAGTGTGATGTTTGAGAGTTGAACTTTTGATATAAATTTTGAAAAGTAACCCTCCCTTCCCTGGTTATAAATTATTTCAAGAATTGATATTAGATTTTGGCATTCCTAAGACAGATAAATATTCCCAGTGAATGGTTAAAAAATGTATGTTGGTATAATTTGGATATTCATGATTCCTTGGTTACTGAATTAAATGCTGCAAAAAAAGTTCCCAAACATGCTTATAGAATAATAAACGTTTCCTATCCACTTGACAAGAGATATGAATATTGGAATAGTAAAATAACAGTCCCGGATCATATCATTTGGGAAGGCTAATTTCACCTGTACAATTGAAACTAGATTGCGTTCTTTCTATTTTAAAATGTTCCATAATACTATAGCTTTAAATGCCTTTTTGTATAAAATTAAAAGAAAAGATTCACCAAATTGCGTATTTTGTGATAACCAGGAGGAAACAATTACTCATTTGTTTTGTGATTGTGAAAAGGTGACCCCAATATGGACATATTTGTTAAACATAATAAAAAAACATATTAATGATTATAACCTTACCAATTTTGAAAAACTTTTTGGCTTTTCATCAGACAGATTCATTACATATCTCTTGTTAGTGGCAAAATACTATATTTATATTTGTAAATTTAAGGGGATTTGCCAAGTGTTGGTCTTTTTAAGAGTTTTATAAAGAAACAAAAAGATATTGAATATTTCTCAGCGAAAAAAAGAAACAAGCTTGTTTCGCATTTTAAGAAATTGCGATTTGACTTATGATACTCGTGTTGATTTAACTTTTATTCCTGTGCCCCCTCACTCCGCTTTATGCACTGTAGTTCAAATTATGATTTCTATGTGTACAGTGTATACAAAGTATCCCTCAGGGGCGCATACACAATGCATGATGCCTTTTCACCTTGATTCCACAGAAACTGACGGTGTGGTGACATTACTAATATCACCTATGCAGTTTAGAATGTTTTTTTTTTTTTTTTTTTTTGTAGAGAATCTTATAAAATTAAAACTACTTAAGACCATGTTCGTGTGCGCCAATGATGGATGTTTTGGGTAAATTCAAGGTCTTTTTTTTTTTTTTTACTGTAATTGTTTTATATAACTTTCTTGTCCTTTTATTATTGTTAGTATCATTATTATTATTATTATTACTGTTATTATAGTTACTATCATTATTATCATTATTATATTATTGTTATGTTTTGGGATATATGTGTATTTGTATTTATACATATTGGTTTTTTGTTTGTTTGTTTGTCTAATTATTACCAATGACTTGTAAATATGTAATTTTTATATGATTGAAAGTTTTAATAAACACACAAATATAAAAAAAGGTGTCATCTTTGCTCAAAATATACTGGTACAGCGGAAACATACTATAACAAACTGCATAGGACCAGGGAAATTTCTATGTTGTACTGAAATACATGTATTATTAAACCAGGCATAAAATAAAGTAGACAACAAAGATAAAGACTAGAAAACTTGTTATAACGATAGTTTGTTACGACCAGGGGCGTAGACAACGGGGATGAGGGGATGCATCCCCACCTCACAAGGTGGGGGATGGCATGTACAATCATCCCCCAGGTTTTGGGAATGATATTTGCTTACTTAATAAGTCATAATGATGATAATAATAGTAATAATAATAATGATAACAATTATAATATTAATAATAATAATAATTATGATGATGATAATAATAATCCTCATCATTATTGTAATTGTGTTTATTGTTATTAGCCGCATTCACACGGTGAAAGCCAATTCAGACGGTAAAAAAGAAAATCTTACAAGTATTTTGTGGTTATCTTGTGGTTTGGAAACCACAAGATAACCACAAGATTAATCGCGCATATTTTGCAGTGCGCGCAATCTCGTGGTGTGGAAACCAAAAGATAACCACGAGTTTTGCGTGTTCAAATGGGGCAAACCACAATATAACCACAAGATACCTCTAAGATTGCAAACCACAAGATAACCACAAGATAACCACAAGATTGGCTTTTAACGTGTGAAAGTAAATAATGCCCTAATTTGAAACGATGCAATGCCGTTATGGTTCCGATTTCTTCACAAACTTACAAAGCAGTATTGTTACTCCATGGATCATAGTGATACTGTTTATGTTTTTTGTATCTGTATGTTAATGAGCCGCCAGCCAATATCCATCTATGGATACTATGCCTGTTTCTTTGAGGTAAAAAAAAAGCATAGTATGTACGTATTCATTATGCTTTATAATGAAAAGACATATTGTTCAAAGTTTAATCGTTATTTGTTTGTTGTTTATGTGTTCTATTCACAAATGGCCACAGAGGCTGTTTTCATTCATAACCACATACCCATATCAAGACAACAAAGACTATACCTGCGTGTACACAGTTGACATTGTTTTTTTTTCTGAAGAGGTGTAACAGCAAAATTCACAGAGATAAATAAATACGTAGTGTGGTTCAATATGCAATACTATGTGTCAGTCCATTCTGTATTCGTATGCCACGGTGTGTAGATCTTGTCGATGTATGTCTGTCCATTCAAGGCGTAGTATGTGTGTGTGTGTGTGTGTGTGTGTGTGAGTATGTGTGTGTGTGCGTGCACGCTTGTGTGTGTTATTTTACCTCATTAAGTATGCATCAGATTGCACGATTTCAAGTTCAAAATTGCAAAAGCTCCCTACCGTGGGAGGGGACACCCCCCCACCTCCCCGCTCGGTCGCTTCGCTCCCTCGCTCGGGCGCTTCGCGCCCTCACTAGCGCTGGCAGCCCAGTCATCCCCCCCAGGTGTACGAACCTGTCTACGCCTACGACGGTGTGCTTTCAGTATACTTGTTGGAAATGTATACCTGGACAATTTTTTGATATATTACCATGCAGATCCACATCAACATAAATTTAAAATTCTCAAGATTGAAAGAACTTGACTGTACCGATCTTGAATTATCGTCGGAACAAAAAAGTGCGGAGAATAAATAAAAATAAAGAAATAAAGAAAGAAAATTCTGACGAAATCAATAGGTAGTCTGTCGTTGACAGACCACCTAAATATTAATAATAACAATAATAAAAACAATAATAATGATAGTAATTACGATATTAACTATACTAATAAATATAACAATGATAATACTGATTATTATGATACTGCTGCTATCTACTACTACTACTACTACTACCACTAGGAAGAAGAAGGGGTAGGAGAATAATTATTTCAGCGATATGAGTGATTATATTCCCAATGATTGAGGCATACACATGACATTACACATTACATACTCCGTGGTAAGAATGTGCCATATTTTTGCCATTTGGCAGCTTTTGACGCTACATAGAACTGCATGGTACCAGAATGCCGTCTTTTGTCACAAAATATTGTTCAAATAGCATTGTACAGACGATGAACAAATACTAACGCAAAGTCGTTAGTCATGAGTATGTCAATTTCTATCTCGCTCTGCTAAATAATCCGAACAATAGAATCAACCAAGTGGAATCAACTGTTAAACGAATTTATCATGAGTCCTGAAATTTCATTTGTTACTGCACGTCATAGTAGTATTAAACAGCAGCAATGGCGAACAATTTTCGCTAAAATTCAGAAATTGTTGCTTAGATTGCTTAAATTACCATGAGAGACATCAAGCTACGTAAAACTATGATCGACAAACATGAAATTGTTTTGAAAACAGTCAGAAAACATTGGAGATATAATGAATAAGAGATAATGTGGTCATGTAAACAAATGCATTATGTCCATGTAATCCTCCAGTACCAAAATCATGGATGTATTCGCTACTTATTTCTTCTATATATCTTATTTCAATTTAAAATAGAAATTATAATGTTTCTTCTTTTGTCTTGATAATATTTCAGCAACGAATTGACAGTTTTGGTAGACATCTTGGGTGTTATAGCAATAAATTATTGGCACATGACGTATTGCAAACGATGTGATAAGAAGAAGAGCATACAAATAATTATAAGAACAATAACAATAAAAATATTAACAATAATAATGACTAGAAATTTAATTCGTCATGAGGACGAATTAGGTGGTCTGTCTTCAATTGATCATGCTCATCTTCAATTCAATGATCCAATATAATGATGTTAATGTAAAATGATGTATTAAGATATGAATTGATGAATGAAGTACTGATGAACTGATGAACTGATAGATTGAACTGATGTGAATTGAACTGAATTGATAGCTAAACTGATGAACCGATGAATGAACTGATGAACTGATAGATTGAACTTTGACCTGAACTGAATTGATAACTTTACTGATGAACAAGATATTGAGAAATGATCATGATCAAAATCATGATCATAATGAAATTTAATGAAAATATAGATATAGAGAAGGAGAGAGGGAGACGGGTTATAGTCATGTAAAAATACATGAGCTGGACCGAGGGATGAAAGAGGAATCAGAATGCATACACTTGGAAGGAGAGAGGATAGAATAAGGAAACATGGTAGGGGTGAAATAAGAATACAAAGGGCAAAGAAAGAGCTAGAGGAAATTAAGGAACATCTTATAAGACATACAAGAGGGAGAACGGGAGCCAAAGGCGGGAAAATGGGAGGGTGAGAGAGTAGAGAAAGAGACAGGCAGGACAGAGGGAAACATCAGAGCAGAACTTAATTGCCAAATGAGACATGAAATCATTATGTCCGACTCGATCATACTCTATCCAAATATGAAAAAGTTGGGGATCACCAGGTATCCCAAAGCGCCGTTTACTAATGTATTTCAGTTCATGTTTCTCTCCATGGTAAACATTGTAGGGGTGAAATAAGAATAGAAAGGGCAAAGGGTAGAGCTATAGAAAATTAAGGAACATTACAAGACATCATAGAGGGAGAACGATCGAGAACCAGAGGCGGGAAGGGCAGAGGCAGAGAGAGACAGAGCAAGAGAATAAGAGGGAGGCAAGGCAAAAGAGGTAGAGGGAGGCACAAAGCGAGAGAGAAGGGGTAAAAGAGTAGAGAAAGAGAGATCGAGAGAGAGAGAGAGAGATGCTGAGACAGATCAGGAGAAGGAGGGGGGCAAAACAAGAGAGGGGGAGAGAAACACAGCAAGAGAGAGAGAGAGAGAGAAAGAAATGGAATGGAGAACGATGCTTTAAAGAGAAAGACCAGTTGTCGTCATGCGATTGCATTGTGAAAGAAACGTTGTGGAATCGATCAGAAAAGTTTGATCATCTAGCATATAAGTATTGGTGTGTACTGCAAGGTTCTGGAATCATCAAAATGATAAGAAATTTGGCCCAGTCTTGGTAAAATTATAAGCACTGTACACAGGAAGATGTATATGGGACTACGCGACCACGTGCGCGATATCTATTTGGTCCCAATATAGATATAATAATTTACCAAATATATCAATTAGTAGGCGGTTTCCCGACTTTCCCAGCAAAATTTGTATCATCACGTATTAGTCGGAAGCATTTGCAATTTTAGAACCACATTAGGTGCATTTTCAGGCACTTCCTGGAGTAAGATGACATAAAATTGCTTTCTCCTACCCCCTCAAAGAGTAGCGATCCAGGAGCGGATGATGGGATCTAGCTTTTTGCTAAGGGGTTGACCCAATGACGACACGGAGCATCGTCCACGAGCCGCGAAGCGGCGAGGAGATTTTTGTTGTTGCTATTTTGAACCCCCGTAACTCATGTTTTCCTGGCATCTTCTGACAAAATGGAGACCATAAAAAGCAGTGCATGATAATTACGTCTTTTTAAATCAAGTAACAGTTTAAGGGGGAGTTGACCCAAAGACGATGCAGAGCATTGTCCACGAGCCGCGTAGCGGCGAGGTGATATTTTTGGGTGCTATTTTGAACCCCCGTAATTAAGTGCATGTTTTCCTGGCATCTATATACTAACACAATGGAGACCATAAAAAGCAGTGCATGATAACGTCTTTTTAAATCAAGTAACAGTTTAAGGGGGGTTCGACCCAATATAGCTGAGACTATGGGCCATGAAAGCGTGCCTTTTGTTTTTTGATGCTAGGATCATGTCGAAATTTTCAATTAATAGTTGAAATTGGGACTATGCCAAAGGCGGTTTGTCAGCTTTGCATGTAAAGTCAATCAGAAATATTTTGGTCCATTGGTTAATTAAAGCACTTGCCTCCCATTTAATCGACCCAGGTTCTTTCGAACGATTCCAGGTGGGTCAATTTTTTGGTTCCGTTTTATACACATGATTTTATCACCTTCTTCGACGGTCATAACATATACAATCACAAAAAATGTAATAAAATGCCTTATTTTGCGTGTTATTACTTTTGGAGAGGAATGTCAATAGTTTGTGTACAACACTATGGGAAATCTGATTCCTTGTCGTGTATTAAACCTATAGGGTTAATCTCCTAAGTCTGTTGGAATATATCAAATCATCCCATTTTTATATATTCTCTATATCTATATTTTCATTAAATTTCATTATGATCATGATTTTGATCATAATCATTTCTCAATATTTTGTTCATCAGCTCAGTTATCACTTCAGTTCAGGTCACAGTACGTTCAATCTATCAGTTTATCAGTTCATTCATCGGTTCATCAGTTTAGCTATCAATTCAGTTCAATTCACATCAGTTCAATCTATCACTTCATCAGTTCATCAGTACTTCATTCATCAGTTCATATCTTAATACATCATTTTACATTAACATCATTATATTGGATCATTGAATTGAAGATGAGCATGATCATAAGAATTGAAGACAGACCACCTAATTCGTCCTCATGACGAAATAAATTTCTAGTCATTATTATTGTTAATATTTTTATTGTTATTGTTCTTATAATTATTTGTATGCTCTTCTTCTTATCATATCGTTTGCAATACGTCATGTGCCAATAATTTATTGCTTTAACACCCAAGATGTCTATCAAAACTGTCAATTCGTTGCTGAAATATTATAAAGACAAAAGAAGAAACATTATAATTTCTATTTTAAATTGAAATAAAATATATAGAAGAAATAAGTGGCGAATACATCCATGATTTTGGTACTGGAGGATTACATGGACATAATGCATTTGTTTACATGACCACATTATCTCTTATTCATTATATCTCCAATGTTTTCTGACTGTTTTCAAAACAATATCATGTTTGTCGATCATAGTTCTACGTAGCTTGATGTCTCATGGTAATTTAAGCAATCTAAGCAACAATTTCTGAATTTTAACGACAATCGTTCGCCATTGCTGCTGTTTAATACTACTATGACGTGCAGTAACAAATGAAATTTCAGGACTCATGATAAATTCGTTTAACAGTTGATTCCACTTGGTTGATTCTATTGTTCGGATTATTTAGCAGAGCGAGATAGAAATTGACATACTCATGACTAACGACTTTGCGTTAGTATTTGTTCATCGTCTGTACAATGCTATTTGAACAATAGTTTGTGACAAAAGACGGCATTCTGCATGGTACCATGCAGTTCTATGTAGCGTCAAAAGCTGCCAAATGGCAAAAACATGTCACATATAAATGATCCTCAGTATACTGGGTCTAATAATTTAAAGAAAACTTAATTTGAACCCGGACATATTCTGTCTGTCTTTCTCTCTCTCTCTCTCTTTTGTCATTGCCTTCATTTTCCGTCACATATATAACGTACCAAAATCTAGGAGGAAATAGAGCAAAAATAAGCGAGATACTGCTCAAAGAACAATGTCATGTAGATTCATGATGTGAACGAATTCACCTTCCATAGACATAACACGCACATTAAGAAAATTCTGACATGTCGCCTTTAATTGCAATTTTCACTATGATGACGTCATCAAAATGAAAAATGGTGGATCTGAGCTTGTAGAGAATTGTCTTAAAGCTACAACATATGAAAATTTGGAAGAAAATCGATCAATATTTACAGAGATACAATCAATTTTCCATAAATATGCTGACGTCATAATATGCAAATTCGTATTTTGGGTTCCATGCAAGGCCTTTATGATGACGTCACGATATTTGTAATGGCCAAATGAGACATGAAATCATATCTCCAACTCGTACTCTATCCAAATATGAAAAAAATTGAGGGGTATCCAGGCATTCTGACGAGCTATGGCGGATTTTATATAGACATGTTTTTACCACTTTTTACATTATATTGCCCATTGACGGGCGCACGTATTTTAAATTTTGACGCGCGCGTCATGATCTTTATGTGACCTTTGATGACATGACCTGTTGACCCTTGAGCTGAAGTATATGTGGTATGAATATGAATATGAATGACCTTTGATGACGCATCGTGAAGATATGATTGATAATGTGATTTCACAAAATGGCGCCTGGATGACGTCACGATGACCTGATGACCTTGAAAAAATTCTGGCACTTGACCTTGATAAGCCTGATGACTGACAAGAATTTGATGAAAATTGATCAAGCCGAATTTAAGCAATCACGCTCACATGAATGTGGTGGAAAAATAAAAATATACAAATGCGTTACCGATATACCAAAACATTTCCCACAGCGATTACACGTGAACGGAAAAATGGAATTCTCAAATCCCACTTTGCAAATGAAATATGAGCATGATCCCGGCATCTGATCGAAAAATAAATGGAAATTTGGAATTGAATTGGGGCCTTGAACGAAGAATACACGTTTAGCTGACCAAAAGTGCAAGGTAGTTTCCACTCCCCGTGGGATCATAAAATATGTTATCTAAATCGTTTGCCTGTAGGTCTGGAGTATCAAAGGTCGTTATTTAAGATCAGACCTTCTAAGGGTCATTTTATCTAATTTTGATCTGACAAATTAGAAGTGTAAAAGAGAATCAAAAGCAGTTAGAGAAAAGACATCTCCAAGTCTCCAGCGGTATTAAAGACAATGACAAGCACAATTGAAGACCAATCTAAGTTACTAAGAGTAAGACGCGTTCATAGTGAGTATTAAAACTTAAAGGCAATCCTAATGAGTTATGACATTAGTTTCATGGTGATATTATTGTAACAGCAGGCACAATTAAATGACACTCAACGAAGTCTTTCCGAGTTTTATGTGGTATTTAATTGAGGGTGGATCAACCCTTAATAAGAAAGACAAAAAGAAATAGGCAAACAGATTTTTTTAATTTTTACATAACAACATCAGCAACAATAAAAAAGGCAGCTGTAACAATTCAAAACAGTAGTCTGTGCTTTAAATCTATGTATATGTAAGTGTTTCAACAAGGTAATAACATATGGAAATAGGTACATCAATAAATGAGTCCAATTGCATATGTCTAAATATCAAATAGAACATTCCTATAATGAATAAGTAATGTTCATGACCTTACATTTTTGGTCACCTCTAGTCTTAACATACATAACAATCATCTGTGAAAATAACACTTGGCATTTTCCCCACACCGTACGTACAAATACTGTACGAGTACTTGGAAACTTTTCCAGATATGGTTTACAGTTAACTTCCAAAAAGCAATGAGCAAGGTATAAAAATAAAATGCACAAATATGCATTAATACAAAAATATAAATTGCCTTTTTTGTATAGTTCTCTTTACTTATTAATGCACTGACTCACCCCCCTTGAGCTCTCAAGGAGAGACTCCTAGCGAGACACCGATACTAGAATTGGACCAACTAGTGCACAATAATCAGGGGCGGATCTAGCTTTTTGCTAAGGGGTGTGACCCCATGACGATGCAGAGCATCGTCCATGAGCCGCATATAGCGGCAAGGCAATTATTTTTTTGTTGTTGCTATTTTGAACTCCCCGGCCTCCAAAACAGGTAAAAAACGTTAATTTTACATTAAAAACAGGTTAAAAAAACAATGGGCCACACCCACCCCATTTTTGTTGGCTCAAGGGAGGGAGAGGATGGATGTCGAGTTTTAAAAAAACTAGTGCTCACTACTGCACCCCTGCTTATTCACCGGCTGGCTAATTCGGTGCTAAATATTTTTTTCACCAATTGGCCCCCCATTTGCCGCCGGCTGGATCCGCCCCTGCTGTCACATAACCTCCATTTGCCTAAGTAGTGAGTGGATGGTCTATGCGTGTTCATCCTCTCAGCTCACCCTGTGATGTGGCAAAAAAAGTCCTTTCTCTCTCCCCTCTAGCTCTCTGACCCAAGGTCAAACTTGACTTCCCCTTTTAGGGATCTCCTCAGAAGTACACTAAAGGGATCTCCTTTAATATTAAGAGATCTAGATCCCTTCATTCAGGGACCTCCTCAACAAACAGAATTAAGAAACATGTTCTACATAACTGTACAGTCAAACCTGCTTCAGCTACCACCTGTATAGAAAGACCACCTACCTATACAGACTGGCTTTCTTGTCTCCCTTGAGATGTCTTTATAGACAGGTTTAACTGTACATGTATTTTAAACATTTTGACCTGTCATATTATCTACAGTTAACAACTAAACTATTCATACCCCTTGTAAATTTGATGTTTTTTGTGTTATTCATAACTGAAGAATGAAAGGTGGACTAGTTTATTGAATATTTTTAGATGTAAGCTTTAATATTATCACATTCTTAAGAATTGCAAATTGGAAAAAATAAATTTTTCACATACTTAACAAAATACAAAACTTTGTAAGGTTATGAATAATTTAGTTGTTGACTGTATATCTATATTATGGTACACGATCACACAATTTGAAAGGCGGGTCATTCACAGTGCATACATTTTACAGGTATCTAGACTCCCCTCTATATGTTCACACATAGGCATTGCTGATCAGCATCTTCTAGTACAACTTCTTATACAGAAGAGAGTGTGTGCTTTTATAACCAGATGCATATAAACATACACAGCAGGCGTTAAATATTACGGCTCTAAAATGAATTAATATAATCAGATCTGATTATGTAATATACATGCTGTAGTTGTGCTAGATCGTTTTCTATGAGACAGCCGTACATGCAGGTAACCTGATAATGTATGGTGTCATATCAGATCAATTAGATATATCTAGAACCAATGGTCTTTCTAGACAGGTTTATGAGCAGGTGTCGTATCAGATCAATCAATTTGAACCAGATATATCTAGAACCAATTGTCTTTGTAGTTTGTAGACAGGTCACCTGATACTGTAAGGCCTTTATGAGCAGGTGTCATATCACATCAATCAATTTGAACCACATAATATCTAGAACCAATGGTCTTTGTAGACATTCATTCATTCATTCATTTTATTTCCAATTCTCGTAAAAAATACATTCAACAATATATTATACATATAAGAAAATATATAAACAATACAAAGAATATGGAGGGGCCAGCAGAGGCCATTAGCCTCTCAAAGGCTAGGCTCCAATGGCCGCAGATAATTATTCAAAGTAAAGAGAAAAGAAAGAGTGGGTAGTACATAAACAAGTGTGTACAGGCTAATTAAACATAATTAAGATAGAAATTCTTTCATCAGATGACGTTTATATTTTAGTTTGAATAAGGCAAGAGATGGGCACATTTTTATATCGGTTGGTATTGCATTCCAAGTAATCACTCCAGAATATTTTACTGATTAACGTGAAGTATGGTATTTTGACAATTGAATATATATATCATTAGCATGTCTTGTGTAATGTGGATGAACATCCTTTGTTATTTTGAACATATTATCAAAAATAGAAGGTAACATATTATTATTGTACATATACATAAATGATCCAACTTGCAATTCATGTATTTGAAATATGGTAAAGTACATTTAGTTTCCTAAAAAGCAGTTCAGAGGGAGTTCTGGGGTGAGAGTTTGTAACAGGTCACCTGATACTGAAAGGCCTTTATGAGCAGGTGTCATATCACATCAATCAATTTGAACAATAATAATAATAAATAAAAATGTTGCTTATAAAGCGCTTACCAGCGAGGACTCTAAGCGCTATAACAAACAAAATAGACTGATAAACAATTACATATTAAACAAAACAAAAAAGTGCAAATAAACCTACAAATTACAATACATTATGAAATACACATCAATGTGAACATAAGTTAATCATTCAAAAGCAATTTTGAATAAATGTGTCTTTATAGACAGGTTATTTGATACTGTATGGCCAATATGAGGAGGATTGAGTCGTATCAGATCAATTTGAACCTGATATATCAAGAACCAATGGTCTTTGTAGACAGGTTATATTGGATACTGTATGGCCAATATGAGGAGGATCGAGTCGTATCAGATCAATTTGAACCTGATATATCAAGAACCAATGGTCTTTGTAGACAGGTTACTTGTGTGTAATTTTTTTTTTTTACAGACGTGTATCAATCAGATATGATTATTTACGTCTGGGGACCGCCCTTTAACGTCACAATCAGAAAGACGTGACTTAGTTTCGAACCGGGGTCGCCTGAGCCAGTTTGTAGGCGAAGACAGAGAGCTGACCAAGTGAACGTGTGCCGCTAGACCAACTCACATCTCCCTCATCTTGTGTGCAGGCCCTGCAAAGGGCCGTCTGTTCGATCAGAGCAGGACATGACCTGTCTATTTGGAGGTAGTGTATTTCGTCACTGCTTTGGTACCTTCGCTCACAGCATGCTTTGCCAGCTCTCTGGGGAGAATAAAGCGGACGGCAGTCTGAATCTCGCGACTGCTGATGGTTGACTTCTTGTTGTACTGAGCAAGGCGAGAAGATTCGACGGCAATCTGCTCGAAGATGTCGTTGACGAAGTTGTTCATGATGGTCATGGCCCGACTGGAGATGCCGGTATCCGGATGAACCTGCTTGAGGACTTTGTAGAGGTAGATTCCATAACTCTCCTTCCTTTTCCTCTTCTTGCTAACACTGGGCCGAGTCTTTGCTTTGGTCTTTGCGATCCGTCTGTAGTAAGGGTGACTCAGACGTCTGGTTGCTGAGATTGTGCGCGGGTGACCCTTGCCTAACACCTATTATACCAAGAGAGAATAAGTACATTATTTTTTCAGTAGTTTTATTCATTTTCCAATTAAAAATAAAACCAAAACAGTAAAATACAGTATACAAAGCAGCATTTCAAGGGTAACATACAAGGTACATAAAATGAATTCATATAAAATAAGAACGATAGGGACCACTGATCTGCATTATTAAAAGCATATTGAGGCTTGACAGGTCGATTGTCTCAAGAATTGGCAATTAATAATATATCAATTATCACTCTAAGTATCTTGTGGGTTTTGCTTTGTACCTTGGATTGATATCTATTTTAGGTCGTACGAAACAGGCTCTTGCAACAATTGCTCCTCAGTCAATTTCCAATATTAATCATATTCCAAACTTCAACCCTTGACCAAACAATACAGCTACATGTAACATTAGACCTAAAACTAAACCTGAAATCGAACTTGTAACCTACACCCAAACCTAAAACCTAACAAGTAAACCTTAAACTGAACATGTAACCTAAAGCCTAACCTAAAACCTAACAGGTAATCTAACACTGAACATGTAACCTAACACTGCACATGTAACCTACATCCTAACAAGTAACATTAAACCTAACAAGTAACCTAAAACTTAACAAGTAACCTAAACCTAACATGTAACCTAAAACCTAACCTGAAACCTAACAGGTAACCTAACACTGAACATGTAACCCAACACTGAACATGTAACCTAACACTGAACATGTAACCTAAAACAGAACATGCAACCTAAAACTTAACCTAAAACCTAACAAGTAACCTAAAACCTAACATGTACCCTAAAACCTACATGTAACATGTTACCTAAAACCAAACCTAACTTGTAACCAAGGCTGAAAATAAAGGGGGGCGATGGGCGATTCGCCCCCATGAGCGACGTAATCGCCTCCGTCAGATTGCTCATGGGGGCGATTGCAAAATTGAAAATCGCCCCCGTGGAATTATAAAGATTATTTTTTTTCACACAATATTTCATCTTTCAAACCTTAAACCAATGAATATGGAACTATGGAAGTTAGATTAGCAAGTAATAAACCTCGACCAGTAAATCAATATTGAGAAGAAGAAGAAGATCAAAGATGTTGTGGAAGGATCATATAGTAAAGACTAAAAAAAGAATGTTATATTAAGGTTGCTTTGAATAATGAGGAGGAATATGTTCAGAACGGGAAGAAATGGAGAGAATGTCATCACGGGACGAAAGTCAGTATTAAACCCCTATGTAACATGTAAAGTTATTAGAGGGCAAAATGACTTAAATAAATGATAATGATGAAATAGCAAAGAATTTAGCAGTATCATGGGTACCAATTCAATGGAAATTTGTATATAAAAAAAGAGCCCCCGTCAGTACCAAAAGAGCCCCCATGAGAAGGCTCACTGGGGCTCTTTTTTTGTTGGAAGAGCCCCGTGAAAAAAAAATAAATTTGAGCCCTGCTTGTAACCTAAAAACCTAACCTATAACCTACCCTAAAACCTAACCTATAATTAACCTAAAGTGTAACTAGCTAACACCCAACCTAAAACCTAACATGTAACCTAAAACCTAACAAGTAACCTTAAACCTAACATGTACCCTAAAACCTATCCAAAACCTTCACATGTAACCTAAAACCTAACCTAACTTGTAACCTAAAAACCTAACCTAAAACATAGCCTAAAACCTAACCTATAACCTAAAGTGTAACTAGCTTACACCCAACCTAAAACCTAACATGTAACCTAAAACCTAACCTTAAACCTAACCTCAAACCTTACATGTAACCTAAAACCCAATTGCAACCCTAACCTAATACCATTAACAAATAAATGTATGTCTGACCACAATTTCAACCAAAGTCCTGAGAAAGGAATTTTACACTTGTGCATATAGGCAGAGCTGCCAACCCCAACTGAACATAAATCCTATTATTCCCCCCCCCCCCAAATCCTATTTTCATAATAAATATCCTATTTTTGATCGATAAGTACTTTCTAACCACGAAAATGTGTTTTTTTTTTAGGGGAGGCCAATTTGCATAAGTTTCCTACATACAGGAAGAAAAAAATTTATGGACCATCGGTTGAATATGCATGATTTCGTCATGAGTGGTGCGTTCGATGAACCAATGAACATCCCCAAATTGCCGATGTGAGATGCTTGTAAGATACTTTTCAGGAGAAAATGAGCGATTTGTCATTGAAAATGCCACACATGCACACACAAAATACTTTTTTTTTAATAAGTAAATCGTACTGTCGTATTGACTTCTAAAAATTGTACGAAATACGATAAAATCGTACTGGTTGGCAGCTCTTTATAGGTAATTAACCACTGGAACACATTGTAAGTCCTTACCACAAATACACCTATGCAGAAAAATAAAGAAAGGTAATTTATGAATTCAAAAATGCAACTGAACAAACATAAATCATATGTAAAATGCAAGTAATTCCAAAAAACTTCTCCAATAAAGCATTTACTGCAGTGAAGAATAAAGAAGTTATGAATTTTGATTTGTAATTGAATAAATTCTATGTCAAATGCACATAATTCCGTAATCAAAACTTCTTTTAAAAATGAAGCAATTAATGACACAATGTCATTTTATTACTAACAAATGTTGTCTGAAGTTTGCAACATGGGTTGATTCAGTAAACCCCACTATTATCTATCTCTATCACTTGCTGCACATTGTATACTTACTTCAATACAGAGCTGATGTCTAGAGTTTGAAACATGGATTGTTTCAACAAACCCCACTATCATCTTGCTCTATTGCTTGCTAAACATGGTACAGTCAAACCTGTCTATAGCGACCGCCAAAGGGAAACACAAAAAGTGGTCTTTGTAGACAGGTGGTCTTTGTAGACAGGTTCCTTAAGTACAAGTTTCAATGAGAAACCATTTTCAAGGGAAACAAAAAATGTGGTCTTTGTAGACAGGTGGTCTTTGTGGACAGGTGGTCACTAAAGCAGGTTTGACTGTATATACTTTACCTCAATACAGAGCTGATGTGATTTCACGTAGTAGTCATAAGCTGCAGGGTAGTCTATTTTGTCCTCGTAGTAAATACCTATATTGCTAATGATAGTTTCCATGAGTTTGCATTTCTCTCCTAATGCTTGCTGACACTGTTCAAGGGCTATTTGGTACCACTGGAAAAAAACACACACACAAACAAAAAATGGTAACATGAAACTATTGTAGATTGTCACAATATATATCCGGGCCCTGATTCATAAAACTTGTTTTCAATCACAAGTGCCACATTTCTATAACAAATTTGTTCTCTGCCAATCAAATGCAACAATTTCAGTAGCTTATAACAGTTATTGCAACTTGTTATTGATAACAAGTTTTATGAAACAGGGCCCTGATATGCAGAAAAGACTAGGGGGGTGTTTCACAAAGACTAAGATCGACTTTAAGCAAAGTATAAACAGGCCATTCATGCCATTGGTTGCTATCCCAATTGGTCTCTAAATTATAATCTTTAGATAATATTTTTTCCTTCAATAATGAACTACCGGTATCAAAAAATGTAAACTCTGTAGATTTGAGACCACGATTTGTACGTCCCTTGAAAGACAAATGCCAGTAAATGGTAAGAGCAAACAGTGGCATGAACGGCCTGTTATACTTAAGTCCAACTTAAAGTCAATCTTAGTCTTTGTGAAACACCCCCCTGGTGTACATTGTACCTCACACCTTTAAGCCTTGTTTATATTACATGCCTTTGAAGTCTACCGCAGGAAAATAAAAGCAGTTTTACATGGAAATTAAAAGCAATTTGATGTTGAAAAAGAAGCTGAATGCAACAGACCCCTCAGCATACTATCATAGCTGTGACTTAGTAGACACAAGAATGTGAAATGCACAACATTATTATGTCTTCTTCTTCTTCTTCTCTTTCACCCCCTCCTTCCTTCCTCCTCCTCCTCCCCCTTCTCCTTCTTCTTCAACTTCTTCTTCTTCTGAAGGGCAACTTAGCTAGACCCTGCTATAGTATACAAATAGTGAATGGCCATAAATGCAATAGTACAAGATTTTGCACGAGGTGAAAGATAAGAGACGCTCTATGTGCCTCATCGAATAGAGCGTCTCATCTTTCACCGAATGTAATCTTTTTCCATTGCACGAATAAAGACAATTCACTATTTGTTTTATACAACACCTCCGCCGTTAATGGGCTTAAAACAATATTTTTTTTTAAAGAACAGCTTTCCTAGGGCAAGTCCAAATCTCAGCGATCGATGAAATTACCAATAGTAAACGCGCACTATTAAGCAGGCAGCAAACCATGCGCGTACCATGCTTTATCTTTATTGTGACCTCAGAGTGCAATTTTATTTGATTCATTTGTTCCATTGCACGGTGAAGTCACTTACCCATCATAATATACTTTGTACATCGTTAGTGACGTAAGCGTGCAATGGTGCAAACTGATCAAACAGAATTGCACGCCTGGAGAATGATGCTGTTCAACATTACTTTTATTGCATGTCATGTGATTAAGAATTGACCAATGAGGTTGCAAGAATCTTAGTAGGTCTTGTATAATACCTTTTAGGCACCTTGATTATACCATGGGATTGATATGTGCACAACATAAATACAGCAATAATTAGTATCAATATTACTCTTAATTCATTTTACAATATTTATGGTTCAGCTCTACATACAATGTCAAACTTACCTCTTTCTGTTCCTTACTGCCATCTTCATACAGGATACCCTTGGTCATACTGGCTGCCGCTTCGTTACCGAGGTCTCCAATCTGATGTAATAATAATGGAACATTCCTCATCAGGTACTGTCTTCTCAGAGTGAGAACTATGACACCATCTGATGTAATAATAATGGAACATTCCTCATCAGGTACTGTCTTCTCAGAGTGAGAACTATGACACCATCTGATGTAATAATAATGGAACATTCCTCATCAGGTACTGTCTTCTCAGAGTGAGAACTATGACACCATCTGATGTAATAATAATGGAACATTCCTCATCAGGTACTGTCTTCTCAGAGTGAGAACTATGACACCATCTGTCTCCACTGAGAGAAGTAGACTATGCAACATCTCAGTCCTAGCCTTTAGCTACCCACATCTACCAGACCCTTGCACCCAAGAAGATCTGGATGCACTGACCCCCTGTGCGATACAATGCATCCAACACTGGATATATAGGGACAATTTAAAAGGATTTTAGGTATCTTTGTCTCAGGTTCTGAATTAAAATCCTGGATTTAGCTCATGATGCAATGATAATTATAAACCTTTAGGTCAGTCAGGAACCCCATGACTTTTACAAGCCAATTGCCTGTCTGATTATCAAGATATTTACGATTGGAAATCGAAATTTCCTTTTTTCGTTTTCCTAATGGTTTTTATAACACTACAGCCAATTGGGGAAATGAGTATGGTAAAACCGATTACTCAAAGATATTTACTTTTTTGAGGCACTTCATGATCATTTTGAAGCCCAATTTAGGGCTTCAATATTGCACCATATCATTGACACTGATAACATGTAGGGCCATGCATCTCAGATTTAACATTGTTAAACAATGCCTTTAAATCTAGAGTGAACATTGTGGCTTACCCTGTGTCCACACACAACAAATTCATCGTATAACTATCCCAAAACGGTATAGTTATACTGTTTTGGGATAGTTATACGAAGAAATTTTGTGTGTGGACGCTTACTAACAATACGTCGTATAACGAAACGTCGTATAACGAAACGCGGGTTTGGGAATCGTTTCCAACTAGAACTCGATAACTAATCACCCCTAATCACAGAAAGTTTTGTGTGTGGACGTAACTAGTATAACTGGTCGAACTAGAATGGTATAACTGGGCAGGGCTTAACGTGACCGAGCGCGAGAGGAGACCCGATCTCTCATTTCCGCTTCATGACCGCAGTAGCAAACTGCGCACCTATACGAATTACTTTCTTGTGTGTGTGGACACCCTGGAATTTATACGATGATTCTTTATACGACGTTTCTTGTGTGTGGACGCCCTGGAATTTATACGATGATTCTTTATACGACGTTTCTTTATAGAGTTTCGGGATTAAAAAATTTGTGTGTGGACATGTTGTTTAGTGACGCAAGAAGAAGAAGACTGTCGATCTTCACAAAGGAGGCTGGTTGCCACTAATGTCTCACAGCTATTCCTACGCTGTGCCTTACTGGAACATTCTTTCAGGCCCATATCTTTATATCCTTGTTACATTGACATGTAGAATAATAAATCAAATAGCCTAGGTAATTATAGAAACAGAATTACACTGCTTCTTTAACTCTACTCTAGCCTTTCCACGACATTCATGCCACATCTTGTGGTACGTTCGGCTCAATATCTTATGATTCAGAGCCCTTACAAATATATCTGATGCATTGAAGTTTCATGACTGTATTGCATTTGATGCCAAGAATTTTACGATTGAAAATCGGCTTTAAAATTCTTAAATTGGCAACATGTTGAGAGATTCAAAATACATTGTTTTACAAGCAAAATTTGCAAGTTTTTCCAGCTTTTCGACAATATTCTTGCATGCCCATGTATACCGTTTTCAGAGACCTAACATTGTATTCAACAATGTAGCAATGAAATCTAAATATCATTTTGCCAATTAGGAGAACAATCAAATAGCCCCCAAATAAATCCCGTCTTGGTCGTGATACCATAGCACAGATTAGTGCTATAGTGTATACTTTCACTGATACATACAATGTGTACACACTGTCCGGTCAGATGAAACATTTGCTGACGTATGAAAATTGACAAAAATACAATTTTCACAAATGGATGAGTCAAACATTACAAATATCAGTGGCAGAATTACTCAGAAATATAAAGATCGTTGGTTCATTTTTAACATGTATTCTAATGCATATAATGTATGAGATAATCACCTGTGCCTGGGAGGTGTAAAGCGAACAGAATCACTGTAAAGTATTAGGTCTCTCCTTCTGTTTATTATTTATTTATTGGTCTATAAGAAGAAGTGATCAGCAGTACAGGCTGAAGGGGTAAGTTTACAACTAGAATAACAAAAATTATACAATAATATTATAAACATAGAACAAATGAAATAAACCACACAAAAAAGTATTATTACCAAAGTATCAAAGAGATAAGGAAAGAGAGATAAAGTAGAGGGAGAGAGAGAGAGAGAGAGAGAGAGAGAGGGAGAGGGAGAGAGAGAGAGAGAGAGAGAGAGAGAGAGAGAGGGGAGAGAGGGAGAGAGAGAGAGGGAGAGAGGGAGAGAGAGAGGAGAGGGAGAGGGAGAGAGAGAGAGAGAGAGAGAGAGGGAGAGATGGATAGATGGATAGAGGGAGAGAGGGAGAGGGAGAGAGGGAGAGAGAGAGAGAGGAGAGAGGGAGAGAGGGAGGGGGAAGGAAAGAAAAGGTGATGGAAAAATGTGAATACTAATACGAGGGGAAAGATAAAAGGTGAGGAGAAATAGAGCCCAGAGTGAGAAAGAGGGACAGAGAGGGGCACAGAGAGAGAGAGAGAGGGGGGAGGTAGAGAGGAAGAGAAAGAGAGAAAAGTATGGTATATACCGGTAGTTGATTGGGATTGAGATGACGAATAAGAATTCTATGGGATGTTATTGTTGTAATTGCCATGTGTTTACCTCTTTGAACATCTGAATGGATCTTTCTATGTGTTTCTTAGATTCATTGTCAGCTTCAGCTGGAGAGAGCGTGTCATCTCCTCCTCCACACTCAATCCAAGTATTCAGGGTGTAAGCAAGGCGCATCAGCGTGTTTGCTAACTTGAACTTAAGGAAAGAAAAAAGAAAGAAATTGACTTTATACAAACAAACAAGATACTTGGAGTTTAATACTTTATTTTGCTTGGGGTTTCATATTGGTCTCTTACACAAATGATAATGAAACTATTATTAAAGGTAAAGACCAGTTTTGGAAACGCCCCTCTCTCAAAAAATGAAATGGAAGCTCTCATTACCAATCATGTGAAAGAATATGTTTTGACTAATACGTGATGATACAAATTTTGCCGGGAAAGTCGGGAAACCGCCTACTAATTGATATATTTGGTAAATTATTATATCTATTGGGACCAAATAGATATCGCGCACGTGGTCACGTAGTCCCATATACATCTTTCTGTGTAACTTTACCAAGACTGGGCCAAATTTCTTATCATTTTGATAATTCCAGAATCTTGCAGTACACACCAATACCTACATGTATATGCTAGATGATCAATCTTTTCTGATCGATTCCACAACGTTTTTTTCACAATGCAATCGCATGACCAGAACAGGTCTTTATCTTTAATAACTAATGTCCTTTGGCAAGACATTGAAGGGAGTTTCAGCTTGGCAAATACTGGTTAACGCCATCTATATCTTCTTTTGAAACACTGCACATAAACGAATGGAATTGATTAACGGTAGTCAGCGACTTAATCTCTACATGGTCAGCGTTCGGGAAACAGACCGAAGTTCACCTCTCGCTTCGGTTTCGCGTATGTTGTATGCACGTAATTGCTGCGGTCGCGTCGTCCATAGTCGTATTATACCCGATTGGCCCCAGAGTCAGGCCACGGGAAAGACACGTAGTCTAAAGGCTACACTCCCATTAATCTACATTTGCAACTCCCCACCCAGGTGAAGTAAATGGGTACCCGGTAGGAAAAATTCCTTGTATGCTTTAGCGCCTATGACGGCTATGAGCTGATTTCTTAATTGTCATTGATAAGAAGTTGTATGCAACAAGCCAGGGCCCTGGACAAATACATGTATTATTTACATCTGAAGTATTTGCTTAATAACTTAATTGCTTGAGTTTGAACTTTTACTTATTAGCAATTGCTAGTTTCAGGAATCACACACATTCTATTTTAATTCATAGCAGTATAGTTGATGTGTACAGTGTATGACTACCTTTCGGTAGAGCGATAAAAATATATACTTTTTTGCACAAATTGTGCCCAGGATTGTTGAATTCAATACCAAATGTCATTTGACATCAGAAATATGAAAGGAAAATAGGAATTCAAAAATCTTCAAATTGGCAACATATTGAAAAAAGTGAATAACGATTATGTAAACTGGGATCATTGACCTGTAGAATAGACTGCATGTACCTTGTGAGAGGGTCCTTCCAATGTTTCTCTGATTGCAACAGCCTTCCTGCAGTAGTCGATGGTAGGTCTCAAGTCAGAGCTGTGTTCTCTGGCGACGTAAATACTAGTATGGAGAGGGCGAATCTGTCAGAATAAGCCAGGTGAAATGAATTATTATGTCTACTTTTAAAATGATTTAAATTCTGTCTTTAAAAACTTCTCAACATGAATCTCAATGGCTACCGGTATCTACATGTACGTGAATGTGCAAACCATTTATGCAGTCCTCGTGTAACTCTAGGGTTTATTTTCATTCTTTTCCTTCATGGAAACTATATACAGTCAAACCGGTAAAGAATATTTCCACACCAGCCAATTCGTTCAGAAGTCAACCCCCCCTATCAACTCTTGATCAGCCGATGAAAAACGGGCTAGGAAATACGTGTTTCAATCATTTTGTAGCATGAAACTTTTAGAATATCAGTCACTCACAAAATTGTCAAACTTCAGGAATGGAATATATCGTTTTAGTTTGGATCTGGAAGCTACATTACCTCATCAAAGAGTCGCCCACACAAGTCATAAAGCTCCACGAGTCTCTCTGGTTCAGAACCCAGTTGCTCAGTCTCTATTGCAAGAACTTTATCAATAATGCCCTGGGCTGCTTCGAACTGGCCTGCCTGTTTGCTGTATGAAATAAGACGGTAAAATTATTCATGTCTTAAAAGCATCGTTTAACAATGCCAAATCTGAGATGCATGGCCCTATGTGTTATCAATGTCTGTGATATGGTGTAATATTGAAACCCTAAAAAAATTGAGCTTCAAAATGATCATGAAGTGCCTCAAAAAAGTAAAAATCTTTGAGTGACTGGTTTTACCATACTCATTTTCCCCAATAGACTGTAGTGTTATAACAAAATCATAAGTATCCTGATAATCAGACGGGCGATCGGCTTGTAAACGTCATGGGATTCCTGACTGACCTAAAGGTTCATAATTATGATTGCAGCATGAGCTAAAATCCAGGATTTTGTTTAGAATCTGAGACAAAGATACCCAATTCTTTTAAACTGGGTTTTAGTGGCAGTTAAAACTAGATGGAACTTGGACTGCGTGCAGTCGAAAATGATGCCCCTGCCATAGACCGATTCTTACAAACCAAAACGGAAGCAATTTTTAATATCAGGGTTGATAGTGAGCACTACAAAAAAAAAGTTTTTTTTTCTTCCTCAAATGGCTTTGAATGGCTTTTACCACAGACAAGACAAAACAACAACAAGGATTTATGCACATTTCAAAGACAGATGATTTTATGAGTATTATACACTGTACATGTACATGTATATATCTTGAAAAATCAAGTCAGTATATTAGTTTGAGAGATGATGGGTCGCAGCAACGGTAAGGACTTTCTTTTACATCACATCATCAGCGTTTAAAGTCCATTTGTCGCACTTTGTGGGGTTGGACATTTCATTTCCTTAATGGCTGCTTTCTAAGCTTTCCTGTCTGTGGGATCCATATGACTGATACCCGATGTTTTGGCATCTTCTTCTATGGTTTCCCTCCAAGTTTTTCTGGGTCTCCCGCGGGGTCTTCTTCCGGTGACCGGAAAGTTTAGAGCCCTCTGGCTCTGGAGCCAGTGTGTTGCCTCTCTTCTTGCCCCATGTCCAAACCATCTAAGTCTATTCATCCTCATAACCTGTGCCACCCCCATCAAGCCCATTGATTGAAGGAGGACTTTGTTCTTCCTTCTCTCGTGAAGTGATGCCCTGCGCATCCACCTCACCATCCTCATCTCAGCCCATGTTTCGCTCCCGTACGTCATGCATTTCCTAACACAGGCATCATACACCTTCCCTTTCACTCTTAACAGGGTCGCCCTTGAGGTGAGGAAAGGAGAGAGCTCACAAAACTTTTTCCAAGCAAAATAATAATAATTTTTACCATTCTTATTTTTTTCCCCTTTGTAATTCTTGATAAATTCTTATTTTCCCCTTTCTAAATGTCGATTAATTCTTCTAACAGCTGTCCAGGATGTTATTTCCTTCACATTTTAAGCCCAATTACTAATAACTTCAACTGCAGTACATTTACAACCATATCAAAAAGTTAGATTATACCTTTAAAAAGTACATGTACCACATGCATATAGTACTAAAGCTTGTTAGGCACTTACAGAATGTGTGCAAGGCAGCTGAGTTTATCTGCAGTTTTTTTAGGATCATCACTAGACATAGCAGCACTCATCTCAGTGTATTTAGATGCCATTGTATCATATTTATCATCCATCTATAGAAGAATGAAGGTACAAGTTTTAAAGCCCCCTGTACTATTTTAGCGTGGTCATTGACAGGTGGTTATCTCATCAATTCAGCTCTCAATTAACATAAGAAAAAGAGGATCATGGGGGAGAAAATGGGCACAGCTTAGGCATTGTTTTCTATATAGAGAAAGCAAGTAGCTACAAGTATTAAAGTGGGGTTTTAAGCCAAATCATTTTAAACGTAAGAGCCAAACGTAAATGCCCATTCCAAAAGAAGTGAATACACGGCAGATGGTTATTTTGCATTCGAAAATCAGAACCAGACGAATTCATTCATCTGAACATTTATTAGTGCATTTGGAGGCATGATAAACCTTGGTTTTTAACTGAATCAAAAAACGTGATTAATTGGCAAACATTGAAATGCTGGCTAAACTAATAGACCAATATTATTACTTTTCTTTAAACCTGGTAATGTCTCAATGGTTTTGAATGAACAAGGTGGAATGTACTCTATTGGATCTTAAATAAGCCAATCAATAATCAAATAACAATTTTATTAATGTTTTTTTGCAAAGTGTTTAAAAATTACAATACCAGTAATAATAATAAACCTTTCTTTATAGAGTGCAGATCACATCCCTAAGCGGCACTTCTAAAGTTTAGAGATTATTTCTACCCTTGTTTTAGCTATATAATAACACAGAGAATGATCCTCTTTATATTTGGTTTCTGTTCTATGAAATTTATTTTGATTTTTTATTTCTATTACCTTTCTCCAGTAAGAAAGAAGCTGCGAGCTGTAGTCTTCATCATACAGACCCTCAATCATATCCCAATCACAGATGCATTCAGTTAAACGCTTCTTGTCTCCTAACTTCATCAGTTGATATGGATATTCCTGAAACGCAAACAATTTTAAGTCATTAAATTGGAATCTTGAATATGTCTGGGGGATGTTTCACAAAGATCCTAAGTCGAACGTAACTCTAAGTTGGACTTAAAAATTATGGAGAGCCATTTGTACCCTTAAAAAAATATATTCAAAAGCGTAAATTCAAATATTTTATACTTTTTATTAATTCCACATCAAGAACATGAAATCTCCTTGATAAATAGAAAATATGAATTATTAATTTGAATCAACATTTTATGCCTTTTAAAATAACTTATACAAAATATTTTCATAGATGCTAATGGCTTTCCATAATTGTTAAATCCAACTTAGAGATAAGTTCAACTTAGGATCTTTGTGAAACACCCCCCAGGTGTCCTAAGCAGTAATGACTGTCCTGTGGGCAGTAGATGACTTATCTCATCTTCTTGTACCTAGTCTTTCTTGTCTTGTCAATCATGTCCCAATCACACATGCATTCAGTCATATAGAATTTAACCCCTATTTGATCAGGGGGTGTTTCACAAAGACTAAGATCGACTTTAAGTTGGACTTAACTATGGCAGGCCGTTCATGCCACTGGTTGCTCTCACTATTGGTCTCTCAATTATGATCTTTAGATAATATATTTTCCTTCAATAATGAACTTATCAAAAAAGGTAAATTCTGTAGATTTGTGAACACGATTTGTACGTCCCTTGAGAGACCAATGCCAGCAAAAATGGTGGGAGCAAACAGTGGCATGAACGGCCTGCCATAGTTAAGTTCAACTTAAAGTCGATCTTAGTCTTTGTGAAACACTCCCCTGTCGATGTGGCTTCTCCTGAAAACTCAAAAGCAATCTAGTTGTTTCAAAAGTGATCCTTACATTATACATAACACAATGAATAATGTTCCTTTCCATGTAAATTCAATTCTATTCGTTCAGATTTTAAATAAGATTTTACTGCTGCCCACAATTCATAGCATAACTGCTTGTTTTGTACTTTGACCCTTTCATTACAGTTTATATTCTATTAATACAGATTTCAACAAAGCAACACATACGAGAAGGCTAAATGATAATAAATAAATATATAAACAAATCTGAATGAATTAAAGAAGAGACAATATATAAAAGTATGATATATGTAATGCATAATGTATAATGTATAAATGCATAATATTATGTCTTGAAGTATGTTAAACTTAAATTTTGTGTATTTTGCTTTCCTTCTTTAATTAATTGATAGATGTATGCCAACAATTATACAGTTTTCTCACAACTGCGCCAGGAGTGCCAAATTTGACAAACACGGAGCATTACAAATGTTTACTATTATTATTGTTACATCATCTGACACTAACCTCAACTTTCCTCTCCAGATTGGACACATTTTCAAAGTAATCAGCCAGTTTTGTGTTCCACCAGCGCACAAGAGTTTCGTTCATGGCTGCCTCCTCTCCTTCTTCCTCTCCCTCTCCTTCCCCAGCCATCCGGGCATTGAAATATTTCTTTCTGACGGCCTTGCTGAGGGAGCGGTTGTAGAATTGAAGCCGCTGCTCTCCGCTATTCCCAAAGGGTCGCAGGAAAGGTCGCAGGGCGCGGTAGACACGGGCCCACTTGACGGCGGGTAGCGGCTGGAGCTTGTTAGATTTTTCCCTCTTCTTGCTGGCACCTGAACATTTCAAAATAGTAGTAGAAGATAACATCAAACCTGCTTTAGCGACCACCTGTCTATATCGACCACTTTTTCTGTTTCCCTTGAAAGTGGTTTCTTATTGAAACATATATGCTAAAGGAACCTGTACATAAAGACCAGCTGCCTATAAAGACCACTTTTTGTGTCTTCCTTGAGCAGTCTTTACAATCAGGTTTCACTGTATATGAAAAGGGTTTTATTTTGATAGTAGTTACATGAGATTAAGCTACACCCATTTCACAAAATTCTATGTCTCGTGCATCCCCATTATCGCAGCAATATTTGTCATCTTTTGCTGATCCTTTTCATCATTCATTTTCACTGGACATACTTTAAAGAGAAAGACCAGTTCTGGTCATGCGATTGCATTGTGAAAGAAACGTTGTGGAATCGATCAGAAAAGGTTGATCATCTAGCATATAAGTATTGGTGTGTACTGCAAGGTTCTGGAATCATCAAAATGATAAGAAATTTGGCCCAGTCTTGGTAAAGTTACAAGCACTGTACACAGAAAGATGTATATGGGACTACGCGACCACGTCGCGATATCTATTTGGTCCCAATAGATATAATAATTTACCAAATATATCAATTGTAGGTGGTTTCCGACTTTCCGGCAAAATTTGTATCATCACGTATTAGTCAAAACATATTCTTTCACATGATTGGTAATGAGAGCTTCCATTTCATTTTTTTGAGAGAGGGGCGTTTCCAAAACTGGTCTATACCTTTAAATAAGCAAATACATGTAATTTGAATGAGTAAAATGCTTAGTGTTGCACCTTACAGTAAGCAATTATTGCAATATCATGTCTCCTACGATGCATGCTTGATGCTAATACGTGATATGTAATACATGCAAATCATGTGGATGTACATGTACATATATTGAAGGAAGCATCTTACAAAATGATATCTTTATGGGGGCATTAAGATCATGTCAAAATTTCAAGCTATATAATGGTGGAACTTTAAGGGTGTCGTTTTCCATCGCTTAGGATTTTAGCCTGTAGGCCTTACTGATTAATTTCATAACATGCAAATAAATAAATGATCAATGAATTATTTCATCTTACAAACCTTTTTCCTTGTTGTTCTCTCCATTATATGAAGGCATCAGGTTATCCTCATCTCCAAGGATGGACAGGAGCTCAGCCTCCAGGAGACCCGAGGAGGAGCACTCCAGGAGACACAGGGTAGCTACCATAAGGCTCCTTCCACTCTCATCTTCAAGCCTCTCCAGGACTTGTGCTAGGAGCCTGAAAAAAGGTATTTACCCATCAATATTAATAAATCTTTGTCTCATAGGGAGGGAAGAAGCTTGGCCTCCAGGAGCTTTATGAAGGAGCATTCAAGGAGACACAGGGTGGCTACCATAAGGCTCCCTACACTCTCATCTTCAAACCTCTCTAGGACTTGGGCCAGGAGCCTGAAAAAAATAGACATGTAATACATCATCATTTCTGCACAGCTTTGACTCATAGAGAGGGAAGAAGCTTGGCCTCCAGGAGCCCTATAAAGGAGCATTCAAGGAGACACAGGGTGGCTACCATAAGGCTCCCTCCACTCTCATCTTCTAATCTTGCCAGTTATTGGGCCCAAAGCTTGAAAAATGAAATAGACATGTGATACATCATTATTAATCCATACATCTTTGTCTTGTATGGAGGACAGGAGCTCCAACTCCAGGAGCCCTAAGAAGGAGCATTCCAGGAGACTCTGGGTGGCAACCAACAGGCTCCCTCCACTCTTATAGCTGTCCAGGACTTGTGCTAGGAGCCTGACAAAGAAAATTAAAAACTTTAATATTTATATATCTTTGTCTTATATGGAGAGAAGGAGCTTAGGCTCCAGGAGCCATAAGAAGGCGCATTCCAAGAGACTCAGGGTGGCTCCCATCAGACTCCCTTCATTCTCATCTCCAAATCTCCATCACTTAGGCAAGGAGCCTGAAATAAAGAAATCGACTATCATTAATTCCTACTTCTACACGTACATGTATGTCTTATGACCCATCTGTATGATTAGATTTTAAAAGAAATTGCAGGATTGAATATAGAATATCAGATGTATAGAAGATTTATCTCAACGAAACCTCAAATGGTCAAAAGAAGAGTTTTATTGAAATTGCATAACAATTCAAACCCTTCCGCGTTTAGAATAAACCAAATTGATTACCAGTCCACGGTCAATCGCACAAATGGAAGACACATCACTATGATTTGTAACTATAGTCAGGCCATTTCTAAAACTGGACAAACTACGGCGAATTCTAATGCTAATCATAGGACGTTTTACGACTTTGATATTAAGAATAATACTTTAAAATTCTATCCATGCAATCCTAATTCAATTTCTGTCAAAATCTGATCATAGTCAGATTATATCAAGAGCAGTGGGGCTTAACATAAAATCAGATAACAGTGAAGCCCCAGGAGAGTGTTTCACAAAGACTAAGATCAACTTTAAGTTGAACTTAACTATGGCAGGCCTTTCATGCCACTAGTTCCTCTAACCATTCCTGGCATTGGTTTCTCAAGGGACATACAAATCGGGGTCACAAATCTACAGAATTTACCTGATTTGATGGTTCATGATTGAAGGAAAAAATAATATCTAAAGATCATAATTGAGAGACCAATGGTGAGAGCAACCAGTGGCATGAACGGCCTGCCATAGTTAAGTCAAACTTAAAGTCAATCTTAGTCTTTGTGAAACACCCCCCACTAGTGGTAATGTGCCAGACATGAGTGCTGTAAAAGAACCCACTATTATCACAAATCATTTGAATGACATTAACTTACTCTAAAAGCCCATCAGCCAGGGTGTTGATTTTGTCTCTGACCTTAGAGAAGACACCGTAGACTCGGAGCTCTTCACAAGCGATAGACAACCACAGAGGGTTCTGAGATGCTTCCTTGCTGAGAAGACTCACCATCTGTTTCTCGTCCAGACGCTTGTTGAACTGACCTAGGATCTCTGAGACAATTTCCTGTTAAAAGGTCGAAGTAATTGGGTACTGGTCATGAAATAGACCAGTTTTGTAATGTAATCAAATTTCATGCATAAATCTTTGTTACAAATAATTTCATTCACCTGTTACAAATGAATTGTATTTCAATAGTCGGAATGCAAATTGCATACATTAATTGTTGCTAGGTAGGGCAAACATTATGGCTTGTCCTACCTTAATACATGGAATGTATGCAACTCACATTCTGCATGACTACTGAAATACAATTATTTGTAACAGGTGAATGAAATAATTTTTAACGAGGCAGTACTTAACAAAGAATTGTGCATTAGTTTACCGGTAACTACATTATGAAAATGGCCTATTGTATCGTGAAAGAAACTGGTAAGACATAGTTAATGGGAAAGGTTGATTTGTACAATATACACATAACAATACTGTAAGTATATGTACAGGTGTAGTGTGTATCATCAAAGGGAAATCCAACCTTGATAGCAAGCTACTCTAGAAGAAAGCAGAAACATCAGAGGAGCATATACTGGTGAAAGTTTGAATGTGATTGGGAAAAAAATGGGAAAGTTATGAATTTTTGAAAGTTACAATCATTATAGGTATGGTCTCTTAGAATTGGCTGAATCAGTATTGTCTCTGTGATGTAGTGACAACTTTCCAATTTGTTCCAACACACAAAATGAATGAAATCTCAATTTTTCAAAAATGTATGGTCATTTCTTTTTAGAGGACTTGTAATAATGTTATTACAAGTCCTCTAAAAAGAAAAGTATATATCACATATTTTGAGTAGCGCCCGATGGGTGAAGGCACTTGGGAGGAAAAACTTAAATTAGTGATATTTCTGTGCCTATAACCTACGAGAGAGTTATCCGTCACTATGTCAGAATCCACTTACAACTACACCGCAAAAAATATTATTGAATCATATTGAGAATGGCAGGGGGATAATAAAGACTGAATCGTCTTACTCTTCTGGATTCCATTTCCAGAGGGGTGACGGGTAGCTCCACCGTTTTGATCTTCCTCTTTCTCAGCATACGATGAGGCGGAGTTTCGTTGATCATGGAGAAGACACAACGAACCTGGGGTGCCAGTTTGGATGGCAACCATCTTAAAGTGCAGGCCGTGCTGTCCTCATCAAGCTTTTAACAGCAAAAGAGAGAAGTGGTGTTTTCATGGAATTAAGGCTTCAATATGGAGAAGACACAACAGACCTGTGGAGCCAGTTTGGACAGAAACTTTGTAAGTACTCCAAATGATATGCATCTGGGAGCACTCTTCATGATTGAGAAAAGTAATTACTGACTTCTTAATACAGTACTGTATACATGTAACAGTGATAATAAATACAATTCTCTTAAACATGCATATGAAAAGAAACAGTATTTTCAAGTGCATTCTTGTCAACTTTTTCTCACAATTATATGAGGATGAGTCACTTTGGTTTTGGAAAGTGAAATTTTCAGTACTATCTGCAAGCTATAACTATACTACGCACCATAGTGAAAGAGATTTAAATTTCAATATGATTACAATTAATTACAAACCTGGTTGAGAGCATCAATGACGATGATTGTTGGCTTTCTGTTTGGGTTTGAGAGGGCACTGCTTGCAATCTGGCATGCTGATTCATAGTCCTTGGGCATGTTCAAGTCCTAACAACAAAGAGCATACATGCATGGGACTATCAAAGATAATGCTCAGAAAAAGAAACCAGGAATATACCTGCACTATATAGAGTGGTGAAGTGTGACGTCATCAAAAATCTATTTTTGGAATTTCTCAGTTTTTTCTTCATTTTCTGAAAGACCACCAAAAATAATGTCCAAATGTCGAAAACCAATTGAATAGGTTAAGTATTGGCTGAGATATAACCATCTGAATAAAAAGATTGCCCATGGGAACTCAGTGTTATATTGCTCTGGTTCATAACATTAGGAGCCAGAGCAATATAAGACTGAGTTCCTATAGGAAATCTATTTATTCAGATGGTCATATCTGGGCCAATACTTTACATATTCAATTGGTTTCGACATTTGGACATTATTTTTGATGCTCTTTCGGAAAATGAAGAAAGAATTAAGAAATTCCAAAAATAGATTTTTATGACGTCATAGCTTCGATACTCTATAGGCCTACGTGTGCCAGGGTAAAACAGCTTTCGGAACATCACAAGATTAAGCAAATGATGACAGAGTACTAGACAGCATGCAGAAGGATGCCATTTCGTCTAAGACCTGTTCATCTAGCTACTACCCGATTGGTCTATTTCCATATGGTTTACACCCAGCCGTCTACTATCCAAATGGTCTAATAATCATTTTGTCTGATTATCTTTTAGTCTAATGACCATTTAGGCTAATAGTCATTTGGTCTAATCTCCAATAAGTCTATTATCCCATTTGGTCTAGTGAGTTTGAGTTTATTGGTTTCACATTTCACATGCAGATTCAATACAGATAACAAAATATACATAAAAGACATATAGCTTCATAATAAAACTAGATGGATCTTCGACTGTGCACAATCGAAAATGATGCCTCCGCCATAGAGCAACTTTACAAACCAAAACAGAAGCAATTTTTAAAATTCAAGTTTGATTGTAATTCATTAACAGCTTCTCAAAATATTGTGTTTACAAGCTATTTTTCATCTACATGTATGACCCTTAATTGACACCATGACCCTAAAATCTAATCATTTCATTGGCTCTGCAACCCAGATAACAATATGACGTTGAGCCAACGTCGGCCATGGTCGGCACGGTCGCATTCGGCATTTTTTTGACTGATAAATGGTAGATATTGGTTGCATGGCTTTCTGACGTTGGGCCAACGTTGGGCCGTACGTAGCACATGGTGGGAGAGGGATTGGCATAACGTTGGCATAACGTTGGCCATGTGTTGGCCCAACGTCAATTTGTCGCTGTCGAGCCAACGTTGGCCCGCCAGCCAAAAAGACATTGGGCCAACGTAACAGCACACGTTGTATTGCTACCTGGGAAGATACGTACATGTTCTAATGATATAATGCGAGCACAAGCTATTTTTGCATACATAATGAGCCCTGTGACCTTTGACCTTTGACCTTATGACCCCAAAATCTATTCAGTTCATCGGGTCTGGAGATACATACATGACTCGAGTTTGGCGGTAATCCATCAATCGGTTCTTGAGATATCGCGATCACGAGCTATTTTTGCATACATAATGAGCCCTGTGACCTTTAACCTTTGACCTTGTGACCCCAAAATCTATTCAGTTCAGTGGCTCTGCAAGATACATACATGACCCAAGTTTGGCGGTAATCCATCAATCGGTTCTTGAGATAACGCGATCATGAGAACGGGACGGACGGATAGACGTAAGGATGGTACGTACCTATGGACGGACGGACAACCAGAAAACGTAATGCCTCCGGCTACTTTGTAGCGGAGGCATAAAAAGCACAAAACTGTGAAATGTGCAGGAACCTATATAGAAAAGCATAGCTTGTGGAAAAATGACCGGGACAAAATATGTTTATATTAGAGAGACGTACATAATCAAATGTAAGAGGGCAGTAATTTGACAAATAATTGTATACAAGTTCAATAAAATACAGAAAGAAAAAGAAATACACTAAAAGGAAGAGTCCTGAGTATGATAATGTACATTACTTACATTACAGACTTTGAGTTCTCTGAGAAGTCTTTTGATCATTTTCTCTGGATTAGTGGATCCTGGGATGGCACCGACAAAGTGATAGAATACGTTCTGAGGCCCCTGTCCACTGAAGAAGAAGGAGAACATCGATTCAATGAAATTGAAGCATCCAACGTTAAGAATCATGACGAGACATGACTTCATTAAAACTCTTCATTCATCATTGATTAAAAACCTGGACACCCATGCACACTGTATATTTTCATTTACATATTAGTTGAGCCGTAATTTGACTGTGGCAGTCCCCCTTTGTCCCATTTGTCGAATAAAGCCACTAAGGAGTAAAGTTCAATGAACTGATCCAAGGAATATACCTGGGTATTTCTCTCTTGGCAGCCCTCAAGCATGCTACATCAGCGACCCTGGCTAGCAGAGAAGACTTGCCGCTACCTGGTCCACCAAGAAGGATGAGGGGGCTACACTTCTCCTTGTCCAGGATGTAGGATTCAATCTGCAAGATCCATTGGCATTCGTAATAAATATATGTACATAATGAGTAATTGGGTTTAATTGACGTGTACATGTATGTATATTTTGTATGAGCACATTTGATACCAACATCAGGGCCCTGTCTCATAAAACGTTTTATCATCGAAAACGCTAAAATCACTATGAACATGACGTACAAAGAAAGAGGACAAAATATACAATTCCTCATTCTACCCTCAACAATTGCTGTGGTAGACAAAGGAACATCCCTTCACTGCTATTATGTAAAAATGTGTAGAACAGGTGTCACATGCATATTCACCTTTTGCGTGCTTTGCGTGCTCACTACCGCCCCCCTAAAATAAAATCCTAGCTACGTGCTTGTTTGCATGGTAGGCATGATAGGAAAGAAAGATGCACTGTCATGTGGTATCATTTGACCAATTAGATTGCCTACATTCTAGAACCTGTTTTATAATGTATTTAACAGTTCCACCAACCTTTTCCAGGATATCCTCGCGTCCTACGAGGATACTACTCCTACTCTTCATGAAGGATTCATGTGCTTCCTTGTCTTGCTCATAGGGATCCAGCTGTCTGCTCTCATCCAAGGGATACTGCTCAGCAACAGCCATCTTGAAGAAGTCAAACACCTACAGGTAATACAGATGAGACATATAGGCAGGAGGAAAGGATCAAGTCTATGTAGAGATGGAAACTTGCTATCAAAATCACATTCTCATAATAATAATAATAAATCTGGATTCATATATCGCTTAAAGGCCAAGTCCACTCAAAAAAAAACTTTCTTTCAATAGAAGCAGAAAAATCAGACAAACTAATCTAAAAAACTAATAAGGAAATTATGAATTTTTGAAAAAGTATGAAAAACTATGGAACAATGGAAATCACCACACAATTTGCCAATTTGGTTATCAGTTTGTGACGTCACTGCCTCACTATTTATCACTTGCTTTATATATTTTTATCCATTAGTTTCCCTTTTTATCCCCCAAAACTTGATTTCCCCATGCCTTTTCCCAGGTTATAAGATTTGTATCATATTGCGTGTATGACATTTCACAAAATCTTTTATGAACTTTCAAGAATTTGTACCATTTTCTGAATATTGAATATTCATAATTATTGATTCTTATATATATAGTTTATCAAAGTTCACATTTTTCATGATTTAACTGGAAAAAAAACTCTATATTAGTGCATCCACACAAAAACATATTAGTTATTATTATACAACACCTAAGTAAATCCTTAGCCATGGAGAGAAAGATGTCGCATTTATCTGTGCGAGACAAAATCAATCACAAAGTCATACGCCAGAAAACAAAGGTTAAAGATAAAGACCAGTTCTGGTCATGCGATTGCATTGTGAAAGAGAGTCAAACGTTGTGGAATTGATCAGAAAAGGTTGATCATCTAGCATATAAGTATTGGTGTGTACTGCAAGGTTCTGGAATCATCAAAATGATAAGAAATTTGGCCCAGTCTTGGTAAAGTTACAACCACGTGCGCGATATCTATTTGGTCCCAATAGATATAATAATTTACCAAATATATCAATTAGTAGGCGGTTTCCCGGCAAAATTTGTATCATCACGTATTAGGGTGTCTGAACGATTTTTCAATTTTCCCTTTTGGATCGTTTTTCACCATTTTGGTTGGATAATTGAAAAAATTATTCACTCAGAATAATACATTTCAAATTTCAAGACTCACCGATGTTTCTATCAAAAGTTACAGCCCCTTCAATTCCCTACAATATTCATCCATTTTTTGTAAGAATCGACGAAAAAGACGTACATGCAGAGTTATGTTGTTTTGCTAAATTTAGCACAACAGCTGAATTGCGCAATATGCAAGCGTACACATACGCGTGCAAGCGTACGCGTGTTGCTTAAATGATGCGCGATCGGCAATCCATTGTCTTCAATGGGCACCCACTTTACGGGTTTGTAGACACGCGCCCGATGCATATTCATGTGCAGATTTTACGCGCTAACACCATGGGTTCGGCCGGCGCGAGCTCACGCCTCCCTACTTAGCTGATCCGAAAAATGTGGGGAAGGGTATTTTCAAACTGTAATTGTTTGTGATCCCTGGGGCTAGCGAAAAATAAGTGTAGGGATATTTTCCTTACAACTTGGACTACTTATCGCCAGGGCGTCATATCTCATAAGTGGCAAATTTCGAATTAGCCAGGAAACAATGTTTAAATAGCTGTTTTGACCAAGATATTTTTAGAATTTCGAGATGACGCCCTCTGGAAATATTGGAATTAATCTGCTCTTTCATATGACACCTCATTTATTGAGTATCACCTTCAGGATCACAAAGAATAAAGGTTTGAACTTTAAAAAAAAAAAAAAAAACTTTGACCAATTTTGCATGTTCGCGTAATGCACATAGACTGCGTAGGGCTGCGTGCAATCTCTATGGGAAGGATTTTAGCACACAACATCGGGTGCGCGATCAGACACCCTACACGTATTAGTCAAACCATATTCTTTCACATGATTGGTAATGAGAGCTTTCATTTCATTTTTTGAGAGAGGGGCATATCCAAAACTGGTCTTTACTTTTAAAGACATCATGGAGAAAGTCAGAGAATCAAAGTGGAGATGGGCTGGGCATGTATAGCAAGACTTCAGGACAATAGATGGACAAATCATTTAACAGAATGGCAACCAAGGACGGGAAAGAGAAGAAGAGGAAGGCAGAAGAGAAGATGGAGAGAACATCATACATGGGAACGGCCGCTTGGACTAGGACAGCTAGAGACAGAAGAGAATGGAAATGTTATGAGGAGGGCTTTGTCCAACGTCTGGATGAACTATAGCCTGATTGATAGAAGTAAATCCTTGTCATTTGATTGGAGGATTGTTGGTCTAAATGCTGTTACTGTCAATGGATGACGTCATCTTCCTTCATGCGCAGCAACAGTTTAAAATACGGCTGCAGGAATTTCAACACGGAGCTCAATTTCGGCGATGAAAATCCGGAAAAAAGACCCTTAAACGCAAACAGTCAATCTGGTAAGTGGTACCGATGTAGTTTAGCCTAGGCCTAATTTACAACAATAAATGCATCGGATATGCATCGGGTAAAATGTAGTATTTTGGGCATAAGTTTACTGCTCGGACGCGGGCATTAGTTTGCAATGCAGCCGCTATGGTCGGATTCTGTCTCTAAAGAGAGGAGCCGACCCTACCCAAATCAGAGGCTAACGAACGAAAGAGACAGAAATCTTCGGTCTAAGTCTGACCCAGCTGTGAGCTGTGCCTGGCCTAGGCTGGGCGCCCACAAAGCCAGTGCTCCCGGCCCAGCTGGACGCGCACGCGCACGCACTGTGATTGTGAATGAGAAGGCCGAAAAATGTATCAATAAACGAATTTAATTAGTTTGGGAACTATTAAAACGGCATGCCATTAAAACTTACCTTCACTGAAGGTTACGATGGTAAAGATGACATTGAACTTTGACTTGAACAAAAATGCACCTCTCAGTTTCACATGTCCGATCCGATTCTCAAAATTCGAAGTCGAGGCGACGGGGAAATTTCCAATGACGTCATCAGACAAACAAGCCAAATTTGGCGAGAAACCATCATTTATTGTGTGTGTTTTATTTAATGACACATAGGTCAAGCATCAGTTTTTAGGTCTATATTATACATCACAATTTGATTTTAGAATCAACAAGTAAAGTAGATTTTTGCAATTTTAAATTATTAGTCATGATTTGTATCGAATGCTCCAATAGTCTCTTAATCGGAGTATTCTGTTCTCGCTCAAAGCTATATAAGTTTTTCTTTGATGGCCTGTCATAGTGAGATTATGTGGAGTATTTTCGTCTTTTCTTTGAGACATAAACTGTTCGATTCGAAGATACCGTGCATAATTTGTTGTTTACATCTGCGAAAAATAAGGGTGATAAGTTCATTCAAAATTGCGTAATGTGAACAAATTTAGCAGCCGGCTTCTGACGTAAAATCATGGTTTTGCAGAGTATCACAGACCTTGATGATGATGTTTATCCGGTGAGTAAAAGTCGAGTCTTTGTACTAGTTCTTTGAAGCCTCATTACCAAATGATTCCGTTATTAACTCTACTGCAGCTGCTAGCTGCATGCGCATGCTGCAGCAGCTAGCACTTAGCAGCATAATGCATCCAAGGCTAGGCCCGGCCGGCGCCGACGGGGCCGGGGCAGTGTCGGCACAGTTTTGTGGGCGATTACCGTCACTTACTCTAGAGTCTAGTCTAGCCCGCGCCCGCTCCCGTTAGCTCCCTCTTTGTCACTCTCATACAAAAGTGCTACCCACCCGTGGCCGTGTCCATTAACGTCTGAAATGGACCCTAATGGCGTATCGCACCTTTTCTGAATTGAAATTACCCTTTTTTTTAGAAAACGTTGAAACGTGTGACTGTGAACCTGAAAAAGTACTCTTTTTGGAATTTTGGGTTTTTGTGCGATTAGTGCTTGAAAAACACCGCTTTTTACACTTTTAAGGAAAACGTCGACGACGCCGAACCTGTGATTGTGAACCTGAAAAAGTACCCTTTTTTTTTGTGTGTGTGATCAGTGCTTGAAAAACACCCCTTTTTACGGAAAACGTCGCCGACCCTGTATAGCTGAAAAAGACACCCTTTCGACGCTTTTTCTGGACACGGGTGAGTAGCCAGTCATGTTGGGAGTGACCCCCTGGGCGTTTAATAGCTGAGCCTGAGCTTAGAATGTTGACATAATTCTCCTTTCTAAATGCTTGTTAACATTTAGCCTTTGGTAATTTTTCTTCCACTTTAAACAATAGGAAGTTTGCTAGATTGCTGAAAATGGAATTCACCCAAGTTTGAATCTTATCTGTTATCAAAAGCCCCTCTTGCTATGCACTAGTGCGTGCATGAAGTTAGCGACTGTAATCTCAGATTCATGTAAGTAATTCACATTATAACTTCAGGCACGGGCGCCCGCCCGCACCCGTAGGCCTTCGTACGTCGGTGTTGCAATTGTGTTGTAAATTGTGCAGCAGTTTGCCGTGAAACCTGTGAGAAAGTGTTTATTATAATGTCTTCGTTTTTAGGAAAAATACTCCAAAAAAGATAAGAAAATTGACACGAAAGGGGTAAGAAACATAACGACTTTTAAATCATGACCATTATTTGAACAATTGATGAAGATTTAGTTTATTTTTGGTATTTTTTAGTAGGGTACTATCTCCACGCCGGAGTTATGGGTAAAAAAATGGATACGAAAGTACACTAGCGCCATAAGTAGGGCAGTGGGGCTGTAATATATTTGTTTTCATTTTACTTTTTTAGCAGAGATCAATTTTCATAAAGCATTTTTTTTTGTTCACAAATTTACAGGGTGTTCAAGAGTATGCCCGATGTCAATCAAAGGCATTTATGAAAGGCTTCATTGGTTTTGTAGCAGGTGAGTAAATATATGTGAGAGCTCAAAAATCGGAATGTCTCATGATTATAACTGTTTAATAAGTTCCATGTTTCACTGTGGTCAACGGTTTTACTCCGATAATAAAGATGATTAGCTGGGCTCATTATTAAATTGTGTAAAGTCTCTTCTTCTGTATAGATTAGCTATTGAACTAGACAGAAATAACCGTCTGGTATGGGTCATTCTTTAATAAAACTGACATTTGTTGACATTCCCCATACACAGACGGTAACCAATACGGCTCGCAACGGGGGGAGAGATTGAGCCGATTGTGCAGCACTTGTTACCCGAAACTTTCTCCCACGATTTTCCTTATTTAGATCTAATTTTCTGATTTATAAATCAGATACAAAAATACTATGTATTTTTGTTCTCCTATGTACAGTTCTCAAAGTTTTATTACCTATTTCAAATGCGAAATTTACGGACTTACGTATATGAGTTATCCATTTTTATCTCAGAACCAAGGAAACGGTACGTTCATGCATTCGAACTGGTAATCTATGACATGACCCGCCCGATATATTTCCGGTCAACCGACCAAAACAAGCCCAATGGCCAATCAGAGCACGTGTTTGATATTGGGCTTATGAATATTCAAACATCACCGGCTCAAGCCGGGCTGACTCATACGTAGCTATTGGACGTTCCAAAAGAAAAATGAATATTCATCAACTCAAACCAAGATGGCTGACAACAAATCATGTTGACTACAAGACTTTCTCGGATTAATCATTAATTTAGGATCTAAATGAGCAAGCTATCGTAAGTCAAAGTATATATTTCCGGGTCATTTCTTATGGCTATTTAGATTCAGTGTAATATTGCAGCCAAAGTGGATATATGAAGACGTAAAGAGTGAAAAACTCGTTGCATATCTCATTCATCGCGGTCTGGCCTAACCGAACCATTCGTTCCGCACACTACTGCATACGCAGTACTTCAGTCTATGTATAGAGGCGGTCAGAGGAGCCAGATGCAATCTCAGCGTAACAACCGTCGATATCAGAGACTGAAGCTTTCGGTCTACTATTGAACTAGATATCAGAAACCGTGTTGTTGAAATCAGTTTTAATCTCAAGACCAATTTTTGAGTGCAGTCAGACTTGGCTAAAGTTGGCTTGGGGTCTCAATGTTAAAAAAATAAATGTTCTTGTATTGCATTGTGGATGCTGTCTCCAAACATGCATTTTTGTTCAACTCCAGAACTACAGTCGAATCTATTTAGGGTCAAGCTATAAAACAATTTTATATGAGAAGTACAAAAACTAAAATGACCATATATCAAGACATGTAATGTCATGTTTGTGACTAATAATATGATCTCAATTTTTTTTATAATTATTTAATGCATGTTTTCATTTTGGGGAAATTCTTTTTAGGTGGAGCTGCAGGGTTAACAGCAAGTATTTATGCTCGACAAAGATATTCTGCTAGGTTCACCCCATCCCACACAGTTTCAGCGATAGCAGGTAAAATAATCTAAAACATTTGTAACTCCTCTATTAACTCCGGGGAGCTCGGCGTCGGTGTCGGCGTCGGTGTCGGAGCTCCCCGGAGTTACTCCTCTATGGGATATGCATCAAATATTTGTTGAATATATATTTGTTTAAATCTATTTCTAAAAAACTCTACCTTATATAAAAGTTCAGCCTGAATATTCTCAATAGATATATCACAGGTCTATAATATCATGCAAATAATAAAAGATTTTCATAATGTGTATGGAAAATGACATTACTTGATGATTTCCTTTCACTTAGTATGAAATGTCTGAACATGAATATTAACAAGTTCAATCCGTTCATCTTTTTACCCAGGTTAAAAGTTGAAATGTCAATCGTGAGTGATGAATGAAAGTGGTTTTGATCAGCAATAACGTTGACAAACATCACATCTTGCTGGATATAAATAACATTCACTGAAGCACCATGTTCTAGCAATACTCATCAAGTGATCTGGATGGCTTGCTAGATTAACACATTACTTGGATATTATGAGTTTTGTAGTATCTTTTGGCAGATATATATATATATATATATATATATATATATATAAGTAGTATTGAATATTCATGTATAAGCATGGACCTATTACGGATGGACATTCGACGTGATTCTTTCTTTGATCCAATGAGTTCCACCGCCTTCTGATTATGTGCATCTTAATGAGAACATTCAGCTGTTCTAACAATAACGACTGCTCAAGCATTATCGGTCATTGACAAGGGACCAGTTTCCCTCTTTTGGGTTTTGTTTGGATGGTGTGCTCTGTAAGAGTGTGTCTTTAAAAAAAAGCATCCCCAATGGGGAGCAGCAAAGTGGAAAAGCAGACGATTTTGGTGATATGAAATGTATTATTACTGATTCGCACACTTTCGCACACTTTCGCACACACCCATGACCTTATAAAACAATTAGAAGGCCATGATCTTTATAAGCCCTGTGCATTGTAACTTTGGAATATTATGAGGAAATTGGGGGAAACAGGATTTTAAATCACAACCAATCCAAATAAACCTCTATCTGGAAATATAAACATATTTTTCAAAATAAAATACAGTACACGGAACAACAATTTCCGATTATAAACCAGAACTGCACATCGATTTTCCATGATTTAAGCGAGTTATTATCTTCTGCGCATGATGATTAACATGTGTAAAATCACTATCTTGATTCTGTCCCGGCTTTTTGGCGGTGGACCTCATGAGATCAAAGTGAAGAAACATGTACGGAATGTTATTGAAACGACATTGACGGGGACAATCATAATGAATTCGTTAAGAAAACGACGAATGTCCATCCGTAATAGGTCCATGGTATAAGTTTGGTTCAAATGAGTGGAATTTATTTCCCCTCATTACCTAAACCCAAGATTGCCTTGGACTGGGCCCTACACTTTATTATGCTGGTTTCAGTATCACCCTTGTTTAATATTGTACAATTGTCATTGTAATTTTTTATCCATTAATCTTCAAGGTGGAGCTATTGTATTTGGCTACCTGGCAGCATCTATCGCATCCAGAGAATGCCAGAAGAACTGGGTTAGAATGGCTCAAGCAGCAGGGTACAACGAAGATGTTGTTGTACCACACAGAACAGTCACAGAGCAACCCAGCACGCCGCCAGCTCAGGGCAATACCTCAAGTGCAATAGCGATTCATGGAGGACAAGATGACTTTGATGGGCCTGTTTCTAAGCAAACCAAATATGGAGATACAATGGGCTAGATGTTGGATGGTTGGAGGACTGATATTTAGCAATCAACTTGTCTGGTCGGCAACTTCAATACGGGATGTTGATGGATATATCTTTGGAATCAAATCCTTTGGGATTTAGAAAGTGATGTCAGAGACATTTGAAGATAGCAAAAGGAAAAGAGAGACAATATGACAGAAATCACAAGAGGTTAAAAAGGAAGAAAAAAAGAGGAGGAGAGAGGAGGATAGGGTAGTGAAATATAGATTAAGAGAGAGAGTGAGAGAGATATATATAGAGAGAAGCTGATAGAGAGGAGAGAGAGAGAGAGAGAGAGAGGAGAGAGAGAGAGAGAGAGAGAGAGGAGAGAGAAGGTGAGGGGAGAGAGCGAATATCTGAAACCTGGTGGATGTGTCTTTGAGCACTGTATGGGAAATTTTTCCCTATTTTACCCCAAGATTAATGTACTTTGCCCCACTTCTGCAAAAGAAACTGCCACCTACACACATGAACTATGCACTGAAAACTGGGCAGAGAAAGCTCTTACACAAGTGTATCAGTCGAAAATTCATGATTGAATATTTGAATGTTTGTAGTTTCTAGTTCTAATTAAAAAGTGGAGTAAATTTATTAGACTGTATGGAGTTGATGTGTATGGAGGAATATTTGTACTGGCAGAGAATCATGTTTAATAAATTATATGATTTTATCTGAATAAACTTTGTGTGCTGTTATATGTTAGAGTGGTCTAGGGTAGAAAAAATATCACCAATGAATCAAGATGATACTAGTGTTCATGAATGTTAAAAAAAAGCTGGTGTGAATTTAATCTTTAACATAGAGACCCACAACAAGTACTTGGTAGGGATATTAAAATGCAGTGATCTGGAGTTACAGGAGGCGGGGATGCTATGTACCAGAAAATATTCCTAATTGTACAAAATACAAATTGGGGAGAATAGCTCTAGTAAGTCCAACTTGTTAAAGATGGGGAAACATAACACGAAAGTCATCAATTGACCCAAGAATGAAAGTTGTAGATAATTATACCCCTTTTCATTTTGTGCTGTGTAAATGCACTTTGGTCTTGAAAAGGCACTTAATAAATAAAATGTATAATTACTATTATCATTAAATGCACTCACAAAAATGGAAATGAAAAGCTTGATTCCTCGCTGAACAATAGTGTGTTTTTAAAACATGAGAGACTTGTTTGAAATTATCATTTTATAAATGTTAAAGGTATGACAAAGTTTTGGTATGGGGTCATGAATTTGGTTCAAATGAACAAATTGGAAGCATATGCGATTTGACAATATTCAATGATCGTTGTCGCGGTTGAAATTGAGTCTAAAGTGATGAAATTGTAAATAATAAACTCTTTATGTTGTATAGCACCCTCTCAAGACCAATATTACTTTAGCTTTAAAACAATGTTTCTTGACTACAATCGACCGATTTGCTATTTCCGTTTGGAAATTATATATCAGACCTGCATATTCTGAGATTGTCATGGTCGCAGCTACCATGGAATGGCCTTGGGCACTATTTGAAATATTTAAAATTTACCGGGAGCACCGGTAAATTTTGATTATTCAATTTGCTGGAAAGCAGAAGTGTTTTAGGGGCTCAATCTTTTAGTGATTATAATACATCCACAGGGGCATCCAAATATATCAACAATTTAAAGAATTACTATCCATCCAATTTCAAAACTTTGCATTACCTTTAAACCTTCACTTTAAAGATCGATAGTTCATGACAGGATATATCTTTTTAAACAAAAACAACAGATTAAAACAAACTTGTTTTAGTGTGCTTTTTTTTAATTTGTGATACAGAACTTTTTATAACATTTACAACATTTGTTCATGGTTGAAACAGTCTGAAAAAGTAAACAATGTAAAACACATGATTTAATCTGGTATATAAACACAGAGGCATACTCATCAAAGTACTTGGAACCCAGGCCAGAAATAATAAAAACATGAATCTTTTAACGTACACAATGGCAGTGCCAAGGAAGGAAAGGGTTATTGTTAAAGGAAAAAAAGTTGAAAATTGTTGCATCTTCAACCTAAATTTTACGTGATCTTTGCAACCGATGAACAAGCCGCATGATTGTCCACTGAATCAAAATACAATATAAGAACACGTACACAAACAAGGAAAACATGATGTAATGAACTACACTGCAGTGACTGCACTACTTGTTGCTACTTGCTCCCTCTATATAGAAAACAATGCCTAAGCGGTGCTCGTTGGTCCCCCATGATCCTCTTTTTCTTATGTTAATTGAGAGCTGAGTTGATGAAATAACCACCTGTCAGTGACCAGCAGGGTGGTTTAATCCCTCCTGGCCAAACCAGTGCAGACAGGCTTTTAAAAAAAATGTACTGGGAAAGTCGAAGCTATTTTGTCCGACATGTTACTGACCACATCTAACAGCTTAGACAAGACATTCATGCAAGACGAAATGAAATGACACATTTGATATCAATTAATGAGCAGAATTAACCAATACCTGGGGGTGTTTCACAAAGATCCTAAGTCGAGCTTAACTCTAAGTTGGACTTAAACCTTATGGAGAGCCATGTGTAGCCTTTAAATAAAATATATTCAAAAGCAAAAATTTCAAGTATTTTAGATTTTCATAAATTTCTCATCAAGAACATGAAATCTCCTTGATAATAGAAAATATGAATGATTTGAATCAACATTTTATGCCTTTTTAAAATAACTTTTTACAAAATATTTTCAAAGATGCTAACGGCTTTCCATAATTTTCAAGTCCAACTTAGAGATAAGTTCAGCTTGGGTTCTTTGTGAAACACCCCCCTGGTAAAATAAAAAGAACAGTTATGGTCAATTTAATTTACGAGATCATTCATGCAAATGTTAATGTTATATATCAATACAATATGTAAGTATATGTAACCATACAAAGATGTATCATTTATCTATACAGCACTAATAATTAATCCTGTTTAGCAAAGTTGCTCTCAACAGATAAGCACTTACGGGAAAAAGTGCTTAGAAATTATGTGTATTAGAGTTGTTTATACTTAACAAGAACATCAAAATCATTTACGCTAACAGACCAATGATTAAAACTGATTGCTGTAAGATTGAAGAATTCAAGATTTATTTACATCAATTTTCCCAAGTAATCCTGCAGGGATTCAATAATTGATACAAATAGCCGTTCAATTTCCAACAATAAAATCAGATATTAAATTTTGAATTAAGAAAATCTTTAAAACAATCCTACTTTAATACTGTAGCTTGGAATATTTAAATTCAATATTAGTTTTGGGATTCATGAATTTGAATACATGAGTACACTTTTCCATTGAAACTTTCCTTTTAATATGCATTGCTGTTCATGTCTTTTGTTCACTCCTGCTTCTTATAAAAACAGATACAAATTTTTCATAGACGTTTCCTTTGCACAGAGTAAGGATATTGAGCTCCCTTCCATAAAGCACAATACAATTTACAACAGCATGGCTGGAACAATGATTCAATGACCCCACACTACACCCAACGCTAAACCTCACATAAAACCCTATTGCAACCCAAGCCCCAACCCTCTATGTCTGACAAACTTAGGTTAGTTTTGAAGCAATCGTTGCATCATAACAATTAAAATAGCAAATATGATCAAGAATAAGTCAAAGAAAACTGTAAACACAAGATACAGAGGCCATCACTTACAATGACAAACAATGAAATAAGTTAAACATAACTGTGATCTACTGGCATATATCACAACTGACAATATTAAACATTTAAAGTTGTAAACATAGTCTCAGCATTTGTGTTCAGACTTAGCCTCAAAGGAGTGGAATTAAAATAAAATGTCTCTTGATTTGTAATTTTATCATTCTATCATTGCTTTGTCCCTCGGAGAAAGAGTTGCATTATGAATTATCACAGGTAAACCTAATTTCGCCAACTTAAAAACAATTTATGAAAAAATAGCATTTTCTGTATTATTTTTCACAGTGACCTATCTTGACCTTTGACCTAATGACCCTGAAATCTAGTTTTATTACCATTTCATGTGGATACATCATGCTACAAAGCAAAGGTGAACAAAACAAAAAAATGGATTAAGGATGTAATGTAATAATGGTATCCAAAAATATACATAAATATAGAAAATACTGCCCATGACATATAACCTACTTTCAACTGTTCCACTTTTCTATAACAAATCATAGGAAAATATTTTTAAAAAACTTAGCTTAGGGTATAAGAGATGTTTCTTCAGAGGTATTTTGGCACATTCATGGATGATGATCCTACAAGTATGTGGAAAGCTTTGAAGTGGTTAAGGTCGGAAAACAGAAAAGCAGACTTGCAACGGGTTACAGACAACACATCAACGTCCAAGATGGAGTAATTCTTTTCAAAGGGTTTGTTTTTAGTCCATGTGGTAATATAAGCCTGCCGTTAAGTATAACAAAAATTTCAGCTTGAATATTCATACACACATTTTCACCAGCTTAATATTAAGCGCTCAGGTCTTATGTAGCAGCTGTATCGATATCTATTCAAAATTTCATAACCATTGACTACTGGACAATGTAATTCCCAAAGGCTTGATACATGGACCACTAGGTTCCAGTAGTCTATGGGTTAAAGTCGGTGATCACTGAGATCATCTAGGTTATTAAATGTAAAATTATTTGATATTTATGTACTGCAATATGGAAACCGACTCGAAGCCACCAACAGGTTGCCGAAAATAATGTTTTATTTTGTTTTGTGTAATATCTGAAACTAGAGACTGAAAGCTTACCACATTCTGATCATATCCAACGCCAGTAGTTTACTCCAGCGGAATCAAGTTAAATATCACATTACACTGCCAGTAATCAATAACATCTATCTGAAAAACTAACATTATCTCCTTTTGTTTCATTGTCAGATTTGCGACCCATTAGTGGTTTTAAGCAGTCAGGACACTTAAGCATTACAATATGCTATATCATCTACAACCTGATATAAGTAGCTGCAATAATCCTGATGATGTATCACATGTTGGAAACCCCCCAAAACAATTTAATTAACGGTCCATGTCTTTGCAAGCCTCCGTCAGAATTTACGGATTACGATCAAAAAAGAGTTGCAATACAATTTTTTTTTTAAAGCCAAATATTCCCTTTAAATGCTCACATATAAATGTTGTATTTCTCTTAATCACACAATAGCTTACAAGGAACATGTATCATAGTACTATCAACCCATTTTGGCAGGATTTTACTATTATGGTAGCCTCGAAAGAGAAAAAATTGAATAAGTGGATCTTCAATATAGTAATTTCTTACAGTAGCGTCTGTCTATTCTCTTTAGCCACAAGCACTATACATCTATATCCCAACACAATCCTTTCATCAGCGTTGCAATATCACGCAGCTAGAGCATAATGCAACATCAGCAAATGCCCTTGGAATTCCTCTATCGGTTCCTTACAGCACTATCTTACTTTGGCAGATCTTTTATACAACTTACATGGAAGCCCTGTGTACCCATTAATAACCCATTCTGCAACCACCTGCATTTTTTTAGAACGACACATTTTCGCTCTTTGATGGTTAATAGTAATGCCATTTTCAAGAGTCAACACGCACTTCCATCACAGGGACCTGCTCTTCTCTCAACTGCAGTATTTCCACAGCCAATACAATAACGTTACTGTTGTACGAAAAGGAGGTAAAACAGATATATGCCTCAACTCATTCGCAGTTCTCCCTTTCATCATCATCGGTGGAATCGAAGAGCAGATTTCTTCAAGATGCAGCCCTCTCTCTTTCTGATGGGAGTAGGTCCATAGTTTAAGGTGAGCTCCCTTCCCACTGAATCAAATACTGCACCTTGCCGTCCATGCAGACACGCTTCCCAAGCACCTTGTGGCCCTCTCCACATGCGATGCGTCCTTCCGCACCGAAGTACGAAGATACCGACTGCATGATCCCGATCGGGGACACGGCTTCCGTGATGCCATTCACTCTCGTCTTGCTCGGACTCTGCTGAGTTTTCAATTTGATTTCCAAGTCTGTGTCTTTGACTTCAGGCGTCTGGCTGTCGTTACTGGTTTCATTGTCAAGATTCTCAGAGCTGAGCCTGCGTTTCCGTTTCCTACCCCGCTTCTTGCCCATTGATTGTTCTGAAAGGAGACGGCCATATTGGTTCATGGGGCCGTTGCTAGGTCCAGCGCCATTTTGGAAGCTTCCGTCGCTACTGCTGCTGCGCGAGGAGAGAGTCATTGAACACGGTACAACGTTGTTGCCAAGGGGAACCATTTCCAGAGGGGGTATCATGTCAAGGACGGAACAGCCACCTGTCACTACAGTGAGTCCAGTACTGGATGTACACAAACCACCTCCGTAGCCTCTGTAGGATTGGTTCAGGCTTGTCAGAGGTCTGCCTGTTTTCTGTAGAGCAGAAAGGAAGTTGTACAATAATCAAATTACTATTAAAAGCTCATCAGAAATACATGAGAACACTTTTCATCCACTGTATAAGCCGTTATAAAAAAAATAGTTGACAAAGCATATACAAACATATATTGCAAGTAGTTAGTGATAATTCTTGCAAAAATGTCTGTTCCCTGTCATCAATGATGATATCTTTATGCAAAAATATTGGCTCATACAGTAATGATTAAACCTCATCTAGATAAAACAAAATCCAGTAGAGTGGTATTATGTTACGGAATAAAATAACATGTTAAAATTGAATACAAATCTGGAATAATGCATGATATATTGGTGAAAAATCAATTAAAATGATCTAATCTGACTATTTCAAGTATTGTTCTCACTCACACTGCTTGTCGCCTGAAGCAGGAGTTTACGAGCTTTCTTGGACTTGGCCATGATCTCTTCAGGAGTGAGACCTTTCTGCTTCCTTCTTCTCCTCTCCAGAGGAACAGGAGACAAACTAAAGAAGAGAGAGAGAAAGAGAGAAAGGAGGAGGGGGAGGATAAAAACAAGATGTAGTGTTAATGGCATACCTTCTTATGAATGTGACACCTTGGAAATAATTTATTTGTATCCATGCATCCTTGACGCTTGCTTTCCTCTCGTCACAGAGCCTTTGACAATTCCCGTAATGTTCCTACCGGTATATAATATGTAGTTCTCTTTCTGTCTATCATCTATGATCTGACGTTAACTTTGCCCGATTGAACATGAAAGATTAATTAATCCTCTTTATGTCAGTAAAGCAGCTCAACAAAATTCTATGCACCATTTAACTCTTGGCTTATTCTCTATTCCTATTTTTTCTTCTCTACTCTACCCACCTCTTCTGCCCACCTTTGGTCCTCTTCCACTCTCTGGCTCTGCCTGCATCCTCTTCATATAAAATATGATTATCATGTATCTTACCCACTCATTATGATTCTATTTCTCACAATTTTGTATTTTGCATTATAAATGTCAACCATATCTGTACTAGTGTATGATTATGATAAATTCTCTCTGTAAATTTATATTTACATTTATACCGATAAAAAAACAAATTTCTGAATGTATGTACAAAATACTTTTACTTCAATTTCAATTTTGAAATACATTAGACTTGCCCTGAATTCAATTAGAATCAAGATTTGAGACTACATCCCTCATGTAGGAAGGAAAGGCAAGCCGATAAATGATTGATGTATGGTTCCTAGAACTACACTTAAAGGGTGGAGTTACATACCTCTGTACAGGCTGAAAGGTCACGACCTTTGTCCCCGTCATCTTCATGTCATTCATGACATCATCGGTGATCTGACCAATGGCAGGCAAGACGATGGTGGGCGAGACCGGAGGGGTGCGGACTCGTAACCCCCACAGGTTCTTTTTCTTCTTCACTTCCTTGCCGCAAACAAATCTGAAAGAGGACAAAGTAGAGCTGCTTTGTCATAAGCAGATAAAAACAGATGAGGTGAAACGAAGGTCACATCACTGCAATGCTGAAACCAAACCTGAAAGAGGACAAAGTAAAGCTGCTTTGTCATAAACAGATAAAAGCGGATGAGGTCAAACAAAGGTCACTGCACTTCACTGCTGAAACCAAACCTGAAAGAGGGCAAAGTAAAGCTGCTTTGTCATACACAGATATAAAACAGATGAGGTCAAACAAAGGTCATTGCACTTCGCTGCTGAAACTAGCTGAAACCAAACCTGAAAGAGGGCAAAGTAAAGTTGCTTTGTCATAAACAGATAAAAGCGGATGAGGTCAAACAAAGGTCACTGCACTTCACTGCTGAAACCAAACCTGACAGAGGTCAAAGTAAAGCTGCTTGTCATAAACAGATAAAAACGGATGAGGTCAAACAAAGGTCACCACACCACACTGCACTGCGGAAACCAAACCTGAAAGAGGGCAAAGTAAAGCTGCTTTGTCATAAACAGATAAAAAACAGATGAGGTCAAACAAAGGTCATTGCACTTCACTGCTGAAACTAGCTGAAACCAAACCTGAAAGAGGGCAAAGTAAAGTTGCTTTGTCATAAACAGATAAAAACGGATGAGGTCAAACAAAGGTCACTTCACTTCACTGCTGAAACCAAACCTGAAAGAGGACAGAGTAAAGTTGCTTTGTCATAAACAGATAAATGCAGATGAGGTCAAACAAAGGTCACTTCACTTCACTGCTGAAACCAAACCTGAAGGAGGACAAAGTAAAGTTGCTTTGTCATAAAACAGATACAAACTGATGAGGTCAAACAAAGGTCACTTCACTGCACTGCTGAAACCAAATCTGAAAGAGGTCAAACAAAGGTCACTTCAATTCACTGCTGAAACCAAACCTGAAAGAGGACAGAGTAAAGTTGCTTTGTCAAAAACAGATAAATGCAGATGAGGTCAAACAAAGGTCACTTCACTTCACTGCTGAAACCAAACCTGAAGGAGGACAAAGTAAAGTTGTTTTGTCATAAAACAGATACAAACTGATGAGGTCAAACAAAGGTCACTTCACTTCACTGCTGAAACCAAACCTGAAGGAGGACAAATTAAAGTTGCTTTGTCATAAAACAGATAAAAACTGATGAGGTCAAACAAAGGTCACTTCACTTCACTGCTGAAACCAAATCTGAAAGAGGTCAAAGGTCACTTCACTTCACTGCTGAAACCAAACCTGAACGAGGACAAAGTAAAGTTGCTTTGTCATAAAACAGATACAAACTGATGAGGTCAAACAAAGGTCACTTCACTTCACTGCTGAAACCAAACCTGAAAGAGGACAAAGTAAAGTTGCCTTGTCATAAAACAGATAAAAACTGATGAGGTCAAACAAAGGTCACTTCACTGCACTGCTGAAACCAAATCTGAAAGAGGACTAAATAAAGCTGCTTTTTCATAAACAGATAAAAACAGATGAGGTCAAACAAAGGTCACTGCACTTCACTGCTGAAACCAAACCTGAAAGAACCAAATTCAAACACAAATTCAAATCACTTTCTTACCAAAACGTGAAGCAGAAAGAACCAAAGTCAAATATTACTAAATTAGTAGCCCTATACCGCCCGTTGGAGCCACGGGGGCATTAACTCATATACAGTGAAACCTGTCTATAAAGACCACCCAAAGGAGACAAGAAAAGTGGTCTTTACAGACAGGTGGTCTTTATGTACAGGTTCCTTTAGTACATGTTTCAATAAGACCATTTTCAAGGGAAACAAAAAAAGTGGTCTTTGTAGACAGGTGGTCGCTAAAAACCAGGTTTGACTGTACTTTAATACCCATCTGGCTTTGAACAGAAGATACAAACCACAAAGAACAAAAACAACAGTCATATGACCTTTTAGCTACATAAGAATATGGAAGAAGGCTAGACATAAGTAAAAAATTCTAATACCAGGATTTTTTCAATCAAATCAGTTCAATCTGATCCATTTATATCGTCACAAGTTAAGAAAAAAACTACCGGTAGATGGATCTTTGACTGCGTGCAGTCGAAAATGATGCCTCCGCCATATAGAGCATTTTTTTAAATTCAAGTTTGATTGTAATCCATTAACAGGTTTTGAGTTTGATGGTAATCCGTCCATCGTTCTAATGATAAAAGCTATTTTTGCATACATCATGAGCCCCCATGACCTTTGACCTCATGACCCCAAAATCCAATCAGTTCATTGGCTCTGCAAGATACATACATGTCTTGAGTTTGATGGTAATCCGTCCATCGGTTCTAATGATAATGCGACAACGAGCTATTTTTGCATACATAATGAGCCCCCATGACCTTTGACCTCATGACCCCAAAATCCAATCAGTTCATTGGCTCTGCAAGATACATACATGTCTTGAGTTTGATGGTAATCCGTCCATCGGTTCTAATGATAATGCGACGAGCTATTTTTGCATACATAATGAGCCCTGTGACCTTTGACCTCGTGACCCCAAAATCTAATCAGTTCATTGGCTCTGCAAGATACATACATGACCCAAGTTTGGCGAAGATCCATCAATCGGTTCTTGAGATTACGCGATCACAAGAACAGGACGTACGGACGGACGACCCGAAAACATAATGCCTCCGGCTACTTAGTTGCGGAGGCATAAAAAATCAAATAAATGCTTGTACAAACTTGAACGACTGCAATATAAAAAGAATATGATTAGTACAGTAAATACAAACTAAATAACTGCAAATATGAATTCAGCAGATATTGTTTGATGAACAAGAATATCCAACACGACATACACAGTATTCTCTGCTGCTTTTCGGGACAGAGTCCTATCGTTCTTTCCACAGAATCTGAATGTGTGATGATAAAATGGGTTCATCACCCAATTTCGAATCAAGTCAATTACATTTTTCAGAAGTGCATTAGGAAAAGGACATCCAATATCTGAATCAAAATGAACTCGAAATTTTAAAGCAGTTGTGTTAGATTTTATAAAATGTGTCATATTTTACAGAACAATTGTAGAATGCCCCCGTCACACAAGTAACTCTAACCCTGACCTTGACCCTAACCCTAATCCTAATCTTAACACGTTTTACTGATGGGTGATCAGGGTATTCCATATTAAGGCCATCAGGGTTGAGTTTCCATGACCCATTTTGCCTTTTTTCCATGACCAGATAAGGGTTGCAGCATCCAAGCGGGGTACGAATACCACACAGTGATATATTATTTCATGTTTGGGATGGCCCCTGCCTCCCCTTATAATTTACATACATTTCCATGACTTTCGAGAAGAATCTATTTTCCCATGACTTTCCAGGTTTTTCCATGACCATGGGATACCTTGGCCATTTAAACTACCAGTACGTAGAAGGAAACAAAATTTTCTTGCCAATAATGCCGAGATATGGACAGAAATTATTAATCAGTTATCACTTACCTCATCTTAGAGCTTTGAAGTGCATTAAGCATTCTTTCTTGTTTCTCTGACCGAGTTGTTTCAGATAGCTGAAATTAAGGGAGGGGAACAAAAATGTTTTTGAAGGCTGAAGGAATAAGTTCCTTCTCTTAAAAGTCAGAATATCGATCCTTATCATCCACTTCACATTCTTAAGATAAAATGTGGATTGAAAGGAAAATTGTATTGATTATTATGAAATCAATGCAGTAAAAAAAGGTCATCAGCTTGAAGAATTTGAATTTAAAAAGTTGCAAAAGTGTTTGTCATGAAATCACATTTTGCTTTGCCTTTATGACACATTTATTCCAACTGTGCTGAGATTTTTGCTCTTTGTGCTCATGAAAAGATGATAAATATATTGTCTGCTGAGAGCCTATACATACTTTTAACCCATTGATTGATATTTAATTCTCCTGTGGCTCTCTACGTACAATATCTGAAAGTTAAGGGTTCTGTGATTCTTTCATAGAAACACCCTGGAAATCATAAAATTTCAGCTATGGCCCGTACTAAATTCAATACTTGAATTATGCCAGTATTTTACCTAGCATTTAGCTCCGCCAAGGAAAATGACTGTTTCTCAAATCTCATCTAAGTACTTTACTTTAGTATTAAAGCCAACTATAGGGATTAGTACTTTCTAATGGGCATTGTGACTGACATCACAGCCCATCCAATTTTATGTGTAATAAATGCTTTTCATTAAACGCACGCTAATATAATTATGCGCAAAATCTAAAGATTGTGGATGAATACCACATACGTGGCAGTAAAGGCCTCCAAAAATATTGGGCTCAAATCACAATTTGACGTAAAAGCTAGGAAGCTGTCTTAAACTTTGGGTAAAAAGACTTTGACAATAGCTTCAACTGACTACCAAAGTCGGCTAAATATTTCATCTTGCCTGAAAAATTAGTAAAATACTCTTATTTCTGACATAAGTATTGAATTGAATACTGATGATGCCCAACTTCCTTGGAAAGATGAGATCATACTTACATGAGGTACTTGATAGTTGTTCCAATTCTGCGTCAGATTGGGTAAAATCTCCTCTTCAAAATCATAGTATTTCTTCTTGTGTAGCAGAGTGAGATTGTAAAGCACCAGTTGGGCAAGGTCCCCCCTGAACAAACAACAAAAAATAAGTAATTCTCGATGAAAACACAAGATAAATATGGTTCGTGCTGAAAAGAAATAATTTTCCCATGTAGACAAATGTGTGGGTGGAGTCTTACTATCCCATCTAACCATCAAAACCTTCATAAAGGGGTAGGGGGAAAACCCCCAATGTAATGATACACTTTACACTTCCTCATTAGTTATAACAGGAGGAAAAACCCAAGGTTGTAGGTAGCTTGCTTTTCTTCTCTCATACGTAAGGGGGAGGCTTGTAAATTGAATAATGTTGATTATTCACTACATCAGTTTAAATCCGACTTAAAAACATATCTGTTTCGACCATGCCAGTCATAAATCATAAAGTAAACATGTGAATTTTGTAATTGATTTGATAATTGTAAGTGATAAACGGTGAAAGCTCAATATTTTTCATGTCTTTCCTCTCTCTCTCTCTCTCTCTCTCTCTCTCATATCTAAGTACATAGAGAAAATTATATAATATGCGCTATATAAGAGTTGAACAATATCATCATCATCATCATCATCATCATCATTATTACTATTATTAGCATTAAAAAACGGTAATGTCTGAAGTCTTACCACTTTAGAGGAAGCCTTTTGAGGTACTCTGGACCTTGATTGCACACTGAACAAACAAATATATAGAACCTAAAACAAGATGAAATATACAAAATGGTTATACAGATGTCACATTTAAACAATTCTTATAATTGTTATTACATTGTTTATATGCATGCATGTACAAATGCATTACCAAATAATATACTAGTACAGAATAACCTAAAATAGATAGACAAAATTGAATAAATCGAAATGGTACAATTGAATTGATTCAACTGTTTACCTCTTGCCCCATTCAACATCACGCCAAAACATGAACCGTGTATCAAAGATTGATCACATGTTAACATTTTTTCAAAAAAATGTCTTCCATCATTTCGAAATGTTGTAAAAATTGTTGCTAAAACACAAGTGGCGTATCAAAGATACAAACATTGATCATGAGCTCCAATTTTCTTTAAAATATTTGCAAAGGATAAATTGAAAATAATGAAAGTTCACTCAATAACTGATGGTAAGTCATATAAAAGTACACAATACATTTAGTAATAAATAACAAGTATCAAATGGTATGACACGGTTTTGAATGGAAATTTTATTCATAAAAACAATACCAGATTTGACCCACAACAGTACAATTTTTTTTTAACCAAAAATGTTATCATGGCTAACTACTCTTTCCATCTACCGGTAGTTTTTTTCTTAACTTGTGACGATATAAATGGATCAGATTGAACTGATTTGATTGAAATCAGAGAAAAGCATTATTTCTTTGAACACCTGTACTTTATAACAAACTAATGGAACCAGTTTAATACTATAAAATGAAAAGTAAAAGTTCTAGAGATTTCATCTTACCTATCTCCATACAGCATTGGAATCTCTATACATTGGACACATGCTGATTGAAACAAAGAACAAATACAACAAGGAAATGATCTGCATTAGCTTCTAGCATCAGAGGTGAATCAATGAAAGTGAATCAAAAAGTTGAAGTGTCTTTTTATTAAACAGAAATTTACTTCAATCAACTGTTTTTTCCTTTTCCTTTTCATGTGAATGCATAAATTAAAGGTAAAGACCAGTTTTGGAAACGCCCTCTCTCAAAAGATGAAATGGAAGCTCTCATTACCAATCATGTGAAAAAATATGTTTTGACTAATACGTGATGATACAAATTTTGCCGGGAAAGTCGGGAAACTGCCTACTAATTGATATATTTGGTAAATTATTATATCTATTGGGACCAAATAGACTTCACGCACGTGGTCGCGTAGTCCCATATACATCTTTCTGTGTACAGTGCTTGTAACTTTACCAAGACTGGGCCAAATTTCTTATCATTTTGATGATTCCAGAACCTTGCAGTACATACCAATACTTATATGCTAGATGATCAACCTTTTCTGATCGATTCCACAACGTTTCTTTCACAATGCAATCGCATGACCAGAACTGGTCTTTCTCTTTAATTAAATTTCTATCAAGCACTACTTCTTATTACGGTACTACTATTTCAATGACATAAATAAACACACAAAAAAGCAAAAGAACTGCCAATAAAAACAATGAAATCATGTTTGCTTCTCTATTACCCCAAATCTGATTCTAAGAGCTTTGCCTTTCCAATCAACAACATATTGATCCCTCCTTTTTTCCTTTAACAAAATGTTTGCTAGACCAGGACCAGGACTTGACACTAATAGATGCTTGGCATACATGGGTCTTCAGTGTGGACCCCCAACCAATCTCAAAATCTGAACATGCTTCTGTTCCACAGAAACTTTACAATTTCAACCTGGACCACCTGTGAGCAATTTTGTGAAAAGGTTAGTGAGAAGCCATGCTAACAAACTAATGACAGTGTAATAATCAAATCAATATGTGAGGGGCCCGAGCCTGAAATAATACATTCCTCTCTTTGCTTTCATCCAAAATTATATGTTGAACAAATTCATGAGGATGGGGTTTTAAAGCATGTGGAATTAATTCTTTGATACATCCATAAGGTATTTACCGGACAGTTTCACCTAACAACTAACATACCACTTCTCTGACATACGTGACATGGCGATCACCAAAATGGCATCTACTGGTGATTGCAAAACAGGCAGCTAACTTCAGTGTGCTAGTACATGTCTGAGGTAGGTGTCTGAATCAAAACTGCCAGTTAAGTAGCTTTTGGATGTGTCATAGAACTTTAACCCATCCATTACTGAATTTCCCTCATTCTCATAGGCTTTAATGCAGGAGCACCCCGTTCCAGTAGGGAATGGGTTAATATTCCCCATGTATGTGATTATTATTTGGAGTGAATTTGATTTACCTTCATGGAACCATTGTCTGCAACGGCAACATTGAAGCATCTTGAGATACCAGCTGGAAAAAAAAAAAAAAAAAAAATTATATTATATATTTACACCTTTTAACTGTTACAACTTCATAATTTTCAAACCATTACCAAATGTCCCTAAAATTTGATAAAGGTTTCTCTCAAATTTTCATTACTTTTACCATAGCGGTTGATGATTTCTTGAACGACAGTGTTTTACACTTTATGATTGATGAATCAAATAATAGAAAACCTAGTAAGTCCTGAATATCTGAACCAAATGAAAACAAACACTTACTCTCCTGGCCCACCACAATAGCAATAATACTGCTCCGTGTTAGTCTTGTGACCAGCATCCCAATGAATATTCTCAATCTGTCAAGAAAATAAGATGAATGTAATGTACAATAACTTAATGAGCTCTGAAATTTGAGAACAAGTGTGAATAAATTAGAACTTAAAATAAAGTTACAAAAACAAATCACAAATTTGACATAGTATAACATACAAGCTACTAAATACGGTATTAGAAATTGTACAGAAGACATCATAATTTGTCAATTTCTAGGTTGAAAGTTAATAGTATAAACATTGAGGATTATTTTTGATTATTTTCCAGTTTCAGATAGCATTAAATGGAGGGATGTGATGGTTATTTTGACTGAAAATACTTACTTTGTAAGGAAGCGTTTTCTTGAATTCTTGGAACACTTTGGCTGTGAGGGCAGCATAAGAAAAGACCATAGAGTTAATATACATTGTGCCACTAAAATTGATTGGCTAAATAAAAACATGCTTTACAGGAATATCAAAAATGAAATGGAGCTTACAGGTCTAAGGTTCTTTATGATTACAACTATGTCTATCCTTGTTCTACATGGTGTGTGTGTGATTGGGTTTTTACAGACGTGTATCAATCAGATATGATTATTTACGTCTGGGGACCGACCTTTAACGTCACCATCCGAAAGACGTGACTCAGTTTCGAACCTGCGTCCTCGGCTGAATCAGTTTGTAACTTCCACTGTTAGCTGGATTACAGGCGCACGCCACAACGCTTAGTGCAGATTTGAGGATAAAATAACCCAAAACCCTAATTTACCCTCTTTCATTGCTTTATCTATTTCTTTACTCTTTTATTTATTTATTCTTAAAAATTCATTTTACCCTTTTGGGGGCCATTTGACAAACAATCCCCCACTCCACCACTATGTACAGTTTTTCTGTGGGGGTCGTATGCTATCACATGTGTCCTATCTTGTAAGGATTCCCAAACTCTCCTTCTGTAGTCAGCAGTGTGTCATGTTGCTCGGTATTTTGTGAGTCTGACTGAAACCATTCAAAAATTGCAACTTCTGCCACTTTATGGCTTCTTCTTCCAGTTAGTGAATAATTATGGTGCATATAATCTGTAGATGCTAATGAGTGAGAGGTATGGATAGAAGGAAACTCCCGAGGATTTCTTACCTGCTGGTCCTTTCTTCAAAGCACCTCCAACCTAAGTAATACAAAGAAAAACAACACATGAATACATTTTCAGCCTTATAAAATAAATGAATGACAAGTATGACAACAATAAATAAATAGATGTCATACTACTATTAATTATGAAAAAAGGCATCTTTAGCATAATATAAGTTAGATTAAGTTGATTGATTGATTTATCTGTAACACACTGTAATTTTTTTGAATAATATTGTGTAATCGTGGTGCTGTCGTCCCGGCTTTTTGAACAGCGCTTCACTTAATGGCTGCTGGGACAACAGCACCACTGCGCCTAGAAACAAAGTATTAAATGTGATCTATTATTATCATTATGTAATACAAGACATATATGCTTTACTAAATTAAAAATTAGGCTGAAACACAATTGAACGAACTGTATCTGCCAAAATGTGCTGGTCATTAAATTTATTTGAATACAACTAAAAATTTTGTATGATGAGATTTTGATCTGTGCTGTGGGAAGCAGTGAATATGTTTATTTATACTTTGAAAAGCTTTAACTTGTTGCAATGTAAGATGAGTCTGAATACTGTTCCACATGTTTGCAAACAGAATTGTTGCAGTTAAACACTTTTTCCTTAGTCTTTTCCCGGTCAGACAACAGAGTTCTATTGCAACTTATCAAAATATAGATCATGATTAGTTGATGGTTGGAACATAGCGGTTTGATTGATTGATTCAATTGGCTTTGGAGAGGTTGCATAAAAAGCCTAGCCTTGTGAGGATGTCTTTTTAATAGACAAGAGGTTTTATCAGCTGTCTTTCCGTGATCTGGGTAGGTTAAACAAGTACCAGGGCCCGTTGCATGAAACTTACCACTGATGGTAACTTTGCCATCAATATTAACTACCATGGCAACATCATGCCACAGCCAATTAGATCAAGGTTTCCACAAAATTTACCAGTAACGGCAAAGTTACCATCAATTGTAAGTATTCCGCAACGGTGCCCTGGTAGGATTTAGTCCTTTCCATTCACTGAGTGCTAAAAATAGCAAAGATGTAAATTAAGATGACTCTTTAATAAAAAGTGCCCAGAGATTTAAATGCATACATTTGTGAAACAGGGTGCACAAAAGGAGTATCACTATCATTATCAACATAATTATCTAGAATAACAATTGTGGAATGTGCCATAATTACTCAAATACTCAAAATCACCTTGACTGAGTTGACAAAAACACATGGTCTGCAGTGCCATGGCTCGTCTTCATTCTGCAGAATAGAGCCCTCTATAGCTGGACTATGACACTTTTGATGGTACCCTACAGAGAAAAAGAAAAAGATATGAAAATAGACGTGAGAAAAACTCTCTCACACTTCTCCACATCATATTTTTTTTTTAATTACAGTGAAAAATGAAGGAGACTTATCATCCCTTCAATAATATAAATGACAAAGTATATAGTTAAAAGACATTAATCATCATTTAATACTCTCAAATAGTTCAGGAACTGGCATGGCAGTGGACCTTAGAGCAATTTCAATAAACCGAAGAACAATCTTACATTTTTTTCAATGGGGTTGGTAGAAAATTTATCACTATCGTTCCTAAAGACCTTACCTCGACCACATCTGTCACAGATGACGATCTCGTTGGAAATCCGAAATTCCATCATTGCACACAAAGCATGTGATGTCCTGGTCCTCATTCTGATTATGGGCCTTCTGCAGATCTTTGTAGAGCACCCAGAACTCAGATTCATCTTCAAAAGATACCATACAGCGCTCATGTTCTTGTTCAACCTTTGGTGGGAGAAGAATCGGTCGATGTGTGAGTGAACCATTAGATCATACCAGTATCACCTATAGGTCTTCCAAGTACAATGAAACTTGTATATATAGACAACCCAAGGAAGACTAAGAAAGTGGTCTTTTATAGGCAGATGGTCTCTGTACAGAATCCTGTAATACACCTTTCAATGAGAAACTGCTCATGGAAAACAAAAGTGGTGTCTTTATAGACAGGTGGTCTTCCTGAGGTGCGTGAAATAGCCTCCATTCCATGCACAGATACCCAAGATGGATTGTGTTTAATTAGTATTCTATATTCTATATTCTATCACAATATAAAAGAACTAATCAACATTAAATTTTGATCAAAACTTCTCCTTATCATCACAGCAAGCTTCAAATCAATTGGTTTTGTTGTTAGGATGACCAGCAGGCATGGGCCTAATCAGATTTCAGTAATAAGAAATAGATTAATAAACCACTTTAAATGACTTAAAAAGTCATAAATTCTGTTATAATCAGTCACAAAACTGTTAAGAAATAACATGTCTGACATGCCTCTACCCCTTTCCTACCTAATTTAATACCAACGTACATGTAATGTACATATCAAAGCACTGATGATCATGGTACATTTAATACCTTTGTTACAGTTCCAAGATAAAAGAGACCATCACTCCAACGGGCAAGCACATCTAGACCTTCTGAGTATTCTGCATCCTTGAAAGTCTCTCCACTGGTACTGGTATTAGGACTCTGATCCTGGTCCTCACTTACATCACTCTTAGTTGGACTCTGTTTCTTTGTCGCACTCGTCCCCTCTCCAAGAGCCTTCCTTTTTCATCCTTTTCGGTGAAGCACCTATTCTTGTCACTTTGGCTGGGAGAAGAGCGCTGTTGAGCTTCGCAGCAGCAACGGCATCCCTGATTGGTCTCTTGGGGGATGATTGGGGCTTGGGCCTATCTGTGGTCTCTTCTGATTGGTTGGATGTGCTCTTAGGAGGTTTGTTGTTGGGAGAGAGCTGATAAGAGCAGCTTGCAAGATCCGAGCTGACTTGAGTTGATGATGCCATATCCTGCAAATTGTGTCAAAATGAAAAGTCAAGTTTCACGTTTCAAAAAATGTTCTTTCTCTAGACTCTCAAATGAATGAGTTGTTCAATTTCACTATTAAAATGATAGATTATAGTCTAACAAAATGGAATTCTGTTATTTCATCTAAATCTAGAAGGGGTCTAGAGTTCTAAAGTTATAGTTAGGGGTCTAAATTTAGAAAACTGAAGTTGGTTTACTTCAAGTTCAAATCCAAATCAAGTTATATTTTATCCTAAAATCTGTAATGTTGATGTCTGTTCATATTTCGTCAGCACTGCACTGATCCTTTGACTTGTGAGATTTTCTTAAATAATATTAAAAGTAGATCTAGTCTAGACCTAGACCCTATGAATACTACTTACTAGACTCTAGAATCTAGTCTAGATAAGTTACCCCACAATTTAAAAATCACAAATTCCCTGGTCATTTGACTGAATTTGAATTTGAATTGCTGAAATTGCAAATCATCATTCATCAATTGATCAAATGTGAAATGACAATAAAAATTTCAAATTTTCAGACTCTAAGGGTCTAACTTAGATGAAAAATACATATTACATTAGTTACAATATGGTCCAGATACTTTCACTTCAATCGACTAGAAATTCAATGGCTCATCTTCCAAATTGGAGAATGTTCAAATCTCAAACATGGTTTTACTTTTAACAACATGAAATTACACACGTGGGACTCCCCCTGTCATTCATTGAAAAGAGTGACCATTTGGCTAACTCACCAACTTTTTATCACAATGTGTCCTAACTTCCAGTAATTATGATAGCTGTAATGTTCAGAGCACTGTGGAGGTGAATACAGCAATTCCTAGTCATTAGGCAGCAAAAACACGACGACATTCACATCTCACAAAAGCGTACTCAAAGTTCAATTGGACTCCATTCGATTCCCATTGCCCCACATGCGAAATCATGTGTTTGTGTACAATGTGTGTGTGGATTTTGCATAACCTGCGTACGTTTCCCGCGAAAACCTATGATGAATGATGTGAACTAGCGCTACTTCCGGTATGCGTCGGTATACCCTTTTTTCTGGGACAGTCTAGTTTAGCGTAGCTTATACAAACTTGAAAGAAAATTGTGAAAATAATGTAGCCTAGCTTGAAATGAGATAAACGAAATGTAGACCGAAATTTTAACAATTGTCTTTATGTGAAGTAATGATCTATATTTAGAGGAATATTATATCAGTTCTAACTGCCAAACCTACATTTTTGTATTCTCGAATTTCTCTATCTCTCTCACTCCTACATCTTTCTTTCTCTCTCCCTGCTCTCTCGATCTCCCTATAGCTCTCTCCTCCTCTCCTGTAAGCCTCAATTTTTCTAGTCTCTCAATCATTAGACGTGACCGGCTGAGCTGGGTTGCACCCCCCTCCCACACACACACAGAATTTTGAAATCATCACTGTTGTAGGGCAACCGAACAAAACAAAAAGTCATTTTGAGAATTGGAAAGGTGGCATTCGGGCAATCGGAGATCCGGATCAGCACCCCCACCCCGACGGAAATGCCTATATTATACATACTCCAAAATCCATTATCATACTGCCTCTCACTCTTTTAATCTCTCTGGAAATGATTCATTTGTAACTCAAAATATTGAATTCAAAGGAACAAATAAAAGTTTATTTCAGTTGAACTATTTGAATATTGCCTTTTATTTTGGTGAACTTAAAAAGGAGGAGAAGGAGATAAGGAGAAGAAGAAGAACGAGCCAGATGATGATGAAGATGAAGAAGAAGAAGAAGAAGAAGAAGAAGAAGAAGAAGAAGAAGAAGAAGAAGAAGAAGAAGAAAGAAGAAAAAGAAGAAAAAGAAAAAGAAGAAGAAGAAGAAGAAGAAGAAGAAGAAGAAGAAGAAGAAGAAGAAGAAGAAGATGAAGAAGAAGAAGAAGAAGAAGAGAAGGAAAAAAAAACATCACATGGTAGTGCAAGAAGTCATATATTTATATATATATATATCTGGGGTCAGTTTCTCAAAACCTTCATCAGTCTACCTATCTTGGACATCCCATTGAAAACTTGTGTTATAGAATTAATACATGTTTCTATGAAATGTCCACGAACTGAGACTTATGACGGTTTCGAGAAAGTGGCCCCAGGTTCTTTGGAAAGATTGCAAATATATCGTGACCAGAAAAAAATGACAAATGTAGAAGTGTTAATATTTTAGAAAAGCAAGAGTGAAACCATCACTCATCAACAAAATAAGAAAGAGGCAAATTAAATGCAATTTGTTTGTCAAATATACAGAAAGGATAATCTACAAAAAACAATATTAACTTAGAAGATTTAGGGAAAGATAAGCAGGGGGAGGTAACGCCTCACATAATTATTGGCAAAGCCTAAACAAAAGGGCAGCCGAAAATTAAATTAGCAATACCAGCCTTTTTAAGAATAGCAGATAACATACATAAATGGAGGGCCATGCATGTCCGCCGATGATTGTAACCGACCTGAAACTTAATGATGATGAGTGCAAGAAGTTGGATTGCTTATTGATTTAGAATGTATGTTTTGATATTATTTTGTTTCAGTGAAAAGGCACCCGTCAGGAACGATGTAGATGGTAAAGTTGACCCCATTGGACCCCACTTGTCGAACGCATTAGGTAAATAATCCTACATTGATGTCAGTAAATAATTAAGAGTAACAAAAGTATTCCATTTACTTAAAGGGCAATCCAACCCTTGTAATAAGTTGATTTGTATGAAAGCAGAAAAATAACAGAAACAGAATCGTAAAAGTTTGAAATGAATCGGACCAATAGTAAGGAAGTTACGAGTGTTTGAAATATGAGATCACCAAGTCTATGCGAATCTCAAATTGGTAGTTTGGTTAGTGACGTAGGACGTGGATAACTCTCCCATTTGCCATGTACAAAAATATCACTAAATCCCGTTTTTCTCGTAAGTTCCTTCTCTCTTGGGGCACTACACAAATATATTATAGCTAGCATATTATTACAGGTCCTCTAAAAAGAATAGACCCTCCTGAGCCATGAACTTTTGACAAATTAAATTTTAGTCATTTTATATGTTGGAACAGATGGGACAGTAGTCTGGCACTACATCACATTGACATTACCGCTTCAGCCAATTTGAAGAGCCCATACGTATAGTGATTACAACTTTCAAAAATTCATAACTTTCTTATAGTCAGATTTAATTGAAACTTTCATCAGTTTGATTCTCTGATTTTTCTGCTTTCGTTTAGAGTAGTTGTCTATTTGGGTAGGATAAAACTCATAACAGTTACAGAAAGCACACACTCAATAGGCAATGAAGTTCATGTAAAGATGATAAATAAATCTTTATTGCATGAGTACTACATGGCGACATTGTTATCCAAAAACCCCAATCATAGAAAAAGCATGGAGACAGAAACAAATTCCCGAATTTTATATGAAATATAAGGCAGTATCGTATAGTACAGAAAGTTTTTAGCATTTCTACATTTTCCAAATGATATTTCATTATGTTTTCCCCAACTACATTTTCATAAAGGCAAAAACTAGAGATGGATATTAAATGTGTTAATTGGGGGCTTTTCTAAGCAAACTAAAGAAGCAAACTAACTTTGTTTTATTGTTTTTCCTCTTTCCCTCTTTCTTTTTTTTTCTGCACATGTACAACTGAGCACCTCTGTTGATATGCTGTAAATGTTTTTTTTTCATTTTGTTTACTTCTGAAATACATCACATGATCTGAGATTTTCAGGTTGCCTAAAGAATATCCATGAGCAAAATTTTGCACAATAACTTGTCTCAACAGAGTATATATTTTTTGTACCAGTATGGCTACCATTTGGAGGGAATGAGAAACACATAAATTATAAATGTATCTTACATCCTTATTTGATTATATATGTCAGAGAATTATATCCATTTACTGTTATAATTTTCACTTAAACAGTTGGATCATCACTTGTAAGATTTTTGTTACAAAATAAGTCAAGACTATCAACTCATATCAGATTCAGGTAAACCAAACCAGCATTCAATCAAAACTGGGGGTGTTTTACAAAGGTCCCAAGTCGAACTTAACTCTAAGTTGGACTTAAACATTATGGAGAGCCATTTGTAGCCTTAAAATAAAATATATTCAAAAGCAAAAATTCAAGTATTTTAGACATTTCATAAATTCCACATCAAGAACATGAAATCTCCTTTATAATAGAAAATATGAATGATTTGAATCAACATTTTATGCCTTTTAAAATAACTTTTACAAAATATTTTCAAAGAGGCCAATGGCTTTCCATAATTTTGAAGTCCAACTTAAAGACAAGTTCACCTTAGGATCTTTGTGAAACATCCCTGGAATACACAAAAATGTAACTATAATCTAACTAAATAAGTTGAGTTGTTTCACAGAAATACATGAAGACAAAAGTTAGAAATGTGAAAGTGTATAAAAGTTCGCCTGAGAATAAAAACTATACAAAATGTTGGCAGCATCAACTTTAAAAGAATGTAACATTTCCTTTTCATTAGATAATCAATAATTATCTGACAGACATGACTTGACATTTCTTCCCCTAATTGAACAAAATTACACTCTAAACTAACACAGATGTGTCATGATGGTCTGCATGTTGATGGCCATTTCGAGGCACGTAATGCAGCATCACCAAGACAAGTAAAAATAAAACCAAAACAGCTTCAAAAATCATTTGAACTGGAATTTCAGAATGCCAATACCCTCTATAAAATCTTCAACATTTGCTGCACATGCAATGACTGAATTTTTTACTGCATTATCCGGGGTTAATTCATTCCAGAGGTTACAAAATAGATTATGCTTGCCCCCCCCCCCTATCTCTGCTCTTAGACCCTCCTCAAAGAGAAGGTCCAATAGTTGGAAGGCTACAGAAAACATCACAAGCATTCTTGCATTTTAAGATTTGGCCTGGGGGTATCATGAGCTTAGAAAAATAAGACTTAAATATTCATACTTGTATTTAGTTTAACAATACATCATAGAATATAGTTCTTATAGAATCAAATGATTGACTGCCGTTTATGCCAATAGGTTGATCCCCCCGAAAAATAAAATAAATATCACTATGTATATCTTCAAACAATTATAAAATGAAATTCTCAAAATTTATAGTCCATGACTCCTCAATAATCTATTGCAATATATCAAATGGTTATTATCCATCTCTTAAGAATATGATATATCAAAGAATTTGGCTGCAATATGGCGATATGCAATAGTATGAATTTTTAATGCTTATATATATACATGAATGTCCTCATTTGATTTTTGTAAACCAATTCAAAGCTATGCAATCTATAACTTAATTTCAGAAAATGCAAATAAATCTGATTGAAAATAATGACTAAATTCACAAAAATGAAGCAAAATATATACAGAACTATGATAACACTATCAATCTAACAAGCAACATGAATATTAAATATTGAAAAAGGAACACAAACTTATATATACATAATAAGCAAACAGAGGTGGGGCATTATAATTTATAAATGTTGATTACAAAATACACAAAATTAACCTTTTTAAATTCCATTTACCTGCCATAACATTCACTTGTTATTCTCAGTTAAGAAAAAATGGATTTATTTTTCTTCATCCAATTTTCTAACCACAAAAAGAAGACAGGAAGTTGTTTCTATATTTTAAAGACATTATAGTTTCTTGATCAACTGTATGAATATCCAGATAGAATAAAACCAATCTATATGAAGATACCCATTGTTAAATAGGATTTGCTAAAAGACAATTGAAAGAAATTCTAAATCTATCAAATTATGTCTCTAAAACAAGAAGAACAAGAAAAAATACCACTATTTAAGTTCACAGTGGTTCATCATTTTCTAAATTGGATCAAAATGAAAATGTAAAGTTCCTCCTTTACAAAACAAAAAGTTATAATGAACTGCGTATTAACTTTAATAAATACTCTCAGAGTTATTTCTTTGCCCTTTGGTCTTTGAAGGTAATCATCATATTTGGGGTTTCTTTTTAATAGCTTTCCAGCTCAGTACTGCATATATGGTTAAGGTTCTTAAGAACACACACAAAAGAATATCTGTCACTTCATGAACATTAATCTGATGTTGGCTTAAATGTAGTACTTACAAATTCACAAATAAAACAGCTTTACATTAAATGCATTTGGTTTTGGAATACAGTTGGCACATGTCACATAATTATATTGGCAAAGTTACAGACTGTTGGTTTCCATGCTAAATATACACAATTCAAGTAGATTTTTAATAAGAATGTACATATAATGATTATCCTTTTTGATTCCTTAACAACGGATGAGAAAAACAGGTGGAGGGAGCAGTCTTACATATTCTGAATCCAGTATAAATATGTTAAGGACAGAGTCAGACTTTACTCAAGCTATATGCAAAGAACATGAGAAATACCAGCGTCTAGCAGAATATAATTCATCAAATCTTCTTCAAAAGTAGAGAAAACTCATTCTATGTGGAAGCTACATGTAGGCTAATACTTGTATATCTTTGGCTAAATATTACAAAAAAGAAGTCAATACTATGTCATGATATTAAAAGAAACTGTACTTTTTGAGATACTGTCTGCAATCTATCTATTTTTGCTTTTTTTAAAATAGAAAATACGCTTGTGAGAGTTCTATATACTACAGAGGAAAATTGCAATGTCATTTCTCCATAACAACTTTTACTTTCATCCGTTTTTATAACACTTTGTTGCTACACATTGAATCCTAGGTCCTTCTCATTGTTTGGAGTATCAAATTTCATAAACATTTTACTTGTGCCAAATGTTGATAGTGGTGATCCTGGTTTGTTCCACATTAAAATTGACAAAAGCAGGCAAAGAGTTAACATGTTAGCAATAACTCTAGCAGGAATATTATACAATATTATAAAATTTATGAATATTGCAAAAACACAGAAAAACCCTACCAACTTGTACCAACCAAAATGTGCACATACAGACTCATACATTCCATTAATAATCCATTCTCTCTCAGCCAGTCAATAATTATCACAGAGCTACAATATCTTTTACAATTATTTGGTCAGTCTCTCTGTCAGTCTATAATTATTACTGAGCTACGTTTCTATTACATATATTCGTCAGGTACCATTTAATTGTTGTTTTTAAAGTTCAGTGCCAATTTTTGTTAAGTTAGGTGAGAATATTACTATTTGTCAAAACCACTACTATATACTATCTCCTATATCATTTTAAATGTTGTTACGCAATAACCTTAATCCACGGTTGGTCAATAATTCACATGTAGAAAAGGATGCTGAATCTCCCTTTTTCCATTCTCAATCAACTCTCTGAGCAGCTTTTCTCTTTTTTCTTTACCCTTTGAAGCAAAAACTTTCTATGCATGGAGCAAAATGGCACACACATACCACCATGAGTATAGTACTTTGGCTATTATGATAATACCTGCTCATCCTTATATAAAATAGTTGTAAAAACTCATGTATTGGAGTGTAATAGACGAATGCACATGCTAGCAAAGTAAAAACAGTCAAACCTTTAGTAGTGGCCACCTCTCTATAAAGGCCATGCATTTTGTCTCCCGAGAGAGAGAGAGAGAGAGAGAGAGAGAGAGAGAGAGAGAAATGCATGTTGTGGAACCTGTCTAGAAAGGCCACCTGTCTACAGTGGCCACTTTTTCTGTATCCATTGGGTGGCCTTAATAGACAGGTTTGACCATTTGACTATCCTATGAAATGAGCTTCAGATCAATATCTAACAGGGTCAGATATTGTCTGTCCAAAGCCAGGAGGATCTTAACTCTGTGTTAAAGTCTATGAGTTAATGCCCTTCTGGCTCCAAACAGACCATATAATGCTTAGATAGCACCTTACAAATAAACCACCGCTACATTTGAATAATGCTACAAGCAAAACAAAATAACTAATTTTCTAGAAGGAAATCCCATAGAAAAAGCATTATAAAAGAGAATAAACACAGATTCTCAGGAACGATTACATTTAGTACTTCAATAGTTTCCATTCGATGGAGTAATCAAAAGAAGAAATAGTTATACATCTGTTATATCGGAGTACTGTACATATACCACATTCCTAAATGTATATATCATGCTCACATATTCACAAATGATTGAGCAACAGAGTTATCATAGCAAAATCCAATTCAATTATTGACAAAAAAGGCACAAATTACACATTACAATACTTTCTATCTCATATAAAATCTAGACCCTTATCAATCAAACACACAGTGCTCAGATACTTAACACAAACATCTCCTTTTTTGGACTTTATTCACTGCAGAAGTGCAAGAAGAGAAATGAAATGTCCAACCCCATGGCACGTGAAAAACGGACGCTAAACAATGGTGATGACGATGATAACCTTACTGTATCCCACAATCAAACCTGCCAGGTTATTCAAATGAAATGCAGATGCCGCACACGTTGAACGAGATTGTGCCAACTTCAAGTTGGTGTTATACGGGAGCACAGAAGACTGTCTTCTGGACAAATTGACATAGGCAAACTGTTGTTCTACAATGTCTCTTCCTCAACGGTCCCACCAATCGCTTTTTGAGTAGTTTGTTGATATACGGTGCACTGTGCTGCATGAGGTACAGCTCTGCTTCCTCCTACGTAGAGATGGTACAGATTGAAAGAAATATTTAATAGTACATCATGTACAAACAATGTGAAGAAAATCTAGCAGAAGAACACAAAAGCAGACAAATAAAAATTCTCTGATGAGACCATTATTGACTTGGATGTAAACAAGTATGACCTTGGAGGACTGAAATACATGAAATAGTAGTAATCATAGAACTGTCCAGAAAGAACAGACTTTTATTTTTTCAGAAATCATGTCCTTCTAGTAAAATGTAATATATTTTGTTTATTGTTCTGTCATCTCCCACTCCAGGGACCCGTTTCACAAAGCCCCTTTCAATAACAAATGACAAAAATCAGTGACAAATCTGCTGATAACCAATCAGAAGCAAGCATTTCACTAGCTTATAACAAAAACTGTAATTTGTCACTGATGACAAGTTTTGTAAAATGGGGCCCTGTAGTCACTTTCAACATTTCCTCGGCTCTCTAATCTATGAGTTCACTAGCATTCTTAAATATCCTTGAAATTCTGATTCCATTGGAGGTCTTTGTATTTTCCAAGATTCTTGGCTTTCCCTTTCGTATAATTTCTACCTTACCTTCATATCTTTCATTTCAATGAAACTATATCCTTTAAGGCGACTTAAGTTAATGATTGTTTTTTTAAACCCTACTAATCCTATCATGATCAATAAAGATAATTAGCAAATCATCCTAGAACCTTGTTTCTGAAACTAGACCTACCGCTATGGATCTTGGGTCTGTGTCTGCGATGAGAGTCTGTGGAGATAATGTCCGTAGTCTGGTATCTATGGTGAGCCGGGTTGTATCATCTCCATCTCCCCCTGATGAGGGCAGCATTTCAACACTCACTGATGAGTTCTGGAATTAAAGATATTGTTGAAAATAATTATCATTATTATCATATGGAGCATCAACATCATGATCATCACCACCATTATCATCCATTATCACCATCATCATCATCATCGTTATAATCAATCATCATCACCATAAACATCATCATCATCATCATCATCATCATCACCATCGTCATCATTATTACCACCATCATCATCATCATTATAATCAATCATCGTCACCATAAACATCATCACTATCATCATCACATTCATCATCATCACCATCGTCCTCCTCATCATAAGTTTCATTACCACCACCATCATCATCATCATCATCATCACCACCATCATCATCCTTTTATATTATCATGAGCATCATTACCACCACTGTCATCATCTTCTTCATCATCATCATCATCATCATTACCACCACCATCTTCTTCATCATCATCATCATCATCATCATCACCACCACCATCATACTCCTCTTTTATATTATCATGAGCATCATTACCACCACTGTCATCATCTTCTTCATCATCATCATCATCATTACCACCCTCATCTTCATCATCATCATCATCATCATCATCATCATCAGCATCATTACTACCATCATCATTATCATCATCATCATCATCATCACAAACCTGTACCCAATCAAAGATACATACCTGATTTAAACCAAGATCTCCATCTCCTCTAATGCGATTGTCATTCAAGAACTGTATCATCTCTTTCTATCATGGTCAAACAAGAGAAATCAGTAATACATTTTTCAGATGAAATTTAAAGAATCAGAAGATATCTAGTGTAATAACCCCTTTAATAAAAGTCAAAGACTTGTTCTGAAATAAGACATCGGACAAAGTATACATTCTTTTTTTTAATATCAGCAAAGGACAGACAAGTCGACCACGAATATGGTGACTTCTACAAACTTTGTTGTTGTTGTGAGGTATAGACTCAGCTTTATACTGTGCGAGTCAAAAAAAAGTTTACACCTAGAAAAATGCTAATTATTTTAAAAATCATTTATGAACAGTAAATTATCATACATCCAATGAAAGAGCGTTTTATCCCAAATCATTTGGTATCATTTTTGTGTGGTATGTGTTCACGCTTGGATGAACAGGAGGCATTGTTTGCGAGAGTGCAAAAATCGACTTGCGCCAAAGTGATGCCTACAGAATGTGATATGTTGGGATTAAAGTGATAGAATGAATTGAATGTATCAAATGAGATGCATGGCATATGCTTTTTGCAGAAGCAGAGTCACACACACACACGCACAAATGTTTGTTGATATTTGATATTTGATATTTGATATGAGTGGCATGATTAATTTTGTTAGGGATGTTATTTGGATCTGCAATGACCGAATTAATACCCAAATCCTAATTGTTTTATTCAAACATCACATAAGCAACTTTGGAGAAAGTTGATTTTTGAACTCTCGTAAACAATGCCTACTGTTCATCCAAGCGTGAACACATACCACACAAAAATGATACCAAATGATTCGGAATAAAACACTCTTTCATAAGATGTATAATAATTTACTGTTCATAGATGATTTATAAAATAATTAGCAATTTTCTAGGTGTAAACTTTTTTTTGACTCACACTGTATTTATCTTTCTCATCTCCTCCAAACACATTATATAATTCATGCTTAGTTAAAAGCTTATCTAGATATCACATACCACTTTCTAATGTTGCTCATTACATTTTTCTTCTCAGTAGATTTTTGGAATACATCCTTACATATGAATCTCATGTTTTTGAGGAAAAATTATGAAGAAGTCTAGGATTCCCTTGAAAAATAAAAAGACAGAATAAAATGTATACTCACCCTGCAGTCTGTCAAATCAAAGTATGTGAAGTGGAGCTGATATTGTGCAAGTTAAGACAAAATAGGTATCACAATTAACAGAGAATCCATCAATTTCTATTTCTATTTCTATTCTACTCTATTTTAATATTAATCTACTTCTTTTTAATTATTTTTCGTTGTTGTTCATGAAAAGGTGATCTGTGTTTAACAAGCTGTTCTTTTTTACAGACCACCTTTTCCCCACATTTTCAATGTCTTTATAACATTCTTGTTATTGTTCATGAATGTATTGTTTTCATGTCAGTGGTAAGAAAGAAAGAAATCTTGAATCTTGAATAATAATGAAGAAAAACATGCTTCACTTATCTGAAACTCACACTTAAAGAGAAAGACCAGTTCTGGTCATGCGATTGCATTGTTAAAGAAATGTTGTGGAATCGATCAGAAAAGGTTGATCAACTAGCATATAAGTATTGGTGTGTACTGCAAGGTTCTGGAATCATCAAAATGATAAGAAATTTGGCCCAGTCTTGGTAAAGTTACAAGCACTGTACACAGGAAGATGTATATGGGACTATGCGCGCGATATCTATTTGGTCCCAATAGATATAATAATTTACCAAATAGAGGGTCTATATCAATTAGTAGGCGGTTTCCCGGCAAAATTTGTATCATCACGTATCAGTCAAAACATATCCTTTCACATGATTGGTAATGAGAGCTTCCATTTCATTTTTTGAGAGAGGGGCGTTTCTAAAACTGGTCTTTACCTTTAAAGATCACCATAAAATGAAATCTATCATTTCATTTCAATTCATTGAAATCACATGCTGTTTTTTTCCTGTCTAGGAAGGATATCTGCTTTTGGATTATTGCAGATGTTCCTCCATATAAACTTTTAGTATCAGTTACTTTACAAATAGTTGACAGTTACAGTATAAATCTCTTTACCATTACTACTCATAGTTCTGCTTAATTCTATAACATTTTTAATTTACCCATACTTCGAATCCTACTGAATACCAAGTTACCAACAACTATACATTCCATATCTCTTACTCTATGGGTGCAAATAATATCCTTTCTGTCCATGTAAAAAATTGTTCACAAAACAAGAGCTCCCTTTAATTTGCCTTAGGACAAGAGAGATTGTGTCTCTCTAATTTTTATGTACTCCTTTTTTGTTGTGACCTGATCTCTTTTTGAGTTTTGCAGAGCTATTTTACACTTTTCAGAGCTACATTAATCACCACTCCCTCATAATTTTTACTTTAACTTCTGCTGCTCTTCATTTGAAAGGATACCACAGCTCTATTCCAGCACCAGTTGAATCTATCGGTCATCCCAACCAGGATGTTGTGCTTACTGAAGATCATGTTAGCACGGGATAGATTTGCCTCTATTAAACCATTCAACTGAGAAAAGATAAGAAACAAGAGTAAAGGCAGTTGTCAGCTCATATTTGCATTCCATATACATGTATGGTGATAAAAAAATATTCTGACATCGTAGACAAAAATAAGTTCTAACACTAAAAATAATTTGGAATTTTCCCACAAAATTATATTTCAAAGAAAGTACTTGTACATGTACATATCAAGTTTGTTCCCTCAGCAGATGTTTCAGGGCCTTATTAGACAGTGAAACAATAAATGAAACAGTCACAGTTCTACTCTTGAGAATCCATTCATTCATTCTTTCATAGATTTGTTAATTCCTTCGTTCATTCAAGCCAAGAAGAGTACATGAATATACATGTAGTAGCTGCATGATATAAATGGACCTTTTCTTCTTATTCTTCTTATTATCATGATTATCATTATTGTCACCACCACCACCACCACCACCACCACCACTATAATTATTATTATATAAACTTATAGTGATACAGAAGGGGCTAAGGATCCCTCAATGAAGACCCACCTTTCTCTTCTCATAGAAGACAATAAGATGCAGGAGACCGACCACAACCGCGGACAAGACAAAAGCGATGAGGAGGGAGATCCCCACATGGAGACCACCCGACTCTTTGTTATGGAAGTTACTAAGGTTACCGACCACACCCACGATGATGAGAGCGGTGATGATGGCACAGACGAGGGAGCTAAAGAGACGGTTGTACCACAGGGTGTACCATCTCATCTTAGGAGCATCCAGGATGGCGGTGATGGCTGCAGTGTAGTCCTGTTGAGGTATCTACAGAGTCAAATAAACAATCAAAATATTCCATCATAAAGATCTACAGGAACTTCTACAGCTAAGAATACAAACAAACATATCATTTCAAAATTTGCTTGACAAAAAATCTGATATATTCAAGGAACCTTCAAAGTTAGTTACAGATGGTTTTAAAAACCAGAACATCCTAGTAGACCCAACCATCCTCGAGACTGACAGCCCTCAACCCTTTGTTTGAGAATCAACCAAAGGGTTTTGAGGGTTCAAATCCCAGCCAGGCAGGCATAAAACGCCTGTGGCAAGACATTAATCCACTCTCCACCCAGGTGTAAATGGGTACCTGATATGCCTGAGGGCTACTGGCCACTCAGCTTTGACCAGGGCCCCAGGAGAATTTATGTTTGGGTGCAAGTAGCCATCAATACTGCTATTGTTGCTGCTGCTGTTGTTGTAGTTCTGTTGATGTTGCTGTTGATGTCATTGTCGTCATTATCATTATTGTCATCATTATTATTGTAATCATTACAAATTGAATAGTGGGGGACCATTCCTGAACACCTTTTCTTGCTAGCTCATCTGGGCAGTAGATGGTATCAAATCTTGCCTTACAAACAGCAATCTGCTTTATATCCCAAGTGGTTTAAATCTCAGCAAATGGTTTGATGTTTCAGAAAAATAGAGGAGCTATTGAAGTGCAGGAGAAACGTACCTGAACACCTTTCCTTGCTAGTTCATCAGGACAGTAGATGGTGTCAAATCTTGCCTTACAACAGCAATCTGTACTTGATTGTATGGTCGCCAGATGAGCACTGTTGTACAGGGCTGAAAAGAGAGATCAAATTGGATGTCATCTAACACATTCTCTCATTCATTCATCTATTAATTTTCACTCAACAAAAAAAGAAAGTGGACACTATATATAGTTCAGATTTTCAAATAAATATTTAAATTAAATTATCTTTCATATATCAAAAAATAAATTAATCCTCTTTAAGATGATATGCAATTGAAATCATACCATTTATAGATGAGTGAGCATAGCCATTTAACAATGAATAAGCCTCTGAAAGAAAATTGCAAAATAGGGCATCTGGCCATTCAAATGTTGATGAGCATTGGGGGTATTTTAATTTCATGTTATCCTCTTTTTCAATGCATAGTCAACCATAACAAGGTAATCCAACCACCTTGTGAAAAGTATATTTACTCTACAAGATTGGCCTAGATGGACTCTTTTTATTTCATTTATTCCACACAAACGTATAAATGCAATACATGAATACTTTTATGTGCTGCAATTACATGCATCCCTATACAGACTGCAGGAGACTTGTGTCAATATAAACACAAGCCTGCAAACAGAGCTCCCTTTCTAATTCAATGATTAAAGCATCCCCATCATGTTTGCACTCAAAGCACTCCACTCAGACTTTGATCAAATGAGTTTAACACATTACTGACTAAATTATCTCTTCTCCCACGGCTTAATACAGGACCTATGCAGGGGGGTGTTTCACAAAGACTAAGATCAACTTGAAGTTGGACTTAACTATGGCAGGCCGTTCATGCCACTGTTTGCTCTCACCATTGTTGAAGAAAAAAGTCTTAAATATAACTTAAGTTTACAATGTAAGTAACTTTTTTCTTCAACAATGAACTACATGTATCAAAGAATTTAAATTCTGTAGATTTGTGACGTCCCTTGAGAGACCAAAGGTGAGAGCAACCAGTGGCATGAATGACCTGCTATAGTTCTCAAAGACTAAGATCGACTTTAAGTTGGACTTAACTATGGCAGGCCGTTCATGCCACTGTTGGCTCTCACCATTGTTGAAGAAAAAAAAGTCTTAAATATAACTTAAGTTTACAATGTAAGTAACTTTTTTTCTTCAACAATGAACTATCAAAGAATTTAAATTCTGTAGATTTGTGACGTCCCTTGAGAGACCAATGGTGAGAGCAACCAGAGGCATGAATGGCCTGCTATAGTTCAATTCAAACTTAAGTTGATCTTAGTCTTTGTGAAACACTCCCCAGGTCCAGTAGGCAAGGTTTAATTGACGACTTACCAGGCACATTATTGTTGACAGAGGCATCGTGAGCATCCAAGCTAGAACCTAAGAAGATATTGAAATAGATGATTACAAATATAGTAATAGTTATAATGATGATGATGATGATGATGATGATGATGATGATAATAAATAATAATGATATTAATAATAAATAACAATGATGATAATAATAACAACAACGGTTTCCTATATATAGCACTTTTCCATTAACCACGGAGATGATAGGAAGGAGATGAATCTTTATTTTACGACATTCCAGGGGTATTAAGTAAGCTTAGTTTGCTGCAATTGATCCTCCAAACTCCTGATAAGCAGCGCTCAGACAGCCGCTCGGTACCCGGAGGCTATGAAAGTTACGCAACAATGAGTGCTCGGTCGTAAATCAGAGCGATAACGCTGGGGTTGGCAGTGCTTTGAAGTCCCATGCTCAACACCGCCGATTTTGGCATTCTTGCCATCCCTCCACTGTTTTGGGCAATACACTAACATCGATATCTACACATTCTGGCTGCGCAGTCACTCAAGCCTGTGCATATCATATGCGCAGTGGTTGTATCCGAATGAGGTGATATACAAAGAAGTCCTACGCTTCGAAACGTCCAAATCCGACCAGATATAGCCAAGTTACATGTTAGGTTATGATTATTTTGGAAAATATGAAGATGAATATTGATGGACATTTATTCAACCTTGCGCTATGATGTGCATATTTTGATATATTTAGAAGGAAAGAGGAGATTGTAAACGTTATACTGATACCAGTCCCATATGCGTGTTTTCGCGTGTTTTAATGTGACACGACTCTGAAGTCTGTCGAAATTCTTGAAACTTTGCATTAAATATATTTATAATCAAGACAACTTTTACCCCATATTGTATTAAGTTTTCCGTAGCAGGAACTCCACAGATACAGACAGTTGTTTCCCCAACTCTCAATTTCCCAATCTTTCAGGTAAAAAAACCAATTTCCTGCCGGGCTTTGGGACTGAATCTCAGGAGCATGCGCAGTCACTCCTCGCCTGTCACTTGCTTCAAAGAAATTTACGAGAGCTCGCGCTCGAGCGGCAGTAACTCGGATTAGTTGGGATCAGTTAGGAAAACATTCTGCAGTGTCGGCGCTAAGGATGGGTTCAAAGGGAATACATCAACATTCACCTCCTTCCTATCATCTCCCTGCATTAACTGACCAAAGCCCTTAATTATCACCCCAGTGCACATTCTCCACTTCCCCGGGAGTGCAATTTTAAATCTAAACAGAACATTGAAATAATGAGAGACAGTGAAAACAATGTTATTCAATTCACATTTGGTTTGTGGTCAATCTGGATTCATAAGAAAGAGACGTTCAAACACTGCACATTTGACAATCGTTTTGGATCGTCCCAAAACATCACAAGGAAAAGTGACCGTATAATGTAGCTAATTCACTTTCATTTTGAGAACATTGAAATAATGAGAGACAGTGAAAACAATGTTATTCAATTCACATTTGGTTTGTGGTCAATCTGGATTCATAAGAAAGAGACGTTCAAACACTGCTCATTTGACAATCGTTTTGGATCGTCCCAAAACATCACAAGGAAAAGTGACCGTATAATGTAGCTAATTCACTTTCATTTTGGGAACATTGAAATAATGAGAGACAGCGAAAACAATGTTATTCAATTCACATTTGGTTTGTGGTCAATCTGGATTCATAAGAAAGAGACGTTCAAACACTGCACATTTGACAATCGTTTTGGATCGTCCCAAAACATCACAAGGAAAAGTGACCGTATAATGTAGCTAATTCACTTTCATTTTGAGAACATTGAAATAATGAGAGACAGTGAAAACAATGTTATTCAATTCACATTTGGTTTGTGGTCAATCTGGATTCATAAGAAAGAGACGTTCAAACACTGCACATTTGACAATCGTTTTGGATCGTCCCAAAACATCACAAGGAAAAGTGACCGTATAATGTAGCTAATTCACTTTCATTTTGAGAACATTGAAATAATGAGAGACAGTGAAAACAATGTTATTCAATTCACATTTGGTTTGTGGTCAATCTGGATTCATAAGAAAGAGACGTTCAAACACTGCACATTTGACAATCGTTTTGGATCGTCCCAAAACATCACAAGGAAAAGTGACCGTATAATGTAGCTAATTCACTTTCATTTTGAGAACATTGAAATAATGAGAGACAGTGAAAACAATGTTATTCAATTCACATTTGGTTTGTGGTCAATCTGGATTCATAAGAAAGAGACGTTCAAACACTGCACATTTGACAATCGTTTTGGATCGTCCCAAAACATCACAAGGAAAAGTGACCGTATAATGTAGCTAATTCACTTTCATTTTGGGAACATTGAAATAATGAGAGACAGTGAAAACAATGTTATTCAATTCACATTTGGTTTGTGGTCAATCTGGATTCATAAGAAAGAGACGTTCAAACACTGCACATTTGACAATCGTTTTGGATCGTCCCAAAACATCACAAGGAAAAGTGACCGTATAATGTAGCTAATTCACTTTCATTTTGAGAACATTGAAATAATGAGAGACAGTGAAAACAATGTTATTCAATTCACATTTGGTTTGTGGTCAATCTGGATTCATAAGAAAGAGACGTTCAAACACTGCACATTTGACAATCGTTTTGGATCGTCCCAAAACATCACAAGGAAAAGTGACCGTATAATGTAGCTAATTCACTTTCATTTTGAGAACATTGAAATAATGAGAGACAGTGAAAACAATGTTATTCAATTCACATTTGGTTTGTGGTCAATCTGGATTCATAAGAAAGAGACGTTCAAACACTGCACATTTGACAATCGTTTTGGATCGTCCCAAAACATCACGAGGAAAAGTGACCGTATAATGTAGCTAATTCACTTTCATTTTGAGAACATTGAAATAATGAGAGACAGTGAAAACAATGTTATTCAATTCACATTTGGTTTGTGGTCAATCTGGATTCATAAGAAAGAGACGTTCAAACACTGCACATTTGACAATCGTTTTGGATCGTCCCAAAACATCACGAGGAAAAGTGACCGTATAATGTAGCTAATTCACTTTCATTTTGGGAACATTGAAATAATGAGAGACAGTGAAAACAATGTTATTCAATTCACATTTGGTTTGTGGTCAATCTGGATTCATAAGAAAGAGACGTTCAAACACTGCACATTTGACAATCGTTTTGGATCGTCCCAAAACATCACGAGGAAAAGTGACCGTATAATGTAGCTAATTCACTTTCATTTTGGGAACATTGAAATAATGAGAGACAGTGAAAACAATGTTATTCAATTCACATTTGGTTTGTGGTCAATCTGGATTCATAAGAAAGAGACGTTCAAACACTGCACATTTGACAATCGTTTTGGATCGTCCCAAAACATCACGAGGAAAAGTGACCGTATAATGTAGCTAATTCACTTTCATTTTGGGAACATTGAAATAATGAGAGACAGTGAAAACAATGTTATTCAATTCACATTTGGTTTGTGGTCAATCTGGATTCATAAGAAAGAGACGTTCAAACACTGCACATTTGACAATCGTTTTGGATCGTCCCAAAACATCACGAGGAAAAGTGACCGTATAATGTAGCTAATTCACTTTCATTTTGGGAACATTGAAATAATGAGAGACAGTGAAAACAATGTTATTCAATTCACATTTGGTTTGTGGTCAATCTGGATTCATAAGAAAGAGACGTTCAAACACTGCACATTTGACAATCGTTTTGGATCGTCCCAAAACATCACGAGGAAAAGTGACCGTATAATGTAGCTAATTCACTTTCATTTTGGGAACATTGAAATAATGAGAGACAGTGAAAACAATGTTATTCAATTCACATTTGGTTTGTGGTCAATCTGGATTCATAAGAAAGAGACGTTCAAACACTGCACATTTGACAATCGTTTTGGATCGTCCCAAAACATCACGAGGAAAAGTGACCGTATAATGTAGCTAATTCACTTTCATTTTGGGAACATTGAAATAATGAGAGACAGTGAAAACAATGTTATTCAATTCACATTTGGTTTGTGGTCAATCTGGATTCATAAGAAAGAGACGTTCAAACACTGCACATTTGACAATCGTTTTGGATCGTCCCAAAACATCACGAGGAAAAGTGACCGTATAATGTAGCTAATTCACTTTCATTTTGGGAACATTGAAATAATGAGAGACAGTGAAAACAATGTTATTCAATTCACATTTGGTTTGTGGTCAATCTGGATTCATAAGAAAGAGACGTTCAAACACTGCACATTTGACAATCGTTTTGGATCGTCCCAAAACATCACGAGGAAAAGTGACCGTATAATGTAGCTAATTCACTTTCATTTTGGGAACATTGAAATAATGAGAGACAGTGAAAACAATGTTATTCAATTCACATTTGGTTTGTGGTCAATCTGGATTCATAAGAAAGAGACGTTCAAACACTGCACATTTGACAATCGTTTTGGATCGTCCCAAAACATCACGAGGAAAAGTGACCGTATAATGTAGCTAATTCACTTTCATTTTGGGAACATTGAAATAATGAGAGACAGTGAAAACAATGTTATTCAATTCACATTTGGTTTGTGGTCAATCTGGATTCATAAGAAAGAGACGTTCAAACACTGCACATTTGACAATCGTTTTGGATCGTCCCAAAACATCACGAGGAAAAGTGACCGTATAATGTAGCTAATTCACTTTCATTTTGAGAACATTGAAATAATGAGAGACAGTGAAAACAATGTTATTCAATTCACATTTGGTTTGTGGTCAATCTGGATTCATAAGAAAGAGACGTTCAAACACTGCACATTTGACAATCGTTTTGGATCGTCCCAAAACATCACGAGGAAAAGTGACCGTATAATGTAGCTAATTCACTTTCATTTTGAGAACATTGAAATAATGAGAGACAGTGAAAACAATGTTATTCAATTCACATTTGGTTTGTGGTCAATCTGGATTCATAAGAAAGAGACGTTCAAACACTGCACATTTGACAATCGTTTTGGATCGTCCCAAAACATCACGAGGAAAAGTGACCGTATAATGTAGCTAATTCACTTTCATTTTGGGAACATTGAAATAATAAGAGACAGTGAAAACAATGTTATTCAATTCACATTTGGTTTGTGGTCAATCTGGATTCATAAGAAAGAGACGTTCAAACACTGCACATTTGACAATCGTTTTGGATCGTCCCAAAACATCACAAGGAAAAGTGACCGTATAATGTAGCTAATTCACTTTCATTTTGAGTTTATAGATTTAAACAACAGACTGAAAGGAAAGAGACCATGACACAAATCATTCAAATTCACATTCATTTTTTAATTCTGGGCCCATCCTATAAACAGGTGTGATTGGTTAAAATCAACTGTGACCCTGGACTAAAGAAATAGAAGTTAAGAAAGTTTGGAATTGATAGGAGGTATTGCGATGAATCCAGATCAATACCAACCTTTTATAAGACACGACCCTACCCCGGATTATAATACAAGATTGAAACTGAAAGAGATAGTAACAAATAGATAGTCTCATGTCCCAACTTCCTTGGGCTTCTAGGCGACCAGTATTGTTTCCAAGGTCTCGTCTGTGCAATGCTTGTCTATATGTTGCATTGTGGTAGAGTAAAGAAAGTTAAATACAGATTATCTGTAATAATTGTGAAAACCAGACTGTTCATGTTATGGCAAAGCAATCTTCATATGTTACACAACTGTGTTTTGGATGTGCCTGTTTACTTAGACAGGTACATGTACATGTAGAGCTTGCAATACCATGCAAACATTGTCTCAGGACAAGGAGCAGGTTTTCTCGAGCTGCATTATAATCAAACAACTTCTCCAAACACAATCATGAAAATTTTCATGTTAACATATTGATAATTTTCCAGATAGAAGGTCTTATACAAGATAAAAATGCTTTGAAATTAGGCTTTGATATGTCTTCAGTCACCTACCTAATCTCAATGCTGCAACAAACCTCTGCCAGAAGTTCCTTGACATCGCGTTAATGGTCGGTATCCCTTCAAGAAAGTCTGGGAGTTCTATCTCACCCAACACCACCACTATGACCTTCGCCGTGTTTGTATAATGAACGCGCAAAGCACGCAAGTTCTCGTACATGCACCACGGACTGCGCATAAAGTCTGGCGTTATGACAAGCACCAGCTTCTTGGCGGTTGAGATGGAATTGATGATCTTGTCCATTCTGGCAACACCCGGATCCCACTTGTGGTTACTGTTATCACACGCGAAACCGTAAGCGGAGGATTCTAACTTCCGGATCACGTTAATGGTCCATTCGTCGTCCTCCCACGCAAAGCAGAAGAAGGCGTGGCTTGTTTCCTCGCCAACCAGGACCGGCGCCATGCCTCGCACCAGAAAGTCTGCATTCTGATTGGAGTTAGCTTCGTCAGGTGACATAGGAAGACTGTCAACGGAGCGGTCATCGCCGCTATCGGCCGTGACCATGCGTCCACCCTGGTCAGCCTCCGTGTCCCAGTCGGTCAAGAAGCTGGACATATGGATATCCTCTCCTTCCAGAAGCTTCTCTGTAATGCATAACAATAAAAAGATATATTAAACATTCTCATAAGCAATTTAAAAGACTTTATAATTTCATTCCTAAGAACTAAACATATCTATGCCTATCTAATTCAGAACTATTCTGTAGTACTGTACATGTAAAAACAGGAAAGACAGGTATTTTTATGGCTGCTTCCATTCTTTCTTGAACTGACATATGATTCTCATTTACAGACACTGGTATATGAAGGGTGTGAAACCTGACTATAAGGACCATTCAAGGAAGATGAGGTAAAGTGGTCTTTATAAGCAGGTGTTCTTTAAACACAGGTTCCAGAGGTATTTATAGACAGGTGGTCCTTCTGTATAGGTGATAGCTGAAGCAGGTTTGAGTCAAATTTGAAACATGATCATGACCCTTATTTAGATTCCGAATGGAAGGCATTTTGAGCAGATTGTTCTAAGAAAGAGTTATGAAACTGTTACTACTTTTATTGTTAGCTTTAATAATTACTTCAAATAAGGAAGCATTGCATTTGCATTGCACATTGACAGAGGGTGTACTATTTCTACAATTCTCACGATTTCTACGAAAGCATGTTGTCCTCTATGCAAGGAAGGATGTACTTGGATTGAACCTAACAAAGGACCAAATATTTACCTTCTACCAGCCAAGGAAATAGCTTCCTAAAAATCAATTTCACACTGTTCCTACTTCCTACCACTCCTTGTCTTTGTGTTGTGAGAAAACTCAAGTTCTCATAGAAACTAACATTTTGATCTAAGTGTAGAAGTGAAAGTAGTTCAATAGTTCTTTCATAAATCTGTCATTAGATGTAATAGATCAGTCATGGAATGTAATAGATCCGTCATGGGATGTAAAGAAGTAATATCTCTGAATGTTTTAGGTGTTAGAGCTGTTAACCCTCTGACTACTGAATTCTCTAATTCCCATAGGTTTAATACATGGACCAGCCAGTACCAGTACCGGTAGGCAAAGAGTTAATGACAGTTTATGAAATAGCTTTGTGGGGCACTTGAAAACAGCATGTTATGTACATCCAAATGGAATCATATTCAACAGGTTGATACACGAATCGATCAATGATCACTGTAAAAAAAAAAATCATATTATACATGTGGATAGTCATAGAGTGTATTGGGGTTCCAAACACTGCTCAATCAGGTGAATAACTCAAAAAGATTGAATTTCATTGTTATTATTTCACCCCTGCAAGGCGTCATTGTAATGGCTGGTATGCCTTCTTTATTGTTATGTATCAATGCATGGGCAAGGATCATGAATGGAATAAATTCTGTATGATGAAACACTCTATTACATTGTCCATGTATGTTTGGGTACCTGTATCTGCAGTTGTACAAGTGGAAAGAACAAAATGTATAAAAGTTCATGAATACGGAAATGATCCTTGTATAAACATGTATGACAATGAAGAAGGAAACAAAAACTCCTGGAATGATGGTTGATGATTGTTTTACCCGACTGCTAAGAAAGTATGTATACGCTTGTATTAAAGTAAGCAACCAATGGCCCGACGGCTTTACGTCCTCTCCGAGGAACTCGGTAATGAGGATGAATGCCTTACCAAAGGACAAAAGTGCATTGACTTGGTTTTGAACCCGGGACCTCCCGGGTAAGAGACTACTGCTCTACCACTGAGCCATCGCGCCTCCTCTTAAAGCTGATACACATGTGGAGATAATTATAGTATTTTTGCATTGCTCCATGTCACATACAGGCTGCTACTTACCACTCACACTGTTGTTTCACGGTTACAAAAATACTTGTTATACTTGTTATAATAGGCCATTTTCGTAATGTAACCAAATTTAATACATGTATATTATTATTTATACCTCTTTGTGAAGTGCCTCAATACAAATTATTTCATTCACCTGTTAAGAATAATTTCATTTCAATATTCGGAATGCAAACTGCATATATTATGTGTTGTTAGGTAGGGCAAGCCATGTTTGTCCTACCTAGCAACAAATACCTCATGCAATACACATTCTGACTATTGAGATACAATTATTTGTAACAAGTGAATTAAATAGGCATTAAATTTGTTTTTACAATTTTTCATTCGTTTTTGCTTCCTCACAAAAACTAAGTAAACATTCATACTTTAATACAAACAAGTACAATTACAAATATACACACAATTTCACAAATAGTTGGATTACATGTACAATCTAAGCTATTTGTAAAGTAGCATTGTATTCCCTACAGGTCTTTTAAAGCAATGTTTTATTTTTGTTGGCAAAGTGGCACAAGTGCAATAAACTCCCTTATTTTGATATGGCCAGGTTCTCGTGATAAAGGTGAGCTCGTCTGAATAGTATTGGTATTAGAGGAAGTCGTTCGAGGTATTCTCTTTTGTTTTGACTCATACACAGTTTTTTTCTTCTTCAAAGAATTCACATAGATTCTGGGTGGGATATGTCTAGTCTCAGCTGAACTGTCAGTAGACAATGTCGACAATATGTTGTGTGATTTCTTTAAAAATGCAATCCAGTCCAGGAAATAACTTTTGGCATTGTTACATATGAAATGTACATTCTAACTTTCTTAAATAATGAGACCCGATGCAGATTTGGATTACAATTTACCAATATGACTAAACACCAGAATAAAATGAGAGGTAAAACCACAAATTTGTACAAACATATAACTAACAAGTTTTGAAAGCGAGAACCAAGTTCTCATAACTGCCTTTCTTCCAGCACGAGTTGCGGAAGCTCCTGAATACCGGTAATCCGGTAACATGAAAATTAAGGCCTAAATGGTTAGAAATGACAACCAAATGATTTCCCAGAGCCTAAAACTCCTCTTTTGACCTGACAATCCTGCAGAAGGGGGGGGGGGGCGGTTGTAAGTGAATGGCATCAATGAGATTTATTCATGTAGCAGATGGACATGGGGCATGGTATGACACTACTTTCTCTTAATTAATGTTGCCATGGTTACAACTGATGTCTAATTTTCCAAGAGCAGATGTTGGGTAGATTTCACTCCTTTTGTATATCTTTTATCAGTACATGAAGCTGCGGAGTATAGAGGCTGAGTATATTTTCTTGTACTTGACATTTTGACAAGATGGGCATTCAGCTCATACATGTAGATGAACCAATGTGTACCGTCACATTTGACATTTAGGAATGACTCCACCCGACGTAAATCATGTTTTTTCTAATTTTCCACTCTTTCATCATGACGATAAGAGTAAAAAGCCAACTACATTCACTGGATGAAACATAAAAAAGGTATAAAATGATATATGTACAGTACATGTATATGAAATATATTTTGAATTGGAAGTTAAACTGTTGATCTCAACAGGTATCTTCTTTACCTCCCAAATGACATGTATCAACAATACATCTGAACTTTCATGATAGTATGAAATATACATGTGGATCATCACTCAGTAAACCCATTGTCTACTGGAACCGGGCCGTCCCTCTGTTAACTCTATGGGAACGAGAAATTTCAGTAGTCAACGGATGATAGTCACTAGATCCCGATGAATAAATCAGCATGAAATTTGATTTACTGGTGATGGATCATGAGCAATGGGGTGCAAATCAGACTATTACTTACTGGCTCTATAGCTCCTAAGTCGATTTGACAACTAATAGTCGTTATTTTCCCACTTAAAGAAATTTTCAAGCCCCCTTTTTTAGGGAAGTTCTAAATTAGTATTGTCTTTCAAATGCCGTTGAAATTTAACCTTTTCATGTTTTTGGCCTGCAAATAGGATATAGTACCTTTAAACCACATGTACACATGTACACTGTATGAGAACAAAGCACAAATTCACGTGGTTTATTTCAATGTAGACAAGTTCCAACCACATACCAATATCACGAGTGGAGAGCTAATTGAATATGTCTCTGAAGGGCCTTTAGTTGAAAAAGTAAATACTGCAAGTACATAGTGGCTCACATTTACAATGTAAAGAGACTTTTTACAGGCGGGTATCAAATTTGTGGACCGAAGAGGTAGTTGGTTGCTGAGAAAAAAGAACGGTTTGGTTAATCAGTAACCAATCTAAAAGTGGGTACTCTCTACGTGATGTCACATAACAGCCTGGATGTTTAAAGGGCAGTGTAAACTGATGAATACAGGGGAACGTCATCTACGTCTCCTTTTGGACAACTGCAAGTAAACGAATGGACTTGATTAATGGTAGTCAGCGACTTAATCTCTACATGGTCAGCGTTCACGAAACAGACCGAACTTCTCCTCACGTTCGGTTTTGCGTATGTTGCACGCGCGTGATTGCTGCTGCGGTCGCGTCGTCCGTAGTTGAATCATACCCATTGACCCCGAGTCAGGCCACGGGAAAAATACGTAGTCTCGTCAGTTTAGGCCCCCTTTAACACAACAGGCACATTATGAGAATTAATTGAATTGAATTTGAATCTCACAAAATCTGTTTGTGGGAGGAATGCACAGAAGGTCACTATGCAGCTAAAACCCCATGAAGCATAGAGAGAAAGCATTTTTATTCAAACCAGAGAAAAAAGTATCCATGGTCAATTGCTTGTGGTGGAAATGCTAGCGATGTTCAGTTGTTCAAACATCAGTAATTGTGTCTACTAGCTCATTAGACTGCAATTAACAGCCTCTAAACAGGCCGTTTTCGTAATGTAGCCAAAACCGATACAAAGTATTTCATTCACCTGTTACGAATAATTGTATTTAAATATTTAGAATATCAATTGCAGTGTTATTAGATAGGGCAAGCCCAGTGAAAAAAACACGGGGCTCAGGGAATTTCCCCCGAAATACCCAAAAGAGCCCCCGAAAATCAGAAAAGAGCCCCCGTAAATTTGCATAGAGTTCAATGCAAAACAAATTTTAGAGTGTTATTTTTATGCAGGCAAGCTTGAAAAGTAGCCCCCGAAAAATAAATATTAATTTTTCCCCTGGGCAAGCCATCATGTTTGTCCTACCTACTGTAGCAACAACTAATGTATGCAATTTATATTCTATTGAGATACATTTATTAGTAACAGGAGCTTCACAAAGGAATATGCATAAACTTGGTTACATTACGAAATTGGCCTATTGATTGCATTGGGTTACAGTCGATGTATGCATAGAATTTAAATAAAAAACAAAATATCAGTCTTTTTTGGGAAGTCTACGGTATTTTGCCCCATAAGTTATCACATCATATACAAGTTAATACCCTTGCTTGAGCCTTCAAGTAGCTTTATCAAGGTAAGTAAATTTGCTATGTTGATTTTGGTTTAAATGTTTCTTCAATTTTGGTATAAAACACACAGGATAGCAAGTAACAAAATATCATGTACAGTACATGTGTAAGTGCACTTTATTTTTTGAGTCTGTGTGAACGGCAAAACCTCTTGAATCTCACTATTAAGATACTGGTACATTTTAGCTGTGTGAACCCACAGATTGAATCTTCATAAATGGTTGATTTACTTTCCAAATGTCAAGAGGGTGAATGATACCATCTGTCCTCTCCTCTAAAGGTGCATTTACACATCCCAAAACCATTTTGAAAAATCGTTGATTTTCTGGTCTACCATTTTATACACTACTCACTACTGGAAAACCTATAAAAAACCTTCGAAGTTTGCTCATACCGATCTGTGCCGCTCATACTGATCTGTGCCACTCATCGGTGCCGTGCGTGCATTAGCACGGAAGCCAGGAGAGTCATGTGAGCAAAAATCAGTATCTTACCGAAGTTTGCATTTACACTGCAAAAATCAGTGAAACTTTGGCTGGTGTTTAAAAAAAAAACACACTCCAAAGGTGGAATTTCTCAATTGCGATTTTTTTGTTGTGTTTGCACGAAACACCGGAATGTAAGAAAAAACAACGATTTTTGGTTGCAGTGTAAATGCAGCTAAAGTCTAGATTTCATCGATACAAGGATTCTCACTTTCAGGTGCATACTGTACTTGCCTGTGACTAAACAGATTAGTGAAGAGGTATTGCAGATACACGTACCTTCTTTTTCCCTTTCAATTTACCCTTTTATTCCTCATTCCACCAACAGCGTATGTCTAGAAGGTATGTATACATGTAGTTTCATAAAATCTGAAATATTGCATTTTCCACAAGTATTATTTGTCTAAAGCAATACCATCTGTGTTTGGGGTTGGCAAATTAAAAGATATAATTTTCAACATTATGGACCTCCTAGATTCTTTTTTTTTCTTCAAGATACTATTCTCTTCCTCAATTATTCAATTTCTTCAGTT
>CP137679.1:19338880-19373096 GCA_037976565.1 Mesocentrotus franciscanus | reverse complement strand
GTATAGGTGATAGCTGAAGCAGGTTTAGTCGTTTGAAACATGATCATGACCCTTATTTAGATTCGAGATGGAAGGCATTTTGAGCAGATTGTTCTAAGAAAGAGTTATGAAACTGTTACTACTTTTATTGTTAGCTTTAATAATTACTTCAAATAAGGAAGCATTGCATTTGCATTGCACATTGACAGAGGGTGTACTATTTCTACAATTCTCACGATTTCTCTAAAGCATGTTGTCTCTCTATGCAAGGAAGGATGTACTTGGATTGAACCTAACAAAGGACCAAATATTTACCTTCTACCAGCCAAGGAAATAGCTTCCTAAAAATCAATTTCACACTGTTCCTACTTCCTACCACTCCTTGTCTTTGTGTTGTGAAAACTCAAGTTCTCATAGAAACTAACATTTTGATCTAAGTGTAGAAGTGAAAGTAGTTCAATAGTTCTTTCATAAATCTGTCATTAGATGTAATAGATCAGTCATGGAATGTAATAGATCCGTCATGGGATGTAAAGTAATATCTGAATGTTTTAGGTGTTAGAGCTGTTAACCCTCTGACTACTGAATTCTCTAATTCCCATAGGTTTAATACATGGACCAGCCAGTACCAGTACCGGTAGGCAAAGAGTTAATGACAGTTTATGAAATAGCTTTGTGGGGCACTTGAAAACAGCATGTTATGTACATCCAAATGGAATCATATTCAACAGGTTGATACACGAATCGATCAATGATCACTGTAAAAAAAAAAAAAATCATATTATACATGTGGATAGTCGTAGAGTGTATTGGGGGTTCCAAACACTGCTCAATCAGGTGAATAACTCAAAAAGATTGAATTTCATTGTTATTATTTCACCCTGCAAGGCGTCATTGTAATGGCTGGTATGCCTTCTTTATTGTTATGTATCAATGCATGGGCAAGGATCATGAATGGAATAAATTCTGTATGATGAAACACTCTATTACATTGTCCATGTATGTTTGGGTACCTGTATCTGCAGTTGTACAAGTGGAAAGAACAAAATGTATAAAGTTCATGAATCGGAAATGATCCTTGTATAAACATGTATGACAATGAAGAAGAAACAAAAACTCCTGGAATGATGGTTGATGATTGTTTTACCCGACTGCTAAGAAAGTATGTATACGCTTGTATTAAAGTAAGCAACCAATGGCCCGACGGCTTTACGTCCTCTCCGAGGAACTTCGGTAATGAGGATGAATGCCTTACAAGGACAAAAGTGCATTGACTTGGTTTTGAACCGGGACCTCCGGTAGAGACTACTGCTCTACCACTGAGCCATCGCGCCTCCTCTTAAAGCTGATACACATGTGGAGATAATTATAGTATTTTTGCATTGCTCCATGTCACATACAGGCTGCTACTTACCACTCACACTGTTGTTTCACGGTTACAAAAATACTTGTTATACTTGTTATAATAGGCCATTTTCGTAATGTAACCAAATTTAATACATGTATATTATTATTTATACCTCTTTGTGAAGTGCCTCAATACAAATTATTTCATTCACCTGTTAAGAATAATTTCATTTCAATATTCGGAATGCAAACTGCATATATTATGTGTTGTTAGGTAGGGCAAGCCATGTTTGTCCTACCTAGCAACAAATACCTCATGCAATACACATTCTGACTATTGAGATACAATTATTTGTAACAAGTGAATTAAATAGGCATTAAATTTGTTTTACAATTTTTCATTCGTTTTTGCTTCCTCACAAAAACTAAGTAAACATTCATACTTTAATACAAACAAGTACAATTACAAATATACACACAATTTCACAAATAGTTGGATTACATGTACAATCTAAGCTATTTGTAAAGTAGCATTGTATTCCCTACAGGTCTTTTAAAGCAATGTTTTATTTTTGTTGGCAAAGTGGCACAAGTGCAATAAACTCCCTTATTTTGAATTTTGATATGGCCAGGTTCTTGTGATAAAGGTGAGCTCGTCTGAATAGTATTGGTATTAGAGGAAGTCGTTCGAGGTATTCTCTTTTGTTTTGACTCATACACAGTTTTTTTCTTCTTCAAAGAATTCACATAGATTCTGGGTGGGATATGTCTAGTCTCAGCTGAACTGTCAGTAGACAATGTCGACAATATGTTGTGTGATTTCTTTAAAAATGCAATCCAGTCCAGGAAATAACTTTTGGCATTGTTACATATGAAATGTACATTCTAACTTTCTTAAATAATGAGACCCGATGCAGATTTGGATTACAATTTACCAATATGACTAAACACCAGAATAAAATGAGAGGTAAAACCACAAATTTGTACAAACATATAACTAACAAGTTTTGAAAGCGAGAACCAAGTTCTCATAACTGCCTTTCTTCCAGCACGAGTTGCGGAAGCTCCTGAATACCGGTAATCCGGTAACATGAAAATTAAGGCCTAAATGGTTAGAAATGACAACCAAATGATTTCCCCAGAGCCTAAAACTCCTCTTTTTGACCTGACAATCCTGCAGAAGGGGCGGTTGTAAGTGAATGGCATCAATGAGATTTATTCATGTAGCAGATGGACATGGGGCATGGTATGACACTACTTTCTCTTAATTAATGTTGCCATGGTTACAACTGATGTCTAATTTTCCAAGAGCAGATGTTGGGTAGATTTCACTCCTTTTTGTATATCTTTTATCAGTACATGAAGCTGCGGAGTATAGAGGCTGAGTATATTTTCTTGTACTTGACATTTTGACAAGATGGGCATTCAGCTCATACATGTAGATGAACCAATGTGTACCGTCACATTTGACATTTAGGAATGACTCCACCCGACGTAAATCATGTTTTTTCTAATTTTCCACTCTTTCATCATGACGATAAGAGTAAAAAGCCAACTACATTCACTGGATGAAACATAAAAAAGGTATAAAATGATATATGTACAGTACATGTATATGAAATATATTTTGAATTGGAAGTTAAACTGTTGATCTCAACAGGTATCTTCTTTACCTCCCAAATGACATGTATCAACAATACATCTGAACTTTCATGATAGTATGAAATATACATGTGGATCATCACTCAGTAAACCCATTGTCTACTGGAACCGGGCCGTCCCTCTGTTAACTCTATGGGAACGAGAAATTTCAGTAGTCAACGGATGATAGTCACTAGATCCCGATGAATAAATCAGCATGAAATTTGATTTACTGGTGATGGATCATGAGCAATGGGGTGCAAATCAGACTATTACTTACTGGCTCTATAGCTCCTAAGTCGATTTGACAACTAATAGTCGTTATTTTCCCACTTAAAGAAATTTTCAAGCCCCCTTTTTAGGGAAGTTCTAAATTAGTATTGTCTTTCAAATGCCGTTGAAATTTAACCTTTTCATGTTTTTGGCCTGCAAATGGGATATAGTACCTTTAAACCACATGTACACATGTACACTGTATGAGAACAAAGCACAAATTCACGTGGTTTATTTCAATGTAGACAAGTTCCAACCACATACCAATATCACGAGAGTGGAGAGCTAATTGAATATGTCTCTGAAGGGCCTTTAGTTGAAAAAGTAAATACTGCAAGTACATAGTGGCTCACATTTACAATGTAAAGAGAAATGACTTTTACAGGCGGGTATCAAATTTGTGGACCGAAGAGGTAGTTGGTTGCTGAGAAAAAAGAACGGTTTGGTTAATCAGTAACCAATCTAAAAGTGGGTACTCTCTACGTGATGTCACATAACAGCCTGGATGTTTAAAGGGCAGTGTAAACTGATGAATACAGGGGAACGTCATCTACGTCTCCTTTTGGACAACTGCAAGTAAACGAATGGACTTGATTAATGGTAGTCAGCGACTTAATCTCTACATGGTCAGCGTTCACGAAACAGACCGAACTTCTCCTCACGTTTCGGTTTTGCGTATGTTGCACGCACGTGATTGCTGCTGCGGTCGCGTCGTCCGTAGTTGAATCATACCCATTGACCCCGAGTCAGGCCACGGGAAAAATACGTAGTCTCGTCAGTTTAGGCCCCCTTTAACACAACAGGCACATTATGAGAATTAATTGAATTGACTCACAAAATCTGTTTGTGGGAGGAATGCACAGAAGGTCACTATGCAGCTAAAACCCCATGAAGCATAGAGAGAAAGCATTTTTATTCAAACCAGAGAAAAAAGTATCCATGGTCAATTGCTTGTGGTGGAAATGCTAGCGATGTTCAGTTGTTCAAACATCAGTAATTGTGTCTACTAGCTCATTAGACTGCAATTAACAGCCTCTAAACAGGCCGTTTTCGTAATGTAGCCAAAACCGATACAAAGTATTTCATTCACCTGTTACGAATAATTGTATTTAAATATTTAGAATATCAATTGCAGTGTTATTAGATAGGGCAAGCCCAGTGAAAAAAATACGGGGCTCGGGCGAATTTGCCCCCGAAATACCCAAAAGAGCCCCCGAAAATCAGAAAAGAGCCCCCGTAAATTTGCATAGAGTTCAATGCAAAACAAATTTTAGAGTGTTATTTTTATGCAGGCAAGCTTGAAAAGTAGCCCCCGAAAAATAAATATTAATTTTTCCCCTGGGCAAGCCATCATGTTTGTCCTACCTACTGTAGCAACAACTAATGTATGCAATTTATATTCTATTGAGATACATTTATTAGTAACAGGAGCTTCACAAAGGAATATGCATAAACTTGGTTACATTACGAAAATGGCCTATTGATTGCATTGGGTTACAGTCGATGTATGCATAGAATTTAAATAAAAAACAAAATATCAGTCTTTTTTGGGAAGTCTACGGTATTTTGCCCCATAAGTTATCACATCATATACAAGTTAATACCCTTGCTTGAGCCTTCAAGTAGCTTTATCAAGGTAAGTAAATTTGCTATGTTGATTTTGGTTTAAATGTTTCTTCAATTTTGGTATAAAACACACAGGATAGCAAGTAACAAAATATCATGTAAGTGCACTTTATTTTTTGAGTCTGTGTGAACGGCAAAACCTCTTGAATCTCACTATTAAGATACTGGTACATTTTAGCTGTGTGAACCCACAGATTGAATCTTCATAAATGGTTGATTTACTTTCCAAATGTCAAGAGGGTGAATGATACCATCTGTCCTCTCCTCTAAAGGTGCATTTACACATCCCAAAAACCATTTTGAAAAATCGTTGATTTTCTGGTCTACCATTTTATACACTACTCACTACTGGAAAAACCTATAAAAAACCTTCGAAGTTTGCTCATACCGATCTGTGCCGCTCATACTGATCTGTGCCACTCATCGGTGCCGTGCGTGCATTAGCACGGAAGCCAGGAGAGTCATGTGAGCAAAAATCAGTATCTTACCGAAGTTTGCATTTACACTGCAAAAATCAGTGAAACTTTGGCTGGTGTTTAAAAAAAAAACACACTCCAAAGGTGGAATTTCTCAATTGCGATTTTTTTGTTGTGTTTGCACGAAACACCGGAATGTAAGAAAAAAACAATGATTTTTGGTTGCAGTGTAAATGCAGCTAAAGTCTAGATTTCATTGATACAAGGATTCTCACTTTCAGGTGCATACTTGCCTGTGACTAAACAGATTAGTGAAGAGGTATTGCAGAGATACACTTACCTTCTTTTCCCCTTTCAATTTACCCTTTTATTCCTCATTCCACCAACAGTGTATGTCTAGAAGGTATGTATGTACATGTGTGTAGTTTCATAAAATCTGAAATATTGCATTTTCCACAAGTATTATTTGTCTAAAACAATACCATCTGTGTTTGGGGTTGGCAAATTAAAAGATATAATTTTCAACATTATGGACCTCCTGTAGATTCTTTTTTTTTTTCTTCAAGATACTATTCTCTTCCTCAATTATTCAATTTCTTCAGTTTCTCTTTCGTTCCATCACATAAATCAGATATTAAACATAAACATTTTACAGGTTATACACATACTGTACAGGGAAAAAATTAATATTTATTTTTCGGGGCTACTTTTCAAGCTTGTCTGCATAATAATAACACTCTAAAATTTGTTTTGCATTGAACTCTATGCAAATTTACGGGGGCTCTTTTCAGATTTTCAGGGGCTCTTTTGGGCATTTCGGGGGCAAATTCGCCCTGAGCCCCCGTGTATTTTTTTCACTGATACTGTAAGAGAACTATATTTGGAAATGATGATATATTTTTACATGTGTAAAAATGAAGCTTACACAGTTACACATGAAGTGGTGATGGTTTAAAAATTTCAGCTGCATGTACATGTATGTTTGCAAAAATATGATCAATTCAATGGGAACAAGTAGGCTACCATAAATACAGGATTGGTGATTTGTATGATTAGATAGGGTGGCTTCATTTTTTTCATTGTAATGCTTGACATTAAAATAAAATTCAGGTACGCAAACAAAAAAAGCCTTGATATCTTTCTTAATCAATAACTTGTCTTTATCTTACCGGTAATCAAATTCCACAACTCTATAAATACAGCCAGGATGATAGAAAATCAATATATATGCTGAATGCGAAAGTGAAACTAATCTTAGGCCCTTAGGGTAACATCTTGACAAAAATCCACTTCCTTTTACATGTCCCATTGCTATGCACTTTTCTTTTTTTTTTCTTTTCGAAGCAAACAGCCGCAATCATGATTTATTGTTTGCATAACAAATATGACTGAAAAGCACAGTAAATTGAAGAAACAGTTACAACATTACAAGATATATGCATGATTTAGGGAATGAATTTAAAAATCAAGGTACAGTAAACATTTTTTCAATGAACAAGGCTACAACACTCTTAACATCCCTTCTGTTTTTTTTTTCTTTTCATGTACAATGTAACATGAAGTGGTTTGGTGGAATGTAATGTAACCATGAATAATCGACAGTAGTCATTATAAAAATGAAACTAAAGGGCACTAAACCATGGTATCGTATGTCGATGATCATTGAACAAACACTGTAATAGCACATACACACTGCAAGGTTACATTATGACTCATGGTACCTGTACATTTTCACTGAAATTACAACATTAGAGATTATATAGCAATGGGATATGGTAGCAGCTTTTATTTTTGCTGGAAATAGGCAAGATAGACGAATGGTAGAATTATACCTTTCTCCGCAGTTGCTACCTGAGCTGGATCATTCTTTTTTCCTAAAAATGAAAATACAATTTATTTGAAGTAAATATCCAATCTGTAAGAAATAATAATCAAAACTCCTTGGCCCTACAAAAATACAAATAAACACAAAATTATATTGTATGTATTTTTGTAAGAAGGGAAACAAAGCATCTATAGTGTCTTGAAAAGGACAGTCAGCAATTCTTATCATGCATACAGTGTATATACATGTGTTGATGTTTCTTTTATATTTTCAATTCTCCTTCTCTCCCCCTCCCCCCCCCCTCTCTCTCTCTCTCTCTCTCTCTCTCTCTTCAGGGTAAATATGGGTGTGTGTGTGTGTTTTTTTTTTGGGGGTGCTATTAAAAACTCTGTCTGCAAATCCATAATTGTACAAAAATGTGTATATCTGCCCTTTTTATCCTTGTAGGTAGACTGAAAAAAGGCAAAGCCCCCTCTTTGTTTTGTTGAAAAATTGTTAATTTTGTCTAGATATGCAATTAACACCCCCCCCCTTTTCTTTTGGTTATACACATGTAGATTCAATTTTGCTTGTAACATCAATTTTGTCAAGATGGGCAATTATACACCCTTCCCACCCCCCATGATCTAGCTGCATTCCTGTTGATGAACTTTGAACTGTGTGTGTGTGTTAGGTATACATTCCTTAATCCTTGCTATATTTACCAATCACAATAAAGTTGCATGTATTGCATCTCAGTTTTGGATTTAAATACATCAAACATATCACAATCTTGTATGCTTGTGTAAATAATTCCAGTTAGACTGCAATTTCATAAGGCCTGTCCTCATCAGACCGAAGTTGCAAAATAACCCACTATTTTCCGACTCAGGATATTTTCCTGAAGCTCGAAATTACGTCTTCAATCTTCACCAGACCGATACGCCCATTACAAACTAGCTCGGACGGGCGCTATTTCCCAAATAGCGGACTATTTTGGAAGTAAGACCAAGATTTCTCGGGATATTTTCTGGACCAAATAGCCTGCTAATTTTAACTGCAGTCTGATGAAGACGCAAATTAGCTGGCTAATTTGAGATCGGGCTACATGTAGTTAAAATAGCATGTTATTTTGCAACTTCGGTCTGATGAAGCCAGGCCTATAGTTCACTACTGGAATTCAGTGGTGAACTTTGGAACTGCAAATTATTTACAGTATAGTAAAGCCTACTACATGTACATGTACCAGGTTATTTGTTTTCCTTTTTACTGCAGCTCCACCCCTTTAGTAACAGATACTGATTCCTGATCAGAAAAATAAACTTGCATTAAAATAGTTGTACATGTAACCTATCAAATCAATCTACTTTTTTAATTCTCTATACTTTATTTCAGCTCCACCCCTTTCACAACAGAAATTAGCTCTTGATATCAGACAAATGATCTTAAAATGAAACCAATCCATCAATTTAGTTTTGTTATTCTCTTTATGATACCTCCCCATTCAGTAACAGATAATGATTCTTGATTGATTGATTTGATTCACGACTGATTCTCATAAGAAGCTTAAATACCTGTTAATCATGTTTAGTTAGTTAGAATACCACCTTAATTTGTTACTCTTTCCTATCATAATTCACTACTTGAAGTCTTGAAAAACAGATATTAGTCCATGACATTGGTGTACATATAAAGTGATACGAAAATGAAACTAAAAAATTCCAGTTTAGTTTAGTATTGTTTCAGCACCAACATATTTTTGTTCTTGTAAACAGAAAATGAATCTATAAATGATTTCCAAAGACACAAGTTTCTCAACCATTCATATAACAACATGAGGACATACGTACATCATTTAAGTTGTGTAATCATTTGTGACTTGATGGGGTTCTACCTTGAAAAGCCCAGAGTAAATAGGTGGGGTGGGTGTCCCTTCCTCATGTTCATTTCATCTTAATTTTGAGTTGGCTTGCATGCTGTTTATATCATTTTTATGTATTTTTTAGCAATTGTATGACTATTGACTATTAGTGTTTTCCATTATTACTTTTTTTTAATGGAATATGGAAAAGAAAACTTGAACTTAGAGTTTGATATTTGTTGTGGTTGTTTAGATATTGTTGTTTTTGTTTTTTATTTAAAGCTACTTTGTGAAGTTCACACTTTTCTTTCCTTCTACATGTAACTTAAAACCAATGCAAGTTCATCAAATAGAACATCCAATAGTCCATTTTCATAATGTAATGTAATGTAATGTCCGGACACTAAAAAAAAAAATCATGATTTAAAAGCCTAATTCTCTTTTGCCTGCAGATTTAATGAAAAATATTCATCGAATAGCACTAAACCCTAAACGGTAAACCATCATGATTATTAGGCCCTAGTTCTTTATAATAGTGTCCAAACAGAAGTCTTTAAGAATTCTTGAAATATTGCTTGTAAACTTCTTTAAATTGCTGTTTTAAATCAACTGTCCAGACAGTCCAGATACACTACCTGTCCGAACACAAAACGTTTACTTCTGGCCATCTGGATAGTTCAGACTTGTTACAAATACAAGTACCTCCTTCTATTTCTAAACTATAAAGAGAAAGACTGACGTTAAACAATTTTCGGCTTAGACTATGATGGTCTACATGTAAAGTATTAACTGTGATCCATGTAATCATGGTAATGCAACTCTACCGTTTTAAATACCAAACCCAATTGAATTATCATATCAATTCAATTTATTCAAGTCAATCGTGTTGATTATTTTATTTGGAATGACTGTTCAAACTAATTATCTTAGTTCTTACCATCTTCGACAAAGACTCCTTCTGGAAACTCTGAAGGGATAATGCTATCCATCTTGATTGCTCAAGCTCAACTAGATCACTTGGAAAATGGCGTTTATCTCATCCTGATTCCAGCGCGAATTAGCTTAGGAGAAGACGAGATCACATATCCAGGCATTCGATACAGATCATCTACTACTACTATACCGAACTGTACTGCAGCGCATGCATGCCACTAGCAGTGCATGCCACTAGCACTGCAATGCAGCGCTCACGAGAAAGATAAACATTGCATGCATGCATGTAACATGCAGTTTTCATTCACTAAACAAAAGGGGGCGGCATACCAAAACACCGGAGCGTTAGGGTGAGCTAAACATTTTTGTACATTGCAATTTATTTCAGATAACAGATTTCCCTTTTTTCTTTCTTCTATTGGAAGCTGAGTAATTTTCTTGATGTAATTTGGGAACAACATATCTGGAAAACATTTAGTTTTAATAGATTAAACCGATTCAAATCAATTAAACATCCAAGCAATAAATTCAATCAATTACTTACTAAATTCAAGCATACAATCTATCAACCTGCCGACCCATCAGTCAATTAACTAATGACCCATTAACAAGGGAATGTTATTATAATTGATCAATCAAATTAATAAATTTCCGAAGCTCTTGGGAAGCGCATAGTGACTAAGTATTATGCGCTATACAAGAACGGACTATTATTATTATTATTAATAAATGATTATTATTTACAAAAGAATTTTAAAACAAATTAATGAAAATATCTATAAAGGTCAAAATCACCCACCAAATAAGACCACTGACTCACTCACTCACTCAATCAATCAATCAATCAATGCTATCTAATGCTATTATTAAAGTACAAGTCCACTCCAAAAATAACTTAATTTCTATAGAGGCAGAAAAATCAGACAAACCGATCAAAAAATGTTTGAGCAAAATCGGATAACTAATAAGAAAGTTATGAATTTTTGAAAAAGTATGTAAACTATGGAACAATGGAAATCACTATACAAATTGCCAACTTTGGTTATCAGTTTGTGACGTCATGTCCTCACTATTTATCAATTGCTTTATATAGTTTAATCCCATTAATTTCCATGTTTATCCCCAAAAACTTGATTTCCCCATGCCTTTGCCCAGGTTATATGATTTGTATCATATTGCGTGCATGACATTTCACAAAATATTTTATGAACTTTGAAGAATTGATACTATTTTCTGAATATTGTATATTCATAATTATTGATTTTTATATAAATAGTATACCAAAATTCACATTTTTCATGATTTAACTGGACAAAATTACTCTATATTAGTGCATCCACACAAAAACATATTACTATCAATCTGACTTGGATGCTGGTGTGAAGAAATAAGATTCTTAGGCGGAAAATAGGAAATTTCTATTATCAATACAAAGCAAATAGTGAGGACATGACGTCACAGACTCATGAGTGAGTTGCCAATTTGTGTAGTGATTTTCAAAGTTTTTCATCACGGTCATTAAAAATTCATAACTTTCTTATTAGTTATCCGATTTTGGTCAAACTTTTTTTGATTGGTTTGTCTGATTTTTCTGCTTCTATTGAAAGTATGTTATTTTGGAGTGGACTTGCCCTGTAAGGAAGGCATAGCTTTTGACTGCATGGACACACATACACCCGAGACAAAAAATAAGGGCGACGTTTATATAGAGAGAAAACACTTTTGAAAGAATTGTCCTTAGTTTAGATATCAGACAGTTGTGTATCCAGAAATGGATACAAGGGACTATGGGTGGTATTCTCTTAAGTTAAGCCGGGACTAAGTCCAGACTAAACAAGAATTTTAGTTCACACTTCTATGGAATGCTAGGTTTCATCTTCCTCCTTCAATATTCGTGACAAAGATAATCTACCAAAGACTTTATGGAAATTCAGTTCATACTCATATTATCTTTTTCTTTCATTTCATTGCAAAATTAATTTTTTGGACACTTTTCATTGCAGGATTAAAATAATCTGTACAGGGAAAATGAGTTGGCAACAGGCACTCCATAAAAGTGTGAACTAGTTAAGCCGAGCTTAACTTAGTTCGCGCTATCGGAATACCACCCTATAACTTTATTTATTCAGTCCTCGAAAAAAGGGTGGGGTATTGATACTGAACATTTCAATGTACAATATGACCATTTTGCTCCTTATCTGCTGACAAGGACGATTACAACGTATTACCATGGAGCTATAAATATTATACCTCCATGGTATTACTTAGTACACGATCTCACAGAGTTTAAACAAAAATCAATTGAAGGATAGTTCAGTAACTTTGTTGTGCGCCACGCCGCCACCTATATCGAAATGTGCGAATATGACAATGACATAAATTACGTGATCCGAACTTTAGGCAATGCTATACGACATTGTAATTGCCCATTTCTCGAGAGCTTTTACAATCGTATTGATGTACGTGTATATAGGAGCAAACAACAGTTATGATGAACTGGAATTTGCATTGAACGTGCTTATCACTCAAATAAAAAAGACGCATATTTACAAATATAATATACACACAGACATACAATAATAATTCTTAAAAACCTTCTTAGCCACAATAAATACCTCGTTCGACCGACTTGTATTCGTAATTTTGCTCGGTAAACTTTAATTTGATACTGATCGAATAGGAATCATAACAATATGAGGGAATTAGACTGACTCCATTCTCATCAACATTATTGAGAATAACATTTTTTTGTTCTAAGCTGAAGGCCCAGTTAGGGATTGACGCCCCCCAAACTTGATGGCTATGATAATAATCTCCTCTATCTAACTAAACAAATATATACATATATTTCAAATTTGAGATATTGTCGAAACACATAAATGAAAATAATACTTTCATAACCCGATAATTTCTTTGACATGACACTAATGGGGCGTTGCAAGAAAGTTGCGATTGATTGCAAGCTGCAAAATTTGCAACTGATATTTGCAATCGATTGCAACTCAACTTTCTTGAAACGCCCCACTAGTCTCCTAAATTTCCTAGGATTTTGTTAGGATTAAAGTTTTACCAATAAAATTAAGTTAACTAGATCTAGCTTTTATTCCCCTCCCCCCTCTCTCCCTCTCTCTCTCTCTCTCTCTCTCTCTCTTACTAATGGGGCGTTGCAAGAAAGTTGAGTTGCGATCAATTGCAAATTTGCAATTAATCGCAAGACTTACGCTCGATTTGGGGGATTTGCAATTTATTGCAGCTTTCTTGCAACGCCCCATAAAATTATATTACAATACCGTTTGTGGACGTTGACATATTTGGTGGATCTTCATATTTAATCCATTATTGGGAATTTACCGAATTGATTATTTAAGGAAGTCATACCAGTAGACTGAGAGGCCAGAAAAGCCGGCGAGGCCGATAATGACATCATGTTCACAAGACCGACAGCTCATGATGACACCGACAAATCAAAGAAAAAAAAACAAATATATAGGAAAGCAGAACGTTCCAGAAGATCGACGAGACCGAAAGTTCTCGAGACCAACAAAGCATTTTAAACCTATCGAGATGACACAAAAAAGGCCAACAAAGCATTTTAAACCTATCGGGACGACAGAAAAAAGGCCAACAAAGCATTTTAAACCTATCGGGATGACAGAAAAAAGGCCAACAAAGCATTATAAACCTATCGGGATGACAGGGAAAAAAAATGTCGGTCTCGTGGGCTGTAGCCATTCTAAGCCTAATTCATGATAATGTTGACTTCACGTGACTTGCTATCTCTGATCTTTTCCCGAGTCTGGCGACGAGATCTCGGATTTGGCGACGTCTCTCCAAGTCTGGGGAGATAGAAAAAGATAGAGATAGATAGATAGATAGATAGAGAGAGAGAGAGAGAAAGAAACAGACCGACAGGCAGACAGACAAATAGACGGAGAGAGAGAGAGAGAGAGAGAGAGAGAGGGGTTTGAACAAAAAATCGTAACTCTGGAATGAAAGGTTGATTGGTTGAATACTTTTAGATGTAAGCTTTAATTTGTGACATTCTCAAGAAAAATAAATCGGGATAAATCAATTTTTCACATACTTAATTTGTTTTTTACAAAACTTAATAAGGGCATGAATAATTTATTTGTTAATTGTATGCCACTTCCAGTTTTGTCGTAATGTTAAGTAAGTGATACTCACTTGCGGACGGGGGAGGGGTGAATGATTTTTGAACTAACCTTTCATATTAATGATGTTTCGTAGGAGTGTGCCTGGATCTTCATCTCTCTCCACTAGAGCAATACGTGACTTTCCCGTATCTCCCTTTCTCAGCCTGTCGCTCCATGTTTGTGCCATGCCATCATTTTTAGGTTCAAGACTGCCCTCTCTGGTGAATGAACGATGCTGTTTTGCCTGTTCTCTCTTGATCTTGTCACCGTTTGCTAAATATTTTCGAATCGTGGCAGTGGCCTCGTCTGGGAGGAACAGATTAAAAATATTCTGACATTAATTAATCTCAATTGAAAGTGAAGTTTTGGGAAGAATTTCGTGTGTCAACTGTTATGTAAAGATTGTAAACCCGTAAGAAACGTTGACGTGTTTGCTGATCATCGATAAAGTGATAATGACGTAGGTGATGACGGTTGGCGAATTTCGTCAGCTCGGAATAACACTAGATTCAATGAAATAAATACTGCATAACTACTGCTGCGTAATCATAAGCACAATATTTGGAATAAATGTTTTCATGCAGTAATAACTTACTTCATTTTGATTACCATCGAGGGAATTCAATTCACCATTATATAGATGTATGAATACTATTCATATTCCAATACTTTAAAATATCCAATCTTCACGACACGATCGGAAAGACTTTCAATAAATCAACCTTCATTTCAGTAGCCTTGTCCATCACTCTTTGAAATGTGCGAACTTTACAATGACGTATCACGTTATCCGAACAGGGGGGTGTTTCACAAAGACTAAGATCGACTGTAAGTTGGACTTAAGTATAGCAGGCCGTTCATGCCATTGTTTGCTATCATTATTTACTGGCATTGGTCTCTCGAGGGACGTACAAATCATGGTAAAAAATCTACAAAACTTACATTTTTTGATAATTCATTATTGAAGGAAAAAAAATTATCTAAAGATCATAATGGTGAGAGCAAACAATGGCACGAACGGCCTGTTATACTTAAATTCGATCTTAGTCTTTGTGAAACACCCTCCCCAGGAGCTCTAGTTGCAATACAAGGTAGTGAAAGTGCCCTAGAGTCGATTTCTTAAAAGCCCTTGTGTTTCATGTGTATTAAACAAAAAATCTAATTTTATATGGATATGTTTTAATCACATAGAGGTATGAATACTAATCACATTCAAATACTTTTTAATAATCTAATCATGATAAAACGATCGGAAATACTTAAAAGAAATCAACCATAATTTTGCGATGGATCAGTGGTAGAGCAGTGGTCTCGTAATCGGAAGGTCCCGGGTTTGAAACCAAGTCGTTGCGCTAGTGCCATTTGGTAAGGCATTTATCCTCATTACCAAGTCTGTCGGAGAGGACTTAAATCCGTCAGTTCCCTGGTTGCCTACTTACAAAGCATACAAACATACACGTGCTTTCTTAGCAGTCAGGTTAAACAAACAAACAAACAAGCAAACAAACAAACAAATCACAAACCTTGAGACGACAATGTTTCCTCGTCCATTTTTGTGTTTCTTTCTGATTCGGAACCATCATCCATTCTTCTAAGGATGTACCTTAGCAACCAGCGTAGGAATATTTCCGCATCTTCATCTCTGATCGATATACGACCTTGGTCATTACCGTGATCATCAAGGACTTCGTTAAGACGTTCACCATGGTCGTACATATCTGTTCTGATAATTGGATCATGAGGTGTCCCTTGGTTGTCGTTAGCACTTCTATGCTCTGTATCATTTGGATTCATGACCCAAGCAAACTTATCGTAATCCTCATCATCGTCATAGTCACTATCGTCATCATCGTCACCATCTTCATCATCTTCACCATCGTCACCATCGTCACCATCGTCACCATCGTCACCATCGTCATCATCGCTTTCATCTTCATCATCCTTTACCTCGTCATAATCCTTTTCTTCAAGGCTATTTGTGTTGGAAATGTTATTATTTGTTGAGGTATCATTTTCTAACACATTCACTCTCTCATGCATGTCTATTTCGCTCCGTTTAAAGTTGATGAAATCATACTCATCAAATCTTTGGTCATCACCTATGCTGACATTTTTAGATTCCATGCTGTCATCTTCCTTCTCATCTGATCTCGATCCTAGTAAATATTCGAGGTCCGGCTCATCGTCATTACTCCCTGAATATTCTCGACTGGATACGTTGTTAATGAATTCATGTAAATCAACACCCGCGACGTCATCATCGGCATCGAACCTAGGGGAATCGACATCGTCAGCCGATGTACGTGTTTCATTCCCAAGTGTCATGTCGTCATCCTCACGAATTTTCGACAACGAATCAGTTGATGATTGAACATATGGCCATTCTCCATCTGTGACGGTTTTGTTAGCTAAAGGTAATCGTTCGTTTCTATTCCTACCTCCGTCATCATTAGTAACTGTGGTAATTGCTTTGTTTAATGATATCGAAGTAAAATTGTCCTGGCTGAAATCATGATTCGCATGTAAACCGCCATCTTCAAATTCTCCCCAAAGTTTTTCATTGCTCTTGTCATCATTGGAAACATTTATCTCACTATCCTCACTTCTGACAGAGTGTTTGCGCAATATGGCATAAACTCGAAGAAGCAAGTCGATCTTTTCATCGTCAATGTCATGTTTGTATGCATCCAGAAGTAGTGTAGAGTTGTCAGATATTTGATCACTGCAGTTTCCGTCAGGACAAGATAGTTGTCCTATTGGGAAAAATAATGGATTAGCTGATATAAATTGTTCATGTGTTGTTGATAGTGCTGAAAATCACGGCGATCTGTATTTATTCATTAATTTAATAGTGCTATTCATATTCATCTTTTAGAGAACATATTCAGACAAATGTAAAACGTAATGTACATTTATCTACATTATGTTATCACAGCAAGATCATAATTATAAAAAAAAATAGAAAGATTCCATTAATTGAAACGAAGTGTGAGGGAGAGAGAGAGAAAAAAGAGAAATAGAGAGAGAGAGTAGGGGGAGACAGAGAGAGAAAGAAAGAGAGAGAGAGAGAGAGGGAGAGAAGGGGGATGGATACAGGAAGGAGTGCAGAGACACACTCACCTGATGCTTTGGTCACGTGATAATCACTTTCATTTAGGGGTTTCCCCGCTTCACCTTCGCGCACACCTACTAGTCTTGTCGTGATGCGTTCCTGTTGATATATCATGAATAAATCTCGAACCGCCCTTTGCAGCACCTCGCCATCCTGTAATTTTTTGGCACAGAAAACAAAGCAAGTAAGTCTGTAAAATGCATGTGTACTTGCTTGGTATAAAAAAGTCCACTTGATTACAAAATTACAAACTACCATTAAAGGTAGGTACTATGTTCCATTTGCAGGTCAAAAAAATGAAAAGGTTAAATTCCAACGGCATTTGAAAGACAATACTTATTTAGAACTTCCCTTAAAACGAAAGGGTTTGAAAATGGCTTTTTGTGGGAAAATAACGAACATTAGTTGTCAAATCGACTTAAGTGATTGTAATCACCTAAGTAATAGTCTGATTTTCAGACCCTTGTACCGAATGGTCGTACGTTTTGTGCTGCCCACAGATTCAATCAGTTTAATTTTGGCCATTACAAGTAGTGGTTATTGATGTAGACAAATGCTCATGTACCTGTTACAGCTCATTTTATGTATGTTATTACCAAAGAAAAAAAGATGTCAGTCAGTCACTCAATAGTGTCTGACAGGGAAGTCTAGAAAGTAAACAGGCTTCCTTGCATAATTTGAATATTAGGACACTGCTAACGTTTAAATTTCACAAATAGGACATACATGACATATTCATAATTCCTCCAAAGTTCTACAGAATTTGATGTTGGCTGCAAAAGGGACGTAGTATCTTTAGGATACCTGCAAACAAAGTGATTTTCTGGATTTAAATTCTTACTAATTGTGTGGTAGAAATTTATTAATTACTTTATGGATCTATTAATTGTGTTTAAAATTAACGTTTAGAAAATCCATTATGATTATTTTTATTTCGCCTAAGAAACATTTTTTTTTTTTTAATAGGTGATCTACAGCTGGCTAAAACAGTATGGACTGTTTTTCATTATCCCTCAAATGCGAAACTATTAGTTTGATGACTCGATGAGAAAACTGTCTTGAACAGTGTCCTTGAATGTCCTCCCCATGAATGGAAATATTAAATGTATTGTCAATGTTTTATTTTTTATCCCTAAATACAAGCGATGTTATGATGATTGGTTGCAAGTACAATCATCATGCAATCGCAAATACCTTAAGCATATTATCGACTGAGAGTGTCAACAGTGTTTGACAAGATCTCTGTTGATTTTGCTGAAGTAATAGGATTATTCCGTCTTAAGGAATGAGTCAAGAGGCGATTGCTACGACACCATTTTAAGTGTGCTTAAAGATAAAGTTGAGTTCTGGTTATGCAATTGCATTGTGAAAGAAACGTTGTGGAATCGATCAGAAAAGGTTGATCATCTAGCATATAAGTATTGGTGTGTACTGCAAGGTTCTGGAATCATCAAAATGATAAGAAATTTGGCACAGTCTTGGTAAAGTTACAAGCACTGTACACAGAAAGATGTATATGGGACTACACGAACATGTGGCATAAAAATCTGTCCCGATTTTTATGCTGTTACATGCCATATTTAGAATATTAAGGCATTTGAAGAGCCATGCTTTTCAGGGAACATTTTTTATCTGATGTTCTTCCATACTTGCATAATACAATGATAACGCTCACAAATTATTTTTCACCTCTTCCCAGAACTCAACCTCCTCTTTAAATTGAAGACTGGGTGTATATTTTTTTTTCATTTAAGTTTTTATTTATTAAAATTAAAGAACAATCACAATGAACAAGACATAAACAAGGTATTACAGGCAGATGACACTGGATAAATAAAATATGTAAACAAATACAATGAAATTGCTATGTCTTCCAATTGTTTATACATCATTTGAACATCAGTTAGAGTCTATCCTCCCCTTTCGAAAGTGAAGAGCAAGTCTATCTTTATTCTTGGCTAATATATGCTGTAAGTCTTTGTTGGACTTAAAGAGTGCCTTAAAACCATCCATGTTTGGGGAGATGCCTCTGAATCTGCAATTATAAACACTTAGACTGGGCTTATATGACTGAGTAAGCTTCCAGTTCCTTAGCAATAATATTAATATTAATAAATTATCAGTGTTGATCAAATCCAGTTTTGCTCAAGTCCATAACAATTAAATGTATATGTCACACCAGTGGCGTAGATATAGGGGGCACAGGGACCACGTCCTCCCTTCGAATACCCCCCCCAAAAAAAAAAGGGAAATGAAGGAAAACATCAAAAGAGAGAAAAGGGGAAGAGAGAAATGGAAAAAGAAGACGACATAGAACCCCACCTCCCCCTACAATCAGAGCCCTTGTAAATTAGCATATCAATTTCCGAGTAAGATCGGTGCCCCCATGATGCAAGTGCCCTACCCCAATGCCTGGACTAACATATCAATATAAGTTTTGAAATAGATAACACATTTTCAAATTTATGGAGATAAATATAAATAGAGCAAAGATATTTGAAATAGAATTTAAGATAAAGGTATTCATGCAGTCAATTATCTAAATAGCAATATTGATTACAAAAGAAGAAATGAATAAATAAAAAGAAATAATGGCTTACCTTTCCTCCTGGGTTTAGAGATCTAGCCTGCGCAATTGCAAAGTAGAAAAATAAGAGCATCATCCAGATCCTTAGAACCTCCATCTCGTCTTCTTCTTAAACACCATCCAAATGATGATGGGGGTCCAATACATATCATCACGATACAAGGTTGATTCCTCATCAATAGGGGACAGTCAAATTTGATAGTTTGTTTCTTGTGTCATTAATCGCTGGTAACATTGCGATTTGCTGAATTACCTGTTTTCATAGTAATCGTTCAGTGCTAGCTGCCTTTGAATATCTATACATATTTTCCTCGTTTAAAAGCTTTTAGAAAAACAATAGATTTGGACAAACAATCTTTAGCATATATAAGTTAAAACGAAATAAATCAGTCCTACGCTGCAACTTGACAACACTCACCAGAGAGGGGTACAAGAAACACAAGTTCAAAACTTCAACCAAAACACGAACAAAGAGTCTGCAAACAGAGACAGAAATCAAACCTCTCGAATCGGAAAAGATATTTGGCATGAATAATCTTTTGTTTAAACAAATGAGATGATTCATACCTGTATAAGCCGCACAAGTAAACACACACCTTTCAAACTTTGCATCAGATCTTTTAAGATAACAACTCGTCGGTGTTTGACATAGTTTTTCATTGAACATCCTCTTGGATTCAAGATCAAGGGAAATTGGGCTAAATGTACCTGAAAGTTTATATTTTCAACTGTTCTTCTATCAACGTAAGTCCGGTTCTTGTTATTGTTGCCGTCGTTGTAGTTGTGAGTGTTACTGTTAGTGCTAATGTTGCTGTTGTTGTTCTTCTTGTTCTTCTTGTTCTTCTTGTTCTTCTTGTTCTTCTCCCTCTTCCTTCCTTTTTTCTTCCCCCTCCTCCTCCTCCTTCTCCTCTTCTTCTTACTCTTTATTTTCCCTATTTGTAAATTGATTTTCCACATTGAGTATTCAAAACTGCACAACAGAAGAAGAAAAAAATTTGGGCACGTGCACTAGTTTATATTTTCTTGTTTCCGTTTATCGGATGTTCTCTCTTCTCACTTTTTCTTGTCCTTCTAATAATATGCGTTTATATAGCGCTAAATATAGGTCCCTAAGCGCTTTACAGATATGTTATTATCCTGGTCTTTAGATTCAGGCTTTTCCACACACAATGTATGCACATCCTCCACTCCCTGGGGAACGTTCTAACCCGGTGCCATTTTACAGACGCTCACAATGCTGAACTAACTACAATGACCTTCGCATCCTAATACCGGGTACCTATTTAACACCTGGGTAGAGAGTGGTAAACGTGGATTATTAACAAAGGAAATTAGTGCCGGGCTGAGATTCGAACCCTCAACCCTTGGATTGAGAGTCAAGTGAATGAACCACTGTACCACGACACCATTTATGTTCCCTTTCTCTCACTCTCCACAACATTACCCCCCTCCCCTCCGCGTTCTCTTTTAAGACATTCATTATTATCTCATCTCCTGTCCATAATTGTTCATCAGGAATTCTTAAAACAGCAGCGGGGTCCAAACGAGTCATCACTTTTATTATTTTTTTATTTCATTTCCCCGTATTCACCACATTATTTCCTTCGTTTACACTTGTTTTTCTGCTATACCTCATATTTCCTATTCTTCTTTCTTTTTCTTCTTCTTGTTCTCCTCCTCTTTCTTCTTCCCTTTTTAAGGATACCACCCCTTCCAATTTCCGTTCCATTTTTCCATTATTTTATTTCCATCGTTCTCAATTTGCGCTTTTATTTCATATAGTTGCTCTCTGTCTACTTCCCCCTATTCTTCTTCTTCTTCTTCTTCTTCTTCTTCTTCTTCTTCTTCTTCTTCTTCTTCTTCTTCTTCTTCATCATCTTCTTCTTTTCTTCTTCTTCTTCTTCTTCTTCTTCTTCTTCTTCTTCTTCTTCTTCTTCTTCTTCTTCTTCTTCTTCATCATCTTCTTCTTCTTCTTTTTTCTTCTTCTTTTTCTTCTTATTCTTCTTCATCTTCTAGCCTTGTTTGTAATAATTATCCCATCTCCTGTCCAGTAATTGTCCATCTAAATTCTCAAAACGGCAGCAGAGTCGAGTCATCACTCTCATTATTTTGATTACATTTCCCTGTCGTTCAGCCGTTCAATTTTCACCACTTGTCACCTCCGACTGCTTTTGATAGAATGTTTCCGCGGGGGGTCATTATATGACAATAGAATTTCATCTTGTCATCATACACGTCTGCCAAAATCATTCCCAATTCCTGTCTGATAGGCTGTAATAAACAGGCCTTATCAAGACGAAGAAATAATAATAATAATCTGGATTTATTTAGCGCTTAATACGAAATACCGTCTGTAATCCCATTCATCGGATTCATTCACGCACAATATGCACCATCTCCACCCCTGGGGAGTATTCCTACCATAATTATGGTCACCGTGAGGGCACATGGCAATTACTAACACAAAGGCTTTCGTCATCCTACCAGGTCCCCATTTTCCCAATGGGTATAGAAAGGCAAATGTATATTAATGCCTTGCCAAAGGACATATAGTGCCATGTCGGGGATCGAACCCATGACTTTTGCATTTCAAGTCAGGTGCTTAAACCACTCGACTAAATAAAGAAAGGAAAATGTTGTAGTGGCGTCTAAATGACTTAAACTAAAATTATGACGTTAAAATCATATTTTTAAATGGGTGTTGATTACACCCGAGCATCTGAGGTTTGCCAAAAGAGATTTTTAAAAGAGAATTCGAATCCATTACACATAGACTAGGGGAAGACCAGTGAAAATTTCACTTTTCGTGGGTCCTGATTTAGTCCCTCCTAATCTTGTAGGCCTAAATGTCATTCAATACACTAATGGCGTCGATTGCCCTTTGTGAACATGGTTAAACGCGCAATTTAGTTAAAAACGATCGTTTTGTAGCACGAAAGTAGAGTCTGACACTGTCACGGATAGCAGCTACATATGGACCACACTTTTGTTAACCATTTTAGGCATACATGGACTCATCAATGACTAATTTCATCTAGGTCTGCGTTCACAGACTACTTCCTCCCATAATTCCATAGTCCTATAAAAGATAATTGATGAGAGTGACCACCAATTTGTCACGAAAATTTAAAGAAGTAGAAGAGTAAAAATAAAATATGAAAAATGACGACGCGCCATGTCATGATTTCGGCGAACGTTCTGGTTATTTTGGACATACCCATACCCTGAAATTAAAGGCCCCCCACCTCCGTCAGCACCCCCCCCTTCCCAACCCATACACATACCCTTCCCCCAATCCGTGCCTGATGCTGTTTCACATCAATTGTCAATCAGACATCAGGCAGTAAAACTATCACTCATCCAATAAAATGTCCCTGAATGATTCAAAAATTTGAATGAATTGAGAGAGAGAGGGAGAGAGAGAGAGAGAGAGATAGGGAGGGGGCATAGACAGAGACATATGGGGCATAGGGGGGACATAGACAGAAAGAGAGAAAGAAAAAATATAGGTAGAAAGAATGTAGAAAGAGATAGTGAGAAAAAAGAGAGATGGAGAAAAAGACGCAAGGAGGTGCAGAAATAAAGGGAGGGAGAGAGGAAAAGAGAGAGGGAGAGAGAGAGAGAGAGAGGGGGCATGGGGGGACAAAGACAGAAAGAGAGAAAGAAAAAATATAGGTAGAAAGAATGTAGAAAGAGATAGTGAGAAAAAAGAGAGATGGAGAAAAAGACGCAAGGAGGTGCAGAAATAAAGGGAGGGAGAGAGGAAAAGAGGGAGGGAGAGAAAGAGAGAGAGAGAGAGAGAGAGAGAGAGAGAGAGAGAGAGAGAGAGAGAGAGAGAGAGAGCGAATTGAGTAATGGAATTAATATCTAACTTTCAGGGACAGGAAGACCGCCGTATTTGGCTCCATTTTCTGATGGTTTTTTTGGTCACGTTTCTGTCGAGAGTGGAGGATATTATTACAATCAACTCAATAATTGTTACCGGTTTAATTTTAGATTGAGCGTTCCCGATTCCATTCCTTCTAATAATACACTCATATCAATGATATCATGATGAATACCGACCGGGCTTAACAGTGAGCAGTGTATAGTAGACATTCGTGAGTTATACCTTTTCCTAGTATACAAGGCGGAAGGGGCTGCAGCCCCCTCCCCCTCGAATGTTAGATTACCAATTTCGTGTAGTGGCCTATTTGTAATATTGATGATTTGGAGTATGTTTTGGCGACGAAATATTTCACTATCATAAAGTGTCACAATAATTGTACTCGCACGCCCCCACACCGCAGCGCCTCTATCGACGCTCCCGTGTGCTAGTGTCCCGACCAAAGACGATGGGAATGAGTGGCTCACATTTGACACGCAGACATTATCTTTGAGTAATATCTGGGGAGGGGGCGATTTTCTCTTGCTTCTTGGTCGTGCTAATGTCGCCGTAGAGTAGAACGAAATGCAGATATCAAGTTAGAAAGCTTTGGTGTCATGTGATGAATTAGAACATTTAGGTCACAGGAAATTTTAGACAGGCTACAGTTTGTGGAGATATAGTTTGGTAAACATTTCTTGACCCTACACCACTAATGAAGTTTGTGCTGATAATTGGCGGAAAAGTTCAACAAATCCCTTGACCTCTTCTAAATATGTTTAATGAATTTTGGAAATGCTCGTGCATAGTGGAAACGCTATTCTTTGCATGGTGGATAGTGCAAATTTATACCAATTACTTGATCATTGACAGGAAGAGAGAATCAGTTGAAGGAAGGAGACTGCACCTGCGAAAGAAAAAGAAGAAGAAGAAGAAGAAGAAGAAGAAGAAGAAGAAGAAGAAGAAGAAGAAGAAGAAGAAGAAGAAGAAGAAGAAGAAGAAGAAGAAGAAGAAGAAGAAGAAGAAAAAGAATACGAAGAAGTAGAGGAAGAAGTAGAAGGAGAAATTTGGTCAGAAGAAGAAGAAGGAGGACGAGGAGGAGAAGAAGACGTAGAAGAAGAAGAAGTAGTGGGGCAATGAGTTGCCAGTGAGGACAGTCCCTTATCCGAGAGTATTATCATGGATTAGGCTGACGATTATTAATACCGAAGTACAGACGGTGTCATATCGGTTTATATCAGGCGGTGTCTGTAATACGTCACACAATATGTGAGGGAGCCCTATATATTTTTTCAGAACATTAGATAGAGAGTGAGAGAGAGAGAGAGAGAGAGAGAGAGAGAGAGAGAGAGGGGGGGGAGAGAGAAGCGGCCGACTGGTTAGCTTTCGTTAATTAGGTCGTTTGTGCACCCATGAAGAATTTCGTTTTTTCGACACATGAAAATTAGTAAAATATGGCACGAAATATCTTCTCTTTGTGTTTTAGATGAATAAAATAAAGAATCAATTACCTGGCTTGCTTGAATTAATTAGGTCGTTCGTGCTATATTGCTCAACTTGCAAGGGAATTCCGATATTATAGAACACGATAATTAGTAAAATATGACAAGAATTTAACATGTGTTTAAATTTAAAGTGGAATGGTCCTCAGTTTTCATGTGCTACTAGTAGGTCATGATTCACCGACACCAGACTTGGTGGAAATACCATTAATGGGGGCACGTGCCCTCCGTGCCTCCCGGTAGCTACTCCACTGTGAAAGTCGGTTGACATTACATAGGAATTTCACATGACATGGAAGTACCGGCAGAAGCGAAAGTTCGAACCACTTTTCGTCAAATTCATTATTAGTTCCTCAAGATGTTCCTCGACTCCTGCAGCAACATTCTTAAAGAGAAGAAAAAGTTGATCATGTTTGCCAGTAAAGATATGATCTAGTACATCCACTTCAAGGGGATTGAGATAATTAGGTCAATTTTAGTCTTATTAAAAGTGGTTAGGTTTCTGCATAGGTCATGTCATAATGTTACTGGCTCAGGGTAATAGGACAGATTACTGTCTTTAACACTGAAATTAGAGTTGATAATTAACACCAGAAGTGCCAAAATGTGCGGTATAGCCTCCCCCAGTTCTAGACAGCATTGTGCGAGTTACTCTTGTTTTTTTTTAATCCGTTCTAGACAGCATTGTGCGAGTTACTCTTGTTTTTTTTTAATCCGTGAAGTGGTAAAGGGATGTAAAATGGAGATTTCCCCCATTTTTTTATGGATTTGAGAAGAGTTTCTGCACTCGTTTGTGGGGGCAACCCCTCCCACCCATATTTATGATTGCAATGGTCTTACTCTCGCCCCTCTCGATAGCTCCTTTTAAAGTACAAGTCCACTCCACTGAAAAGTTGAGCTGATTAGATAGACAAAAATCTAAAAAGCCCAAATATAACTTGGTTTTGGAAAATAGTGCTCAGATTTATTTTTAATAATTTTTTTTAATGAGCAAAAACAAGTTAATGATCGAGTCGGTTGTGACGTAGGGTCCTCACAACACAGATTCGTAATGTAACCAAATTTAATGCATACGTCTTTGTGAAGTGTCTCGATACAAACTATTTCATTCACCTGATAAGAATAATGAAACACGTTTATTCTTATCAGGTGAATGAAATAGTTTGTATAGAGGCACTTCACAAAGACGTATGCATTAAATTTGGTTACATTACGAAAATAGCCTATTGTCAGAATGTATACCGCTGGCACTTTCGTTGTGAGGAGCATACGTCACATCCGTACAGCAATATAAATGTTTTGCTCGAAATACCCGAAACGAAAATCGCTCTTAAAAATCACCTGATTGAAGTACGCCCGTGATATTTGGCAGTTTTAACCTTTGATTTATTTACAACATGTTATAATTTTTGAAAATCGGAGTGGACTTGGGCTTTAAGGGTAGATAGAGACGGATTTTTGCCTATAGATGAGTGCGGATTATACGCTCCTCTAGATCTCCTGCCCCTCACGGAATCGACATTACTCTGATGTTGGTAGTCCTCTCGATAGCAAAGGATTGGAGGAAGGGGCAATATTGATCATTTATGAGTTTGTAAAGAGTTTTTGCGTACCCCACCTCCCGAATCATCAATACCATGGTTATTATTAGCCTTCTCGACGTCTTCTTTGAGGGGTAAAGGAGGGAAGGAAGGGGCAATGTTAATCATTAATGAATTTAAGAAGAGCTTTTTCGTACACCCCTACCCCAAATCATCAGTATCATGGATTGATCGTCCTTCTCGACGTCTCCTTTGAGGGTGAAGGAGTGGAGGAAGGGGCAATCTTGATTATTTATGAGTTTGAAAAGAGTTTCTGCGTACCCCACCTCCCGACTCGCCATTGCCATGGTTTTATTACCCCTCTCGATAGCTCCTGTGAGGGGTAAAGGATGGGAGGAAGGGCAATCTTGATCATTTATTAGTACGATCAGGACCATGACGTCTCCCTCATGGGGCCTTTACTCATCAATCGCCAGACACTGAACAAAATAACTCAACTCTGTGTCAGTTGACATTAAGATTAAAAATATGCCTAAACACTGTCAAAAATACATGTGCATTCTTACCCAATTACAAAAAGTACGATTAAAAAATTCCTCTGATGAGAGGAATTTAGGACTCAATAATTATGTGCATGATGTAACTAGTTGGCTAAAATCTATCATAAGGAACATATTTTTATACAATAAACCAATGTAATGGAAACGTACATTATAATTAATGATTTATAATGCTTATTTAATATTGCAACAATGTGCCTTAGATCTGGAAGTTTGTCAGGGAAAATGTTCAACATGAAAGGCCTAAATGGTGTTACAAAACAAATATCATTGTCATTTTTAATTTAGGAATTTACAATTATGTCTATATTTGTCATTATTCTCATGTTTTGTGAAACAAAATATTTATGTATCACGTGAATGATGTTTCCTAATAAGGAGTATAATATACAAAAATACACAGTTATGTAATCCTAAAGCAAAATAAAGTACAAAAACAAGCCACGGGGACCTTCGTCAATAATGAATGAGAAAATTTATATAATCCAATAGCGATTTGAATCTTTTTAATTAGCATAGCGTTTATAGAGACTTCGGTGGAAAGCGCTTTACAATCACCGTTTTATTATTATTATTATTATTATGTAGATGGTACATAATAATTATGTGGACTACTCCACCGCACGAGATTTTGTATTGGTTCTTTCCAAAATCTAAATATAATTTTCGTATATCCATTTTTACAATGACCTCAGTCATTTAATAATAATACAGTGGTCTGAGAATAATTTTTGCCACTTAGACCTTGGGCGTGGTCGCAGAAATGACTGTCAAAATTGTCACAATTTTCCTTGTAAGTAGAGCGTGCGCACGATGAGTCTAATCTCAGTGATTATCTTTCTATCGTCAAACCAACACCTTGACCGTCTGTGTTTATTAATATCAAATCTATTGAGAATATTAATCTTGTAGTGATGTAATGAAGTTTGATAAACTCAAGCACATGTGTGCTGTCATCTATTTTGCGAAGGCCCTTGGTGTATCTCTCTTTGTAAGTTAACAAATTAAGTTCTGGTTATGCGATAACGTTGTCAACAAATTATCTGGAAGCGATTTGGAAAGATCGATTTTCTAGTACATAAGAATTGCTGTGTACTGTGAAGTTTAAGAGTGATCAGAATTAAGATAAATTAACTCAGTCTTGCTGAATAATAATAACAATGATGATAATAATAATAATAATAATAAGAAGAAGAAGAAGAAGAATGATGATAATAATAATAATAATAATAATAATAATAATAATAATCTGGATTTATGCTGCGCTTTATATTAATACAAATTACCGTCTCTAAGCGCTTTGCAGATGTTATTGATTCATTCACGCACAACGTGCACCATCTCCACTCCCTGGGTAGTATTCCTACCATATAGTCACCGTGGGGGCATATGGCAATCACTAATACAAAGGCTGAAGATCACACGCCCTTCACAAATGAGTACACATGGGATTACACACCAATGTCTGAACAAAAATTTTCAGCTATTTATTGTCATCCTTTGAATATTTAGGCATTTGAAAAGCACTCCTTTTCATGGGACATTTCTACTATGATATTCATCCAAATTGACATAATAAGAGAGAGCAAGCTCATAAATCATTTTTTGTAATCTTTGCAATAACTCAACCTTCCCTTTAAAGACCATTTAATATTGATTACCAATTTCGATCATTTGCACAGTGGCGTATCCAGTATAGGACGAAGTACTGGCGTAGCCCCTCCACCCTTCCGCCCTGTTTAAAGGCTAGGGAGAAAAATCCAGTAAAACTTGCCATCGGTCTCTTGTACGCATGGCTACAATCTGGGCTGAGGTGTCTGAGGAGGATTTGCAGAGAAGGCTATGAGAATTGCAAAATTTACCGACAGAAACTGTGATGGGGTACACCCCTCCGCACCCCCTCTAGCTACCACGCAACTCCAAACGAAGTTCGCCAATCTCCCGCCAACCCCATGCCACATGAAAGAACTGGTTATGTGTCGATGATTTAAATATCAGCCTGAGGGTGCCAAACATCACTTTGTTTTTGTTGTCGTCACTTTCAGGAAGCATAAGATCCTTGACTCACGGCTAGGAATAATAACTCTATCAGCTTGCGTCTTCTCCCACCCTCTAGCAATATCAGATTTTTCTTAAGACGATCATATCTCTGATCCAAAAATCTAGATCTAATTGTCTGTTCCCCCGATCTTTCATTTCGTAGCTTTGAAAGCTCAACCTCTTTTTATTATGGAAGTTTGATATACACTGTATTACAAAAAAGGGAGGTATCTTGAAAACGATGATTATAAAAACAAACTGCGATGTAACCAAGAACAGATGTATCTTGAAATTACAGGGCTTACGATTCTTCTCATTACATAATTATACAATACATGTATTTTGACAGCTACGATCTGCTTACCAGCAACATATAAACATGTACATCCACTTAATTTCCCCCTAAGATTCTTTATAGCTAGAATGTTTCAATGATCCCGTGATAATTTCGATGGTTAATGTTTTAAAAGATACCACTGTTGCAGATTATTCGAACTTTTCATGTTGTTATAGTTTCTGATCAAAGATTTATGTTTCGACATAATTGTTCACAACCAACAACCCTTTGAGTGTTCTTTGTCTTCTGTTCACTCAATATACACGGTGGTTGTGAATCGAGAAGTGATTTGTTCTAGGAATACTAGTAAAAGCAACTTATTTTCTTTTTTAACAAGTGTTTAAACAGCACCCCACCCCTATTTTAGTGACAGAATCTCGAATTGAGAACTTTAAATTCACCAAGAAACTATCCTAGACGATAAGTTTATTTGATACTCTGAAATCACAGAATGTAGTGGTTTATATTCTATTCAAGCTAATAACGCTGAACTTGTCTGCTTTCTTAGACTACAAGATATTGTCGGGATACAACCTTTATTAAACAAAATTTAAGCTAATAATGCTGAACTTGCCTGGTTTCTTAGACTACAGGGTATTGTCTGGATACAAACTTTGGCTTTTAATAGAGATGACAAATCAATAGTAGACATCTTATCTAGCGAAGAAAGAAGAGTGTATTGCTCTGAGGCATTTAACCGACTTACACATCCAGACCGGCATCCAGATCTGAAAATGGGGTCATACGGGAGAGAAAGGATACGTACCATTTGATTAAATCCTTACCTACTCTCAGGTAGCTTTAATTAGACTAGATAATGATAATGAAAAACATACGCGTCGGTATTTGAGAGTCATACTTCAATTAATCAATCAAATTGTGTTTGTTTTTATTAGACTAGATGTGATGAAGTCATTAGTAGACATGAAAATAAATAGGTCGAAGACGGAGAAGTTTAAAAGAACAACGTGGAAAAAAGGAACGCACATGCCTACCACAAATGGATACAATTCTAAGAATGAACATTTTTAGTTACAATTATTGGACCGCAGGATGAGTAGAAAGATAAAGAGAAAAGAGAAAGTAACAAAAGGATAAATACAAATGATATTAATGACAATTTGTAAACCGAGAACGGACTTTGGAAAGGGTGAAAGAAAAAACAATTAAAAGAAAGAAAGAGAGAGAGAAAGAGAGAGAGAGAGAGAGATCCCTACATTCATGAATGTATAATAATAAAACACCAAGGCAGTGCGCCCCAAATGATATATTTTTAAAAATCATAACATCCCTGCAAATGAGGCTAATTTCCTACAGAGTTTCCTATTCTTTCATCGATATCACCTGGGCACACCCCTGTCACCAGAGACAGAGGGGTATAAAACACACCCGTCACAATGCACAGAGGGGTATAATAGTACCCCTGTCAGCAGACAGAGGGGTATAATAGTACCCCTGTCAGCAGACAGAGGGGTATAACAGTACCCCTGTCACCAGACAGATGGGTATGACAGTACCCCTGTCAGCAGACAGAGGGGGATAATTTCCACCTTTGGACAGGTGCGATGCCGAGAGGTGCGCAAACTTTGAATCATCCATCAGTTTCTTTACATAGTCCAGACCGTACCGGAGAACTTAAATTAGAAATACGGAAAAGCCCCACCTTTTTATCATACCTGGTGGCGAGTACGAGAATGAGAAAGCAAAATATGACGAGGCAAAATAGACCTGGGATCTCGTTTTGAAGTTCAGTGATTGAATTTAAGAATTTGATTGGAACAACAGTGGTATCTGTGACGAACGATTGAATACAAACAGTCATGTCAACATAATTGCAGCGTATTCCACTTTTATTCGCATGATTTGGAATGACAACAGAAATGACAGAAATAAATTGGGCGCATTATTCTTAAAATAACATTTCAAAAGGAATAGAAAGTCAGTCTATATCCGTTGTTTTATTTTCATCACCAGATCTTACTTGGGGTTTATCATAATTATTTATATGACTATGAAGAGGAGACAGACCAAACGTTCTGTCGGGCTTTCTGATTTGATTATGTTTGGATAACGTAAAAGAACTTTGTACAAAAATATAAAAAAAACTTATTCTTTTGAACTCTCTCGGGTAACATCATTATTCCTATCCATTTTAAAAACTGAGAACTTGAACAAAAAGCTTCAGGTCACGAAATAAAAGTAATAATAATGATAATAATAATAATAATAATCGTCACATTATTTTGTATGGCGCTTAATACTACATTTCTAAGCGCTTTACATTGTAATTATTATTACCCCGATTACAGGATTCAATTGCTAATCTGCACATGATAGTGCACACGCTCCGCTTCCTGAGGAGTATTCCGGCCAGGCGCCATTTTACAAGCGCACACGTGGCAATTCATCCACATTGACGTTCGCATCATACCGGGTACTCATTTGGTACCTGGGTGGAGAGTGGCAAAAGAGTGGTAAAAGCCATGCAATGAAAACTACAGAAAAGGTGTCAAGAGAAGAGAAGAACGGGGACCTGACATCATCCCTCTCAACATTCTTGAAAAAAATTAATGAATAGTCCTATCCATTTTTTTTGGGCAATTTGAAATTGGAGGACCATTTTTCTTTACGCCTGTTAGGGACTCGCAGTTTTGCGTATGATAAAAATGGTCCGACCGTCCGACACCCTTCGCCAGTTTTCTGGCAACCTCCCTGCCAGTAAGTCACCTTTCACTAGCTTTGTTAACTTACCTCGAATTAAAAAAAACCCTCAATAAACTACTTTACTCTCTGTATGATTGCCATATTCACAGAACACACCGACCTATCAATAAAGAAACGGAAACGACCCAAGCAACCCGTCAAGGAAGGGATGATTGACGCCCCATCAATGTCATTATGTTTAATTCATCCGGACTCTTTGTTGTTATTCTAGCTGCTGTTCATATCTTCTTCATTACCCGGCGACGAGACAAGACAACATGAATGTATGCAAATAGCGCCTCCCACGTCCCGAAATTCAGTCAGAAAAATTATTGGAAAATTGGAAAATTGGAACGATAAATGCAGTCAAAAGTTATGTTGAGGTCTAAATATAGCCCCGCCACAACATGAAAACTGCTATGTAGCACTGTTGTATTTTGTTTAAATATAAATGTTCTATCAAATTGATCAATATCCTAATATTTTTGCTATAGATTTAAACATAATTATATTTAGCTTCAAATTAAAGTTACTAAAAAAACCAACAAAAAAAAGATTTAAAGATTTAAAAGATTTAAAACGACATCATGATGAATTTGCATGGTTCAAGAGACTACCATTTTCTTACACACAAATCCTCGGTATGAATTGTTGAAAACAAATATATCTTGTTCAATTCGCTCATCAATACTTCCGTCCAAATCTCTCTATTTTAGCGCAGTAACTTTCAGTTCAAGAGAAGAAGAAGACATCAGTTAAATGCATAATCATGATAAAATGAGCAATAACTCCTACTACGATATTGTTGGCAGATCCAGAGTTGGTGTATGGGGATACGTGCCCCTCGTAAGATCTAATCTGGTACCAAAGTTACAAAACGTGTCCCCTAATTGTGACCTTTGGCCATCTTGGCGGAAATAATTGTGGACACTTCAAAGACACCTGTAACACGTGACCATTTTCTTCGGAGGGGGCTTTCTCTTTGTTTCTTCAGACTTGTACCCTCCTCACCCGGCCTGAGAAACCTGGATCCCTTTCTTAGGTATAGCAGCAGAGATGGACCGTTACCGTATAATTACAGCCGTTATGATTGTCGACAGGTTCTGTCTGTCCTCTATTCATTAGCGGTAGCCATGCTGGTCATCCCGCAGCTCGTAAATAGGAAACGTCGTGTAACCGAGGGGCTAATGACTTAATTACGCACTCATGATTGCGTCAAAAACCCAAGGCTTCTCAAGGAATCAAGGATATCAATATTTCTGACACCTCTGATCAATTCCAACAGCTGGACCTATTTTGACTTGTCCAAACACCTTAGAATTGACAAAGGGTGTAAATATTTGTGAAGTCCCGATGTTTATATAGTCCATCAATCCATCCAAGCTGTATTCCTCTATAAGCTATAAAGCTATAATGCACACAAATTATTTTCCATTCGATTTTGAACTCCTCTGGGTCTCTTTTACTCCCTTTCCTTTTTTCTTCAATCCTACATCCGCTCTTTATCTCTCTCTCTATCTCTCTGTCTCTCTCTCTCTCTGTCTGTGTGTCTCTCTCTCTATGTGTCTGTCTGTCTGTCTGTCTCTCTCTCTCTCTCTCTCTCCTTGTCTTATTCCTTCCCCTCTCTCTCCTTTTCTCACAAAAGAAACACGCATACATTATCTTTTGTAAACTTATTTAATGTAAAAAGTACCCCAGGTATAAAACATTTATAAATCTCTTTCTTTTCTATAATAAATCTATAAAAACAATAATTAAATATGTACAAAAGATGGAATCCAATAAGTATATGTATGAAAATACCTCATATGCGTGTCATGGCTACAGATCAAAACTAAGGCAGTATAATGATTGGTTTGATTAATAAACATTCAACGTGTTTTGGGGTTATATTGCTACCAAGTTACCCTTTCATGTGGTATTTGCTAATTAAAT
>CP137679.1:19238009-19338380 GCA_037976565.1 Mesocentrotus franciscanus | reverse complement strand
ATTTGCTAATTAAATAAAGTATACAGAAGGAGACATAATGTTTGCAATAGTCATGATCACTAGCATAAACATGACAATTAATACAAATAGGCCTATTCATTAATCCGCTATTGATATTAACTAGCTTCCACATTCTTGAAATTCCTTTATTCTTTTAATTTCTATGGTCTTTAAAGATACTATGTCCCTTTTGCAGCCAACATCTTCTGTAGAACTTTGCAGGAATTATGAATATGTCATGTATGTCCCATTCTGTGAAATTTAAACGTTAGCAGTGTCCTAATATTCAAATTATGCAAGGAAACCCTGTTTACTTGTTAGACTATTCACTGTCAGACACTATTGAGTGACTGACTGGCTTTTTTCATCTTTCTATAATAACATACATAAAATGGGTCATATGTAAAGGGTACACACATTAAGTTCACATCAATAACCCACTTCTTGTAATGGCCAAAATCAAACTGATTGAATCTTTGCGCAGCATAAAAAGTACGACCATGCGGTACAATGGTCTGAAAAATCAGACTATTACTTACTGGCTCTATAGCTCCTAAGTCGATTCGACAACTAATAGTCGTTATTTTCCCACTTAAAGACATTTTCAAGCCCCCTTTTTTGGGGAAGTTCTAAATTAGTATTGTCTTTCAAATGTCGTTGGAATTTAACCTTTTCATTTTTTGGGCCTGCAAATGGGACATAGTACCTTTAATGCTCATAAAATTTGTTTTAAAAATTGCAATCAAGTGATAAATGTTTTTGAAATCATTAAACTCTGTTTGGCTTTATTCACGTGTGAACCTGTAGCAGTTATCACGGTCAGAGGCGTATGGGCAAATTTCGCGAGTGGGGGGCTTTGCCGAATATCAACTCTTCAGACTAAAGATTTTCCGAACGCGAGCGACACGAACGTTCAAATACGTTGACACTTTTTCGCTGCCAAAATTTTAGATGGTGATTGTCCGAATATAGAAGTTTAAAATCCCTCCCCAGGGGAAAAGGGAGGGGGGCTGGGATGCAGCACCCTAGCCATCCCGCCCCCTACGCCTATGATCATAATTACAAGTAAGAATAGTCACAGTGATCTCGAGCAATCTTTATTGAGTCAGATTCTTCGTCGTTTCTTTCGTATTTAGATCAACTTTGATATTCGCCATCCTTTCTCAAGTGACGACTTCGATAAACAGTTTAAATGTCTCGACAACGATGTTGTGGATGACGTCAGGGGTCAATGTGGAGTTCCTCAGCCTGTGCATGTCTATTGCATTGCCCACTGTGGTCATGCTCGGTGAGGGCAGCGAGGAGTTGGGCTTTCTGTTCTTCCAGTTGGTCGATCTCGTCCAGGAGGTCTTGCTTGCTACTCTCCAGATGATCGGTTTCCTGCAACATAATATGGTAGAGAATTGAAATTGCAATGCTTTATAAACGAATAACGGAGAATCTGTGATACACAATTTCTTCATGATTATCCAACTGCATTAATATAGAGTGCAATAATTGTTCAACCCCTCTCCGGGAGCACTCAGTGTTCGATTTTGCACCCCCCCCCCACTCCCCTCTCCCAGCAAGACTGAATATTCATTCCCCCCTTTTGTAGTTTTATTTCTTCTGTTGCCTTCCCTTACTCTTCATTAAAGATATACAGATAACAACTAACTTATTCATACCCTTACCAAGTTATGTAATTTTTTAAGTAGGTTAAAATTTGATTTGTCCTGATTTATGTTTCTTGAGAATGTGACATCGTAAAGCTTACATCTAAAAATATTCAACAAAGGCCCTAATTCAATCAGTCCAGTTCTCACTCTTGAGTTACGAAAACACACACACACACACACACACACACACTAAAAAAGGTCAAATTTACAAGGGTATGAATAATTTAGTTGTTAACTGTTTATGTTTTTGTTTTAGTATTAACTGATTAATCAATTAATTACATTCCAAGCGCATTGAAGTATTCACGTAATGCGCTCTATGAATGTAAATTAAAGTGGGTATCCTTTTCATTTAGTTACATTTGTTGTATTCATTTACTTATCAATTTCAATTTATTATTTTCTTCGTTTTTATGTTAATCTATTCGTTTATTTATCATATACTATTGGGTAAAATGGAGTAAAGGATGACTGCTTTGAAGTCATTCTGATAGACAGTTTTTTTTTTTGGGGGGGGGGGGTTGGGGGTGGGGTTAGGGGCGCCATACACCCTCTAGTGCCGGCCTTAATGTGACGTACCTCGACCAAGACAAAAGTTCTCTCTCCTCCTCTCTCTGCACCTCGAAGCAGCAACTCGATTTCTTTCTCGACGTTGTCTCCGCTTGGCCTCTTCCTCTTTCGAAAGCTGGAAATATGCAAAAAAAGCAAGAAAAGAAAGGAAATTGTGAAAAGAAAAACAAGATTGCAAATATCAGGATGAAAAACTAAAGCCATATACACACTTCCTCCTTGCGTTTTCAAAATGTATTCATTTTCTTTTACCTATAATCTCCCTTTTAGAATGAAAATATATGTATGAACTTTACAACAAGTACAAGTTTTTACAAATCAAATGATATAATGAAAACGTAGTCACGCAACTGATAAATCCAGTCCGTCACTTGTAGCTCCTCATATCATCCACAGATGATCCAAGGATCAATCTTTATTTCAAATGCTCATAGTTCTCCACCCTTCACTTTCCAACACCTAGTTCTCTTTTATATCTGTTCCACTTTCCATTTACATTTAGAAGAAAAAAATGCCGATGTAATATTAAGATTTAAAAAAAATGTTAATTTATCAACAATTTCATAGTATCATAATATAATAATAATATTTTGATTAAATTATCATTTTAAAATACGTCTAGATAAGCAACTATAAATAGAAAAAAAACTATGTACAATAATCAATATAACATATAACATATATGTTAAACTAATTTACATTGTATTGTTGATAATTATTATAAGTAGATTATAGGATAAGAATATCATACCGATTCTTGTCCATTTGCCTTCCAATCCAGCCTAATACCCCCTAGTCCCTTCTGTATCCTTTTCTGTATGATACTGCATCGTATCTCATCCCGAAGCTGAGTCCCTTGATTGAGGCAGGGATCCGAAACATCTCCCTGTGTTAGGTAATCTTCCCCCGACATCAGAGACTGATTGGCGAACGATCCCGTATCCGAGTCCGATGACGATGTCGAAGCCGTAGTCGTGAGTCTGCCTGACCACATCAACGAATCGGTCGATGTCGTCATGTTCGCTGCAATTTCGGTGTCTGAACATGAGATGAAAACACAAATGTAGATTAGATGCTGAGTATGGGGTGAAGAACGCAGAATTAAGAGAAAAAGGAGAATACATATATGGTCCTTTAATTACATCGTGAAAGAAACTTTATAGAAGTAATTGGGAAAGGTTGATTATGTAGTATATGTGTATACTGTGAGGATTTCGAATCCTACAAACTGACCCATTATTGCTACTACTCACATGCATTGCATACTTAAAGACGGGTATACAGGACTACACACACAAAATTCCGTTGGCAATCAAGTGATTTCCTTTATCATATTAACAAAAAGAAAACGTCAAATTATCGCTACAGTTCTCTCCGAATGTTAGGAGTGTTGGTAAAGCATTATAAAACAATCTGTCCTGGAGGGAGGGGGTGTCAGTGACGTGGCTACGGGGGTGCACATGAGAAATAGAAATATGATAAAGAAAGGAAAGGGGAAAACGGACGTGCATAACAATGCGTGGTAGGAATGTAACTGCTCCTCTTCCAGCCGGACCCCTCCGACACCCCCCCCCCTCCTCCCAGGGCTGGAATCATGGTAGTCTTTATTAAGATGAGCAATTCATGATCGTTACATACAAGGAACAGATTATCAAAGTGATAACTAATGTGATGCAAACCAGTTTAAGCGATGTTAAACATGTTAACAGAGTTTACGATTGCAGCTATCCTTAAATCTGTTATTTACAAAAAACAACAAGGCACACTTAATATTTTCCTTAGCCACCTAACTGAAGATCACTAACTAATTGAATCACTAAACTCACTAAATGAAAATTCTTTCAATTGATGAACATCACTCAATGAATAAAACTGCACTATTCATCCCCCAACACAATGATAGTTTACCTTTTCAAAGGAGAAAACTTTAACATGGTGAAAAAAGGACCTTTACCAATTTTTGTCATCACGACGTTATAACTTCCTTCAGCTACTTCCAATCGGTCACTATTCTGAAAGTTTAAAGGTTTATCATACGCTATTATTTCCTTCTCCACTTCCTACGATACCACCTAAAATGAATCATTTTGCTTCATAATAGCTTCATAAATCAACCGAAATATTTGTAGGGAATCAAAACCAATAATATTAGAGGCAGAAGTATGGTAATGAGTCACATTTTGGGGTATATATCAGATTCTATTTATAACACTGTCAACATTGATGAATAATTTGTAAACCTATCGGCGAGAGCTTTACAAGTTTACACGTGGTTTTCTTGTAAATCAATTTAAAAAAAAAGTGGAGGTCATATCGGTTACAGTACAAATATTAATGTATGAGTAAATGTGGCAATGAACTTGCAATAAGTGCTCTTTTTGATTCGTTTTATCATTCATGATGCTGAAAGAACGGCTTTTCTTGGGGGTAGGGTGATCGCTTATAAGGCAGAGAAAGTTGGTCTCCTTAAAAACTGCAACATTTTGGAATAGATTTATGCACAATGTAGCCTATGTGTCACCAGAAGGTAAGATCATTAAAATAAGGAGATAATACTATATTGAGCATATATATCAAACGAAATGACGCATTAACGAGCCGAAAGTGCATTAAGCTGAAATATGACCAGATATAATATTCCTAAAACAAGACAAACATATTTGACCCCTTTGAAAACCAACTTAAGTTGAAAGGGTAATCGACCCCACATGTGGAAATAAATAATAAATAATAAAACAAACAAACAAACAAACAAACAAATAGATTTAAAAACTTTGCTTAAAATAGTCCAATGGATTACTATAGATCCACCCGAGATATTAGATTTAGCTGTTCATTTGTGCATCACCCTAGACGACATACAAACAAATTTTACTCTTATAAATAACTATGATAACTTTATCAGCATTTAACAAAATAACCTCATTACAATATGGAATTGACATCACGGAATGACCATGGCCCGGAAAAGTACGAATAGCCGGTAGATAATGTCCGTTTAGAATTACTCGGAATATCTATTGTATTTTTATATTCTGTGGTCTATGGTATCCGTCAGAGGTCAAAGTATTTTATGACATATTTGATGAAATGAGCAATAGATAAAAAAGTATCTGTCCAGGACAAAGGGCTCTTATTAAAGTTCAAATCAATAGGTATTTACATATCCTTTACCACAGGAGTGGCCAACCTTTTAAAACTTGCGGGCCACAGCTAACGATTGGCATAACTTGGCGGGCCGTAGGTTCTTCTCCCCCAACACACTCATGCAATACGTGTACGTAAATACCTGCAATTTTGCAAACATATTTCTCGATTTACAACATTTGTATAATTATTTACAAACGTTAATTACTGCGTGCGGAAATTACAAACTGAAATTAACACGGCGAGTGATGTTAATATCGTTACCTGATGACATGTAATGAGAGAGAATTTGAGAAGTTTTGTATGAACCACGTAACGAATCAATATGTTGTGAATGATGAAAACAAATTATGGAAATAGAGATAGCTGTAAGTAAATGTTTTACCCTATTTCATCGCTGCTATGCGGGCCGCATTTCATTTATGAGCTTTTTTATAATTATTTTGTCAATGCTCCGCGGGCCGTACCAGAAGAGCTCGCGGGCCGCAGGTTGGCCACCCATGCTTTACCACTAAACATTTACCATGAACACACTTTTAAAATAGATAGTGGACTCTAAATCTATACACAAAATTTACACCCTTTTCATGAGATACCATATAAATTTTAGGAAATTACGTAATAAAACGAGCTCATGTTGTTGTGCCCATATTTGGAGACGTTATAATGTACATGCCTTATAGATATCACGTGAACATAATCACTTTTATATAAATGGGAAGTATCATTTCTTAATATGAAATACAGCAAACACACTGTGAATATATTAAAATATAAATAAGTGCAAACATAACAAAAGTACTTACCGACAAGAGAATCAATTTCCAAAGCTCCTTGGAAGCGCATAGAGACGTTATAATGTGAAATGCGCTATACAAGAACCGAATGTTATTATTATTATTATACTTGTAGAAATCCAGTTTGACGAAAAACGAATAAAAAAGGTCACTCTTTGTTTATCACAATTGTCAAAGTCACAAAGCAAATAAACTCCGACTCTCCCGATGCGCTAATCATTCAATGTGCCCAAATCGACCAGTTCAGTTGGTGAAGGCCTCAATATTCATGTATATAGGCGTTTGTTAAATACTAGATACAGGTAAGTCAGCCTGTGGTAGGTATGTGGAACGGTGCTCTGCTTGACAAGTGACTATTGTATTTTGCGCTATAGCCCTGATAACCCTGTCATAATGGCATATGATTTCCGATGTCTCTTCTGAAGTGAACGGTGTTGTTTTGCCTTTTGGTGGAAATACCGGATCTGAGTCCAAGTAAAATAGTTCCGATCTATGATGTGGACCAGTGCACACTAGGAAACACAACGGAACTACAATGAGTTAACAGGACCTTGTGAGAAAAAAGGGTGCGTGTAATTTAGGATTTAACCTAGAGGGAAATAACATTGTTGTCAAGAGAGCACACCTCGCATATTTAAAGATTAGTGGAAGTAAGGAACCATTGGGAATCCTTGATATATATTGATTTCATTTATGAAAATACTCACAGAGCTGGAACCTGGATTTTTAATTGCACCCCGTAGATTCCCCACAAAAACCCTGCAAACAAATAGCAAACAAGACTAACAAAAGTGTGAAAGGGATCCGGTAACTTTGTCTCAGATTCCGAAACAAAATCCTGGATTTAGCTCATGCTGCAATGATAATTATCAACCTTTAGGTCAGTCAGGAACCCCATGACTTTGACAAGCCGATTGCCTGTCTGATTATCAAGATATTTATAATTGGAAATCGAAACCAAAGTTTGCGTTTTCCTAACGGTTTTCATAACACTACAGTCTATTGGGGAAAACGTGTATGGTAAAAATGGTCACTCAAAGATTTTTACTTCTTTGAGGCACTTCTTGATCATTTTGAAGTGCAATTTTTTTCAGGGCTTCAATATTACACCATATCACAGACACTGATAACAGGTAGGGCCGTGCATCTCAGATTTAACATTGTTAAACGATGCCTTTAACGAGAGTTCAAACTAAGGTTGATGACGAACTTCAGACACATAAATATAAAATAGGTAGGCCTGGATAGAAAATGTGTTTTGAAGGTATGAAATTATACTTTAAATTAAATGATTCTGTTTTTTTTCTTGGGGGGGGGGGGGTGTAGAAGTAGACAACCCTCATTAGGTAAGGCAAATTTGGATACGTAATTTTTCTTTCAAATGGCGCATTTTTGTTTCCTTCATAAAATTAATGTTTCCGACTGTTTGTGAAATATTAAAGCAGAAAAATGAAACTGAAAACTGAAAGTTGATTTTGTTATCATCATGATCATGGTTATGAATATCCAATATCCAGCATAATATAGCCCTGAAACAAATAGTGAGGCACCCTCTGGATAAATTATTTCCTAAGACACAACCCTTCTCCCCTTGAAGACCTAAAAAGTAAATTACCTTATAATAATACCAACACATTAACTTTGTATATAATATAGGACTGTACGTGAGGACAATGGGTGGTATTCCGATAGCGCGTACTAAGTTAAGCCTGGCTTAACTAGTTCACACTTTTATGGAGTGCCTGTTGCCAACTCATTTACCCAGGACAGATTATTTTAATCCTGCAATGAAAAGTGTCCAAAATGTTAATTTTGCAATGAACTGGGAAGAAAAAGATAATATGAGTATGAACCAATTTTCAATAAAGTCTTTGGTAGATTATGTTTGTCATGAATATTGAAGGAGGAAGATGAAACCTAGCATTCCATAGAAGTGTGAACTAAAATTCTTGTTTAGTCTAGACTTAGTCCCGGCTTAACTTATGAGAATACCACCCAATGCCTCCCCAGCTCTTCTAAGGATATAAAATTATGTATATTGAAGATTATGTTATTTTAAAGTTTAGGAAAATGTGTTTATTTTGGTCCGCGGTGTCAGAGAATGTCACGCGCCCCCACGCGCCGTAATTTATGACCGCGAATCCTTCAGCCGCGGACCAAAATAAACACATTTTCCGGGGCAATGTGGCAAGGAAAATCGGCTCTAACATAATAATAGACAGAAGATGGCAGCCAAATCTGGTATCAACTTAAAGCTTAGACATTAGAGAGAATGGTGGTAATAAAATTAAAATGGAAATCCCTAGAAATCTAAACATTTCCTCTGGCTTTTTCTTATGGCTACCAAGTCAAAGAATTGTTAATTATAATTCACGAAATGTTCAAAAATATTCTCAATTTAATTGTAAAACTAATCGATTTAAAAATAGCCCTATTCCCTATTTTATTCGCATCTTAAATGATTATTATTCATAAAAGTAGCCTAGATGCATGTTGTATTTTTTAATGATGTTTAATGATGCTGCCTATCATACCAATGAATGTATCTAGTATACTTATCCTTTTATATGTGATTTATATTTGATGTTTACATGTATTATGCTGTATTTTAATCACCATGATGTATTTTACCTTGTAAATGACCATGCAATTCAGCTTCGGCTGCCAGAATGTCATCTTGAATAAACCCTTATTGAATTGAATTGAATTGAATTGAAACATGGATAATTAGTCCATTTTTCAGTGAATTACTCTATAATATATTAGGAAGATTGTGTTTCTATCCATTTTTAACCCATTCATGCAGTGAAATGAACTATCAGGAATATGTGAGAGCAATTTCATATGAATAACTTAAAAACTTAATGTTAAATTGAACAATTTATAAAATAAGTCACTTTTGCACTTAAACTGTGAATATATGTAGAATTTTGCTGCTTGAAGGAGTAAATTTATACCCTTATTGTGCATACCGGAATTAGATATTTTACCGAGGTTTTCTTCAATGTATTATCTTTCAACTGGGCAAGAAAAACAAAAAGAAGGAAAAAAATCCCCAAAAATGACTTTTGGCGCACTTTGATTCCTCCCTGGCCCACTGTGCGCCGGCTGGATCTGCCCCTGGAGCGGGGACAGGAACAATAGGCCATCTTCGTAATGTAATTAAATTTAAAGTATAAATCTTTGTTAAGTGCCTCTTTACAAATTATTTCATTCACCTGTTACGAATAATTGTATTCAAATAGTAAGAATGCGAATTGGATACATTCCGTGTTGTTAAGTATATAGGACAAAACATAAAGATGACCTATTTGGGCACCGGTCTTACTCGGATAATGAAATGCGAATTTAAAAGGTTACCGATTGAACTTGGTGCCACTGGAACTGGCCGCAAAGTGACTAATCATATAGCTTGGTTTGCTGATCAGTGATGATATCTATAGTATTTGTTTGTGGTTTAACTCGTGTTTGTCAATGGTTCGTATCGGGTTATGGATTTTATCTTTATTATAAGAATGTGTGTGTAAACCACCTCCTTTTCTCTTATTGGTTTATTCAAGCTGAAATTTAAAACGGCAGAATTCCAAGCTGAGATATTTCACATATCAATACTCTCCTGGATACAGAAAGTGTTATTTCACGTTATTATCAAATTTGTAATAAATTCCGAGAGATTCTATATTTCTCCTCTCAAACCATGAAATATGATAAATTCGTTATTTTATTTTTTAAAATAATTAATAACAATAGTTATTTAAGTCATACAGTAGCATTAATAAACAGCATGACTGCTGTCCATTCAGACACAATCATTGTCAAATCTAGAAAATTCCTGTTTTTGATTATGCCATCCGTCCCTCAATCATCATTTATCCCATGTCTTCATACGAATGCATGAGCGACAAGGGGATATTTAATGGGAGAGGATGGTAGGTGACAGCGGCGGAGGGGGTGCGATATAGTAGGGGTTTATCCAAGAAAGGAACCGTTATTTTGGGAATGTTACCGGCCCCTCCCAAATTCTGTCAAGGGGGGGGGGTATAAGAACAGATACCCACCTCATAACCCCCCCCAACCTGGAATATGCTTTGGAAGGGGTGTGTAAGGATGAAAATAACAAATACAAATATTCCCGATTCTTTTTCTCTCTCTCCTCTGTCATTCTGTTCACTCCCCTCCGATTTTTATTTTCTTATTTTTTATTCTCAGTCGATGCAGCTGATATGGCTCCCGAACCCGCCGACGACCAGGAGTGACTCCAACTTCTCAAAATGTTATGAAAATCAAGATGATCAATAACTCTCAAACTTGATGACTTTTTTAATCACAACTAATACTATTGGAAAATTATGATTAACTATTTTCTATCGGCACAACTTGGTATACGTACCCCACCCCCTTGACGGCCCCTCCCTTTGTAATTCCCCTTGGACTGTTATTTAAACGTCCATACATGACTGGGGTTTATTTTCATATATTTCTAGTTGGCATTGTTATGGCCTTGGCTCAATGTCCGTCGAGTTATATAGGAAACTCGTGTAATTGTCCAGAGTAAGTCCGATAATGCAATATTTCCGCTTAGAAAACGGACCACATCCATCTTAAAGTTATGTTTATAACAATGGGATGTCATTCAAGGATAAAACGAATCGGACAAACAAGATATCCCTTCTCTAATTACGTTCAAAGTACAAGGCGTCCGACCTGTTTCTTAAATTGACTGTAATGACAGAACGCTACGGTTGTGTGATAACTGATAAATAACGTTTCCTATTGGTTAAGTGGTGCATCGTTTCTAACTTACAAATATTTCAACTAAATACACTTAAAGGCATCGTTTAACAATGTTAAATCTGAGATGCATGGCCCTACGTGTTATCAGTGTTTGTGATATGGTGTAAAATGGAAGCCCTATAATTGCGCTTCAAAATGATCATGAAGTGCCTCAATAACAAACTCTTTGAGTGACCGGTTTAACCATACTCATTTTCCCCAATAGACAGTAGAGTGTTAAAAACCGTTAGGAAAACGAAAAATGAAATTTCGATTTCCAATCATAAATATCTTGATAATCAGACAGTCGATCGGCTTGTAAAGTCATGGGATCCCTGACTGACCTAAAGGTTTATAATTATGATTGCAGCATGAGCTAAATCCAGGATTTTGTTTCAGAATCTGAGGCAATGATAACAAGATATTGCGAATCTGACATTTTCGTTCGAGAGTAAACAAGAAGGAATAAAGACCATTTGGGTGGAGGTATAATGCTGTTATAGTGTGGCCATATTACTGCATTTTTATAATTTGGCGTTTATTTTTGTATTAAATTTGTAGGGAAACCAAGAAGCATTCATAGTCAATGAGACGTGTGGTATGATTTGGAAGAATTATATGTTTATCCTCCTCAACGATGGTTGGAACTTATAGAGTAAATAGTAAAATGAAAAGAAAAAAGAGGTAAAATAATTTCCCGTCTTCTTTTGATTTCACTTTAGAGCAATCGCTATGGTGATATCAACAATAGAGAGAGAGAGAGAGAGTGAGAGGGAGAGAGAGAGAGAGAGAAGAGGAGAGAGAGGGGAGGGAGAGAGGGAGAGAGAGAGAGGGAGAGGAGAGAGAGAGAAAGAAAAAGAGAAAAAGAAAAAGAGAAAAAGAGAGAGACCTGGCGCGAAGTGGGGGGGGGGGGATTGGTTTGAGTGCTAATTCTAAGACTGATATTATTTATCCCGATTATTGTTGAAATATCAATTTAGTCATGTTGACATTCAAGAGACACAAAGAAAAATCATCTCATTTCCTCGGATTTCCTGACCTCCCACATATCAATTTTTCGCCCATGAGTCGCGAGGAAACTCTCCCATCATTTGGTTTATCCACACCCTTCCCTTTGCCCGACATATTCCTTTTCGTGTCATGTTTGGTTAGAGAGCGCGGGAAAAGACAGTCCCAACAGGCATATCATCGTCTGGCCAGGCAAAGGGTGGGCGTGCATTAGACACCACTATGCACACTGATGGCATTCTCTTCGTGTTAACTATCAGGCCATACTTGATATTCAAGTCCAGGATCTGGTCCCTGGGGGCACAGGGGTCTCGTCCCCCACCAAAAAGAAGGGAAAAAAGTGAGAAAGGAGGAAGAAGAAGGCTGCTGATTTTGTTTGTTTGTTGTTTTGGCATGTCAGAGAATATTTTATTCAAAACAGCACACATACAAATCTGATGACCTTTCTTTTTGCTTGTCAAAATAAATTCGGAATTTTGCCCCCTCCCCGCCAACCCTGCCAGAGAATCTTGGAACTGTCGCTGAATTTGTTTGTTGAAATAGATCCCTGACATGGTATAATCGTAAAAATGGTAATACCATAAAAGTAAATGAAAATAGAACACAAGTACAACGCATCAACCAATTTGAACAACAAAACAAATAGAAATAAAAAACTAATTATCTTTGTCAATCGTTTATTGAAATAACATCTCGACATGCTAGAATTATCATCGAAGGCGAATAGAAAATCAGCGAAGAATGTGTCAAAAGATAAGAAAAAACAAGGACAATAATATTTAAAAAATCAAATGAAGTAAATACAATTCAAATTAAATGATGAAAATCGTTTATATTCTCATTGTATCCTGGCATACGTAATATGATATTCATCAAAAACGATCCATAAAAGAATAACAATAACTATATGGACCAAGTGCGCGTGAATGAGTTTGCGAGGGTGGGGTGGAGATGGCATTCATTAAGGTTTGGGCATTGATTAAAGAAAACCTCAAGGAAAATGTATTTAAAAATGTACAAAGGCATATTCAAAAGTGCATACAATCATAATAATATCGATTAAACAGAAAGGCGTCATAAGATATGTGGTATCAGCCCAAAATATGATATCTTAACCCATTGCCTACTGGTACATGGTGGCTCCTGTATTAAAGCCTATGGCCAGTGGCGTAATGAACAAAAAAGTTTGGGGCTGGCAGACAAAAATCCGCATCACCCAATCTTACATGCAGCTAGGCCCCGCTGAACGTTTTTCAAAGGGGATTGGGGGTAAAGTATTTACGATCATGCAGGTAGAGCGTAGTGTAAATTGGCGTGGGGTCTAGGGGCATTTAGTTACGGTCCAGATGAGCATATTTTGATACCTTTTTCATGACACTGGCAGGTCACTAATTGGCGTGGGGTCCAGGGGGCTGAGCCCCCTGAAACTCAGGGATTTGAGGCATTTTATAACGGTCAGATGAGCATATTTTGATACCCTATTTGTGACACTGGCAGGTCACTAATTGGCGTTGGGTCCAGGGGGCGGAGCCCCGGAAGCTCAGGGTTTAGGGGCTTAGGCCCCCTGGTGGGGTCGAGGGGGCGGAGCCTCCGGAAGCTGAGGGTTTTAGGCATTTAATTACGGTCAGATGAGCATATTTTGATACCCTATTTGTGACACTGGCAGGTCACTTATTGGCGTGGGGTCCAGGGGGCGGAGCCCCCGGAAGCTCAGGGTTTTAGGCAATAAATTACTGTCAGATGAGTATCCAGGGACCTGACTTAGGGCCATTGGTTGGGTCCAGGGACAGAGCCCCTGGAAGCTCAGGGGTTTTAGGCGTTTAATTACGGTCAGATTATCATATTTTGATACCTTATTTGTGACAGTGGCAGGACACTAATTGGCGTGGGTCCAGGGGGCGGGGTCCAGGGGCGGAGCCCCAGAAGCTCAGGGGTTTAAGGCATTTTATAACGGTCAGATAAGCATTCAGGGGCCCGCCTTAGGGCCCTAGGTGGGTCCAGAGGGCAGAGCCCCTGGAGGCTCAGGGTTTTAGACGTTCAATTACGGTCAGATGAGCATATTTTGATATCTTATTTGGGACACTGGCAGGACACTAATTGGCGTGGGGTCCAGGGGGCGGAGCCCCTAGAAGCTCAGGGTTTCATGCATTTTATAACGGTCAGATAAGCATTCATTCAGGGGCCCGCCTTAAGGCCCCTGGTGGGTTCGAGGGGGCAGAGCCTTCGGAAGTTCAGGGGTGTTAGGCATTTAATTACGGTCAGATTAGCATTTTTAATACCTTATTTGTGACACTGGCAGGACACTAATTGGCGTGGGGTCCAGTTGCGGAGCCCCCAGAAGCTCGGGGTTTTAGGCATTAAATTACCGTTAGATGAGCATCCAGGGGCCTGCCTTAGGGCCCTAGGTGGAATCCAGGGGACAGAGCCCCCGGAAGCTCAGGGTTTTAGGCATTTTATAACGGTCAGATAAGCATTCAGGGGCCCGCCTTAAGGCCCCTGGTGGGTTCGAGGGGCTGAGCCACGGAAGTTCTGGGGTTTTAGGCATTTAATTACGGTCAGATAAGCATATTTTGATACCTCATTATTTTGTGTCACTGGCAGGTCACTATTCTTTCTTTCTTTCTCTCTTTCTTTCTATTTCTCTTTAGCAGGGGCGGATCTAGCTTTTTGCTAAGGCAGGGGGGCAGTTTGACCAAATGACAATGCGGAGCATCGTCCACGAGCCGCGTAGCGGCGAGGCGATTTTGGGGGCTATTTTGAACCCCGGCCCGTAAGCGATGTTTTCCTGGCATCTACTAACACAATGGAGACCACAAAAAGCAGTGCTTGATAACGTCTTTTTAAATCAAGTAACAGCTAAAACAATTTGACCCAATGACGATGCGGAGCATCGTCCACGAGCCGCGTAGCGGCGAGGCGATTTTTTTTTTTTTTTTTGGGGGGCTATTTTGAACCCTCGTAAGTGATGTTTTCCTGGCATCTACTAACACAATGGAGACCACAAAAAGCAGTGCTTGATAACGTCTTTTTAATCAAGTAACAGCTAAAACAATTTGACCCAATGACGATGCGGAGCATCGTCTACAAGCCGCGTAGCGGCGAGGCGATTTTGGGGCTATTTCGAACACCATAATTGATGCGGAGCATCATCCGCGAGCCGCGTAGCGGCGAGGCGAATTGGGGGCTATTTTGAACCCTCGTAAGTGATGTTTTCCTGGCATCTACTAACACAATGGAGACCATAAAGCAGTGCACGATAACGTCTTTGAAAATCAAGTAACAGTTTAAACAGTTTGACCCAATGACGATGTAGAGCATCGTTTACGAGCCGCCCAGCGGCGAGGCGATTTGGGGGCTATTTTGAACCCCTGGCCCGTAAGTGATGTTTTCCTGGCATCTACTAACACATTGGAGACCATAAAAGCAGTGCATGATAACGTCTTGTTAAATCAAGTAACAGTTTAATACACAGTTATATCCAGAGTTATCATGTGTTTGGTTAAGTTACCAGATGAGTTGAATATCTTCTCACAATATTTGCACTTGAAAGGTTTCTCTCCAGTGTGCGTTCTTTCTTTCTTTTTTCCCCTTTTTTGGGCGGCCCAAGGGGTTAACCCCTAAACCCCCGTAGATCCGCGCCTGTTTAGTATACTGTTTTCCAAAAAGTGGGGGCGGAGCCCCGTCGTTCTGCGGGCCCTGCTATGTAAACCTCTAAATAAGCATATTTCTTGCCTGACTGTAAATTTAGGAATTTGTAATTTTCCAACAAACGCATAAAAAGTATAATTTAATAAAAAGTGAGGAAAAATCTCGGATTATTATGTCATTTCAGCAACATTTGTAAATCACCGGTATCGAATTAGAAATGATCCACGTTTGAATTTTATTGTGACACTGGCAGGACACTAATTGCCCCCATCAGTACGCCTGTGGCCCCCAAACTACACCTTGTTGGCGGGAAAATCGCAAATGACCTCCCTACCTATCTTCTTTCTCTCTTTCTTTCCTTACCTTTTCCTCCCCTTCCCTTTCCCTTCCCTTCCTTCTCTCTCTTTTAGGTTTGCTAGGGAGGCAAGGGCCTTTCGCCCCGATCCACATGTTGTTGGCGGGATTAAACGCAACTGATCTCCCTTCTTTTCACCCTTTCTTTTCTTCTTCCTCTTTTTTGTTCACTTTTAGCTCTCCTCTTTCCTTTTCCCTTCTCTCTTTTTTGGCGGCGGCGGGGTGAGAGGCAAGGGCCTTTGGCCCCCTCCCGCCGATCCACAACTTGTTGGCGGGAAAATTGCAACTGATATCCCCTTTTCTTTTTTTCTTTCTTTTTTCCTTCCCTTTATCTCCTCTTTTCCTTTTTCCTTCTCTCTCTCTCTCTTTTTTCTTTTTCTTTGCGGGGGCAAGGCCCCTCGCCCCCTGGATCCGCACCTGTGGAACATTCCCTCCGGAAATGACCCTCCTCGCCGCATCCAAAACAAACCCTGAGCGCAGGCGACTGCGCATTCCCCCGCGTACCGCCTAGAGCTGCCGCGATATAAGCTCTACTCTAGGCCGGACATACGGGTATCCAGACTTTTCGCTAAACTGGATATACGGTTATCTACTAGTACTAGTATTACTGTTAGTGGACACCAAGGCCCATATAAAAAAAAAGAACATTTTGCTCTTCCTGGCTATTTGGGAATGTGTCAGTTTGCAACAGAAATGGAGAACCGCGCATTTTGTTGAAAATCATGTGATATATCACGAACATTTATAAATCACTTGTATGGAATTGAAAATAAGTCATGGTTTAATTTTATTTGGGGGCTAGCGCCCCAAGCCCCACCAGTACGCCAGTGCCTATGGCAATGTGAGAATTCAGTAGTTAATTGGTTAATGTGTAACAGTTATGATCCCTAATAATTATCGAAATAATTGGAAGCCGGATGGTCAATTTTGTGCTACCATTGTGTTTTATTCATCGTCACTTCCAAACGTTATCCATTTTTTTTATCCGCAGGAGAATTATGGTCTGCATAATCCCGTCTCGCTATATTTGAAAGATAATTACAATTTTACATGTTCTACATTGTCTGCAGTAGCACTACCTGAGGCAGTCTCATCACAAAGGCTAACTAGCACCTTGGATAATTGCATTGACCAACAGGTGATTGACGATGAGTAATGGTAAAGAGCCTGATTTGAGTAACTCGTGAGTAATTAGGTCTGCTGGACACATGAGCATCATTAAACATGTCAACCATTACATGACACGGAGTATGTTAATAGAAAGTGTTTTATTCAACTTTCTGAAGAGCTTTTGAATTTCACTTGTTGAATATTTCCCCTATCCACATTGATTTACATAGATTCCTACTGTATTCATATTTATACATCTCACTCCCAGATCCTAATCAAATGATTGGTCATGCGCGGTCACGTGTGATTCGTTTACTGAGCCTATTGCACGCTTTTTCATGAAAAAGCGTGTTAGATGATCAAGCATTAACATGGCTTTCTCCACTCACACTCCACCTCTCACACCCCTCTCTGCCTGTCTGTCTCAGTCTGTCCCTCTCTGTGTGTGTCTCACGCTCTCTTTCTTCCTTCCTCTCTCCTCGTCTCTCTTTCTCTCTTTCTCTCTCTGTCTCTCTCTCTGTCTCTCTCTCTGTCTCTCCCCTTCCCATCCATTCCCTCTCGTTTGTTTGATGCACAAAATATTCACAAGTGGGTTCATCTCATAACAATCACTGTGATACAATCGTACATTTTGCATCTGCACTTTTCGTACAAATACATTTGAGACAATGGGGTATCTTTGATATAATATTAATGGAGATAATAAAAAACAAAAGATAAAGGAAATGGAGAGAAAGCATTGAACTTAAAAACACAGCACTTGGCATAAATTGTACGTGACTTTGTCTTTAGCCATTTTAAGTAGAATTCACCCTTTCATCGTTCGTCTCAATATAAAAAATTAAATAGAGCCATAGCCAATAATGACTTCTAAATCCTCACCATCTGCTCGCTGTACATAGAACATTACTGCTCTACAAACCCTCAGTCCCGTTTCATAAAACTTGTTATCAATGACATGTTGCAATATATTTTGTTATAAGCTACTGAAATAAAGGCATTTGATTGGCTGAGAGCAAATTGATCACAGAATTTAAACGTTCATTATTGATAGCAAGTTTTATGAAACAGGATCCTGCAGACTTCTAAATGCCCCTATCCTCCATATAAAACATGCAGTCCTGAGTCCAACGGGTCATTGGTCCTACCTGCCTTTGGTAGTACCGTATGTCCAAACTGGTCCGATTGACACCTAAACCTAGCTACAACCCTTATTCTAATTAGCTCTATGTTTATCTAGGCATAATAGGATAAATTGTACTAAAACTAGTAAGACGTCCAATCAGTCCTATGACGCATCACCCCTATTGACGTATATAGGACTAATGGGAATATATTGAAAAGTAAAACTGTACAATTCGCTCTGACCAGTAATATAAGACTTAGGATCAAACAAGGGACGTACATGACTGTATGTGACATATATATGTGGTGTAGAATCAATGAGGTGTAGTATTAAACCAAAACCAATGTGACTATTAAAGAGAGAGAGAGAGAGAGAGAGAGAGGGGGAAGAGATGCCTCATCATCCCTTTAAACCAACAACTAATCTTAGACAAACGGTATATCAGTGTCTGTCCTGTCCAACGTATATACTTCTCTCTGCATATTTCAAGTGGTTAGAAATACGACGTTGTGTTTCTGCCATCTCATATTTTCATGATCGAGCATTTAATAGATGATATTAGATGATAATTGAGAAGAAATAAAAACGTGTTCAACAAGATATTCTTTTTCCTGATGTTGATGTTATCATCTTGTATCATGAAGTGAACATAAACAACAGAGCGGCACAGTATCGCTCCCTTTTAAAGTACTGCCATTGTATTCACGGTTTTCTAGTAACAAATGCAATTATTACACGTTCTTATTTCCCGCCACATGTGCAAATTCAATAATAGCGGTCAATCTTAAAGGAACTGCCTACTTTTAATTTCCAAGAGGTTTTGTGGAAAGTCTCCACGGGTCTTGTGCAGGTCGACGTCATATTGATGATATCCGTTATTCAGATGCTTGGTGAGTGTGATGAGAAGCTTCCGCGTGAAACCAACTTACAGGGGTAAGGGGGGGGAGGGAGAGAGAGAGACGGAGAGACAGAGAAAGAGAAGACGAGGGGAGTGAGAAAATGGGTAGAAGGAAGGGGCAAGAGGGGGAGATGAAGAGAGAGAGAGAGAGATAGTGAGGCAAGACAATGGAAGATTGGGAGGGGGCGGCAGGAGAGAAAGTGTCGAAGCAAGTGAGACAGAGAGACAGAAAGAGAGAGACAGAAAGAGAGATAGTGAGAGAGAGAGAGAGAGGGGGGAGGGGGGGGGGGAGAGAGAAGGGAGTGGGGTTAAAGGGAGGGTGGTGCGCGAGCGTGCGAAGGTTGGGTGAGCGAACGCGCCGGTATGATCATTTGCGCGACGCGGCGCTGATGTTGTACGCTACCTATCGAGAGAGTGTTCACTTCACGCTGAGAATCGGTGCCACTTGTTTGCGATCTAACCGGTAGTCTCACCTGGTCGTTCTGGCTTCCAACCAAGCTCTCACTCGGCTCCTTGTCAGGTGGCTCCTTGTCAGGTGTCTCCTTCAACACAGAAGAGATGTAACTCTGACAACTCATATCGGATTCAGCAGGAGATATTATCTTCATTATTATCTTTCGTTTTCTATCTTTTCGTGACATTCCACGGAAGATAAGCAATCAAGCGATGTTGCAAGCAGTTCCTAGCACCGGGAGTTTTTGCTATTCATGAATTGCTCAGAGCGGGATCGAGACATCTAGACCCTGGACTACTTCATCAAGTTCATGGAATAACAATTGCAATTCAACAGGGGTTCAAGGGATTCTTAATCAACTCGACTGCGAGATAATAGGCCTATGAATTAAAACCATTTTATGTTGAATGTTGATGTAGTGAATTCTGAAGGATTGGTAATATGTGTTTCTGATGCCCATCTTGCGCCATTTGATACTATTTGAAGTTTTTTTTTAATAATCACGAAAGGACGTCATTTTGGAAGAAAAGGGAACAATTAAACATGTGTTGTGACTGTGTGTGCCGCTTGACCAAAGATTGCCACGCCGAAATGGCCAATAACCAGGACAACAACAACGACTCGACGATCCAGTCAACATTTACCCGCCAGAGGATATAGCAGACGACACATTTCGCTGCTGTCTGCCTGTCTCCTAGCGATCGCTTATATCCTTGCCTGCCTGCCCTACCCGGCTGGGGCCATTGGACAGATTCGGTGGGAGTACCACGATTATGCCATGTTACATCAAGAATTGGATGACTTTCGCTTGCGTTGGCCCCAACTGAGCAGAGTGTACACTATCGGAACCAGCGTAAAAGGGCGGGAGATGTATGTGTTGGAAATTAGTGATAATCCCGGAGTCCACGAAGTCGGTAAGTTGTTAATTTCTTAATGACAAATCAGGCCAAAATATAACGACGAACAAAAAAATGGCCCAATGAAAGGAAATTTTATTTACCGGCTACTTTGAATTTTATTTGCCTTTTTGAAACAACGTATCTAGCTAAGCTAAGGTGTATATATAGACATAATTATATAGAGCAAAACTCAACGTAATGCTTTACATTTGATAGCACCCTCATCCCATGGTTCTAAACATAAATAGCAGTATTATGTCCAACATTTACAGTCCAAAATGCAGTTGCAAAGGCATATTGCTCCCCCTATAATTTGATAACATAGGCCTAGTCGTTATTGCGCATAATTATTATGCAGCAAGGTATGTTTTTATTGTGTTCAAGATATTTGTTCCTACTTAAACCATTTCCCAAGTTATGTAATTATTAAATCACACGTAGTTACGTACAGTATAACTTTCAAGTATAGTTTGAAAGAACGTTAGCTGTCATGCTGAGGGGAAAATAAACAAAACCTATAATGTGGGTTGCTCTCTCGATGCACAGATCAGTCTCCTTTGTGGTTTAAAAACATACTTTCTGATTTAATCCTCTCTTGAAAGATGTGACAGGTAAGAACACACACCTGTCTGACATCTGAGCGGCAAAAATCATATCCAAACCGATTAGCTTCATTACCCCGGCTTTCCGCTCTATCTGCAGAAGCACAGTAGCAAGCCCGGGACGAGTGGGGTGAACATCGGTGAAAAGGGATCGAAACTAACCGCCGCACAAGATCAAGGACGATACACTTTATTTATAACTTCCATTATCTCAAGAAACGTGTATCAAAGAAGGGCTTTGAAAAGCGATACCTATAGATCAGGGAAATGTTACGACCCTGCCTTAAAGAGAAGGTTGAGTTCTGGGAAGAGGTGAAAAATAATTTGTGAGCGTTATCATTGTTATTATGCAAGTGTGGAAGAACATCAGAGAAAAAATGTTCCCTGAAAAGCATGGCTCTTCAAATGCCTTAATATTCTAAATATGGCATGTAACAGCAAAAAAATCGGGACGGATTTTTATGCCACATGTTCGTGTAGTCCCATATACATCTTCCTGTGTACAGTGCTTGTAACTTTATCAAGATTCGGCCAAATTTCTTATCATTTTGATGATTCCAGAACCTTGCAGTACACACCAATACTTATATGCTAGATGATCAACCTTTTCTGATCGATTCCACACCGTTTCTTTCACAATGCAATCGCATGACCAGAACTCAACTTTATCTTTAATGGAGAGTTGTATAAGGTTATAGGATTGCGTGACATTTAAAGGATTCTCTAAATATACAAAGCGCAACCTCACCCACATTTTAGATGTTTTGTAGCAAGCCTTGAACAGATGTTTTTGTGATTTTTGACGGAGTTGATGTTTTTCCCTCACCTGTGTAACCAAAATATGGCCTTCAAACTTTTGAGTGAGGTAAATTTTTAGCGGAAAAATTGCTTACTGTATCTGCTATGTGCTCAGTCAACTCATTCATTTATGTAATTTGTAATTCTCTTTAAAAAAAAATTCTTCTAAAGGGTTTTGGTTATCCTTTGCTTACATTATCTATATTTATATATATATTTTTTGGTTCATTTATTCATTTATTTTGTTATGATTTTTTCTAGATTATCGGTATTGGTTAACCTTTGTTTACATTTTCTTTAATTCCATTTTTCTTTGTGTTTGAATTTCGATCTTACCCTCTTTGAAAATCTCCCTCCCTCTGAGTCCCTATTTCTATTTTTCTATTCCTTCAATCTGATTCTTTCCCGTTTCTTTCTATGTTTGTCTTTCTTCCACTCGCTTTAATTCTGTTTCTGCTTCTTGCTCTCTTAGAGTTCTACCTTCCTTTCTTAGTTCTCTCCGTCTGCATGATCTGACTCTTTCCCTTGCCCCCCCCCCAACGTCTAGCCGCCTTACTACCAGGCATCGACCCGAATGTTGTTCGAAGTACAGTTAGATGTTTACCTTTACAGTTCAAAGGGGAACTTCAATTTAACAGCTGACCGATTTCTCAAATAGTTCTGAAATTGGATTTCTAGATCTGAATATATACCACACCACCTAACCCTTTTTTTAATAACTAGGTATAATACAGGTTTTCAAAGGTAAATACAAATCTCTTATTTCCTGGGGATTTTGTAGCACGTCCTCGGTGTTTTTATTCTTTCTTATCAAATATGATTGCTTATTGTTATTAGATAACCAACCTTATTGACCGTTTCCTCTTTTTATTTCGAAACTACACAAAAGAATCGTTTAGAATAGGCTCTCTTTTAATTTGTCAATGTTTTTCTCAATGAAAATAATAACTACAATATTCCTTGTGGTGCTCCCTCCCCTATCTTTCCCCTTATCTCACCTTCTCTCTTTCTCTTTCTCTCTATCTCTGTCTCTTATTCTCACTCCCCTCTTTCTATCTCCCATTCTCCTCTTTCTCTCTCCCATTCCCCCTTTCTCTTTCTCCCTCTTTCTCTTTTTCCCTCTCTCGATTATCTTCTTTAAAATGATGATTATACTTGCGCCATACACGACATGGTTATAATGACAGCTAATCTCCCATGCAAACGTGCCCAATTTGCCTCGTTATGAACGCTCAGTGCTTAAAGGATTCAATTTTGAAGCATTTGAGAAGGATTTTAAGAGTGGCTTTGTGCGATTTTCTTTTGAAATTATTTAGATGGAGGAAATCGTTGAAATATGATATTGGTGACTAGCGACTTCTCCTGTATAAACCTTGAGTGCTCGTGGCTATAGTGAACAAGACTCTTTTGCTCAAACTTTCACTCATTCGTTTCTCTCATTTTTCTGCTTGTATTAAAATCAACTTAATATAAAGGTGTACTTCTCCTTAAATGATGCAGCGTTGAAGCATTTGAGAGTGATTTTGAGAGTGGCTTTGTGCGCTTTTCCTTTGAAATTATTTAGATGAAGGAAATCGTTGAAATATGATATTGGTGACTAGCGACTTTTCCTGTGTAAACCTTGAGCAATAGTGGCCATAGTGAGCAGTACTCTCTTGCTCTTTCTACCTTTCCGTGAAAGTAGGTTAAGAACAAAACTCAATCCTCATATACTTTAACCCAATTGAGACGCGGTCGATCATCAAGTTACATGGGTTTTATTAGGGATTTAAACCCGATAATGACGTTCATTTGTCACCATGAGCTTAACACATTCAAACCCTGGTGAGAGTTGTACGAGAAATACAAGATTTCCTTCTCGAGGAATTCGATCCCATCCTAGGTATTAAACGTTAAAGGTGATGTCTTGCCATTACATATAGAACAGAGATTCAGAAGACTGAAGACATATAAAAGAACCTCCAATACTCATGGTATATAGGGGAATCGTAAATACAAAATGTTTATCTCATACTGACAATTCCTGAGAAGAATAGGATGAATATTAAATTATTTTTGGTTGAATAAATTTCTGTTTTGTGCTAACAATTACTTTTTGCATTAAAGACAGATCGCTTAAAGAAAAGGCCCCAAAACTCTAGACCTATAACGTTGTAAACCACGTTTGCAGGGGCACTATTTGAGGAGGGGGGGGGGGCGGGGAGTCCTCCTATTTATGGAATTAATCTGATTAAAACATTGCTGCCTTCTTAAGAACGATGGACAACACTGCAGCCGTTCTAATATTGAATCACAGTAAAGGAAAACAAAAGCAAATACATGTAAATTATTATGTTTGCCTAATTGATTGATTGATTTATATCATTTTCTGAGTATGAAAAAATAATATATAGATAATAGCATAATATGATGATATGACAAAACAACTTCCGAAGGAACACCCCGATCAGCTGTGCCTAATTGAAACAGGAATTTTAGTTTTTACTAAACACACAATATTTCTACAATTTGTTACACAGGGAATTCCCGAGGCGAGTAGGAATACGATATACCCGTTAAATACGAAGCCCGATTTAGATATCCTTTCACCAGCCTTTGCTTTCCATCGAGTGCCATTATATAGGGTGGAAGGTATTTCTTAAAGAGAAAGTTGAGTTCTGGGAAGAGATGACTAATAATTTGTGAGCATTATCATTGTTATTATGCAAGTGTAGAAGAACATCAGATAAAAAATGTTCCCTGGAAAGCATGGCTCTTCAAATGCCTTAATATTCTAAATATGGCATATAACAGCATAACAATCGGGACGGATTTTTATGCCACATGTTCGTGAAGTCCCATATACATCTTTCTGTGTACAGTGCTTGTAGGCTTTACCAAGACTGGGCCAAATTTCTTATCATTTTGATGATTCCAGAACCTTGCAGTACACACCAATACTTATATGCTAGATGATCAACCTTTTCTGATTGATTTCACACCGTTTCTTTCACAATGCAATCGCATGACCAGAACTCAACTTTATCTTTAACTTAACCTAGCTCTTAGTCTTCTAAAAAGAAATAAGACACGGTCAAGATCCTCTCTAAAGTCATCCGATCCGAGTTGAAATGGATAGAGTCCTACCTTCTTCTCATTCCAACCCCCTTCTTCTTCTTCTTCTTCTTCTTCTTCATCTTCATTCACTTTGAGCCCCATATTCTCTTTCTTTTCCCATATTCTCTATTATTTTTATTTCAATTCTCCCGAATTTTTTTTTCGGGCCAACGACTTTCACATTTGTTCGTTTTTCTTGTCGAAATTATCACACTAAAATTGGACTTTAGAATGATTCTGTAAAGTTGTAAAGTTAGACATCCATATTGTATCGATTGATTATGGTGTAAATTTTAAATTCCTCAAGACTGTTTTTAAAGGCATAATGTAACATTTGACAGCAAACGTTCAAACACCTTCTCAGAAATCGTGTGGTATTCAGCGGTTAACCGTATAACTAAGGAAGGATGCAGCCCAATAACGGATTCTTATTACAAACGTATTGACATCTTGTGCAATTTCTATAAATGGCATTCGTCTTGTCAAACAGGAAAGTAGGCCAGTATACTGAACCTAAAGTCATGAGAGTCGATCCATGAAATTCTCCCGCTAAATTCGGCTTCAAACGTGACAAAAATTATGTCGTATTTTAGCTCAATAAGCATTTCCATGACCGATCGTAAATTTGAAACATCATGAGACAATATAAATATAGCTTACCTGCCAATAAGGTTAGAGAAGATCCTTGTCTAAATTAAATATGATATTTTATCTGTCTGATCTTCTTCATTTCACGCGGAGAAACCTTGACTGCTATCAAACAAGTTATCGCCATGGCTGTGATGATGCATGCTGGGATACATCGGAGATTGAAGGTTGAAGGAGGTGGGATGCCCTGTCGTTTGATGTCTATATCTTAATTTGGAGCTACACAATAATGCACGTAAACGAGACAGGACAAACAAGTAAACAAAAAAAGGTGAATGTAAAACATAAACACAAAATGGTCTGAAAATAAAAGAAACAAATAATGTATCTGTAAGACCTCCTTTCGCTGCGATTGTAAGTGCATGCAACAGCATTCAAAATTCAATGCATTGAATTCAATTTTGAACGCAGAAAATATGAAGATAAAGAGAGCAAAACTGCTCAGAAAAAACAATGGAAAAGAAATGTGGGCAAAGAAAGAGATAGAGGCGAATCAAAAGAGGGAAAACATGTATGAGGAAAAGGGAAACAAATAAAATGAAAATCAACCCTTCAAAAATAAGGGTAAAGTAAAGATCGGAGAGAATTATAAATCGGGAAGAAATAGGATACATTACATTAGTGACTCCGCGTGATTTCTTTCGAATGAAATAAATAAAATTCTAATAAAAACTGGTAAAACAATGTCATAATTATCCACAGGAAATCATCAGAAAAATGGATATACATCCTTATATTGACAATGTGAAGAGATAATAAATGATCATGATAAAGTGACAGAGACGCATATTTATGGATCCATGTTGTGCTGTGATATTACTAAGACATGTATGAATCACTGACAGATGTGCTTGAGAGTTACTTGTCAGTATTCGGCAGAAAAGAATCACATTTTCAAGGATGGTGCTTCATACATCAACATTTCGAGAGAAAAAAAAAACCTCAAGAAGGAGAAAGAAAAACGTGGGAACGGAGAATGCTGTTTTTGATGTACTATTTACTCGTTTGCCAGAAATACATTGCTTCAATAAATTTAATCTGAATGCAATTTGGACAACAAAGACGATGTACAAATACTACCCTGAGTGCCTTCGGCCGCAGTGAGACCTCAAGGTGAACCGTTGGAAACCACATGATGTATGCACAAAATAATGATGATACAAATGGAATTTGAAAATCAGTATTTTTTTCCCCCATCGAAAAATCGAAATGCTCCCAATCGTGGAGTATCCATCATTGCGACCCAAAACAATCGATTTTTTTCACCCGCTCCTGTTTAATCTGTTTTATGTCGATGATAGTGGATTTTTGAAGGAAGAAATTATTGGAGACGAGTTAGAGAGAATGATGATCTAAATGTAAATGCTCAAACCAAGAGTACTATGAGACTTGACTGGATAGAGGTTTAGGAGTAAAAGAAATACAGAAAAAGCTGTTGGTTTATCCATGAACCTGTATTATATAAAAAAAATCGTAGAGGTGTCGTGGTCGAGTGGATATGTCACCGGACTGTGGATCACAAGGTCCGCGGTCCGAGTCCCGCCGCGGCACTAATGTCCTTTGGCAAGGCATTAATCTACATTTGCCACACTCAACCCAGGTGAGGTACATGAGTACCTGGCAGGAATTATTTCCTTGAAATGCTAGAGGGCCGTAATGGCAGCTAGGCTAAAGCCGGGGTAACAATTTTCAAATTTGGAAGCGCATAGAGACGTTTAAATGTGATATGCGCTATACAAGAACCAAATATTATTATTATTATTAGTCTGACAAGTTTCAGAACGTAATGAAAAAGGACACATAAAGATTAGAAAAGTTCAACTTAATATAGGCATACATCCTTCGTAAATGACAGTGCATTTAGAAAACACTCGGTTCTATCGTGAGAAGATTTCCTTGTCCCGATATGTACCTACCGGTACTTAAGCAATTTATTTCCAATAACAAATAAAAATGTACCTATTTAGCAGATGAAATCCAAGAGGGTTTTTGTAGAGGTTACACATTCCATGTTATCCTAATCATGTTCCCGCTTGATATTTTTTTTAGTGAATGTGTTGCGCTAAATTACCGAAATTTGCAGCAAACTAGGCCAAAGATCAAGCGATTGACATGCTTGAGAGTGAGCAAGCTGTAATGGGTGCTAGCCCTCAAGATGTTGTCTGCGCTCTTGCTACCTTGCCAAGCGAGAGACCGGTTAGTCTGCACGTATAGACTCTAAAAAAGGTCTTGAACACAATTCCATAAATCCTTAAGCTGAGCCTAAATCTGCCAGACTCGGTCTATGTCAGTAGCGGTTTTTCGTAGACTCTGTCGTCTACATGGTCTCACAGTCTGCATAGTCTCAGGATTCAGACACTCTGTTATGCACTATGGCTGACAAGGGTTTGGCGTCTGCAAACTCTAAAGACCGGCCGTGGTCTCCTAATTGCACTTGTAACCGCAGAGATGTACGTGTTGCTATGTCATACTGTGACAAGGTTGAACAACATGCTATTCATTTCAGCTGGATAGAAGCGAAAGAAGGATAGACGATAGAAATAGAAGTCTGAGATGAAAGTTTTGAAGAAAAGAAGGGCAAATAGGTTCAGTTCAAGTTCATTTAATAATAATAATATTCTGGGTTTATATATATCTTTTAATATATTGACGATGTCTATACGCGGTTTACAGATATATTGTTACCCCGGTCATCGGATTCGGGCTTGCCCGCACACAATGTTTGCACATTCTCCACTCCCTGTTTTTTTTTTTTTTTTAAAGCACTAAAACATACAAAAAATGCATATGAATGACGGCCTATCAGACTTTTCAGACTTAAACAAGAAAACATGAAGGGGAAAAGTTGTGGGGTTGAGAAGTGGAAGAACATGAAGTGAAAACAGATAGTAAGGGATGACTCTTTCAAGGTCTATCACATTTCATATTTTTAAGGAAAAAAATGCGTAATGTTGAACGGCAGGAGAGAAGCAAAAAAGAAAAAAAGGTTGGTTTATTATGGGAGGGGAGGGGATGAACAATTTCGATAATACTGACGTGGTGACAGTTATCTGTCGTTAATTATCACATCAAAACGTTACCGAGAACTCGTAATATCTGACCCTTTTCAGACTCGACAGCCGACCCTCTCCAACGAGATTACCTAATTACAAATGACACGCGTGTATTAACGAGATATACACGAAGATCATGAGGCTTGGGGCCAGAATCCGCCCTGGGTTAAGATCGCGGTTTCGGAGATTTACACTTTACATCGGTTTTTCTTGAAAGCTGGAAGTAGCCAGGATATGATACAGGCCTCTGATTATCCCATTTTTTAGAGCCACCGAAATTTGATTTCACTTCCATTATATTTTTTCGTCACACGATTCGGGGAGTGCAATTATTGTAACCATGGCAATACCGATTGCAATCAACGCGTGTGCATCGGATAAGAGATTCCGGAGAAACGAAAAATTAATTGTCACTTATTCTGTTCCTTTCTTTAGTTTCATGGAAACTCTCCACACGCTTGTTTTCTAGTTTCACAGATGTTTGTGGTCATCATCAGAAAGTGAATAATCCACGAGGACCACAGGTTTTAAAACCATATTAAACTACAGCAGAAACTATAAATAATTTTTTCACAAATAAATTAACGAATTCATGAGAGAGTTGTGATTTAAAAGGAGGGGTGGTTGCGTTGAAAAGGATAATACGGAGGATGAGCCGTTAAATCTCAATTTGATTTCAGCATTATTATTAACTTAACAATTTAGAATTCATAATTCAGAGATAAATTACATTCATTACATGTCTATAAAGGATCAAGCTCTAGAGAAAATATAATACGTGAGCTCAAGTGTCATAAATTGGAAACGGCATTGTATTCAATGACTTGATAATTGCATTTAAATGACATAAATAAAAATAGCGTCAACCGTCAAGAGTAGAAATATGATCTAAAAAAATACTTCTAGGGTGAACTTGCATTTTTTTAAACGAGTGAACATTTCGAGGAAATGGAAGTGATGAGCCAGTTTACCTGTCAGTCTAGACTGACACCATTATAGCACAAAGGGCCTCTGAACCTAATCTCACTTTCCCATCAAAAAGTTCGTGTCTTTCACTGATCTTTCTTGTATTCAAAAATAGAAAATAACTTTGTGCCAAGTCAATAGTTGGAAGAACATAGCATGCATGACAAGGACAATATTATACAGAAAATATGCTAATGTTGAAAAATTCTTAAATATTCATCACATTATGCATGATGAAAAATATAGAAGATATCGCAAGTAGATCAGTGATTTGGCGTCAGTGGGTGAGTGAAAGATACGGGAAGGACTATTAAGGCCATGAAAGAAAATTTGTTGTTGGTTTGTTTTACTTGACTGCGAATAAGGCATGTGAGTGCTTGTAAGTAAGCAACCAGAGGACCGACTTGGTAATGAGGACCAATGCCTTACCAAAGTGCACTAGCGCATCGACTTTGTTTCGAACCCGGGACCTCCCGGTTACGAGATCACTGCTCTACCACTAATCCATCACGCCTCCTTAAGATATGAAAAGGTAGCAATAACTAAGAGTGTAATTAAAAGTTAACGCTGCCCTTGCTTATGAGTGAATCAGTAGTGTTATTCAGCAGGTATGAAGATTGATATGAAATATTTCGCTCTTACTACTATTTAAGATTTATCATTCTAAGGGTATTCTAGAGATGATCTACAGCGTTTTTGAATAACGCATTCGTGACGAACAATGTGAAATTCCCAACCCATGACAGATATCGGATACATCCTTAATGAATGAATGAGATTTCTGATATTGGGTAAAATTTGAAAAAACTTTTAAACGGAAGTTTAGCGAATATTCAATTGGGATGTGCGTCATGTCTTTAATACCGGCATGATACAAGACGTAATAGGGAGTCTGAAAGATTTGATTGAAAACAACGAATGGAAAAATATAACTTTAAATGTTTTCTTATATACCTGGCAAGCAATGATGTAGCTTTTGGAGCGTGTACCCCCGATCTAAAGACGGGAAAATGCGAGAAAAGGAGAGAAAGAAAGATTTTTAAATGCCTCGTTTGGGCATGGTTTGGACAAGAAATTGTCTCCTTCATTTTCATGCTGTAGTGATATACATAATGATATATTTTTAACACTGTCCTTCTTCATTTCTCCCTTAGTCTCTGATGTTGATAATATTTAATGAATGATATAAATCGTCTACCCGTTTATACTTGTAGCTTCAGTCGTGTAAATTGAAACATATCTTGAAATGAGACATTGTTAATTACAATATGAAAACCTATGCAATAATCGACATTAGGCTATTAGTTATATAATATCTACTACTTTTATTATGATATCTTGACCAGTATTTCAACAATATTCACAATTATAACCACAGACAGAAAAAACAACAACATACAAACAAAGAGAGGGCGGTAGAAAATAGGAATGGATAGATGTTGGCAGAAACATGGAAGAACGAAGGAAAAGGAATATTCTTGAAACATCGACACAGGAAATTAGACAAGGGCTTGATTACACAATAAAACAAACTCGTTTATTGTCTGCTGTGCTTGAGGCCCTGGTGGGTAAACCCCTCGAGTACCAGGATTAAGATCTCAGGTGTTCACAAGTGGAGGGTGGGTGCAGCTCTGGTAGCGGATGGGTTAATGACTCCTTGGTAAAGCTTAGGGATCGGTTCTACACGACTAAAAGGGTTCTTCATGACTAAAAAGGAAGGAACTGTTTAAATGTGCTCCAGGTGCACGATGTTGAAATGTTACACAGGAGAGGACAAAAATTGACCAACTCGAAATGACAAAGTTTATATTCGAATTGAGATGAGATGAGGGGATACTAATGTAGTGTTGTGTAGGTGTCATTTTTAGATTAAAATTTATTTTACCCGAAAGAGTGTTGATAACATTATATAATAGTATTATTCTCCCTTATTTGACATATTGTAATGTTGCTTGGGGAAACACTTTTAAGTCATATATTGATAAGTTGAGAGTATTGCAGAAGAAAGCAATGAGGCTTATTACTAATTCTAATTATAGACATCCAAGTTCTCCATTGTTCCTTCGACTGAGAATTTTACCACTAAATGGACTTGTGTCGTTCAATTGCGTATTGTTTATGTTTAAACTTCAGTCTATGCCTCATGAATGTACGTTAAAAGATTTATTCCGTCAGAACTCACAAATTCTTAATTTTAATACACCCTAAAGGGGTCTTATTCATCAGCCTTTTGCTAGAACAAATGTCACTCTGACCTCTTTCCATATCTCTTGCATTAAAGAATGGAACAGTTTGCCTGAAGATATAAAAAATAGTACAACTCTTTCTAGGTTTAGAAAGTTATCAAAAACGTACCTACTTGAAAGACTGACATAATTTTTTTCTTTGTAGACTTAATAATGCTTTTTGACCACTGAGGACCTACTCATCAGTGTGTTTGCTGTGTATGTGTGTGTGTGTGCGTGCGTGTGTGAGAGTATTTGTGTGTTCTATATTCTGTAGCTTAGTATTTCCATCCCTTGAATATACGTTATTCTTTTTATTCACCTAGCCATATTGTTTATGTATGTATTTTGTAGACTATAGGGCCCCGCTCACAAGCTTAGCTTCTAAAGGGGTCCTAAAATCATTCATTATGTGATGTAATCAAGTTAATATGTTGTTTAATGTACTATTACCAGTCTCTTTTCTATTTAAAAGATTATATCATGTTTTGTGTGGTTTTGAATAAATGAACTTGAACTTGAACTTGAATGTAGACTCATCGACAGTGGCTGATGTTTGTAAGCGATTCTTGTGTCCACTTTGGCATAAAGTTAATTCCGAAAGGCAGGTAACAAAAAATCTAGAATCTGCCCATGATGGTTTAATAATTAATGCATATATTAAACAAATAATGAGAAAAACAGGATGTTCTATATTTCCTGAGATATGCTTTGTTTATACAATCGAATGGACTCATTTACATCTAGAATTCTAGGCAATCATATATACATAGCCTATATTATTACCATAGTGTAGCTTCCCTGTATATGAGAGGAAAATATCGCATGAAAATAAACAACTTGAAGCCTGACGGGCCTGTGGAAATGCTGGACTCATCCCAGGTATGCATGGAGAATGTCCAATTAGTGGGCGGACTGATGAGAGACTGACAGTATGGATATCTCCATCATGGCAAAACCTTAACCTAGATAGGTTTACCATGTAGGATGAAGAGGATGGTTAGTTTAAATCAAACCGAGCGAAACTTGGAATATAACTGGTTCTTACGTTGAATAGAAATGTAATTGGAAATTGTTCATTAAAAATTTGTCTTAATATGTACAGCGATTTTCGCCTAATGGATTAATGACTGTCATGAGTGTATGTTGAATCAAAATTAATCTTGAACCCCCCCCCCGACAGGAGAATAACTCATCATCAAATGATCTGAACCGTATCTTTCGAATCATATATCAATGCAGTTAAAATTCCTATTGAAAAAATTTCAAATATCAGTAGAAAGCGAACGATTATGGGCTTGTATCCAAATTACAACCACAAATGTATTTACAAACAGGAAAACTAAAGAAGAAGAAGGGGAAGAAGAAGAAGAAGGGGAAGAAGAAGAAGAAGAGGAAGAAGAAGAAGAAGAGGGAGGAGATGAAGAATGAGGAGGAGGAGGAGGAGGAGAAGATGGAGGAGGATGAGAAGAAGGAGGAGGAAGAGGAAGAGAAGAAGAGGAGAAGAAGGAGACTGAGGAAGATGAAGAAAAAGACAAAGAGGAAGAAGATGAAGAAATGGCATGAATCACCCGACCCCATTTTTATTTGACCCTGATGAGAATTGTAGTTATAATATATAATGATATGATAAATACACAAATCCCGTCGCACAATAAAACTGTCACTTACTTCCCTCTGCCACTCTCCTGAAAGCAGCCCCTCCATCGAGGAATGCAGCTGAGCTCACGATCTGACGGTGATTATAAATTTGTCATGAACTTCACCAAATTTCATCCTTCCGCCATGTTATTCCTGTAGGACCGTTGGGAGTTGGTGGTAAGATGACCGTGACAAACACACATACTCCAAAGGGTTGCATGGTAGAACAGGGTGAGTGGACTGACCGGGTATAAAGGCCTTTGAAAATATAAATTATTCGAGAAAATATAGGCCTACAGGAAGATAGTACTTCATAGGTGGGAAGAAGCGGTTTATAGTTTCTGTCATTCATTGATTTATTCATTTTATTTCATTTCGTTAAATTTTGATGTGGATTGTTTTGCTCACATACGATACAGAGTCCATAGTCTTTACTTCACTGAAATTTATCTTTAAATAATTAATTAAATAATGAAGAAAGAATGACGACTACCAGTTTGTCTTTAAATGAATTTTGTCTTTTCTTCAAATTTCTAGTTTAAATAAAAACCAGAGTCACATAGTTGAAAGATTGTGATGGACTTTAATGTCTTTGAGAAAAGTCACAGACGGGAATGATCAATTGGGCCTCTCTAAATAAGCCTCACAAAATGATACATATATGGCCCCATTGCGCCTGTTGATCACATCCCACTCCTGACACCCTTAACAAAATGTCATGTTGTATAACACGCCTAATTTGCTCCCAACTCGAATATAACATACCCTGCTAACATTAGACTGGGCAGTGTACTTAAACGGTACATTATAATACAGATACCAGTAGATTCTTCATTTAGAAGGCAATCATGGGCTCATGGCTAATATATCCCTTTAAACATCAATCATGTCGACTTGGCTTTGGAGTGAAAAGTGATTCATGGATTAAATACAGAACATGCGAAGGGAGATTTGCGATGCCTGCTATCCGAATGAGCAGGAAATAAATGGACATCTACTCACCAATAATAGAACGGGTATCACGAGAGATATATGGCAGGAGAATCACCGGGGAAGGGAGTGGGGGGCTATGCTAGGGTCACGTGGTGGTAGAATATGATGGTAGAGGTAATAAAACTTTGAAAGGAAATAGTTGCATTTGGCAAATAAGAGGTATTTTTGTCTAGTGGCCTAATTTTCGTGCTCAAAAGTTTATTTTTTGTTACACTTTCTCAGTGAATAAATAACCCCGCTTTTCTCGCCTGTTATTCTGGCAAGATATTTTGAAATTCTATATTTCACAGACTCATTACACACTTCATAGTAACGTTAGATTTTGACATAGCATTGTCCAAAGTACAATAATGATAATAATTGGTTGTTTTTAGATTAGTTAAATTCGTGATAGAGCTCGCAGTTCATATGATCTGATATTTTACATATTGTCCATCAGTCAAAATAAAATCAGAAATGTGCAACGATTTAGATGCGGGTAGACATGTACTGATGTAGACCTAACAAAAATATTGGTCAGACTCCAATCGTTTTATAAGAATCCTATTTTGAGGATGTCATTGTGAAATAAATTCAGAATTCACAAAATTTTCCGTTATTAAACTGAATTGCTGGCATCCACGAAAGAAATCTATTATCAAACTAGCTATTTATGAATCCCAAATAAAGTTACCCAAATATATGGGACAATAGAAGACACTTCCAATAAATTAGATGGCAGTGAGAGTAGGGGGTGTCACATCTCATCTCCCTTGATCCCCGCGGCTAGAGGGCACATCGGACCTATTAAACTGCCCCTCCACATCCTCTTCAAAATGACATCCGACTTGCTTGGGGAGCGTCTTCTCCATTCATTGGCCCTCGCTGTCAAGGAGGGGAAAGAAGACGACCTGATGCGATTGATTAGTGAGGATATGAAACATGTTATCAAGAGAAATCGGGGAATTTCATCTGACATCTACTGCTCTTCAATTCGATTCAGTGGCTTCCTTTGCCAAGATAATCTTTCCTGGTGTCTCATATCCCAACGATGTCTTACGTCCTAAGTTTTTAAAGATTTCACCCACTTCGCCAAAACCTCAAGGAACCTTGTCCTTGGTGACTTCTTCCTTGTTCTTTTCTCGTATCCTCTCTAAAAAAGTCATTTGATGTTAAGCAAAGTCGAACCGAGAGAAACATCTTACTTGGACCATGTCTAAAGAAACATTCATGCAATTTTCATTTACGAGTATGCACTCTCCATGAGCCCTCCTGTTTTTCTGTAAAAAATAATTACGTAACGATTGAATGATAAAGTGGTTACCTACAAATCTTAATTAACTTACTAATTTCTTTCTTCCTGTCTTCTCTCATGAAGCAACCTGCAAAGATCACCTGTTTATCTTTCAGTCTGAATGACAAACAGTGGCGTAGTTACAGGGGGCAAGGGGTTCGTGCCCCCCCCCCCATTGAATAACGAAGATTCAAAGAAAAAGAAAGATCGGGTGAATGCAAGAAAACGGAGAACTTCATGGGTAAAAGGACGAGAACAGTAAACGATCGGACTCTTCCCATAGCCTCCCCAAATCAATTGCCTCGTCAATTCACATTAATTTTCTATAGCAAGACCACCGGAGAGAGGAGAGGGCGAGGTAGAGAAGGGGTGGGGGAGAATAGGGAAAGGATGCATAAAGGCAATGGATCTTGAATGTTATAAAAATGCCAATATTATTGCATGTTTTGCGAGAGAGAATCTTTCGAGCTGTCTTAATTCGGCATCATAACCTTTCATTTCTTGCTACTAAAACAAGATTTCGCAGTCTCTTCATTTTCATTCATTCCTTTCTACATTCATTGTCCATCCTATTCAGCAGCAAAAAAGGATGACCACGATAGCTTGTTTCTCCCGAGAAAATCCCTTTCTTCAAAACCGTTGTTGGAATCGTTTTAAAAGTAAAACAGACACAAGATGATTGTGCATTTTGGGGACCAGGCGTTGACTGAAAACCAGGTAACATTTAGCCGCCCAATATCTGGAGATTTCCACCCCTGATGTTTTCCTGTTTAAAATGCTTGCATTTCCGAAAATTCATAAACAGTGGCATATTTACGTCTGCAAACAAGTAATATTCATGTATCTGAAATGTCATGTTACGTATGGAGAACACGTGACACAGATTTCATATTCTTAGAAGCAGGAAACTGAAGACAATTCTAAATCGTATTACCTTGTAAAATATAATTACATAAACCTGGGAGAATTGAGAACAATAGTGAGTGCGGGTGGTCGTTTAATCTCGTAGCATGATATTGCAGTAATCGATCAATTTCAATCCAATTCTACCATTTGTTCTATTAAACATTATTTATATTCAAACCTGATGAAAATAAACATGGCTAGTAACATATTTTCAGTGATAGCATGTAGGCCTATTATTATATGGTGCGATCTGTTTTAGGTACAGACAATAGTTCTTCCATTGGAACACGAAATTTACAGATTAGGCTAGAGTTATCACGGTAATGGAAACTAAAACTGCAAAGGGAAAATTATACAGCAGCAAGGTTTTGACAAACAAACTTCACTGATAGGAGGACATCAAGTATCATTTATGAATTTCACAATTTTAAAAGAATACCCCGCCTTCATAATTGTTATTTGGACACCTTGATATTAATTAACAATCTGACAAGTCCGTTGTAGGGCCTTGACCATGAGTTATTAATGGCGGAGATAAAACCTAATCCACTCACCCCGACCTCTGCCGCAGACTACGCCCAAAGATCTGGAGAAAAAAAAAGAATATTGGAATATGCGGCATGTGATATAAGACAAACAAAATCATAATGACATCGCCAGCTGACTAAACTGGTCAGCCGTGTTATCATAATTATCCACTTTTGACACCGGAGCGTCCAAATATTGTATCGGACCCAATTTTGGGATAATTTCCTCGAATAGCAGGTGGTCGACTCCGTATCCAACATGTCAGTAGAGATCTGAGATGGATCTATCATCAATGGGGGTTTAATGCCAGGCGGGGGTTCCGGACTACTGAGCTACTCGAGTCGACCAAAAGCACGCAAAAACATGACAATGTTATCTTTGAATCACAGGTTAATTAAATGCAAAGCAATATATATATATACATGCATTGTATAAATATATATATATAAATGTATATACATACAAACATACATGCATATATGCACATACACGACCTCACGCCCGCACGCACACACACACGCACACACGTACACATCCCCCCACACACGCACACACATATATATATATTTATATTTTATGAACAGGATGAGGAAGAGAAGAAAAGTAGGCAAAGGAGGCGAAGATGATGAAGAAATAGTAGATGAACAATAAATAGAAAACAGAAATGTAGCATCCTTATACAATAGGGACTATATAATATTCCATGGACTTGATGTTATGTAACTCATATAGGCCTACTGTAACGAGCTTAAAATTTGAATAGGTTTTTAGGTTCATTTAAAGACAAACTGGTAGTCGTCATTCTTCCTTCATTCATTATTTAATTAATTATTTAAAGATAAATTTCAGTGAAGTAAAGCCCACTGTACACAAAAATAGCCAATTGTCAACTTTTATTCAATATACAAGGTGGAATTTTCGTAAGAAATGAATTCTTTATATGAATTTTCTCCGCAGCTCACATGGCACTGAAACGCAAACCTTCCATGTACAATGCATGCTGGTTTTGCTCTGCAAGGCGAACCTGTTTCCTTTTTTGTCAAAAATGTGCCATAATAGAGAAATTCTTTCTCAAATTTATACGATCAATCGAAATTGAGATGACAGGTTAGTCAGATCTCTATTTGGGGCTTTATATTATCCAATTACTGTGTTAATTGACATGAAATATGAATATGCACTTCACACTTGTTTTTCATAGAAACGATTGCAGCTGAGAATCTATTGTTCTGTTTGGCTTGCCCTGCATGAGCCGGAGTTGAGGGGGTGAACTTGCATTGTAGGGTTCGGGAGGGTATACAGTGTAAGAGAAAGAGAGAGAGAGAGAGAGAGAGAGGGGAGAGAGAAAGGGGTAGGGGAGAGCAGGGAGAGTTAGTTTGTACGTGAGAAGGAAAGAGAGAGAGAGTGATAGAGAGAGAGAGAGAAAAGGGAGACAGAGAGAGAGAGAGAGAGAGGGGGGTTAGAGTGTGTGTGGGTGTGGGGTGTGGTTGCGTCTCACAGAGAGAGAGAGAGGGGGAGGAGGGAGAGAAGGGAGAGGTTTGAGTATTTTTGACCCCCCTAAAAAAAGAATGAGAAGGGGCAACCTATGGACCCTGTGGAACTACGCCCCCGCCGTATATGCTGACAATACATTGACATTGACAGTGACTGACATGTGTCGAGGCCACCAAATTATTTTATTTGTCCCATCGCTTTTTTCATAAATTTATTTATATTTTATTTTGACAAAGAATGCACGCTGAAAAAAAGTCTGGCAATGCCGTTAACATTTTGTGGAATTTATAGATACTGGACAATCCATAGCTCTTTGCCCATTATGGACATTGTGTGAACTGAGAGTATATATAGGTATTGGGAACAACATATTTATGTAAACATATATATGAGAAGGGGGGAATCATTTTAAGAGGTACCCTGAACCTGTATAAAATGCAAAGCAGTAGAATAATGTAACGAATATTTTCTCCAATTTTGTCATAATTGACTGCCATCATGACTACCCGCATCAAACAAGATATTTTGAAATATCCTTTCACATTTTAACTGCTCTGATGAAAGAAAGAGGTGAGGTCTACCGTTTGAGTATCAGCAGAATTCAATAATTCAGGACCAACAGGCACACAATCATACGCATCGATAAATATGTACTTAGCAAAGGACAAACAAGATGAAGCATAACTGCGCACAAAAAGGGTATTCAAATGAGCTTTAACTTGAGCCTTAAAGTGTGACCTGATGTTAATACAAAGTCTGGTTACATGGCGCTTTTTTCCAGGAAGGTTTATAATTCCGCACTTCATAAGAAATTGCGCCAATAAGTCAGGGAAAAGAAGGGAGAAAAGAGAAAACAGAGTGAATATATAACTGTAAATGTGTTACCGAATTTTAAAAAGACATGGATCACCGAAACAATTTTAAAGGTGAAACATATATATAATATATTTATATATGGATGGCGACAAGTCGAATTAATCTTGTCCTCTCCATGAAAGAAAAAAAAGAATATAGACAAGAACGAAACAATGAAAAAAACATACCCGCCATGGAAGGCTAAATGTCAGAATTCTTTTTCGAGTAACCCCAGGGGTGATCTTCGATGATGACACGTACTTAATGAAAATTGACAGGACTCTCCTGGCTCCACGCTGTATATCCTGCCACAGAAGTAATGAAATTATATCTTTTTTAGAACAATGTATGCGATCAGTATCTAGTCCAATTTGTTGCGATAATGTTCTATTGCGAGGCCAGCTGCAGTCTTCTAGCGGATAAACGCTTTAGATAAAATCTGATTCAATTACGATCTTTGAAAGAATCCATTTTGTTTCAGAGAGATGTAATTAGGAATTAAGCCCGGTAATAGTACCACCTTATCAATAAATCAGTTATTAAATAATCATATTACATCCCCCCCCCCTTCAGACGCTTCGAAGATATTTGTCAGAAGCACCAAATTATCAAGCCCTCATCTGCTCATGATTAAGTATGTTTGATAAAATACATACTTAATAACTCACTTTAAGTCCTAACTAACTCATTTATTAGTAATAAAGATATTAATACTCTACGTTGAAACTTTTTAGTATATTATTTGAATAACTGACTATTCTAACAACTGTTTTTAGTATCCTGCATGACAACAATTAAATGATACGGCAAACTGCAGGAGATAGAGTAAATATGATTTATTCAATATTCATCACTCACATTCTCATACAAATTATAATAAAACTGATTATAATTTACAGCAGAGAACATTTGCTATGTTACACCCTTTGATGATTAAAGCTTTTGTAGTTGGTATTTATTAATTAGGTCTTGTGATTTTATTTTGTTCTCCCTTAGGGGGGTGATCGCGAAGAATTGAAATGATATTGCTATCAAAAATCGTGGATGCTAATAGTACTGCAGCCATGTTTGTAGCTTAGACGGAGTTGTCCGTTTCCTGTCGACCTTTTAAATTAGCGAATTCATCCGCTCTCTTCAGTACGATATTTTCATCTTTCACCACTCTCAAAGATAAAGTTGAGTTCTGGTCATGCGATTGCATTGTGAAAGAAACGGTGTGGAATCGATCAGAAAAGGTTGATCATCTAGCATATAAGTATTGGTGTGTACTGCAAGGTTCTGGAATCATCAAAATGATAAGAAATTTGGCCCAGTCTTGGTAAAGTAACAAGCACTGTACACAGAAATATGGACATGGGACTACGCAAACATGTGGCATAAAAAAATCCGTCCCGATTTTTTATGCTGTTACATGCCATATTTAGAATATTAAGGCATATGAAGAGCCATGCTTTTCAGGGAACATTTTTTATCTGATTTTCTTCCACACTTGCATAATAACAATGATAACTCTCACAAATTATTGTTCACCTCTTCCCAGAACTCAACCTTCTCGTTAAAGTCCAAGTCCACTCCAAAAATAAATTACTTTCAAAAGAAGCAGAAAAATCAGACAAACCAATCAAAAAAAGTTTGAGCAAAATCGGATAACTAATAAGAAAGTTATGAATTTTTGAAAAAGTATGTAAAACTATGGGACAATGAAAATCACTACACAAATTACCAATTTGGTTATCAGTTTGTGACGTCATGTCCTCACTAATTATCAATTGCTTTATATAGTTTAATCCCATTAATTTCCCTTTTTTTCCCAAAAAACTTGATTTCCCCATGCCTTTGGCCAGGTTATATATTTGTATCATATTGCGTGCATGACATTTCACAAAATCTTTTATGAACTTTGAAGAATTGATACTATTTTCTGAATATTTTATATTCATAAATAATTATCGATTTTCATATACATTATTAGTGCATCCATACAAAAAACATATTACTATCAATATAACTTGGATGCTGGTGTGAAGAAATAAGATTCTTAGGGGGAAATAGGAAATACATGTTATCAATATAAAGAAAATAATTCGAGGATAGTGAGGACATGACGTCATAGACTCATGAGTGAGTTGCCAATTTGTCTAGTCATTTTCAAAGTTATTCATGTCATCAAAAATTCATAACTTTCTTATTAGTTATCCGATTTTGCTCAAACTTTTTTCGATTGGTTTGTCTGATTTTTTTGCTTCTAATGAAAGTAAGTTATTTTTGGAGTGGACTTGCCCTTTCAGGACATTTTTTCCATAGTACATGTATATAGAAAATGTGTTTTTATTTCACAAAAAAATGGAGACTCGACATTTTCAAGGAACTTTAACGACTGATTTGTTGGTGGTGGTGAAATGAAGAGAGGGGAAGTTATATTTATAGAGAAGACACCGGGCAAGAGATTAAACCTAAGGCAAAAACGAAAGCAAGCGAACTGTCATCCCATTATTTTTATGTCAGACGGAAGAGGATTTATACTTTGGGTCAGTGCTCATTAATATAATTAAGACATCAAATTATAAGAGGACATCTAACATGATGATCGATGCACCGGGGGCTCTTTGGGGACCAATAATTCGGAGCTTGATAGATGCGATAAGGATTTAGTGTTCAAGGTATGTTGACAAGATAATTTGGTTGTATTTTCAAAAAAATGGAGCAGTATCACTTTCAAAAATATGAAAAACAGTAAAATTAGAACCAATTGAAACTGAAGTCAAATGTCAGGGAAAAGGGAGAGTGACTGAAACGTTTAAAGCTATTTTAAAATACTAAGGAAGTAGTACTGAACAATCTCCAATAAAAAATGGATATCATAATATCTTAGAAACATATTTCCTTTGTTTTTTGTCCGTTTGTTATTCTGAATGACCATGAATGTCGCCCTTTTACTGGTTGTTTATTGGTTTTTCTTCTTTCTCGCGTGTATTTAGATATTTTTTATGTCGCGTAAGCCCCCCCCCTCCATCTGAAAATAAGCATAAGGATGTACACAAGGGCACGGATCAGAATAAATCCCACAGCACCCCCTCCCCTCCTCAGTTTTAATATCAGTTTCCTCTGTTATCTGAATTTAAGCATTCGCTTGGCGCATGATATCAAACGAGCCATAACTCGACATGATTGACTGGCCTCGACTATTGTGTTACTAATGAGCTATAACTATACCTCCACTAACAATGCATTTCCTTTATTATACAGCAAAACAGAACCCCAAATATCCAGATGTTTTAGCATTAATCACCCGGGACTGTCGAAATTAATTTTTGAGAGACTTCCCCTCGAATTTGCCCCATGCCGCAAGAAAAGAAAAAAATCTCTAAATGTGCCCACCAGATGTGCAGAATAAAAGTAAACAGAGGAAATTTGGAGGGGGACAAAGCTAATGAGGGGAAAATAGTTTCCGCTGTAGAACTTAAAGTATTAAAGGTAATGCAAAGTTTTGGGAAATTTTGAAAATTGGATGGATAGTAATTCTTTTAAATTTTGATATTTTTGGATGCCCCTGTAAATGCATTATAAGCACTAGAAAATTTAGCCCCTTAATCACTTCTGATTTCGAGCAAATTAAATAATCAAAATTTACCCGTGCTCCCGGTAAATTTCAAATATTTCAAATAGCGCATAAGGCCATTCCATGGTAGCTGCGACAATGAAAATCTCAAAATATGTAGTTCTGATATATAATTTCCAAACGGGAATAGCAAATCGCTCGACTGTAGACAAGAAACATCATTTTAAAGCTAAAGTAATATCAGTCTTGAGAGGGCGCTATAAAACATAAAGAGTTTATTATTTACAATTTCATCACTTTAGACTCGATTTCAACCGCGACAACGATCATTGATTATTGTAAAATCGCATATGTTTCAATATGTTCATTTGAACCGAATTCATGACCCCACACCAAAACTTTGTATTACCTTTAATATCTTGAAAAGACATTCTCAAGATTTGAAATGATATTTTTATGGAACGGTTTATAGGATGACGATACTTTTTTATGATTGAATACCTTGTTGTTACAGTTGGTGCTCCTTAGGTTTTAATGTACTCTCATGGACATTATCTTGGAGCAAGAAGGTTACAGTAGGAAATTCCGCACTGCACTTTACACCCCTATTTTTTAAAGGTTATTATGTAGGTTAAACAAACTTTAATGGAAGGTAATTTCTTCTTTGGTAGTCTAAACCACAAGCAGTTGGTTTCGAAATGCATTAGACTTGTGCTCAAATCAACCATTTTCATTGTCAATAACACAAAAAGGATCAATAATGCCTTTAAATAACGAGCTACTAATCATAACATTCAAATTCAGAGAGCTTGCTTCAATGCTAGAAAAATGAAATCATATGATATATTTTCCTAGAAAAAAAATATCACACAGGGGAAAAAACGAAATGCAAATTAAGAGGAATGAAAGTTTTACCTATCCTTTCTTAGAAGTTTCGTTTTTATTTTTTATTTCATTCGTAGTATAATAAGTAGTAGAGAATGAAAATAATACATTGGACCAACCACAGAAGCAGAGACAGAAAAACAACGATACAGTATTTGGGTATTAGGTATTAGGTATTTAGGTATTTAGGTAGCTCGCTTGCTTCGCTCGCTCGCAGAAATTCGAAACTGGAAATGTTTTATTCGGGTTAAAGTCGGGCGCAAATGACGTCAGACCCTCTGAGAAACGGTGCCCATAGCGTGTGATCCTCCTCCTGTGTTAGAGTTTCAATATTGAAAAACGAATTTAAGGTATAAATTTAGATTTTCTTTTTTTTTCCAGTAAGGAATGGTTAACTCATCACACGCGGGACGCGCACGCACGCACGGGTTGACGCACCACCATAGCGATATGCTCTGGCTGTGCGACACGCACTACTGCGGTCAACTCCATCAACGTGCATACTTACTCATGGGCGAGCTGCATGCCCCATGTATCTGTGGTTAATTAAGCGCACACGCGAGATCCCCCACAAGACATGAATGAATGAATTATAGAGAAACCAAACCAAAACAACTAAAGTAACAAGAAGCATAATCAAGATATGTCTTCAGGAATGCATCTTTCTTAAAGGGAGTCTATACACTGACTAAGCCCTCTATCGCTTGCAAGGTGTATTCTGGACCGGAAATTCCCCCACAATGCCACATTGACAATAATGTCCTCCTGATGACTGTTTTATAATCTTAATTTGTTTCAATTTTGTGTTATGAAAAGCCCAAACGATTGCGAAGACTTTCGAGAAATAAACTCAAGGAAAAGAGCAATTTCAATATCCAATTGTATATCCCATCTTATCATGCTCAGATTACGTAATATATCACTGTAATATTGGCACATTTCAAATGGAGATGGACAAGAGACGAGTATTGAATTTGCTTTTATGATAGCCTTTGCGATCTTTTTATCCACGCATTGGAAAGTTTGTGTCATAGTCAGCCACGTGTTGGCTGCCTTAAATGAAAGTATAATCAGTACAATCAAAAAAGAGGAACAAAGGGGATAACAATAACAACAAAAAAAATCCCGATTTTTCGCCGATAGCAAAGAAAGAAAGAAAGAAAGTAGAAAAAAGTAGATACAGAAGGAGCAAGATGAAAAGAGAAGGGTGATGATGATGAAGTGGATATTGAGCATTCTGGACCATCTTCCTCAAGTTAACTCAAGTTGGAACACTTCCAGACTAAAGATTCTCAAGAATCTCAAGAATTTTTAACCGTTGCCATACCATTCCAACTTTGAAGACATTACACAGCAAATATCACCCATCTGCATCACACATGGCGTCGCCTCTCCCCCCATCAACTGGCCACCCCCTTCGAAAGGATGCAAAACGAGGCCAAAAGTGGGTACGATAGACATCACGCCATCTTGGATATATTAGGAGGAATTTCATCTTGAAGTTCACTATCCTTTAGGCTAGTTACGTTCTCTCTCACTATAGTCAGGACAAAATTATCGGCCTATTATCACCATCATCACCAGTCAAAAAAGTACCCCCACTGATTTTTAATCACGTGCTTATGATTCCGAAAGGGGTCTGTCAGACTTTTCAAGATGGCGAAAAGTGCAAAGGCATTTTTTGTTTACAAGGAATTTTATTTGAACGCATCATTCGATGGTATTCTCTGTGTATTTCTAAAATTGACCTCAATATGATTTTGCAGTACACTTGGTACATGAATTTTTCAAATCATACAACCTTAAAAGGCCTTCGTGTTCATGAACCAAACAATAGGGACTTTTAGATTTGCACGTCGACGTAGTGGACTGCAACGTGTCCCATTCTTTCAAGGCACTGCATGGCCCGTGCCCGGCAGTGCCTTAAAAGGACGTCACATTACCTTAAAAGGATGTCACCGTGGCAGTCCACGTTCTCGTCGTGTACAATCTAAAAGTCCCTATTTACGTTTATGTCGGTAACTATGAGAAAATCTACAGAACATTTTGATACGAACATGGGAAAGTAAACTCAAGTAATCACAGACTGACTGACTGGATCAGTGGCCCATAATTTTATGACAGCCTGTTTCCATTGCCTATGAGTTTGAACTAAACTGTATGCTTAAAGCAGACGAAGAGACAGACGGAGAGCGAAAGAGAGAGAGAGAGAGAGAGAGAGACAGACAGACGGAGAGACAGACGTAAAGAGATGGGGATAGAGAGACAAAAAGACAGAGGGAGAGAAAAGAAAGTCGAGAGCAATTTCTTTTAACTCTTCTTCCTATTTACTATGATATGGTATATTACCAAAGTTTGTACATATATTGTGCTGCTTTTAATATATTTGGTAGCTGTATAGGCAAAATATGAGTCTGAATTAATTTTACCTCATATAAAAATGAATTCGAGTATCCTGCGCTATAAATTAATATTTCGACACTTTTTGCTATTAGTATTAGAACAACAATAATGGGATAAATGAAATAAGACTATTTGATACGTTCATGATATTAATAATAGTTCTGAAATCTTATTTTTTGCCTATATATTTAACTAGAGCTTTAATCTGTCGATCTACTGTAAAAATACAAAGATTTGATCACTGAATCTGACTTCGACATTTCATTTAATTTATTTAAATGCAAGAAGTATTATGTTATTTATAACAAACAAATAACACAAAATTAAATCACTACAATAATGAAGGTGACGATGATTTCGTTCAGTCATCTCCTTCAGTTTTCTACAATATGGTTAACACTAAAAAGGTTTATTACCTTTCAATACTAAAAAAAGAAGGAAATAAACGTCAGTGTAAATATGTCTTCTGACTCTACATTACATGTTCTCCAGGGAACAAAACATAATCTCCGCTCCGGGAATCAACCAGGGGTTACAATTAACCCCTAGTTAACCGGTTAAACCTCAAATAAACCGAATATCGGATAGTGCCTTCATGGGCATGTATATCAACGTTTTTTTTTCTTCTTCAAGATATTGTTGTGTTTTTATTGTGATTTTGTGGCAGATAAATCGATGTTTTTATACAACATTATCTCTGATGTATATAGTTGTATCAAACATTTCAAGCAATATTTAATGATAATTATCAAGCAGGTAAATAATGCAGTAACGCATTCAGTTTGAGAAATCATTGAAATGCGCCCATTAGTTGACTGACAAATTGGGTACACCAGTAGTACCTAAGAGAAGATGTATACGACCTGGGGGTGTTTCACAAAGACTAAGATCGACTTTAAGTTGGACTTAACTATGGCAGGCCGTTCATGCCACTGGTTGCTCTCACTATTGGTCTCTCAATTATGATCTTTAGATAATATTTTTTCCTTCAATAATGAACTTTAAAAAAATGTAAATTCTGTAGATTTGTGACCACGATTTATACGTCCCTTGAGAAACAAATGCAAGGAATGGTTAGAGGAACGAGTGGCATGAACGGCCTGCCATAGTTACGTCCAACTTAAAGTTTATCTTAGTCTTTGTGAAACACTCCCTGTAGTAGAGAAGATGTATACGACCTGGAGACCTACTTTGCACCACTTAGCAATTTAGAATCTTCATCATATTAAATGGTTGCGTGTTAAGAATCTTCTACTTTGATCAGAGAGCGAGTTTTCAGCTCAATGCGGGTCTCGGGAGATACATCGATGCAAGCTGTGTAACCAGTGAACTATAATTTGGGCACAACGGTGTTCGATCCCTCGACTGTTTCGCTGGAAAGTGTAACTCAGATATTCAGTTCACAGTGCCCTATAAACAGGTACAGCAATGCTTCTACATCACAAAGGTGTAGTCGTCTTCTTTGATATAGGGGATATTATGAACCGTTTCATTTTCAGTCCCTCAAAACAAATAACTTAATGATGCGTCAAGAAGATCGAAGCGACAGAATTTGTCGGCACGGCCATAACGACAGAGAGATAGTGATAGAAGTTGGAGGGAGGGAGGGAGGGAGGGAGAGGGAGAGAGAGGGAGAGAGAGAGAGAGTGTGTGTGTGTAAGGGTGAGATAGGAAACAAAGCAGGAAAAAAAAAGATAAAAGAAAGAAGAAAGAGATAAAGAGAGATAAGTAGATAGGTAGATAGATAGATGGATAGATAAATAAGAAGACGAAGAAGAAGAAGAGGAGGAGGAGGAGGAGAAGAAGAAAGAGATAGAGAGAGAGAGATAAGTAGATAGGTAGATAGATAGATGGATAGATAAATAAGAAGACGAAGAAGAAGAAGAGGAGGAGGAGGAGGAGGAGAAGAAGAAAGAGATAGGGAGTGGAGTTAGATGAGAAGGAGGAAGAAGGGTTTGAGAATATTTACAATTATTGCAAGCACCTGCGTTATCACTGCGTCTGTACCAGTGAAATTGTCGCTCTTTTAAACATGGCATAGCAAATTACAGCATCAATACAATTAATTTAATAAGTAGCTCATCTTAGAATCTGAATGCGCATAACCGCATGGATGACCTATTGGAGGCCGATATGATGAGATGCTAATTATCACATTTTATTCTAATTTTGGCCGGACAGCCAGCATCGCCAGACGATTCTTTTATTCAGATTTATAATTTGATTACAAAGTGCATTATGCAACTACATGTATGTTGTCTAATGGGGCTCTCCATACAAACTTACACTGTTTTGCTCTATGAATTTGAATATATTGTCACTGATATTATATAGTCCTTTGAAAGGCAAATGATTTCAATTTTTTTTTGTATTGAGTGACAATTGATCATATAATATACTGTACATTTATGGACGTGGCAAAATTTCAGACCATTATATCTCTGCTTGAAAGTCTATGAAAATACAACTATATCAAATAACACAAATTGTAATCGGGTAATCCATGAATGATTTAAACAAATTATGATATATCCGAGTTTATCTGTCATAATTGCATTTGATCTTGGTGAGAAAAAAATTCTATATTTTTCTATATAAGGCAATGCATCTATGGAAATACAACTATGAAGCTAACACAAATTACGAGAAAACATAACCCATAAATAATTTTTAATAAATGATACAATATCCGAGTTTATCTGTCGTAATTACATTTGATCTAGATGAGAGTAAAATTATCTATTATTAATATAAGGCAAGTGTATCTTTGAATTAAATATATCATCGTTCAGTACTTTTTCAGATTTTAAGCTAATGTGAACCATAAACTTGATAAAGAGAGGGGAGATACAGAATAGTTCCTGCAGTACCATCTTTCAGATTTTGTTCAAGATGTCTCTGATTTTGATGAACTTCTTTTGACCCTACCTTCTCTGCAGACAACAAATCCACTCCTTGAAGAAACCGATCTTGACAAATGACTTATAGAAGCTGTCAAGAGGTGTAAACGTCATCTATGACGTCATTCATCTTGTCTCTGAAGAACTGGTTAACCCGGTTTCAAGGAGTCACGCACAGTGATAATCAGGTTAACCGCCATGTCTTATCCGAGCACGTACGATCCTCGTAGATCAATCTCATACAGACCCCTTGCCGCCTTTATACCGGGCTTGACTGGTTTATTAGAGACATAGCTAGGTGGTATAGTGGATGATTAACGTTCGTTTCACCCATAAACCGCAAAGGATCAAAATTCTAATGAGAAGAAGTCCATGAATGGAAAGGGTTGTACCCCGGACAACTACCACCAGGATATTACACCCCGGACACCTAAGCCCGGACAGAACACCAAAAACATCAAATCAGGCTACCCTCAGTCAACTATCAAGGTATAGCGGTGGTTGCCCAGAGGCTAATTGTCCTAGGGATTAGTTGACCACGGGGTGTAGAAATGCAGGGGGTTCATAGTTGTCCGAGGAGACTTTGTCCGGGGGAGGAGTTATTATGTGGGTAGTTGTCCTATTGATAGAGTAAACATCATTACCTAACCTTTTAACCGACAAACATCGATGTAATGTAAGAATAATGTAAAAGGAGACCGTTATTTGAACAAGATGAAACGATTCCTCTACAGAACGCGCCGGTACCGTAGATATAGCCGTAGTCCTAGAACCGGGAGTTTCAGGGTTCGAAGCCACAACAATACTGTATAATAATGCCCTTACTTGCATGGGCATCAATAATTTCTCAATACGTTTTCCTTTAGATTCGACGTTAAAGATAAAATTGAGTTCTGGTCATGCGATTGCATTGTGAAAGAAACGGTGAGGAATCGGTTAGAAAAGGTTGATCATCTAGCATATAAGTATTTGTGTGTACTGCAAGGTTCTGAAATCATCAAAATAATATGAAATTTGGCCTTGGTAAAGTTACAAGCACTGTACACAGAAAGATGGGACTACACAAAAATGTGGCATAAAAATCCATCCCGATATTTATGCTGTTACATGCCATATTAGTATATTAAAGCATTTGAAGAGCCATGCTTTTCAGGGAACATTTTGTATCTGATGTTCTTCCACACTTGCATAACGCTCACAAATTGTTTTTCACCTCTTTCCAGAACTCAACCTTCTCTTTAAGTCGTAAGTACTTTTGTCAGATGAAATAAACAGCAACATCATATCAAAGGTTTTTACAAGTAAGGAAATTCATCAACGGAATATAAGAACACTACACACTTTTTTTACGAGGTGGCTATGAGACATAATCTCATCCAGAGCCCTCTATATAAAAAAGTTTGGCCAACTTGGTTTCAGTTGGTCACAACACGGCGTAGATTCTTTTGTTTTGTGCTTGCCCAACAAAGTAGTATTCGCCATTGTAACCATTTAGAACCTGGGGGTGTTTCATAAAGCTGTTCGTAAAGTTACGCATGACTTTACGAATGACTTAAATATGAAAAGCCAAATGGGATGCTCAACCATTTTTAACTGCATCAACTAAAGTTGAACTGTGCAGATGTAGATTAACATTCTTATTACAACAAACATTTTAAATGCAAAGTATATTTTTTGCCATAATTTGATTGAGGTTATTGGAAATATAGTCACACTTTGTTAAAACACCAGGAAAAACTTTGGGTATCCTATCTGGCACTTCATATACAAGTCGTTCGTAAAGTCATGCGTAACTTTACGAACAGCTACCTTACGAACAGCTTTATGAAACACTCCCCGGGTTGGCCAAACTCTATATATTGATAGCTCTGATTCCATCATTTTTATACAACTCCCTCTTTCTCTGCTACACGAGTCTAATATTTAGACAAAATATGGAGGAAGCACAGCGAAGTCAATAAGTTTTGGCTCTTATTGCAGGTGGGGTTTGCCAATTCCGAACTGACAGGATGAGATGATCTATACCTGTCATGAATCATCATCATTATACCCTTCCTTGATCGAATCCAGTCATAATTGGTCGCCAAAACTCCTCAACCTGAATGAATCACGAATTATATACAACCATCTTACTCCAATAACACGTCTAATGCTATGACTACTATTACTAACCACTGGCTATTATATTTTTAAGCCCAGTGTACTGCTCTGTAAGATGAAATGACACAGACCAACTAAGGCAGCCACTTACCCATACAAATACCAAGAGAACTTTGTTTTTCTCAAAACGAATACTTTATTATAGCGGCCCAATTATGGCACGCTCCTTTGGTATAGAATAGGTATCTTCATTCTTGTACCACCTGACTCAAATTCCATGAAATGATTATTTTCCATAATATTAAAAAACATGCGCAATCAGCAAGTGACGAATCTCCCAGAGTGTAAAATCATTATCTGCATTATTTATGACATAGTGTCGATTTTGCAGGGGCGTATCCAGACGTTTTGATGAACAGAGGGGCGTATCCCTGTTTGGGGTACAATTTGAGTATTGCATTTTTGTTCTCTCTCTTTTTCTGGACTGTCAAAGGAGAGGGGTAGGAGGAAAATGAAACTCATATAAGTCACCCACAGGTGAGGCATTAAACACAGACCGACACATGCGCACCATATGGCTGACAGTAACACCTTGTCGCGTCACATTCCCCATCGGAACTCGCTTCATCTGTTTTGAAGTTCACATACGTTAAAGTTAGTCCATGCTTGACGCAAGTGGGGGCATCAGGGGAGACATTAAAGGGGGGGGGGTGTGATTCGGTTGAATTCCATGCCATGGTTTTTAAACATCCCGCAACTTCCTTTGGTTTAATGCTTGAAAGAGTCTCGTTGCTTGCAAAGGTCTTGTTCCTGAACTCAGCAGGAAGTTGTTGGAAATGTATCATATTGCAAGGATGTTGTCTCGATGTGTTTGGTGAGAAGCCGCTAATTCTGCATTGTCATCAATGTCCCACCTGCTGTAGGTATCTCTATGGATATCTGAAGGTCACGGGGGAAGTGGGTAACCCTTTGGTAACCCCTTCGTTTGGAAACATGGAAGCAAGATCCTTGTCTCAACCTTTAGACTTTTCCGAGTTATGACAGTCATTACTAACACCCGTATTCTGTTGTGGTTGTGTTAACATTAAAGCACGGATATCCATGGATAGAGGATTAACAGGTTGCGAGGTGTAGAACAATTCATTTGAAATACTATTGACATAAATGTCAGTCACGAAAGAAGATCGTCTAGTGAACTTTACTTTTTAAAAAGATGTGAAAGGGTTATAGTATTACGACGAATTCAGTCTACGTGACCATGATGATTGTAAAATAGTATAGGCCTATGCCTTTAATCCTCATGGTAAACCACTGTTTAAAAAAGATCACCGAATAAGGATAGATTATAGGAATAATGTTGATTTTATTAGTAGATTTTTTTATATAAAGCTTAGCATACAGATATGCAAATAAAGCCGTATACTAAAATGAAAACATCATGCCATGTAGCAAGTGCATTTATTATTTATATTAAAGCCTATGGTAAATGTTATATGTAGTATATCGAAAACTCCCATGAAAATAACTCTTTTGAGATTGGATCCCACCGTTTGAGATTTTCTTTTTCAGTCTAAAATAATGTGGTATTTCATAAGACTCCTCAAAATATTGGTTTCCACCCCTAATCATTTAGGGAGTAAAATCGAAAAGAAACACCTTGATAATACACAGCGCCTGATGCACAGCGCCTTGATAATGCATGTTATAAGATGATGACGTGGATCCTAATCAAATGATTGGTTGAGAGCGTACACGTGACCAGGCATTTATTTTGCCTAACACGTAATTTCGATAATGACCGGTCATTAGTAAAATCATGTTATAAAACATCATTTTATAAAACAAATAAAACTTAATCTTATAAAACAAATAATACACGTCATTTTTTTTCGGGCATTAGTAAAATTACCCACGCTCGGTACCTTCAAAACAGTCCAAACACCCTCGGCTATCGCCTCGGGCGTGTGTGAGGCTGTTCACACCGCAAGGGGGGGACCGTGGGCGGACCGTGGATCGCGCTATCGTAGCGCGACCCACGGTCCGCCCATTGGCATTCGCCGGATTCACACCGCAGTGAGATAGCGCGGTCTATCGTAGCACCCCTTTTGAGAGGTCCTGTTGCCATGACGCGTGACGTCATGAGGTCAGAGCGGTCAAAGATTTCGCGCGCTATTACGAACCCGTAGTTGAGTTGATGCATATTTTCACACAAGAGGGACTTTAATAGAATGAGTATAAAATTCCCGCGTGTAGAACGATGACTTCCGGCGTGCTATCGTAGCTCGGGTTCACACCGGCAGAGATAGCGCGGTCTAGCGAGCGCTAGACCGCGCTATCTCTCGTGGACCACCCCCAAGAGGTGGTCCAGTGGCACGCCGTTTTGGCTCGCCGTGGCTCGCTGTTGGGCGGACCGAAACGACGTTGTACCTTCCACACCGCAGAGATAGCGCGGTCTAGCGCGCGCTAGACCGCGCTATCTCTGCCGGTCTGAACAGCCTCTTAGACTCTTCCAAAGGTACCTTGTGTGGGTAATTCTTACTAATGCCCTCACTTCTGTGTATTATTTGTATAATAATGCACAGCGTAAGACAACTTCTCCTTACATATAATAAGACAGAGAGAGAGAGAGAGAGTGAGAGGGTATAGGGAATATAAAAAAGGAATACAAAAGTGAAAGAAGAAAAGGAAAAGATAAAGAAATAGACCATGAGAAAGGAAAGGAGGATGTAGGTTATAATTGGACTGTTAACAAGTGGTTTATAAGTAACAGGTGTATATTACCTGGTTTTCATGAACTCCGTAAGGTAGGCAAATTAAAACTTAGTCATCCACCAGACTTCATTGTTAAAGGGTCATCTATCCTACATTTATAACAACAGTATTTGTGTCCCATTGAAGGTTAAACCTCATGTTAATTGTTAAGGAAACTGGATATTGATAGCAGAATAGGGATTCAATTAATGCCATCCATCAGATAACAATTAGTTGACAAAAGTCAGATCCTCAATTTCACATGGAACCATAGTAGCTAAAGTCGCCCTTTAAGTGGCTAATGACATGCAAACCGATGTTTTATTTTTTAATGCGTAACAGTATTCGACATATCTGCATACAAACTCCATCGTTTGCTTCATTACATCATTATGATGATTAAACAAATTACGAAATTGTATTTTCTTCTTTTCGTTTCTGTAGGAGAACCAGAGATGAAGTACATTGCAAACATGCACGGTAACGAGCCAATCGGTCGAGAACTACTCATCCACTTTGCTGAATTCCTCTGTATGCAATACTACAAAAAGGACGTCCGAATACAACGACTGGTCAATGAGACTAGGTTACATATCTTATTTTCGATGAATCCAGACGGCTTTCAAGAAGCCTACGAACTCTTCAATTCATCTCAGGTAATAACAACTGTTTACAATTTTATCCGACTTCTTTTATTTAAAAAAAGTTGCAATTAAACGCAAATGCAGGAATAAACAAAAGAAACAAACATGTGACTGTAAACTCATGAATCTGATTGGATGAAAGTCAAGTTTTGTTTTTAAGCGATTGTATTTATTATATTAGACTTGATAATGGTCTTAAGCGTTTTTATTTTATTTATTCATTTTTGATGGTATAGCGTTGTTTGTCATGATTATTATAATTGCCCTAAATGTCTAACGATACTCTTGAGTTCTGGTCATGCAAATATAATTTAAAGGAATCCGTTTTGGGGCACTAGGGAAAAGTTGATTATATAGTCGGCCCTACTTAGGAAAACATGTGCACTGCGAGGTTTTGGAATTACCGAAGTGAGACGAACTGAAATTGACTACGTCTTACTGAAAGTCACGTACACTGCACACAGTAATGGATATGGAACTGCATACACACCTGGCATGAAAGTTCGGTCCAAACTGTTCATCTCTTTCGGGTCAATTTCGGAAATCAGTAGAGCCATTATTTCCTAGGGACATTTGTTTCTATGATATTCTTCCAAACTAACCTTTAAAAAATGTGAGTCCTAACGAATTATTTATTTCTTTTCCCTGAACTTAACCTTCTCTTTAAATATTTTGTTCTCTTACAGGGACTCTCCTTGCCGTACTATGGACGGTCAAACGCGAATGGAGAGGACCTCAACAGAAACTTCCCTAACCTCAATAATATGGCGTACGAGAGTGAGCGTTTGAGCGGCAAAAATCATCACTTCATTCCACTCAAGTCAGATCTCCTAAAGGTATGATCTTAAAGAGAAAGACCAGTTCTGGTCATGCGATTGCATTGTGAAAGAAACGTTGTGGAATCGATCAGAAAAGGTTGATCATCTAGCATATAAGTATTGGTATGTACTGCAAGGTTCTGGAATCATCAAAATGATAAGAAATTTGGCCCAGTCTTGGTAAAGTTACAAACACTGTACACAGAAAGATGTATATGGGACTACGCGACCACGTGCGCGATATCTATTTGGTCCCAATAGATATAATAATTTACCATATATATCAATTAGTAGGTGGTTTCCCGACTTTCCCGGCAAAATTTGTATCATCACGTATTAGTCAAAACATATTCTTTCACATGATTGGTAATGAGAGCTTCCATTTCATTTTTTTGAGAGAGGGGCGTTTCCAAAACTGGTTTTTACCTTTAACAATTACACAGTATTATGTCAATAAACAGTGGCGTAGAGAAGGTTCACCTACAATGTAGGGGGGTGCGGCCTTAGGCTACTCAGTATCGAGTATGGAGAAGGTTATGTGTGTTTGTCGTATCATCTTCTTTTCACATACACAACTCTCTTCCCTGTTCATTCTCTATTTTCCTCTTCATATTTTGTCTTTATTTATTTACCTCCTTTTTGCCATTCGATGGGGGTCATGTTCTCTACCACCTTGTAGCTAGCTACGTCACTGGCAGTAGACAGTAACGACTAAAATGTTTAAATTTCAAAATAAATCGAGAGACGGGACACACAGTGTTATTTCGTTGGGAAATTTGTATAAATTATTATCATGATTATTATAATTATTATTATTGTCATTATCATCGTCATTTTACTTTTCATTGTTGACACTTTTTTTGTTACTGTAACTAGGGGGATTTGTGTGCAGGCTTTGGGCTAATACTCTCGCCCCTATAGATGAATATATTTCAAAAGTGAGACGTAACTAGAAATGGCGGATAGGAGCGAAAAGTATTAGATGAAGCAGAAAATACTCCGTGAATCACCCTCTATACACTATATAAAGGTGGTCCCGGTCAGTGGCGGATCCAGGGGCCGGGGCTCGGGCCCTCCCTAGAAAAAACAGGTAAAAACACCCTTCTTTTGAAGAAAAAAGAGAGCCCCCTGGCGCCCAAGGGGTGGCGGTGGAAAAAAATAACCCTGCCCGTAGGGGAAAAAAAATTTCGGGTACCAAAAAAAAAAATTGTGCTCACTAAAAAAAATTTTTCGGGTGCCAAAATTTTTTTGCTCACTCCCCACTGAGCGAAAAATCGACCGGCACGATTTTCAAATTTTATAATATATATATTTTATAATATTTCAAATATTTATTTTCAAATCGATATGTTACCATGACCCACGTCTATGTCTTTACACGACTCATAGGCATAGGCTAGGCATGCTATTTATATAGACAGATCTTAGGAAAATGTAAAATATGTTTAAAAGTAGTTCGCTTCAAACCTGTCAAGAATTGTTTCTTGTTCATGCCCTACAACCATAATTGATCTGCTAGCCATGTGTAAACTTGATATTAAATCAATTATTTTTGACTTTCTGTTCGTTTCTTCTCATTGTTCTCCAAATTTCCTCGAATTGAAAATCTGACGAAGCTCCGATTGACAAGATGGTTATGTCTCCGTGTCTTCCTATATAAAGAATGTTGTATTATCACACAAAGGAATATTCAATTCTCTTTTCATACATGTTTATTGTTACTTTCACATTATATTTTTGCAAGTACACAAAAATACGAATCTGTAAACTGAAAAATTTTATGTGAGATTTATGTAACAGAGTTTCCGATACAACGAATCACAAGAATATGTTGCAACTAAGCAAAAAAAAAAAAAAAAACGAGAATCAACTTAAAAATTCTAGGGGCAACAACCCTACATTTAAATGTACGTGAATCATAGCGACATTGTATATTATACATTTTAGGTTGCGTCATCCCTATATTCGCATGAATTGGAATCTTGTATACATCTTGTGTACGAAGAGAATATAAAATATCAATATTAAAGGTCAGATACACATGTAAATATTCAGTTTCCATGGCAACGCAGACGTGTAGAATACGACTAACGAAATCGAATATTATCCAGATCTTTTTTTTCACAGCCAAAGGCAATACAAATATTACCAAAGGTCAATACTTTGACGATAGTTGATTGCTCGTTGAGTGTTAATGATGAATAGAAAACGCGCGACCGCGTGATTTGTAGGTGTTTAGCCGAGAGGGATAGGGCTGTTGGGTGATAAAGTCATCTATTATTACAAACTTGAAATATAAGTGGTTTATTTGTGGTCTTTATACCCCCAAGGAAACTGGAAAGAAGATACAAAATAGAGTAATATTCCTTACAGTTTGTAATATACACTTTCTTGATTATTCAGAAAAAGAACAACGTGCTATAATATTTGAAAATATTTGTACGTCACTATACTAGTAAAACTGCGCACCTAATAAGAGTCCAGAATAAGTCTTTAGATAATTCTCTGCCTTTGATGTTTATAGTTTCCATGAATATAAAAAATAACATATGTTGTCTACTTTTTTTAAAATCTGAGTGTAAGAATTCAAGAAATGAAGAGGATACCTCTAAACACCTCGAATGTTGGTTGCAGTTTGATAGAGTATTATCTTGAGTTCTCGTAATTAATGGAAGGGCATTTCGACAGGACAAAATGGCCCGAATTAATTGAGAATGGTAAGTCTTGCAGTAAATGAACTGTTTTCCAAATAAGGATTGAAAATTGTATCAAGCCAGGTTAGAAAATAGCTCTGTATTTGTAGTAAGTGTTTGAGCCCCTTCAGACTCGGAATGGTAATACGATCGCAAAGACTTTCATTTGTTTTAAAGCAATTTCAATAGCCTTGGGCGTCACCTATTGAAATATGTGAATAATACAATAATGCATTACCTAATTCGAACATTTCTGTTGGATATATTATAGGATATAAACATTTCTCTTGAGTTAATTTTTCGAAAGTCTGTGTTAGCATATTATACAAAACTATTTCTTCCTCACTGTTGTATTATCAGCTTCAACCTGAGACAGCCAATGTTCTACGATGGTTAAGTGACTACCCCTTTGTGTTATCAGCCAACCTCCACGAGGGTGAGCTGGTAGCAAACTACCCTTATGATACCAGCAGGAGCAGGAGAAGCTTCTATACCGCCAGTCCTGATGATGCCGTCTTCAAGCACTTGGCACAGACTTACGCAACGAAACATGAGTTCATGAGCACCAGGACCGAACCGTGCCCCTACACAGGTGCAGAGGTATTCGCAGGGGGCATCACGAATGGAGCGGATTGGTACTCGATCAGGGGAGGTAAGATTCGTAACATTAATAATAGTAATATTTATATCATGTATATAGCGCTGAATACTATGACCCTAAGCGCTGTAATATTATTATCATTTATGATGTGATGATGATGGTGGTGGTAGTGATGATGATGATGATGATGGTGGTGGTGGAGATGGTGGTTATGATGGAAATGATGATAATGATAATGGTGATGATGATGGTGGTGGTGGTGGTGATGGTGATGGTGATGATAGGTGCGGTGCGATGGCGACGTAAATCTTATTTTTCTCCTGCAAGGCTAACGATTGACTAGTATATATATGTATGTTTGTTTCTTTTTTGTAACAATAATACATAGCCACACTAAGGAACTTGATAAAGTGTGTACTTGCAAATGTTGCATGTAGCCCCGGAAGCGTTTGTCAGTATCTGCAACTTAAACGTCAAAAAGTTGTTTCACTTGGGACAAAAATCATAATGAGAAGTTTGAAAAAGATTTACTCTTTGACCCAGACAAGCAATCCCCAATGCATGACATCACAATCATCATGTCTATTAATGTGTCAAAGATTGGAATCTCACACGAGCAGTTCTTTCACAAGTCAGCGTTTGTTATTAGAATAGCAAACATCGGCTACCTGCACATCTTCCCGTCTGATTACAATATGAAACTCCGAAACGACTTCTTCTGTTCCGTTGACACCATCAAGGTACTTTCTCCTAAACCCTCTAATGTGTCTGGGCACTCTCTGGGGAGGGATGCAAACTCTATCACCATGGTAACCGCGTACCTGGCTTGATGATGCATTCCCACGTAGTCTTTGTACTTTGCATCATAAAATATTTTACTCATTTAACGTACTGCCTAAAGGAACCGAGTCATTTATGTATTAAGCCTATGGGAATAAAGAAACCCATTTGTCGGTGGGTTAATTCTAAATCTACATAAGGACATACAATGGAGTAGACCCATGCAGGTTGGAGTCGTTTTCCTGGGCATTCAGACGAGGGGGATTCATCTTGCTGGATACGCCATTGTAATAGAGAATTTTGTTTTCTATATCACACTTAGTTTTGCTTAGAATTTGTTGGGCAAATTGCCAACCCACGTACGAAAAAAGTGAGAGTTGCCGTAGAAGATTATGTAAAAAAAAATATCATGTTTTTTCTAGGAATTTTTGTTGGCTGCTTGTTTTTTTTTCTTAGTTCTTTTCGGTTATAAAAGTCAACCATCAGATTATCAACCAAGCATTTCCTTAGCACATATTCAATCCATTCATATTATATTTAAATCGATATTGAGACAACTGAAAATTGATATCAAGACATACTTTCAATTTGTACCCTTTCAAAATATTTTAAAGACATAAAACGCAGTACATTGAGCGCTCCATTTTGATGCCTGTACAACAGTGTCACCGAGAAATCGCTCACTTTCTTCATTTACTTTGATCATGAAGCAGTTTTATATCTCCACGACTCTACCCTTTTCAGGGGACATTTCTTCCCTGATTTTCTTCCTAACTGGCATACAAAGATTGAGAAAGTTCACAAATTATCTTTCCAGATTTTCTTTAATAAACGCATTCTACTAAAGTACTCTCATGCTACCACTGAGCAGGGAGGTGGGAGTAACCACTGAGGATACAAGTGAGAACCAATCCTTAGCCTGAGGTCCTCTACCATCGACCCATCTCATCCGGACCAATATCCCACATACTTGACAGATATACAAGATTACTTCCCGTCTTATATCACGTTTACATCGTAAACATTTCATCTTTCACATTTTCTGCGACTTTCTTTAATTTAAAAGTCGTATATTGTCGGTTGCCCCCAAGAAGACTGTAAGAAGTCTATTGTCATTGGCATTAACGGTCTTCTTGAGGGCAGCCGACGATATTTACTTCTCGTGTGTACATATAACCTCTGCTACTATTAATGTATTCATCATCCCTTATCCGACGAAAGAATGTTTTAGTGGGCACTAAATTATGTATGAAGTTCATTAAAATGTCATTCCAAAAAGGAGTTCGGCGTGGGCCATGCCATGAATTTGTGAAAAGTAGTAGGCCTAAATAATTCGACGAAATTCTCCCAGCATGCATAGAGTCGTGAGAAGTTTGAAAGCAAATGGAAAATCACGAAACACACATTGAACAGATATGATAGAGATAAAGAATTTTGAAGCGAAATTCATTCTGGAAGAGGACATATATACAAAACGGACTTATGTGAGGTATTTTAATGATTTGGGGAATCTAACAACAATTGTTGGTATGAAATGAATGACTTACGACTACCTTCAAGTATCTAGTCTCTAAATAAACACCATAAGCATGGGGGAGTGGGAGGGGGCAGTTTTACACCCCTGTGGGATCTTCGTCCTCCAAACTCCTTATTAAAGTGTCAAAACTGGGGCGGTGGTAAATAGGAATGTTTTGACTGGTTCATTCAAGATGGAAAGGAAACAAGGTGCCGTGAAAGGTTATTTTCTCACAAAGCACGGTCACAATTTGTATCTAATTTGGTGATGTCCTCTTGGGTCTAGGGGGTGGGCGTCCGAGGAGGGGTGAGTGACCGGGTCCTTTTGGAGGCGAGATACGACCATGACAAAGTGAAACGTGGGTAGTAAGAAGGAAAGGTCACAAAGAGGCATTGACAGCAATATCAAATCTCTCCATATAACCCCCGATCTTGTCATTCTAAAATTGATTCACCCCTGTAGGATGACGCCAAAACGCGGTGGCTCTGTAATTTATCATAATAACACGAATTGTACAATTTTTTTTCTGTCCTGGGGGGTGTTTCACAAAGACTAAGATCGACTTTAAGTTGGACTTAACTATGGCAGGCCGTTCATGCCACTGTTTGCTCTTACCATTTACTGGCATTGGTCTCTGAAGGGACGTATAAATCGTGGTCACAAATTAAACAAAAATACATTCATTGATAGTTCATTATTGAAGGAAAAAATATTATCTAAAGATCATAATTGAGAGACCAATAGTGAGAGCAACCAGTGGCATGAATGGACTGTCATAGTTAAGTCCAACTTAAAGTCGATCTTAGTCTTTGTGAAACACTCCCCTGTTCTCATAATAGGGTTTTACTTAAAAATTTGTCGCTGGAAATCATAATTTTTTTTTTTTTTTTTTTGGGGTGGTGAGGGTCTCTGTTTCAAATTACAAATGCTACACTAATGCTTCATAGGCATATCCTCCAACTGACAGGGATGATAAACTTTGATAGAGTGCATATGCATTATTGTATCATGTTTTCTAGGATATGGGGCCTTATAATTTTTTTATAATAGTTTATTTCATTGAGACGGGGATGAAGCACTGCTCTGGTAACCATCATGTAATGAGGTTATAGGCTCTTGATCTGTGATCTGGTGTACAGGGCTCTATCAGAGGCGAAAATACTGGGGGTTACATGCCCCCGACAATATGCCCACAAAGAAAAAGAGAAGAAAAGAAAGAATAATAAAGTGAGAGGGACAGGGGGAGGGGGAGAGGGACGAGAGACGAGAAAAGAGGATATATAGGACCCTTCTGCATTCATGTACTCTTCGATAGTCTTTTATCATAGTGGACGTAATTCCGTTTTTTATTCATCGAGTAAGATGGGTGCCCCCCCCCGGATACTAGTGCCCCTCAATGGCTGGACCCTTGCTACGCCACTGGGTTCTGTTATTATCAAAATGATATAAGAATGTTAGAGATTGTTGATCTGTTTAATATTTAGATGAGGGGTGGGGCTCGAAACATGGGGAAGGGGAGGGATGGAGGTTTTTTTGATTGACAACTAACATCATGTAAAAACGCTAAAGGTTTATTGACATGTTTTACATTGAGATGGGATATAAATTACAGGGGTGTGGCTTTTAAATGGGAAGCATCGTATACATGGTGTGAGTGTGTCGAAAGTTTTTGATCTCTTATAGGGCGGGGGATGACGTTTCGGAATGGTAAACATCACTTTAAGAATGTTAAGGTTGTCGAAATATCTTCTACTGAAAAGGGGGTGTGCCCTCGCTGTATTAGAGGTTGTTGATCTATTTCTTATTGAGATGGGGGATGAGGTTTTGGAATGGTAAACATCAAATAAGAATGTTAAAGGTTGTTGATCTATCCTATGATGATTCATACTCTTCTTGATGACTGATTGATGCCAGCAATTCTGCCTAAAGAAGACAGTTTGTAGTGGTTCATTTTTTCTCGACTAAACTTTACGTCACCACGAACGAGAAATATGTATTATTACCATGGCTACGGCGCAAGAGTCAGACAGATCAGGTTTCTAAACGTGTAAATCAATTTGTTTATTGAAAAATTGATATTTATTTATATTATCTACTACAGGCCTATAGAATTTATTGTACCTTTATTCGATACAGCGACTAAATTCTATTCAAATGAATGCATTAAACATAAGAGGCACAAGGGCAACGGCACTTTTTATCTTGAAATATTCTCAAGATTATGTCATCTTGAAGAGAGAGAGAAAGAGAAAGAAAGAGAGAGAGAGAAAGAGAGAAAGAGAGAAAGAGAGAGAAAGAGAGAAAGAGAAAGAGAGAGAGAGAAAGAAAGAATGAAAAAGAGAATTTGATGTACTATAAATAAAATACGTGACGAGAAGCGGGGAGAGCTTATACCAACAACAACAAACTTTCAGGATATAAAGCGAAATGAAATCATTCCATCGTACAATAAACCGTCCCCATAAAAATATAATGATCATCCGATGACGACAAAAATATATTTGTGGTCGGAATAAATCTGTCAGTAGAAGAAATTAGCCGTTAGTAATGAGGCTGTATGCGTCTACGCCTCTAGGCTACTCCATACGTACGGATGCATGGCTGTGCAGCTGCCAGAGAAGTACCCCAGTCACACTCATAAACTGATCCGTTTTCTCCTCTCTTTTTTAGGCAGCAGATTCTGGAAACCAAAAAAATATTATGAACATAGATTATGTATGAATAGAAATAATTAATATAATTATGATATCTCTAGTGGCCATGTTATCCCAAAGACAACAGAATCAGCATAAACCGCCCCCATACTGACTAAAAGACAAACAAGATATAGGATATTCGTGGTGATGTAAGTTTTTTGTTCGGTCTGGTGTTGGTTTTATTTACTGGGGTATACGAACTCTGTGTTGTCTTCATAATTTAAACCAAAAAAATGCCATAGATATATATATAAGTGCAGGTTTTGAAGGCTTGACCAAGTCCACCGCATGCAGTCAGCGATTTTGAAAATCTGACTGTTACCATTATAAACTGCAAATAAACTTATATGAACTGGTCAGTAGTCACAAGATGATCTCCAGATTATTTTCAAGCGGTGGAAACGTGCATGATTTTTCGAATTTGGACAGAGAGAGAGAAAGAGAATGAATGAGACAGTGGGAGAAAGGGAAAGAGTGAGAAGGGGAGGAGGAGGAGTTGAAGGAAATGGGAATTGAACGGATAAGAAAAGGTAATGACGCGTGACTCCTTAAACCTTTTTCTTTACATTCCTTTCTGACCTCATTTAGAGTTCGGTATTTTCAACATGTAACCTTTTACATCATGTGACCATAATCTTAAAAATCAATCAATACGATACATCCCATTTCCTTTCCTTTCCTGGATATTTTTCTATCATTGTTTTCCATCTTCGTTTCTGACTCTCTCTAAGGAGTTTTGTCTAGTATCTCCCAGCTCTCTCTCTCTCTCTGTCCTCCATACCTCATTTTCTTTTTCTTACCATCTTCCTCTCTTTCTTTTTATCGCTCCACCTTCTCAGTGCTTTCTGCCAAATCCTCTATCCTATTCCTCCTAAATCTACTCTCCCTCTATTTGCCCCTTAGTTAGCTCTATATTAATTTTTCTCTTTCCTCTTTCACATCCTCTCTCTCTTCTGTACTCGTTCTTTCTTGACATCTCAATTCCCTACTTTTCTTTGTCTCATTCCCTTGTCCTCTTTCCAAAATGTTCCCTTTCTCTTATCTTTATCATATTTTTATTCCCTCTCCCCATCTCTCTCTCTCTCTCTCTTTCTTTCTATAATCTCCCCTCCGTCACCCCACCCCCTGTTACTCTTTTCCTCCCTCATAATGGCTTTCACTTCGGAAGGAATGACGTAATCGACTAAAAGCATCACGAGCTGTCGACCCATGTGATCACGTTCTTTTAGATGCCACAAAATTCTTATCGAAACACACAACTGTAGGACAATTTAAGATATATCACATTCATAGATATTATTATTGCAACTATTTCTCATTTAACTAGGTTTAAATTTGATTTAAAATGTATATAATTCTATGAAAAATATAGAATACTAGTATCGAAATGTTGTGCATCAACATCTTTGTGAGCATGTACAGGTTTATAAAAGCATCACGCGACTACGGAAAAGGGAAAAATCATGCAGCAATCTATTGAAAACATTCTAATTTTCGAGTAAAATATATTTCCTCCCGATTTCTTCATTTTCACAACTTCAGCGTTTAATCATCGAAAGGATAGCCGTATCGTTAATTTATGGCACGCCCATGTTCTCACCGTGCTCACTTTCATTTCTTCTTCTTACTCTTAGGTATGCAGGATTATAACTACCTGGCAACTAATTGTTTTGAGATCACGGTAGAGATCGGATGTCTGAAGTTTCCCCCAGCGAACAGGCTACCAAGGATCTGGGATGACAACAAAGAAGCGCTCATTGGATTCATGGAAAGGGTAAGCAACAAGGGCGTAGCTGAAGGGGACGGGGGCACGTGTCCCCAATCGAATGCGGGAGGGGGGCAGAAAGGTAGATAGAGAAAGAAGAATAGGAGAGGATAGAGCATCGTAATAAAATGAGGTAGTATGACCCCTTCCTTCACCCTACCCTCAACTAGAAGCACTCGATTGGCTTGTTCTCTTGCATTTCATTTAGCTAGAAATATTAACAACCCCCTTGTCGTGACGTCATAACACACCTTCCTAAATAAAGATTCATTACTTCTCCACTTTACAGTAATCACTCTTCAGTGTTGTTTTCTTTCCGGGAGAGCCCTGTAACAGAAAGAGAAAAAAGTCTACGAGTAGCGCTAAATAATAGACATGTCATAAAGATTATTTATAACATTTAATGCAAACACGGGAATGAATGCTTAATTAACAGTGATTACAAAAGTGTATGCTGTTTCATAAGAATTGTGGGTAAAACGTTTTTTCTCAGTCACCAGTCCGAGTTCGACTTTCTTCAAAACTTGTTATAAATCTCCAATGACATGGCGGATGATTATTTATGTATTTACTTTCTTTCTTTTCAAGCCCGAGAGTATTACTTTGTCTCTCTATTCTGCCCAATCATACCTTTTGTCTGCTCCTACTTCCTCGTCTTCCTCGACTTCCTTCTCGATGATGAGCTCGGCTTCCGTCGATCAGGGATGTCGAGACTCGACGAAGGCCTTGTCATCTGCCATTTTCAGCTGATTCATTACACCCTGTTTAAAGCGCCCCTCTGAAAATATCATGATTTACACTCCTTGGAATTAATAATATAGGTCATTTTGATTAAGCGTATCTCCTGTGTAATTGATGTGTAATAATAAATTATGATCCACTTTCAAAGGGTGTAAACCGATGTTTTCCAGGAGGGTATCTGCAATGTCAAAATATTGGAAATGATATTTGAAAATAAAATTGCAATGAATTACCATGCTAAAAGGACTTGTCTCTAAAGAATAATAGGAACTTAACAAAATGAAAATATAGGAAATACACACACGCGCGCGCCCACATCCTTACACGGGCGCACGCACACGCATACACACACACACACACTGTCCATACTGGTAACCATTAGCACAATACTAATTAGCATTACAAAATGACAGTTATTCATAATCAGATAGTGTGATTGAAAAAAATTGTACTCCTTTGTAACATGCCTGTTTAATTGAATAATCACATTAATGTTACTTTTAAATCAATTGATAAATAGTAAAAATAGGGGAAATATGTATGAATAACGAATTCCATCCATATAATTTCGCTTCAGTTTTTCTTTTTTAAATTCTAATGGGCAAGGCTTCTTTATAGACCTAATGTTCCTTACTCTTGTTAAATCGTTGAAAAGAGGATGCATGCACGATTGCCTAGAACGTAAAGTTCTTTTTATCAGCACCAAAGAAAAAAACTGAAAACGACCTACACCTGCAATTTTTTGACATATTCCGACTACTTTTTATTTTATTTTAATATATTTATATGGAATATTGATCGTATATAGAAAGGGCATACACACATGAAATGAATTAACATCTGCATGGGAGGATTTTTTGAATAAAATATCTTTCTTATCAAGACGTACAAAGAAATCAATCGAAAAGAGAGAAATATAGAGCAATTACCTTCGCTTGAATTGAAAAATGACGCAGTTTGGTCTTTATCAGCGGCTCGTTGCCATGGTTCCCAATTGAAAAGAGTGCAAAATATTTGACAATAAATAAATTGATTGCGAGAGCTCGGGTATCAACATGAATTTTATAAGCGAGAAAAAGTTCACATGACATTTCAAAGAGCATTGCACTTTATAAGTCACGTCACACATGAAGTAGATTGTAAACTATCTCAGTATACTGAATCGGAATGTTATAGCACAGAATCATAATATATAAACAGCTTTTTTACGTCGGTATCGAGAAAGGGAGGGGCGCTCCACAAATTAGAAAGAGATAATAGGGTCAAACTTCGAAATTGCAATGACATTTGAATGAATCGTTTGAATCATATTAGGTTAGACAATTTGTAACGAATTATATCATACAACATTACAGTACCCTTGAAAATGAATGATGAAATTAGCTCTAATTAATTTCTAAAAAATATTATCTTTTATTTCAGGTACACATAGGAATCAAAGGGAGGGTAACCGACACCAAGGAACAACCGATTCCAGATGCCATTGTCAAAGTCACAGGACCAGCTATTAATCATGACATCACGACAGGTATATCATCATCATGGTCGTATGTTGCTTTAGAAAACTAATAGTAGTCTTTAAAAACTGTGGAATCTCTTTACAATATTCCTACAGATGTAAAGACGTGGTAGTTTTCATGTTGGTCGTCTGTTTGGGGCTAGAATGGCGTTAGCTCATATAGCCTACTTTCACATAGAAATTACGCATTTCTGGCTCTCCCCTGACAGTTTATCGTCGTAGAACCGAAGGATCCAAAAGTTATCTATCAAGATATCTTCTCCCAGCTCGGAGGTTGATTGCAACATTTCCCCACACAAGTCATCTCTGTTGTCTACCATTCTAGTATACACTCTAGCAGTGTCCGTCCACTCCAGGTCTTTATTCCCCCAGTTGGTTCTTGATTTATCCCTTGGTCTGATATCTTCTACCCCATCCTTCCAACAAATCGATCAAGAGACTCTGATGTCTTTTGATGTGATCAAATATTTCGCATTTCTTTCTTTGACCATTCCTATAAGAATAGTTGGTGAAGTCTTGTCATATGCAATATCTCACTGTTAGTTTTAAAATCTGTTCATTTTCATAATTCCCCTGTACACCCAATTTTCAAATGATGTGATTTTCTTTTCCTTAGTCTTTGTTAATGTCCATATTTCTTCTCCATACAAGAGAACAGACCAGACGGAGCGATTTATAAGTCTCATTCTAAGTTCAGTTTCACCAAAAGTGAGAGGTGGGCGTATTTTGGGAAAGCTAATTCTGCATTCGTATTTCATCAGCATAATATGTTGAATATTACGAGGTTCTTCCAATCGAGCAGGAAATGTTATTGATGTGAATGTCTAAAAGATGAAAGCACCACGTGTTCGCAAATACGAAAATCTCAAAGGAAGGCATGCCGGTTAGAATTAAAATAATATTCGAACAGCTTGTTAGAATAAGGCTCATTTTCCGCCTGTGCCCACTCGTTATTTGCCACTTTACAAATTGTGGCAGATCATTGTCCTCGGATTTAAGAGAGATACATGCTTGAAGTAATGTCATTCGGGAAGTTCCATCAACCCTAAAGATATAATGGGTGAAATTGAAACCAGAGAAAACATGTTTCTTGAATAATTGCCAGTTCAGTCAAACCGCTTTCCTGCAATGTGTTTTTATGAGGTGGGAAATTGGAGATCACATGAAAATGAAACATGTTTGGTCTTTTGTTTTTTTCGAAAGTCAAGGCGCAGGATAAGGCGTAGGATAGTGCGTAGGATGAGAGCGTTGGGGGAATTGGAGAACTGGAAATAATGAACTTAACCCCCACCCTCCATCCTTCAAAATTTGACAGAAACCAAATGTGGCCACAATAACCCAGGAAGCAAAAGTTGATGAAGGAGAGTTTTGCATTACTAGTAAAAAAATATGTTTCTGGTTAAAAAGTACCAAATTAGAGTAAAAGAATATCCTCCGTGAGCTTTATCAAATTGAATATACGAAACATGGGTATATCGATTAAAGTGGAGAGTGCATGGGGCTGCACTCACTTATCTGTGAATTAAAAAAAATAGAAAACTAATAAACTTTTCTGTAGTACCACTTCGGCAATTTTTCGTCCCTTCTGAGAAATTCTTCCTAAATCCGAAAACCAAACATTAATACAAAAAATGTCTAGCAGGTTATTCGTCTAATACCTTGGCCCTTGGGTAAAAAAAGGAACAACAAAATGAAAAAAGAAGAGAGTAATTATGATGTTCAGTCTCCTTTCCCATACGTCTCCTGCCCGCCATTTTTCACGTGTGTATTCGACAGAGTCATGTGATCCGAGATGACTCACCGGTGCCTAACCGGAGAGAGCACTCGTGGGTTTGGAATCGTTTTGATTGAGCGCCCTGGCTAATCGAATTTTCCGTTGTACCTGTACCGTGCGATTGAGTGTTAACAGAGGGATGAAGACAATCATGTAGGGCAGTGAATCAAAAGGAAATACTTTTTAGCCGTCGTCCCGTTTGCTGGTCACCTACCCCCACCGCCTCCCTCCGTCCTGCGACACACAGAGAGAAGCCAAATGGAAATCAGGGCATTCTTAAAGTGATGAAATGTGTTGGTCCGGGAAAAAAAAGTATTATGCCAGATATCAAGTTAATAGAAGCTTATTTTTCGATAAGAAGCTGATGGTTTTAGACCCTTTTTTAAGGGGTGGTGGTGGTGGTGGGGGTGTAACCTATTATTTTAAATGTGAGAATAACTGTTCAGCTACAAGCAGACGGTGAACCTCAACTCAAGAAACACTGATTCTTCAGTGGAAACGAGATTTATTAATTTTGATAATTAAAGAACAAAAATAATAGATAAATTATATCACCATGATCGCTGATATCGTCTCTGTTATAGGATCCAGAAGGGCGTTAACTCGTTGTTAGAGTTTTAGCTCCAAACAGATGACGTGTAACACTCTTTTTTCATTTAATGTCGTTGTTATTTGTGTTGTGGGTAAGACGTGTGAGGAAGCGTGACATTTTTGAGGGGTGGGTATGTGGGGGGTTCTTATTAAAATTGCATATCACCGAAAATGTTTCGAATGCTGGGATGTCTTATTGGAAACATTTTTGTAGGCCTTCATGTTGGTTTAGAAAGTGTGAGGTGGTCAAATTAACTCAATTAATCTCTCATCTGCGATGTCTAATGGCTGTCAACAAGTGGCCTTCATACAAAGACCTGCTAGACTTCAGCTAATGAATTAATTATCTCTACCGCTTGTGGGCTGCTAACTATATCTGCCTGCGGTGTCTGTCATAAACAAGGGAGATCTGACCGGATGGAATACTAATATCAATCATCCAGAGCCTTAAGTGTTGACAGGTTGATTAATGACATGTCAAAATCGTCTCTTTGTTTTTCATCAAGATTTTTCCTCGGTATCATCGCTTACATTTTCCGTTGTTAGTCAGTTGATTTGGAAATATATTTTTCTTGACAAAGTCCCATTAAATCGGACAGTACCAGTGGTGTATCCGGAAGGTGATAAATGGGAGGGGGGCTACTGAATTGTTGTCCCCAGTCGGAAGGCAATGCAATTTATCGAGTAGGCGAATTTGTATATTGTAAGAAGGGGGATGGTGACGCTGGCCAACTATAAGTTTTTGTTTTGTTTTTTTCAATGATATTTTATTTTCTCCATTGCTTTTCACAAACAATAACAAAATAACAATAACAAAATCAATACATAAAATAATCTGCATGTTAATATTATTATATAGAATATGATTTTACATTCACATCTAAATAATACAAATGAACTTTTACTATTTACATCAAATAAAGCATGACCGACCGTTTCCAGGGATTTCAAACGGTGAGGGCGTTTGTCGTCTTCATTTTGTGCTGAAAAGGAGACAATACCCCGACGACGCTTTACGATTATTTTTTTTCTTCTTCATTTTTGCGACAAATTAGATACCTTGAAGAATTGACAATAACTGTGAATATAATACTCAAAAGATGGATCTCACATCGTAGTCACGAATTTTATTTTTTGCTTGTTTGATTTCAGTTGTAGAGATCCCTATACAGCATACATCTTCTCTTTGCACAGCGCGGCGTACTTATTTATAAATATCAGCTATTTATAATGAATGTTACATACATGATGGTTGAAATTCCGATCAAAGATACTTCATGTACACATTTTTACATTAACAAAGATATATACATATATATATATATATATATATATATATATATATATATTTATATTTGTTGTTCTTCATGAGGAAACCCTTCACTGTATAACAACCAACTATTTCAGTCGAAAGCACCATAAAACAGCCTACACGTTTCTTTAACATTTCTGTTTCATTTTCTTGATTACCTAACAGCTATTGACGGTGATTTCTGGCGTCTCCTGATGCCTGGTCTCTACACCATCACAGCCACAGCTCCAGGGTATGAGCCCCAGAGCCGCGTTGCTACGGTCAAGAGAAACAGGTCAACTTGGATGACCTTTACCCTTCACAAAGAAGAACCCAAACCGGAGTGCATCGAGGAGGAGGAAGACGAACTCGACAATTCCAACATCCTCTTCGAGATCAAAGAAGCCTTTAAAGACATGGGATACGCCAAGAAGAAAGGATGTGGATCGGAACCTCCGAGAGAGCAAGTCAACAGAGGGCCGCTTCTTGCAACGCCTTGAAAAGAGAACAAAAAACACTGACATGAAATTCAGTGAATGGGACTATGTTATAAAATGTATATCGATATTTTTATATTGAAGGTGAAGTGACAAATTAGCATATTAATAATCATGATAATGTGATTTACGTACCGGAGTTTGTTCTCCTTTAGCAGTATTATCTCCATCCATTAGAGTTTATTTCCGTGTAACATTTATAAGCAGGGGCCACAGAATTTCGATGGGGCTGTCCACCTTCGAACATTTACAATCTCTCTCCCCCAAAGTACCTCTTAAAAACTTACGTTTTCTTGTAATCATTCAATTGTGAGATATAAGTTATGCACATCAAAATGTATAGTGGTAATCATAGTCGTTACGGATCCTTAATTAGATTTAGTATATACCTAATAGTTCAATACCTATTTTTTGCTGATCTTGGTAATGACTACATGGTAATGTGTGCTAGCAGTAATTTTATTTCTATCACAATTTTAATATCTAGTTTTTAAGGCTGCTGCTATATAATTGAACTATACTATAACAAAAATAACTATAACAACAACGGCAACAACCAACTACTACTACTACTACTACTACTACTACTACTACACTACTACTACTACTACTACTACTACTACTACTACTACTACTACTTCTTCTTCTTCTACTTCTATACTACTTCACTACTTCTACTACTATTACTACTACTTGCAAACATCCAATGTACATTACCAACGATACCAACAATGAGCCGTTAACATTTAATAAATGTGAAAATGATATTTTGCAATCGCATGCTACAAGCTTGTGTAGCGGTCCTCCAACATAATTATCAAATACACGGTTATTAATTTTCTTCAAAACATGAGACTGATTCTGTCTCCTTGAGTTCTTACTTCTGAAGTATAATTTCAGAAGGAATAAATACACACAGCACCGGTTTACGTCCAAAATGTAACCCTTTTTTAAAGATTTGGTTCATCTTTCATGAATTATATATAATTAAGATGTGTAGTTAATACTTTTAGATGACTATGTATGTGATTACATGTAAGTAAGTGCGTGTATGATGTACTGCAAACATTTCTTATTGATGTAGGTGCGTTGACACATGATGATGTGGTAAATCGCACCGGCAAAATGGCAGTGGGGGGGAGACATATCTGCACTGTAACAAATGCCCCTAAGCGTAGCTCAGTCACACCAATGAGACCGCCACCAGACCGACAACAGACCGAACAAACAATTACTTTATACTGAAAGGTCAAAGAAGTGGTCGATTTGGGGGTCGCTGTGGAGTCGGTTCGGCGGTGTGACTGAGCTAGTATTTCTTTGTTTTAAAGATGAAGTTGAGTTCTGGCCTTTATGCAATCACATTGCGAAAGAAACCGTTTGCCAGCAATTGGGAGTGGCTGCTTATGCAGCACATAAGGATTGGTGTATACTGTGAAGTTTCTGAATCATCAAAGTAATAAGAAACTGACTCAGTTTTGCTGAAAGTCGCATACTCAAAAGCATACACAAAGGTGTGCATTTGGGACTACACATGTGGCATTAGGTTTGGTCGAGGCATTTAAGATATCGTTTGTCATAATTCGAATATGAAGGCCTTTTCGTGGGATGTTTCTTCGATGATATTCTCCCTAGCTGACTGAAAGAAAGAGGAAGCTCACAACTAATGTTTAACCTATACCGCACTCTACGTCTAAAGAGACAAAAATGTGAGGCGCACTACTACTACGCTTATGTAGGATTTTTTTTTTTTTTTTTTTGGGGGATGGTTTTCGGGTTTACATATCGAAACGAGGCTTAAGTGATCTGTGATCACCGTGTACATATAATCAAATGCTGAAGCTAAATATCTTATGGCATACCAGTGAAATTTTTGTATTCAATGCCACGATACGATATTTGTAAATAGAATGATAGCAATTTAATAGTCATCTTGCACTGATTTGTTTTCTTCTGTCGACTCGATTTGCTGCATTTGAAGGAGAATGATAATGAGTGGAAGGGATGTGAAAGAGAATGTTAGTGGGAAAAATAGAAAGGAGCTGTTGATGTGTGAGAGAGTGAGAGAGAGAGAGTGAGAGAGAGGGGGAGAGACAGAGAGAAAGAGAGTGAGAGATAATGAGACAGAGAGAGTGAGAGAGAAAGAGATACAGAACAAGATAAATAAAAAGACAAAAAAGATGAGTGAGTTAAGATGCTAATGTGTAATAATCATATAAACAGCACCAAAAAAAAGCTGCATTCTTATCATCCCTGCACCAAACGGACACGCTCGTGGAGCATGCCGAGTGATGTCTAAAAGCTCCTTGAATAGACCGAACAAAATTGCATTACCCCGAATTTTGTTTATTAACGGTGGTCAGGCTGGGGTGGGTTTGACGGTGTATCGGGGACAATACAGCAGAAATTCCAATAGCAATATCCATTCTTCATTATTAAAACATTCGCATTTCGCATGGTGTCGGTAGATGCTATTGCATCTATGTTACCCACTTTATAAAACACACCTCAGAAACATGATTTAGAAAACAAAATTTCAAAAATGCCATTTGATGAATTCGATCTTTTTATAAAAGACAAATGTTTACATCCTCCGTTTCTCTTTACCCCCTCCCTTTCTCTCTCTCTCTCTTCCCTTCTCTTTCTCTTTTCTCATTCCATCTCTTTCTTGCCTCAATTTATTCTTTTTGCATTTTATGTTCTCTTCCCCACTTCATATTTTTGAATCAACTGAAGATGGCACTAAACAAGTATTTGCACTCTATTATACGTTATCTCTAAAGAGTGACTGGAAACTATGTGTTACAAATTTACCGCAGTGTTATTCCGTTGATGCTTGTACCTTGTTATGATGTTGTATATTGAACATGGAAAACAAATCAAACCAAAACAGGACATCGTGATCAAATTGAAATGAAATAACGTCTCCCTCTGCGTCGTCAATTGTGTTATCAAGGAAAAGTGGGAGAAAAGGAGAGAGGTACAGCGGACAGAGAGTAGGGGAGTCGAAGGGTCCAAACAGACAGATAGACAAAGACAGGAAGAGAAAAAATAGGAAAGGAGAATGGGAGAAAAATTAGAGAACGTTGTCGTTCTGAGAACTATCAAAATGGCGCGGAAGTTACTTTGATCGATGTATTTATTATGTATTTTATTGGTACAAGGAACAAAGTCCTGCTCTAACTTGCCCCCTCCCTCACACGCACACACCGACACACGCACACACACACACCCACACACACACACACACTACTCACTCAGTGGATATCTGCTAACATTCTCAACTCAAGAAATATCCTAAATAAGTAAGTTAACCAGGCTGCAAAATAGAGTTACATTTTAACAAGCTCACGGTGGAGAGGAAAACAAATCTTAATTAACACTAAGCTGCTCCCAATTTAGAAAATGTAATCCCAGCTTTCCCATTCTAATGGCTATTTTCTTTTCCTCATCCACATAATTCAAAATGTTTTTCTTCATCTTTTCTAAAGTTGGTACTTGCCCCCCCCCCCCGATCTTAACATACTTCACCATGAAAATTATAGTGTTACAGATTTTTATTCTATATGAACTACCTGTCAACCCAACAAATATATATCGCCATTCTTAATCTTTAATTTCATCTAACTCAAAAGGTTGTACTAAAGCCTGCCATATCCTTTGAACGCTCCCGCAAGATAAAGATAGATGTGTGCATGTTTCTATTTCCTGTTTACAAAACGAAAATAAATTATCACCAACAAAACCAAATCTATGAAGATGCTCATTAGTATATATGGCTCCATGCAATAATCTAAATTGAAATTCTAGTTGTTTTCTAATGAGTATAGTAATTCTTGGTCTAACAAATATTTCTTTTATTTCATTATCTATAAAATCATAATTATTTTGCCCATCCCTTACCTGCAAATCATACGTTTGCTGTAGTACTTTTATAAAATAATCATAAATTGTTCTTGAATCCACATCCAAAAACTTTATTTTTTTACCTAAAATATGAAAATAAGTATTATAACTTATAACATCAACCTCGATGAAATGTATTAGCCCTGAATCATGTTTCCATAACCTGGGTATCGCATCATGAATATCAATAATCGTAAGCAAATTATTACCTTTCATACCGGCGAGGTTCATAAAACAGACTTAACATGAGCTTTCTCAATCAAGTGATTCAATTGAACAATCCCTCTTTCAAACAAGTATCTATCAAATATAGTTTTTCCATTTATACATATATTCCGATTATTACAAATAATTGGATTCATATAACCAGCCAAATATCTTAAACTATTTGTCTCTTGCCATGCAACATTTCCATATAGTACGATGGAATATCTAAAACGAACTTAATCTTTTTTATATCATGATTACATAAAAAAATAAATCTACCACCCACGACCTGTAAGCAATAATCAAAAAACAATTTCAATCCCCAATTTTTCTCTTCTTCATACAAAAGACGTTTTGTCCACATTATGCGCTGTATTTTAACGGACATTTCAAAATTAATCATTCTTAATCCTCCAAAGTCATAATCCTGATACATTATTGCCCGTTTAATTCGATCTTTCTCCGTTCATATAATACCATACTAGCAATTTTTGTATATTTTACTTAGAATTTCTTTATAATTCAAATCATCTTTTAATCTTCGATCTAATGAATAAATTACCCCCCAAAATTGTATTTCCTTAACCCAATTTCCACATAAAAGCCCATCAGGTTTGTTTTTATCCTCACCCATCCATATAAAATGTGTCTTTGTTTTATTCATTTTAAGACCATTAATTTGATCAAATGATAAAAATATATTGCAACCTTCTAACCGAATCAATATCCAAATGTAATCCCTTTAATACCGTTGTCCCTCCTTATTGCATGTGCCAAAACGATGGCAACCAAAAACAAATAAGGCGACAATGGATCTCCTTGCCTAACTCCCCTTTCTATTTCAAAATCCCCCTGTGGAGTGACCACCGTTCATAACACAACTACTTATCCTTATACAATAATTTTACCCGAGAGCAAAATGAATCCCCAAAACCGAACAATTTCAACATTTGAAATAAATATCTATGAGATACAGTGTCGAATGCTTTCTCAAAATCAACTGCACACAAAAACCCTTTCCCTTGTTCCCCATAATGCATGGAATATTTAATTCATTTAAAACCTCTTTCATCCTCTTTGCTAGAACCTTAGATACAATTTTATAATCTACATTCAAAAGCGTAATGGGTCACTAATTTTTTATATGGAAAGTATCTTTCGCTTCTTTCTCAATTAAGGTAAGAACCCCTTGTTTTTGAGATGCCGTTAATTCCCCCATTCATATGTTTCATTCAATACTTCTACTAACAAATCTACTACATTACACACATCACACCTCTCGCACACACCCACATTCCATTTTGTCTGCATGTGATCGACGCTTGTAAGCCTCTCCGGTGTATGCTTCTCTATGGTAATATAGTCTGCAAGGATCGACACCCACTACATGTACAGTAGTACTCGGCATTTTATTAAATCTTAATCAAAATGGCAGATTTTGAGAAGAACCATCGTAATCAAAGCATCTACGAGCGGATACAGGATATTGTCAGAAGGGTGGTGCAAAATGATTGAATAAAGAAAGTCCACTATTTTCCCGGAAAATTTGATGATCATTTGTCTCTCTAGTCTCCAAATAAATTGATCATTGGCGGGCGCGGGCCGGGGGTGAAGAGAATACCCTTGTACGATTTAGATGGAGATTTGTTTTGCCTATATTGTTTATTCTTACTTATCCAAAACGGGATGGCCCCTTCGGCCTCCTGGATCTACTTATGCATTCATCAATTGGCGAATACTTATCTATTATGATGTCAGATGCGTATGTGTTCAATGTTACAACACCTCCCACCCCCAAGGGAAAAGGGCGAGATATCAAATTCGCAAGTTTAACTTCATATGGGGCTTATCCAGCAAAGGAGGGAGTCGGCCTACGCCCACCTCAACAAAAATCTGTTATAAATTCTAGACTACAACTTGCAGCTCAACTCAAGCTCGTAGCCAGACCAGTTACAAACATCCAGTGCTTATTGTTATTCTAACATGATGAAATGTATCAAGATGTATGTATATACTATCATCAGCTAATATACTTCTTTCTCTGATTTTTCTGTACTTATAATACATATTCAATTGGCAACATGATGATCTACGTTATACAAGTAGATATGCAGGCCGCGTCCCGCTACGCTAAAATCATTTAAAATAATATTTTAACCCTCCAACATGGTTCATTTATCATATTTATATAATATTATACATAAACGATATATTATACAAAAACACACATACATACAGGATTCTAAATTTTGTACCTTGGTCATGATAAAACACATACAAATGAAATAGGTACTGTATATTACATTACAAATGTTATAAATTTGTCTGAAACAAAAGAACATAATAATAATAGTTGTTTCTTTCAAAGCGCTTTACCAGATACAACCGACAGACTACCATTACTCCGATCACTGGATTCAGTTACTATTCCGCATATTACAGTGCACATTCTCCACTCCCTGGGGAGCATTCCAGCTAGTCGTCTATTTGCGGCCGCGCACATACTCATCCAATCACACTGACTCTCGCATCCTACCGGGTACCCATTTAGCTACTGAGTGGAGAGGAGCAATATAGATAAAATGCCTTGCTCAATGACATAAGTGTCAAGCCGAGGCTCGAACCCATGACCTTTGTATTTCCAGTCAAGTGATTAAACCACTCGACCATGCCACCTCCAAACACATTTTCATGTTTTTCATGCTTTTAGATCTGTTTGAGCTATACATGTATAATCGTCCAGGCATATAACACATTTTTTTTTACCGCTGCAAGATATTTTCGAACATTGGTAAAGAGCTTAAGGTTTTAGCTGATTTTTTTCTTTTCTTATTGCTACCGTAATACAATAGAAAACATTAACGTTTCTAATTAGGTTTGCGAGTTTCAGCTGTATATTATCGCGTGATAGCCACAGCTCGAGTTTGACCAAACCAATTGAACAAAAGCACAAACAAAATTGTCTCTTCACTTTTGTTACAAAATGTATAGGATTATTAGCTACATGATGTAGCAAAAATCTTGCCATGTTTCCCTAATCTATGGAATATATATATATATACATAAATTGCTGTGTTATCATGATTCAGTTACTTTCATTAATACATACATGTAGTTACCATAATTTCATTCATTATTACTATCGCGTCTGTTAAAGAAATAATTGTGTGTAGACAAATTAATTTCAGTTAGTCGTGACATCTGACTTTGTATATAGTACATGTATATTCATATCTATTACAAATATATAATTTTTAAAGTAAATAATGAACTTTTTAACTCGAATATCAGTCATTGTCTTGAGGACTTGTGCAATAATGGAGAGTAGTGCCTAACTATTGATTGGAAAATGTCTGCACTCAAATATCGTATTATTGGAGGTGGGTTATTATGCAACTTCCCAATGCCTCCAGCATTATCTTGGGGTCAGTAAAACAAACTCTGAAAGGGGTGGTGAAGAAAGAAAGGGGTCTTGATCGCACATGTATCTGGAATAACTTAAGTTTCAAAATGAAATGTGCCATCTTTTTTGTGCCCCGGCACTAATGATAGACCAAAAAGTAATAATAGTAAAACCTATTCCTTTCTCTTTACTTTTGGCCCTTCTCCTTGCATGAGAATCCTGGACCCCCTGTAAGGACACTGCCTGATCAATTCAGAAGATCACTGACTCCAGGTATCTCCTTATAAACGAGAAGGGCGTTTCCATTCAGGATGATGACAGTACCGGGAACAGGAACGACGCATCTTGGATGATAGCGATAGATATACGACGTTGGAAACTCGATGACCTTTTCTCTCCGCATATCACCGTTAGGGGAGAGGAGACCTACAAAGCCAGTGTAATCTTGGTTCAATCCCATACGATATGTCACGTAGATCATGTCATCTGCACCGACATGAAAATTAAGTCGTCTGCTCCAGTCCGCCAGTGGAAACTTCATCTTGACTTCTCCAGTCGGTCGAAAGATTCTGCAAATATCTGAGTTTCCAGAGCGAATGATGATATCCCCATTTGCAAGTGTCCCGCAACCCATCATTGGTTTGCATTCTATATCATTGATCGTGCGAAGATGTGACCCTGTCTTAGGGTCGATCACATGAATCACGCCACTGTTGTGGGTAGCGGCGAGAAGTTTGCCCTTCCTGTCTACAGTTAGAAAGGCAAACCGCGATTCATCGTTAGGTAAAGCTACAGACCTTTCATCGTTTCCGTCTCTGTCACAGATCTGCAGCAAGCCGGCATTGTAATCACTGTAAACAAAACCCTTGTCAGCAGGGGCGTAGACAACGGGGATGAGGATGCATCCCCACCTCACAAGGTGGGGGATGGCATGTACAATCATCCCCCAGGTTTTGGGAATGATATTTGCTTACTTAATAAGTCATAATGATGATAATAATAGTAATAATAATAATGATAACAATTATAATATTAATAATAATAATAATTATGATGATGATAATAATAATCCTCATCATTATTGTAATTGTGTTTATTGTTATTAGCCGCATTCACACGGTGAAAGCCAATTCAGACGGTAAAAAAGAAAATCTTACAAGTATTTTGTGGTTATCTTGTGGTTTGGAAACCACAAGATAACCACAAGATTAATCGCGCATATTTTGCAGTGCGCGCAATCTCGTGGTGTGGAAACCAAAAGATAACCACGAGTTTTGCGTGTTCAAATGGGGCAAACCACAAGATAACCACAAGATACCTCTAAGATTGCAAACCACAAGATAACCACAAGATAACCACAAGATTGGCTTTTAACGTGTGAAAGAAGCTATTGAAAATCAGAGATGCGGATTACGAGCGTACGCCGTGTTATGTGCGCATTACGTGCGGGGAGAGAAGGAACGCGCTAAGGCAGTTAACTAGAAAACAAAAACACGTGGTGAGTCCGCTCAGCAGGAGGCCTTGTCTTCCTTAACTTTTTAAGGGGGAAATATATGTGAGTGTGTCACTTACATAATTCACAGCGTGAATTGATTTTAGGATTCTAGGATGGCTCATAATAAGAAGTTGAAAACATCAAAGATCACTTCTTTTTCAAGCACAATGAGAAAGAAGAACATGATGACGAACAGCCGTCTACATCAAAGTCGGATGATGTCGGAGATAGGCCTGTTCTTCCTGAAGTTCAACCAGAAGAAAGTGCCGTTGAGGGTGATGGAGCATCTGAGGCGAAAGATGATGATGAAGCTGATGCCGGTTTTGACGACTGGGTTAGCCCCAATCACCCCTACTTCTTCCATTCCCGTAGTAGAAACTAAAACGCAGAAAATTCTGTTTCAAGCCAAATGGTACCAAAGCTACCCCTGGATCCATTACGAACCCTCCCTGAAACGGGTACTGTGTTTCTACTGTGCACAGGCAGAAAAACGCGGACTCTTGAAATTGGACAAAAACAAAGAACCAGCATTTGTTTCAGTCGGCTTTTGTAACTGGAAAAAGGCATCACCCAGATTTGAGAGCCACCAGGCTTCAAATTGTCACAGAGTCGCAAAGGCAGCGATTTCCTTGTGTGTGTGTGTGTGTGTGTGTATGTGTGTGTGTGTGTGAGTATGTGTGTGTGTGCGTGCACGCTTGTGTGTGTTATTTTACCTCATTAAGTATGCATCAGATTGCACGATTTCAAGTTCAAAATTGCAAAAGCTCCCTACCGTGGGAGGGGGACACCCCCCACACCCTCCCCCTCGGTCGCTTCGCTCCCTCGCTCGGCGCTTCGCGCCCTCACTAGCGTTGGCAGCCCAGTCATCCCCCCCAGGTGTACGAACCTGTCTACGCCACTGCTTGTCAGGGAGGACTGCTAAATCCCAAATGCCTCTGGTCTTCTTCGGTCATCAATGTTTCCATGGACCCGGAATCTACGTTAACTGAGTACAGTGCCGATCCATTGCCGTTCCGAAAAACCACTGTCTGCTCATCTATCGCCCCTAGAAGAAATGGCTCCTGGATATCTGAAGAAATGTTCACCGTCTTGACCATCTCAAAGGAAGCTTTCTTCCCGGTCAAGATTCCAATCTTATGTTCGTCATCCACCCTCTTGAAACGTATTTTCTTTGCCACTTTTAATAGCTTGTCCAGATGATCATGATCCAAACATGGTAACTTTTCCATACCCATCTCGTGATACTTGGCGACTTTCTTGTGGAAGGTTTTCCCATCGCAATCGACCATGATGGATTTTGCGACGGCAGCTGTGCTCTCTAACTCCACATTGGTGGTCTCTGTTGATGCTTTAGCTTCTGAAGTCATTTGATAAACATTGTCTACGATAACTGTTAACTCTGCAAGAACTCTGTCTCGGTCTTTCACTAGTGTTTCATGCTCGTTATCGTATTGTTCATTTATTTCTGCAAGCTCCATTCGACGCTTTTCATTGATCTGTCTTATCAGCTCTTCTGCCTCTGCGTTTACTTTGGCCACTTGTACAGTGTTTCGCTCCTTTTAGTCTTGCGACTTTGTCTGGAATGTGACGGATACCTTTTCCTTGATGTCTTTGAAGTGACCATCTATCTCCCGCGAACAGCAGTCTATCTTGTCCAGAAAGCTCTGTGTCTCCTTCTGCTTTGCTGAAATCTCTTCGACATCTTTTTTCACGGTTTCTCTCTTCTCAGCGAAGAACTTCTTGATATCTTGCATCTGGTGCCCATGGTGAGACGTTAAGGCACAAGTGTGGCACACTGCCACTTTGCATTTGCAGCAGAGCAGTTCCACTTCTTTGTGCTCGTGTTGTGGACATGGCCATTTTATAGCTCCGTGGGATATATCAGCCAAAATGGCGCTGGCCAGATTGCGAGCACATGTTGGACATAAATGGCGTTGTTCAACAACTTTATACCCTTGTGTTGCATCATCACCATCATTGCCGCATTCCTCGCACTTGAATCCCAGCGCGTCGAAGAGGCTTGCCATCGTGTATTATGGACTGAATAATCTCCTTTTCCAAAACGAATCGAATCGATATTCATCCTTCCATTCCCTTCTATTAATTTTCTTTTTCTCCTTTACCCTTCTTTCTATCCTCCTCATGTCATCTCAGTATTCACCTTCTCTTCTTTCCTTCCTCCCTCCCTCTCTTCGTCCCCCTCTCCCTCTTTCTCTTTTAATTAGTACTCAAGCTCTCGGATACCTCAGTAATAGGCCTACTAACGAGACCGACACTAGACCGACACCTGCAAACCGAACATAAATTTCCATTATCACACGAATGGCCCTGAGTCAGTCGGTTTGGAGTCGGTTATTTGGTCGGTTTGGCGATCAGACTGAGGTATTATTAGTCCAGCCACTGTTAGTCTGCAGGTGGCAGACTCTAATTTGACACCCTTTTGAGCTGAGCCTAACTCTGCCAGTATCTGTCTGCGTCATGACCAGCTATAGTACAGAGCATATACAAGGTGCAATAGCGTGTCCAGTCTACATAATATCACAGTAATTATGCTATTACACATGACCATACACCTGGAAAGAGTTTATGCCTGCAAACTATACCCCCCATCGGGGAACATGTAGAGTAGAGGACATAAAGCCCTGTCGATTAGAGGGGAAGTCCACCTGATATTAAGCTGGTTTTAATAAAAGCAGAAAGATAAAACAAACAAACTAGTGAAAGTTTGAGCAATATCTGATATTTGAAGTTGTCATCAGTGAAACACAAATTGGTTACACTGCGACTGCGACGTATCTTGCGAGCTCATCTCCAAATTGGTCTTTACAAAAAATATCATAAACTTTCATTTTCTTAGTTATTGATGACGAAACAGACTTGTGTGTAGTTTTTTTAGAAGAGAACGAATGGGAGGGGAGCTCGCAAGATACGACATTATGTTGCCAATTTGTGTTTGATTGATCGCACCTTCAAAAATTCATAACTTTAAAACTTGTTTCGGTTTTTGCTCAAACTTTCACTGACCTGTTTCTCTATTTTGTCTGCTTCTGTAAAAGAAAAAACTTAATATCAGGGTGGACTTCTCCTTTAAAGCCTATTCCAATACCACTGTATGTTCTGAACCAAAATCCTTTTGATGACATTGAAAAGCCCGCATAATAACAACTGTTATAAAATGGCAATGTGTATTCTAACTATAATTCATGACAGGTGAGGTTTAGCAGAAAGTAAACAGGTATTCTGGGAATGGAAGCAGACATAGTACACTTGTATTGCATTGTGTCATTTTGACATGTTACGTATAGGCCTCAATGACCTTAGACAGAAAAGTCAATCTATTTGGAGGAGTTTAAAAAAAAAAAAATGTGTATACGACGCTCTCCTCCAAGACACGTAGAAGAGGGATTCGGTGAAACCAGACGTAGTCACAGCGCGGAACATATTCCCGAACGAAATAGACTGTTTTGGGGGTCTACAACAACCTTAAAGATAAAGACCAGTTCTGGTCATGCGATTGCATTGTGAAAGAAACGTTGTGAAATCGTCAGAAAAGGTTGATCATCTAGCATATAAGTATTGGTGTGTACTGCAAGGTTCTGGAATCATCAAAATGATAAGAAATTTGGCCCAGTCTTGGTAAAGTTACAAGCACTGTACACAGAAAGATGTATATGGGACTAAGCGACCACGTGCGCGATATCTATTTGGTCCCAATAGATATAATAATTTACCAAATATATCAATTAGTAGGCGGTTTCCCGACTTTCCCGGCAAGATTTGTATCATCACGTATTAGTCAAAACATATTCTTTCACATGATTGGTAATGAGAGCTTCCATTTCATTTTTTTGAGAGAGGCGTTTCCAAAACTGGTCTTTACCTTTAACATGCATTCATGTTCGAAATAACAAAACAGATGGAATGAGGAAACAAACATTAATCGTGCGTAGTCATATTACTGTGTGCAGTACGGTTCTAGGACACCTACCCCCTGGACAACCACCCTCTGAATAAACCACCCTAGGATAACCACCCTCTAGGACAACTACCCCCTAGGACAATTACTATCCCCTAGGGCAACCGCCCTCCAGGACTACTACCCCCGGGACAATTACCCTCTAGGATGATAACCCCCCAGCTAACTATACCCCTAGGATAACTACCCCCTAGGACAACCACCCTCTACACTCTAAAAAAATTTTTAACCAACTTGGCCAAATTTTAACCAACAGTTGGTTTCCAGGTGAACCTATCAACTCTTGGTTAAAACGTTAACCAACCCTAGTTGGTTAATGTTTTAACCAACTTTTTGTTAAAACTTTAACTAATAATTTGCTAAAATTCAATTTCCACAATATTTTTAACTATGCAGTAAAGTCGCCAAATCTTGCCCGCTATTCACTCTCAGATTGCCAATCCCTGCGTGCGAGTAACTCTGCTCGCGAGATAGAAGACATCAAACTAGTCTAGTCTACTGGTTTTAGCAATCGCACAGCAGAAAAAAATACGGACATGTAGATCTAGATCTATTACACTTACAGATTCCAAAGAATCATAGATTGAATGGTATAAATCAAATTGAAACGGGAATAGACCTACATTTCTTCATGATCATGATGATGCTTAGGCCTACTGCGCCTTTTTTGCCGGTAGATCTTGTACTTGTACTATTGCATTCGACCGAGTGTAACCATGCAGGGTACGGGTGAGTAACGGTAGTCTACGCGCATGTCGTCAGGCGCCACGTCAGCTGCATGCAGCAGCAAACTTACTCGCACGCAGGGAATTGGCAATCTGAGGGAGAAAAGCGGGCAAGTTTTGCGACTTTACTGCATTGTTAAAAATATTGTGGACATTTTTACTGCTTCAGATGGATTATAAAAAGTTCATCAGTAGAATGGTATAGTAAATATTTGTTTAGCTTACCTTCAAACACCTTAACTAGCCCTTCGAACCCCCAAGATAACAGCCTTACGACTACTGACTCCATGATGACATCCCAGGATGAAATTCGTTGCAAACTGCGACGCGTGATTCTCGTTGTCTATTGGCTCATTTCATGTCACATGATCAAACCTTTTAACCAACTGTCGAACGGCGGGAATTCTATATTTTGATTAACCAAGTGCACCATACCACGGCATTTTACCCAAATGTTTGTTAATTTTTTAACCAACCAACTGAAACGAACCACATTATTATACCAAACCACGGCACTTTTGTTTGGTTATTGGTTGGTTATTTTTTTTTAACCAACCAGTTTTAATACGTAGACGTTTTACCAGTGTTTTTAGAGTGTAGGACAACTACCCCCCGATTGATAATTACCCTAAGTGGTTATTGCCCGGTGGTAGTTGGGTGGTAGTTACCATAGGTGGTAGATGTCAAGGAGGTATATGTCCTAGAGGGCGGTTGCCCTAGGGGGTACTTGTCTGGGGGTACTTGTCCTGGAAGATGGTTATCCTAGGGTAGTGTGTGTGTGTGTGTGTGTGTGTGTGTGGGGGTAGTTACCATAGGTGGTAGATGTCAAGGAGGTATATGTCCTAGAGGCCGGTTGTCCTAGAGGGTGGTTGCCCTAGGGGTAGTTGTGCTAGAGGGTAGGCTAGTTGTCCTACCCTCTAGGACGACTACCCTCGGACAACTAGCCCCGGACAACTCCCCCAGACAACTACTCCCTAGGACAACTCCCCCTAGGACAACTACCGTCCCCCGGATAACTACCCCCAGACAACCACCCCCTAGGACAACTAACCCCGGACAACTACCCCCGGACAACCCCCTAGGATAGTTGTCCGGTGGGTAGTTGTCCTAGGGGTAGTTGTCTGGGGGTAGTTGTCCGGGGGTAGTTTTCCTAGGGGTAGTTGTCCTAGGGGGTAGTTGTCCGGGGGTAGTTGTCCGGGGGTTCAATTCAATTCAAAGTTTATTCAACACTCTTCATAAAAACATTTAAAACATACAAATACAGAATGGAATGATAAAAACAAGATAGTGATAACAAATAACAATGGCAATTAATGAGAGCATTTGGAAAAGGCAAACAGGAGGGATTCCTTATATACAAGCCTACCCTAAAACACACACATACAGGAAAAAAGAAACAAGATCAAAAGAACAGAACAAAAACAATAAATAAAAACATACTAAAACATACTGTCATGTACAATCAGAGTAAAAAAGTGTCAAACTTGCCTATGCTATTAATATTGATTATTATACTAATTTAACAGAAATTGTTTATATTTAATTTTAAAAAGATTGAGAGTTTTGCATTTTTAATTTCCTGAGGTATACTATTCCATATCTGAATTGGAATGAACATTTACGTCATATCACGACTTCAATTTCTAGGAATGTTGGTTTATTATATAAAATGAAGAAATTAATCCCAAGTTATACGCTTGTTATGCTTTATAATTCATTGATATTACCGTATATAACATATTGCAACTTAGTATGGGCCACCAGCGCTAAAACTAAAATCAACTCTATTTATTTGTTGCAAAGAAAGCCCTTCGTATATGTACTAGTTCACCATATTTATCTCACACAGGTCCAATATTTTACAAACTGAAAACCCTAACAGTATTCGACATAAATTCGCTACAAAGTTTACTGATCATGTTTAAGTATTTAAATAATATGCTGCCTCTTTCATTCCACAAGTTTTACACTATAAATAAAACCATTCACTCTTACCCTACCCGTAATTCCTCAAATTTTCATCTAGTAAACCCGAAATTACTTATTGCCCATAGATCCATAAGACACCATGGTCCTGACCTATGGAACTCTCTCCCAGAATCTATTAAATCATGTTGCTCCCTCTACTCATTCAAAGCCAATGTTAAAAAGATGTTGTTATCAAAATATTCAAGATAAAATTTCTGTGTCAACTCTTCAGTCTTTATCATAATGTCATCTCTTCTTTCATCATCATCATTATCATCATCGTCATCATCATCTTCATCATCATCATCATCCTCATCCTCATCCTCATCATCATCCTCATCTGCATTGTCAATATCACCATCATCAAAGTTTTTTTATTTTAAATTACCTATCCGTTCTGCTTAATAAATGTGTTAATCTATTTTATGAGTTTTTTTGTGGGGCTGTCATATTATCAAGCAAACTGCTTACAATGACAGTCCTTCTTCCGCAAATATTCTTATAATATTTTATAATGTTTGAGGAAATTTAGTATCTATGACAGTTTTTCATTTCGTTTTTGAAAATATCAATTTTTTATATACATATATTTGGTTATTTATGATTCATTGTCAGAAAAATACTACATGTCTTATTGTACTTCATATTATTATTGTTATCGAAAAACGGTGTACTTACATGAATGCAGAAGAAAATCAAATCAAATCAAATCAAAATATTAATGTTCCTTTAAAAAATAGTGAATTGTTCATACATGTCGTTCTTATCTTGGGAAGGTGATAATTTAGGGCATTTCTAGTATTAAAATTATGCACATTACAATTCAATTTAAAACATGTTGATAAAAAGTAGGCAAATTACCATTAAAACATGAAAACATGAAAACTGCAATATAAAAATTATGCATATCGATTACATTAAAAATTCCAAGTTTACAAATAAAGGATTACAGTGAGCATAATATTGGGAATGAGTTATAATGCGTATTGCTTTCTTTTGAAGCTTAAAGAGAAGGTAGAGTTCTGGGAAGAGGTGAAACATGATTTGTGAGCGTTATCATTGTTATTATGCAAGTGTGGAAGAACATCAGAAGAAAAAAATGTTCCCTGAAAAGCATGGCTCTTAAAATGCTTTCATATTCTAAATATGGCATGTAACAACGTAAAAATCAGGACGGATTTTTATGCCACATGTTCGTGTAGCCCTATATACATCTTTCTGTGTACAGTGCTTGTAACTTTACCAAGAATTCTTATCATGTTGATGATTCAAGAACCTTGCAGTACACACCAATACTTATATGCTAGATGATCAACCTTTTCTGATCGATTCCACACCGTTTCTTTCACAATGCAATGCATGACCAGAACTCAACTTTATCTTTAAGTAGCCTTAACATATGCTAGATGATCAACCTTTTCTGACCGATTCCACACCGTTTCTTTCACAATGCAATGCATGACCAGAACTCAACTTTATCTTTAAGTAGCCATAACATATCAACTATACAGTAATTAAAATAAGGTGTTATTAAAGTATGATACAACATTTTCAGCATTTTCATAATATTTAAAGGATAAAAATAAACTTTATATAAAATACCAATACTTTTTGCTTTTTTTTAGTTGTCCGAGGGGGTAGTTGTCCGAGGGGGTAGTCGTCCTAGAGGGTGGTTGCCCTAGGGGGTAGTTGTCCTAGAGGATGGTTATCCTAGGAGCGGTTATCCGGGGGTGGGTGTCCAGGGGGTAGGTGTCCGGAAACGGTTATAAATGTACCGCGATTTGTACTGCAGTGTTATTCCGTTGATGCTTATACCTTGTAAGATGTTGTATATTGAACATAAAAACAAATCAAACAAAAACAGGACATCGTGTCTGATCAAAATTCAAAATTAGAAGAAATAACGTCTCCCTCTGCGTCGTCAAGTGTGTTACCAAGGAAGAATGAGAGAAAAGGAGAGGGGTACAGCGAGACAGAGAGTAGGGGAGTCTAAGGGTTCAAACATACGGATAGACAAAGACAGGAAGAGAAAAAGAAAGAAAAGGAGAATGGGAACAAATTAAAGAACGTTGTCGTTCTGAGAATTATTAAAGTGGTGGAGGAAGTTACGTTGATGTATTAATCAAGAGAACACATTCTGTTGAGTACGGTTCATGGATTCAAATTGTGGTAGACATCGATTTACATTTTGTATTACATAAGAATTCGAGTATAATGAGGTTTTGAAATCGTAAAGAATAATACGAAATTGACTAAATCTTACTTGAAAAAAATAGAAATAAAAAGCACTGCACACAGAACAGGTTGTATAGGACTACACACACGCCAACACACACTCACGCACACGCACACACAACATACCTAACGCACACACATATTCTTGTTTTTTCTGTGATCTTGTAAGCCTCCCAGGTGTATGCTTCGCGGTGGTAATATAGCCTGCAAGGATCGACGCCCACACATCATGTAGTACTCGACATTTTTAAATCTTAATCGAAATGGCAGATTTTGAGAAGAACCAACGTAAGTAAAGCGGATCCAGGATATTGTCAGAAGGGTGGTGCAAAATGATTGAAAAAGAAAGTCCACTATTTGCTCGGAAAATTCGATGATCAATTGTCCCTCTAACCTCCACATAAATTGATCATTGGCGGGAGACTGAATAAATAAAATAAATAAATGACTAAATGTCAGATGCGTATGTGCTCAATGTTACAACATCCCTCCACCCCGAAAAATTATAAATTCAAATGGGGCTTATCCTCCAAAGGAGGAGTCGGCCTACGCCCACCCCAAAAAGCTGTTAGAAAGTCTAGACTATAACTTGCAGCTCAACTCAAGCTCGTAGTCAGACCATCTACAAACATCCAGTGCTAATTGTTATTCAAACATGGTGAAACATATCAATATGTATGTACTATCATCAGCTAATATGCACCTATCTCTGATTTGTGTGTACTTCATACATATTCGATTGGCAACATGATGATCTACGTTATACAAGTAGATATGCAGGCCGCGTCCCGTTACGCTAAAATCATTATTTTAATCCTCGAACATGGTTCTTTTATCATATTTATATAATATCATACATAAACGATATATTATACAAGAAACACACATACATGCAGGATTCTATATTTTGTATCTTGGTCATGATAAAACACATACAAAAGAAAAGGTATACTATATTACAATAAAAATGTTATAAATTTGTCTGAAACAAAACAGCATAACAATAATAGCTGTTTCTTTTAAAGCGCTTTACCAGATACAACCGACAGACTACTATTACTCCGGTCACTGGATTCAGTTACTATTCCGCATATTACAGTGCACATTCTCCACTCCCTGGGGAGCATTCCAGGGAGTCGACATTTTGCGGCCGCGCACATACTCATCCAATCACACTGACTCTCGCATCCTGCTGGGTACCCATTTAGCATCTGAGTGGAGAGGAGCAATATAGATAAAATGTCTTGCTCAATGACATAAGTGCCAAGCCGAGGCTCGAACCCATGACCTTTGCATTTCCAGTCAAGTGATTACACCACTCGACCATGCCACCTCTAAACACCTTTTCATGTTTTTCATTCTTTTAGATTTGTTTGAGCTATACATGTATAATGGTCTAGTCACATAATAAAACATTTATCGCTGACATGATATTTTCGAACATTGGTAAACAGCTTAAGGTTTTAAAAGATTTTTTTCATTTCTTATTACTACCTTAATACAATATAAAACATTAACGTTTCTAATTAGGTTTGCGAGTTTCAACTTTCTATCATCGCGGGATAGCCACAGCTCGAGTTTGACCATACCAACTGAACAAAAGCACAAACAAAATTGTCTCTTCAATTTTTGTTACAAAATGTATAGGATTATTAGCTACATGATGTAGCAAAAATCTTGCCATGGTTCCCTAATCGATGGAATATATATATATATATATATATACAAATTGCCGTGTAATCATGATTCAGATACTCTTATTACTACATACGTGTAGTTACCAGAATTTCATTCATTATTACTACCACGTCTGTTAAAGAAATAATTTTGTGTAGACAAATTAATTTCAGTTAGTCGTGAGATCTGACTTTGTATATACATGTATATTCAAAACTATTACTTGAGAACTTGTGCAATAATGGAGAGTAATGCCTAACCACTGATTTGAAAATTATTGCACTGAAATGTCGTATTAATGGAGGTGGGTTATTATGCAACTTCCCCATGCCTTCAGGATCGAAGTGTCTTTTGGGGTCAGTAAAGGAATCTGGAAGGGATGGTGAAGAAAGAAAGGGGGATCTTGAGCGCAACTTTATCTGGAATAACATATTAAGGACACCTTAAGTTCAAAATGAAATGTGCCATCTTCTTATGCCCCGGCACTATAATGATAGACCCCAAAGTAATAATGTTAAAACCTATTCCTTTCTCTTTACCTTTTTGCCCCTTCCTGCAAGAGAATCATGGACCCCCTGCAAGGACACTGTCTTTTCAATTAAGAAGATCATTGACTCCACGTATCTCCTCATAAAAAAGAAAGGCATTTCCGTTCAGGATGATGACAGTACCGGGAACAGGAACGACACATCTTGGATGATAGCGATAGCGATACGACGTTGGAAACTCGATGACATTTTCTCTCCGCATATCACCGTTAGGGGAGAGGAGACTTACGAAGCCAGTGTATTCTTGGTTCAATCCCGTACGATATGTCACGTAGATCATGTCATCTGCACCGACATGAAAATCAAGTCGTCTGCTCCAGTCCGCCAGTTGACACTTCATCTTGACTTCTCCAGTCGGTCGAAAGATTCTGCAAATATCCGAGTTTCCAGAGCGAATGATGATATCCCCATTTGCAAGTGTCCCGCAACCCATCATTGGTTTGCATTCTATATCGTTGATCGTGCGAAGATGTGACCCTGTCTTAGGGTCGATCACATGAATCTCGCCACTGTTGTGGGTAGCGGCGAGAAGTTTGCCCTTCCTGTCTACAGTTAGGTAGGCAAACCGCGATTCATCGTTAGGTAAAGCTACAGACCTTACTTCGTTTCCGTCTCTGTCACAGATCTGCAGCAAGCCGGCGTTGTAATCACTGTAAACAAAACCCTTGTCAGGGAGGACTGCTAAATCCCAAATGCCTCTAGTCTTCTTGTCGGTCATCAGTTTTCCATGGACCCGGAATCTAGGTTTACTGAGTACAGTGCCGATCCATTGCCGTTCCGAAAGACCACTGTCTGCTCATCTATCGCCCCTAGAAGAAATGGCTCCTGGATATCTGAGGAAATATTCACCGTCTTGACCATCTCAAAGGAAGCCTTCTTCCCGGTCAAGATTCCAATCTTATGTTCGTCATCCACCCTCTTGAAACGTATCTTCTTTGCCACTTTTGATAGCTCATCCAGATGACCATGATCCAAACATGGTAACTTTTCCATACCCATCTCGTGATACTTGGCGACTTTCTTGTGGAAGGTTTTCCCATCGCAATCGACCATGATGGATTTTGCGACTGCAGCTGTGCTCTCTAACTCCACATTGGTTGTCTCTGCCGATGCTTTAGCTTCTGAAGTCATTTGATAAACATTGTCTACGATAACTTTTAACTCTGCAAGAACTCTGTCTCGGTCTTTTACTAGTGTTTCATGCTCGTTATCGTATTGTTCATTTATTTCTGCAAGCTCCATTCGACGCTTTTCATTGATCTGTCTTATCAGCTCTTCTGCCTCTGCGTTTACTTTGGCCTCTTGTACAGTGTTTCGGTCTTTTTGGTCTTGCGACTTTGTCTGGAATGTGACGGATACCTTTTCCTTGATGTCTTTAAAGTGACCATCTATCTCCCGCGAACAGCAGTCTATCTTGTCCAGAAAGCCCTGCGTCTCCTTCTGCTTTGCTGAAATCTCTTCGACATCCTTTTTCACGGTTTCTCTTTTCTCAGCGCAGAACTTCTCGATGTCTTGCATCTGGTGCCCATGGTGAGACATTAAGGCACAAGAGTGGCACACTGCCACTTTGCATTTGCAGCAGAGCAGTTCCACTTCTTTGCGCTCGTGTTGTGGACACGGCCATTTTATAGCTCCGTGGGATACATCAGCCAAAATGGCGCTGGCCAGATTGCGAGCACATGTTGGACATAAATGGCGTTGTTCAACAACTTTATATCCTTGTGTTGTTGCATCAGTACCATCATTGCCGCATTCCTCGCACTTGAATCCAAGCGCGCCGAAGAGGCTTGCCATGTATTATGGACTGAATAATCTCCTTTTCCAAAGCGAATCTTCGAAGCGCTGCTTAGATAGCTAGCAACTCACAGGTAGAAGACAGATTAGTGTGAAATGAAGTCATGCAGAACTCGTCTGAGCCATGATCAATGCTATGTTCGATGATCAGCGTGCATAGGGTGTATTACAACGCACCGAAATATGAGTTTTGTGTATGATGTCCTCATCACCCCTCGTCGTAATGACTGTATGTCAGTAATTCTATACGTAAATGAATCACATAGACGAGTAAGTGCATTTAGGTACACACGCCTCCTTTGAGTAGTTTGTAGAACTTTGGGCTAACTTCCGCTTTCCCAAATGATAACGTCCAGCTGCCAAACGTTGTACTTGGATAAAAAAATGATAGTGTAACTGCATTTGAGGCCGAAGAAAATAAACAATAGACAAAGGTCTCTACGGGAGCATTGTTGAACATTTGAGTTGAACATTTATTCTTGCATCAGTTGTTCCGTTCATTTCACTCCGTGAAAACTGTATCAATAAGACACAAATGAAAGCATCATAAATATATGTGGATACTAACATCAGTTATAATCTACCCAAACATTAGCTACTGCCTAACTATTTCTGTATTTGGTGTATAAACTTAAAAGAAGTATTAATAATAAACGTGGATGCAACAATTCTCTTCTCCAGCAGGCTGTAATATTTGATATGTTAAGAGATTTTTCTAGAAACCCAGACTCAGAGAGCTAAATTACATTTCTTATCATAAATATCTAGATAAATGAAATATCCAACAGCTTGACATAAATCAACATATCATACGCTATCAACACTATTTTATGTCTAAAAAGTGACTGGATGTGCTTAAATTATATACATGCAGTTAGACCTAGTTGGAGTCTATATGATCTGTTTTATGTTTTTACACGGACTTGCTGAAAGCAGTCTCTTTAGGCTGATGTGAGTTTTACCGTGAATAAATAAATTCAATTAAATTCAATAGTGCAAACATGTCATTCACGCTGACATACATACAACTTCACTCTTAATTAAACAAAACCTGAATCTTCTGTAGTCATTTAAATCCTGATTTCCAACCAAATATTATAAATCTACCTCTTATACATGACAATTTCATATACATTCATCATCATCTTCAAATGTTATGCATATACAAGAATGGAAGCGTACAATATGTATGGTCTATGGAGCTATTGTCATGTAATCTACACTTGCTGCACGAAGATCCAAATCGAACTATTAATTTGCACCTCTAGCATACAACATTTCGTAAAATACATCATTCATGTAATATTAAACTAACCTCTTTGCCTCATTTATGCACTAAATTGAAATTGAAATACCAAGTTTCCAGGATGCCCTGGAATTTGGGCAATTCTGTCCTCAAGTCAGGCCCTCAAATCAGTCCCATGTTTTCACTGTTTGACTGTAGGATGAGTTGGGCACAATTAAGGTAGCGCTATTTCAATATAGACCTTGATCGAGGGCGTTGAGTGATATTGCACGTAGGCCTACATTGTCGAGCAACATATATACATAGAATCAAAATGTCAAAGGTGCACAAACTTTGTGTGATATCTAGAGAAAACATCTTTATATATAAATGTATGATGTAAATATCAGAATAATAGGTGATGAATCACCGATATATTATAACATCATTAATTTCAAAGAAAAAAAAAGTAAAATTTCCAATCAATATTTGACTACAGATAGGGTCATAAACTCTTTGTCAATTTAAATCATTTTTAATAGGCTATATGCACCCTCTTCTTGCATGATATTTGGAGCTAAAAAAAGGAACCTGGATAATTACCCCACGCCCCAAGCTCACCCAAAGTTATTCTTTGTTATTCTTTGTTATTCTGGAACCGCGCGCCTGCAAGCTATGACACTCAACGACACGATATTTACTTTTTGGTGAAGATTCACGTGTTTGTTCGTTTTCCAGTTCTCTGCCACCCCCTCCCCCTCCCCCTCCCCCATCTCCTCATTTTCCATACCCTATTTATCCTTACTTGTTTGTCCTTTTGGTATTCACCTTCCACTCCCTTCTATTAATTTTTGTTTTCTCCTTTACCCTAGCTGCTTTCTATATCCTCCTTTATATGTCATCTCAGTATTTACCATCTCCTCCCCTCTCTCCCCCTCTCTCCCCCTCTCCCCTCCCCCCCTCTCCCCCTCTCCCCCTCTCTCTCTCTCTCTCTCTCTCTTCTCTTCTAATTACTCATAAGCTGTCGGATACCTCAGTCATACCAACCAGACCGACACCAAACCGAGCATGAATTATATACCTTTATCACGTACACGAATGGCCCAGAGTCAGTCGGTTTTGGAGTCGGTTATATGCTCGGTTTGGCGGTCAGACCGAGGTACTATAGTCTAGCCATTGTTAGTCTGCAGGCGCAGACTCTAAGCCGAACTCTGTCAGTATCTGGCTGTGTCATGACCAGCTATAGTACAGAGCCTATACAAGGTGCAGTAGCAGGCGCGCTGGAAGCAGTTTGGAATTGGGGGCAAACATCCCAGGGGCTCACCTTTCAGGGGCAGTGGCGTAATGAGCAAAAACGTTAGGGAGTGCAGAAGAAAAAATCTGCATCACCACCTATCTTACATGTTACATGCAGGCCCTGCGGAACGTTTTTCAAAGTGGAGTATTAGGGACTTTTAGATTTGCACTTCGAGAATGTGGACTGCTACGTGGACATCCTTTTAAGGCACTGGCAGTGCCCGGCCAAAGGACGTCACATTGCCACACGTGGCAGTCCACGTTCTCGTCGTGCAAATCTAAAAGTCCCTATTAACGATCAGGTAGACCGTAGCGAGCGAAGCGAATGGAGCGTAAATTGGCGTGTGGTCCAGGGCTTTACCCCGGCGAGGATCAAGGGGCGAAGCCCCCGGAAGCTCACGGGTTTTAGGCATTTAATTACGGTCAGATGAGCATATTTTGATACCTGATTTAGGACACTGGCAGGTCACTAATTGGCGGGGGGTCCAGTGGGCCGAGCCCCTTGAAGCTCAGGGATTTTAGGCATTTAATAACGGTCAGATGAGCATCGAGGGGCCCGCCTAAGAACCCTTGGTGGGGTCCAGGAGACAGAGCCCCGGAAGCTCAGGGGTTTTAGGTAATACCTAAAACCCCTGAGCTTCCGGGGGCTCTGTATATACTGTAAATACTATTTACGCTCACATGAGCATCAATGGGCCCTCCTTAGGGCCCTTGGTGGGTCCAGGGACAGAGCCCCGGAAGCTCAGGGGTTTAGGTATTTACGCTCAGATGAGCATCAATGGGCCCTCCTTAGGGCCTTTGGTGGGGTCCAGGGGCAGAGCCGGAAGCTCAGGGTTTAAGGGATTTAATTATGGTCAGACAGCATCAAAAGGCCCTCCTTAGGGCCCTTGGTGGGGTCCAGGGGGCAGAGCCACCGGAAGCTCAGGGGTTTTAGGTATTTAATTATGGTCAGATTAGCATTCAAGGGCCTGTCTTAGGGCCCCTGATGGGGTCCAGGGGGACGGAGCCCCGGAAGCTCAGGGTTTAGGCATTTAATTACGGTCAGATGAGCATATTTTGATACCTAATTTGTGACACTGGCAGGTCACTATTTGGCGGGGGTCCAGGGGGCTGAGCCCCTTGAAGCTCAGGGATTTTAGGCATTTAATAAAGGTCAGATGAGCATCCAGGGGCCCGCCTTAGGACCCTTGGTGGGGTCCAGGGGACAGAGCCCCCGGAATTATAAGCTCAGGGGTTTTAGGTTGTTTACGCTCAGATGAGCATCAATGGTCCCTCCTTAGGGCCTTTGGTGGGGTCCAGGGGGTAGAGCCCCGGGCTCAGGAGTTTTAGGTATTTAATTATGGTCAGACAGCATCAAAAGGCCCTCCTTAGGGCCCTTGGTGGGGTCCAGGGCGGAGCCCCGTAAGCTCAGGGTTGTAGGCATTAAATTACGGTCAGATGAGCATATGTTGATACCTCATTTGTGACACTGGCAAGGTCACTCATTCTTTCTTTCTCTCTTCCTTTCTTTTTCTCTATATACTTTTTCATAAAAAGTGAGGGGGCTAGAGCCGAGCCCTGCCGTTCTGCAGGTCCTGACATGAAGGCTTCTAAATAAGCATATTTTTTTGCCTGACTGTAAATTTAGGAATTTGTAATTTTCCAACAAACGCATAAAAAAGTATAATTTACACCAAAAAAATGAGAAAAAATTACCGGAAAACTATGTCATTTCAGCAACATTTGTAAATCACTGGTATCGAATTAAAAATAAGCCATGTTTGAATTTTATTTGGGGGGGGGGGACTGAATAAATCTCGCTGAAAAATCACATTTGAAAAGCACCGCAAACAGAACAGGGTAAATAGGACAAAATACACATACACACACACACACACAACACAGACAATAACACCCACCCACATGCGCACACATACACACATACCCTCTCGAACACACCCACGTTCCATTTTGTCTGCATGTGATCGACGCTTATAAACCTCTCAAGTGTATGCTTCTCGGTGGTAATAATAGGGTGCGTTTATCGTGTCTTGCCACTCAGAATCAGCGTTTCTATAGGTACATATCGAACCCCACTATACGAGCGTGTTTTGCGGGATGTCGCGTTTATCGACTCTTCAAGATTCGAAATAAAGGCCTTGTCTGTGCGCAGCTGCTTTGCGCCGTTTGACCCGGGAAGCAGATTAGCCTGGGAAGGTCCTATTTGTATGTGGGGTTCAAAACAGCTTTGCGTTTATCATGTCTCAGAAACGTGATTCTGGCTGTATGTCACATTCAAAACGCACTTTTTACGGCGTTACAATATGCCCATATCTAAAGACGTTTGAAAAGGCTTTGCGTTTATCACCTTAAAAATTTGCCTGAAAACGTTTGAAAACGCTGATTCTAGGCAAAAAAATTGGACTATAAACGCACCCATAGTCAGCAAGGATCGCCGCCCACTACATGTAGTAGTCGACATTTTATTAAATGGTGGATTTTGAGAAGAACGAACGTAAGTAAAGCATCTACGAGCGGATCCAGAATATTGTCCATAACATATTGAACATAACATTTTCCAAAAAATAGTGGACTTTCTGCCAAATGATTGAAAAAGAAAGTCCACTATTTTCTCGGAAAATGTTATGTTCAATTGTCACTCTAGCCTCCACATAAATTGATCATTGGCAGGGGCGGAGGGGCTAGGGGTGGGGAGGGTTTGAAGAGAATAACCGTGTACAATTTAAAGGAGATTTTCTGCCCATATTGTTTATTCTTACTTAACCAATCGGGCTCCTGGATCCACCTATGCATTCATCAATTGGCGAATACTTATCTGTTGTTATATCAGAAGTGAACGCTGAGCGCATCACGCGTAAAACCAAACTTCCGAGAAATTCGCACTTGAATATTTAACCTATAAAAGCAGCTATGTTTAGCCCAAAACTATGTACATTGTTTTCATGATGAAATTTGGAATTTTCTGTAGTTTCATATGCTGCATACTGCATTCTGGAATAGTAAGTAGTTTTTTGACAAATGGTCAAGAAACACAGTGGTCATAATTCAACAGCACGCTACGATAACTTTTCACGAACACTGTGAAAACACCCCTGGTGAACAGGTTGGGCAATATTTTTCCAACACTTTGCCCAACGTTGTGCCAATAGTCAACCCAACCATCTATTGGGCAATATTTTGCCCAGTGGTATTGGTAAACGTAAGTACCCTACTTCACACGTGCATAATTGTTTCGTATTTTGTTCAAAATGTGGGCAAAGATATGACCCTTCAACTGCCCAACTACGGTAGCCCACTTTTTGGGAAAATCGTGACCAGCTGTTGGGCAAAATACTTTTTACACACTAACATGCTCCTTCTGATCTCATCTCTGCTCATCTCTTATCCATACTTTCATACTCATACTTTCTCTCTTTTATTCCTCTTTTTCTTTATTTAACTTTTTTCTAAAAGTTTGGTCTCATTCCATCTTTTCCTTTGTCCTATTCAAACATTCCATTACGACACACGTACTTCCAATACAATAGATCCCGTTCCCCAGTAATACCATGAAATATCATTCGACTTCTGTCGAATAGTTTGCAAATTCATATTCATTAGGCCTTAACTAATTGTACTTATTCATTTGTGAACTATGGAAATACTTGTAAATTGCTATTCGTAATATCAGATTCTACGAGCGATCAATATACCCATGGAATTTGTTGCACACTGTTTGAGTTATATCTCAAATGAATTTGATCATATTTTCATCATAACAATGTACATATACAATAGTATTTGTTTGAAAACTAAATGTATAATTTTTATTCTAAGTTAAAGAGGAATTCAATCAAGGCATGTAATTTTCTTGAATTCGATCTCATCATACAAAT
>CP137679.1:19060868-19237509 GCA_037976565.1 Mesocentrotus franciscanus | reverse complement strand
GGGGGGCTAGGGGTGGGGGTTTGAAGAGAATAACCGTGTACAATTTAAAGGAGATTTTCTGCCCATATTGTTTATTCTTACTTAACCAATCGGGCTCCTGGATCCACCTATGCATTCATCAATTGGCGAATACTTATCTGTTGTTATATCAGAAGTGAACGCTGAGCGCATCACGCGTAAAACCAAACTTCCGAGAAATTCGCACTTGAATATTTAACCTATAAAGCAGCTATGTTTAGCCCAAAACTATGTACATTGTTTTCATGATGAAATTTGGAATTTTCTGTAGTTTCATATGCTGCATACTGCATTCTGGAATAGTAAGTAGTTTTTTGACAAATGGTCAAGAAACACAGTGGTCATAATTCAACAGCACGCTACGATAACTTTTCACGAACACTGTGAAAACACCCCTGGTGAACAGGTTGGGCAATATTTTTCCAACACTTTGCCCAACGTTGTGCCAATAGTCAACCCAACCATCTATTGGGCAATATTTTGCCCAGTGGTATTGGTAAACGTAAGTACCCTACTTCACACGTGCATAATTGTTTCGTATTTTGTTCAAAATGTGGGCAAAGATATGACCCTTCAACTGCCCAACTACGGTAGCCCACTTTTTGGGAAAATCGTGACCAGCTGTTGGGCAAAATACTTTTTACACACTAACATGCTCCTTCTGACCTCATCTCTGCTCATCTCTTATCCATACTTTCATACTCATACTTTCTCTCTTTTATTCCTCTTTTTCTTTATTTAACTTTTTTCTAAAAGTTTGGTCTCATTTCCATCTTTTCCTTTGTCCTATTCAAACATTCCATTACGACACACGTACTTCCAATACAATAGATCCCGTTCCCCCCAGTAATACCATGAAATATCATTCGACTTCTGTCGAATAGTTTGCAAATTCATATTCATTAGGCCTTAACTAATTGTACTTATTCATTTGTGAACTATGGAAATACTTGTAAATTGCTATTCGTAATATCAGATTCTACGAGCGATCAATATACCCATGGAATTTGTTGCACACTGTTTGAGTTATATCTCAAATGAATTTGATCATATTTTCATCATAACAATGTACATATACAATAGTATTTGTTTGAAAACTAAATGTATAATTTTTATTCTAAGTTAAAGAGGAATTCAATCAAGGCATGTAATTTTCTTGAATTCGATCTCATCATACAAATTTATGCATACATAACAATTAATTCTTACAGTGTTAATTTTGAATAAATAAATTAAAATGCATGAAATCAACTAATTTGAAATCTATTTACATACTCTATATCTTAAAGTTAATACATTTTCTTTCATTGATATTGATTGTCGAATCGGCGTTTGCAAATTCATAATTATGTAATAGGCCTTAATTAATTGTACTAATTCATTTGTGAACAAGAATTTGTCTTTAGAGACTAAGAACTTCCTCTATGTCTAAAAAAAAGGACCGTTTTAATCATGGGAGCATCCCCGTCATGTCATATGGCGCATAAACCTGGACTACATCTCTCAAGAAGAAGAAAAAGACTACAGGTAGCACCAAGGCAACAAGATGATCTACGTTATACAACCAGATATGCAGGCCGCGTCCCGCTACGCTACAATCATTTACAATCATATTTTAACCCTCGAACATGGTTCTTTTATCACATTTATATAATACATGTATCAGGAAGATGAGAACTTCCTGATTGTATCTGACGTATCATACACAAACGATATATTACACAAAAAACACATATACATGCAGGATTGTATATTTTTGTATCTTGGTCATGATAAACCATATACAAAAGAAATAGGTACTATATTACAATAAAAATGTTATAAATTCCCTAATCGATGGAATATATATATATATATATATATATATATAAATTGCTTTGTAATCAAGAATCAGTTACTTTCATTAATACATACATGAAGTTATTACCATTCACTATCACGTCTGTTAAAGCAATAATTTTGTGTAGACAAATTAATTTCAGTTAGTTGTGACATCTGATTTTGTGTATATAGTACATGTATATTCAAATCTTTTAAAAGTGTACAACTTTTAGTGAATAATGAACTTTTTAACTCGAATATCAGTCAATGTCTTGAGGACTTGTTCAATAATGGAGAGTAGTGTCTAACCAGTGAGTGGAAATTATCTGCACTCTTATATTGTATTATTGAAGGTTGGTTATTATACAACTTCCCCATGCCTCAAAGATCGACGTGCCTGCATGATCTTGGGGTCAGAAAAAAGATCTGAAAGGGGTGGTTAAGAAAGAAGAGGGGGTCTTGATCGCAAATTTATATGGAATAACATAAGTACACCTTAAGTTTCAAAATGAAATGTGCCATCTTCTTGTTTCCCGGCACTAACGATAGGCCCAAAGTAATAATAATAAAAACCTATTCCTTTCTCTTTCCTTTTTGGCCCCTCCCCCTGCAAGAGAATCATGGATCATTGACTCCAGGTATCTCGTTATAAACGAGAAGGGCATTTCCATTCAGGATGATGACAGTACCGGGAACAGGAATGACGCATCTTGGATGATAGCGATAGAGATACGACGTTGGAAACTCGATGACCTTTTCTCTCCGCATATCACCGTTAGGAGAAGGGAGACTTACAAAGCCAGTGCAATCTTGGTTCAATCCCGTACGATATGTCATGTAGATCATGTCATCTGCACCAACATTAAAATTAAGTCGTCTACCCCAGTCCGCCAGTGGAAATGTCATCTTGACTTCTCCAGTCGCTCGAAAGATTCTGCAAATATCCGAGTTTCCAGAGCGAGAGATGATATCCCCATTTGCAAGTGTCCCGCAAACCATCATTGGTTTGCATTCTATATCCTTGATCGTGCGAAGATGTGTCCCTGTCTTAGGGTCGATCACATGAATCTCGCCACTGTTGTGGCTAGCGGCGAGAAGTTTGCCCTTCCTGTCTACAGTTAGAAAGGCAAACCGCGATTCATCGTTAGGTAAAGCTACAGACCTTTCATCGTTTCCGTCTCTGTCACAGATCTGCAGCAAGCCGGCGTTGTAATCACTGTAAACAAAACCCTTGTCAGGGAGGACTGCTAAATCCCAAATGCCTCTAGTCTTCTTGTCGGTCATCAATGTTTCCATGGACCCGGAATCTACGTTAACTGAGTACAGTGCCGATCCATTGCCGTTCCGAAAGACCACTGTCTGCTCATCTGTCGCCCCTAGAAGAAATGGCTCCTGGATATCTGAAGAAATGTTCACCGTCTTGACCATCTCAAAGGAAGCCTTCTTCCCGGTCAAGATTCCAATCTTATGTTCGTCATCCACCCTCTTGAAACGTATATTCTTTGCCACTTTTGATAGTTTATCCAGATGATCATGATCCAAACATGGTAACTTTTCCATACCCATCTCGTGATACTTGGCGACTTTCTTGTGGAAGGTTTTCCCATATCGACCATCATGATGGATTTCGCAACTGCAGCTGTGCTCTCTAACTCCACACTGGTGGTCTCTGCCGATGCTTTAGCTTCTGAAGTCATTTCATAAACATTGTCTACGATAACTGTTAACTCTGCAAGAACTCTGTCTCGGTCTTTCACTAGTGTTTCATGCTCGTTATCGTATTGTTCGTTTATTTCTGCAAGCTCCATTCGACGCTTTTCATTGATCTGTCTTATCAGCTCTTCTGCCTCTGCGTTTACTTTGGCCATTCGTACAGTGTTTCGGTCTTTTTGGTCTTGCGACTTTGCCTGGAATATGACGGATACCTGTTCCTTGATGTCTTTGAAGTGATCATCTATCTCCCGCGAACAGCTGTCTATCTTGTCCAGAAAGCTCTGTGTCTCCTTCTGCTTTGCTGAAATCTCTTCGACATCTTTTTTCACGGTTTCTCTCTTCTCAGCGAAGAACTTCTCGATGTCTTGCATCTGGTGCCCATGGTGAGACGTTAAGGCACACGTGTGGCACACTGCCACTTTGCATTTGCAGCAGAGCAGTTCCACTTCCTTGCGCTCGTGTTGTGGACACGGCCATTGTATAGCTCCGTGAGATACATCAGCCAAAATGGCGCTGGCCAGATTGCGGGCACATGTTGGACATAAATGGCGTTGTTCAACAACTTTATACCCTTGTGTTGCTTCAGTACCATCATTGTCGCATTCCTCGCACTTGAATCCCAGCGCGTCGAAAAGGCTTGCCATCGTGTATTATGGACTGTATAACATCCTTTCCCAAAGCGAATCGAAGCGCTGCTTAGATAGCAACTCAAAGGTAGAAGACAGATTAGTGTGAACTGAAGTCATACAGAACTCGCCTGAGCTATAGGCCTACTTACAACTAGTTCGATGATCAGCGTGCATAGGGTATATTACAATGCTCGGAAATAACCCCTCGACAAATTTGCTGTATGTAAGTAATGTAAATATGAAGTACGTAGACCATGCAATCTGTTCAAAAGTAAACATGCCTCCTTTGTGTGGTTTGTAGAACTTGAGGCTTGTTCCGCATTCCGAAATAATTACATTCGACTGTCAAACGCTGTACTTGAATAACAATATAGGTTCATGAACATTAAGTATTTGTTGATTTAAACACAGATTTGAACCTTTAAAAAAAAATCTTCCTGCAACTACATGAATGATATTTGAAGACAGTTGTTAAAATGAACGTAAAGAATTAACCCACGCTCCAACCCCCCCCCCCCCCAATTATTCTTCTAGAACTGCAAGCTATTTACATACGACATATTATAATGTACTCTCTGTTGAAGATTCACGTGCATGTTCGTCTTCCAGTTCTTTGTCCCCCCTTCATTTTCCATACCCCTTCATCCTTAATTTTATTATCCTTTCGGTATTCATCCTGCCATTCCCTTCTATTAATTTTAATTTTCTCCTTTACCCTTCTTTCTATCCTCCTCATGTCATCTCACTGATCTCAGTATTTACCATCTCCTCTTTCCTTCCTCCCTCCCTCTCTTTCTCTTTTAATTACTCATAAACTGTCGGATACCTCAGTCATACCAACCAGACCCACACCAGACCGAGCATTAATGACCTTTATCACTTACACGAATGGCCCAGAGTCAGTCGGTTTGGAGTCGGTTTGGAGTCGGTTATATGCTCGGTTATGCATAATTATACGGTAGCGCTATTTCAATATAGACTTTGATCGAGGACCTTGAGTGATATTGCATGTACAATGTCGAGCATCATACATACATAGAATCAATATGTCAAAGGTGCACAGACTTTGAGTGATATCGTGATATAGAGTTTTGAACTGAGCTCTGTCCGTCTCTTGCTATGTCATGACCAGCTATAGTACAGTGTAGTGTATCACAGTTACGCTATTACGCATAATTATACGACTGACAACAGTGCGTGCCTGCAAACTATAAACCCTCATCGGGGAACATTTAGGGAGTGCATTAAGTCCTGTCGATTAACAAGTCCACCCTGATATTAAGTTGGTTTTAATAAAAGCAGAAAAAAATTAGAAAAACAAATGAGTGAAAGTTTGAGCAATATCCGATTGAAAATAGAAAAGTTTTTGAAGTTGTCATCAGTGAAACACAAATTGGCAACACTGCGACGTATCTTGCGAGCTCATCTCCAACTTGCTCTGTACAGAAAATATCATAAACTTTCATTTTCTTAGTTGTTGATGACGGAATAGATTTGTGTCATACAGGGGTTTTGAAATGAGGAACCACAAATTAATTGTGTGTAGTCCTATTACTGTGTGCAGCAGTACATGTAATCTTAAGCAAGAATCATTACAAAAACATTCGCTTTTTGGGTGGGGGGGGGGTTGGGGTGTTGTTTTGTAATCAGGAGGAGACTTCAGACATTGGTCCATCTACATTAAAATTCTATCAAAGAAATAATGTGCAATAAACTGTGATTATATACTTGAAAATAGTTTATTATTATTATTATTATTATTATTATTTAAACTGCATTATTATCCTTCCTGCACCCAACGGACTCAGGAGCATGCAGAGTGACAATAGACCGAACAAAACAAACTACATTATCCCGAATTTTGTTTATAAACGGTCGGGCTGGGGTGGTTTGGTCGGTATGTAGGGGCATGACATCAGCAAATCCAATTGCAATGTCCATTTTTCATAAAACATTTACATTTTGTATGGTGTTGGTACATGCTATTACATTTATGTAACCCACCCATTCCACAAGATTTAGAAAACAAAATTTTAAAAATGCCATTTTATCAATTCATATTTTTCCTAAAAACAAATGTTTATACATCCTCCATTTCTCTTTCTCTCTCTCTCTCTCTCTCTCTCACCCTCTCTCGCTCTCCTACCCTTTCTCTCTTTCTTCTTCCATCTATTTCTTGCCTGAATTCTTCTTCTTTTATCGTGTTATGTTCTCTTCCGCAGTTCATATTTCTTAATCAACTGAAGATCGCACTCAACAAGTATTTGCATCTGTAAAGAGTGACTGAAAACTATGTGTTATAAATGTACCGCGTTTTGTACTGCAGTTTTATTCCGTTGATGATTATTCCTTGTAAGATGTTGTATATTGAGCATGGAAAACGAATCAAACTAAAACAGGACATCGTGATCAAAGTTAAATGAACTAAGGTGTCTATAACCCCATGGGAGATAAGGAGAGATGAACAGCGAGACAATAAGAAAGGGGAGTCCAAAGGTCCAAACTCCAAACAGGCAGATAGACAAAGACAGAAGAGAAAAAAAGAATGGGAGAATGGGAGAAAAAAATTATCATTGGTGGGCGCGGAGGGGGTTGAAGGGAATACCCCTGTACGATTTAAAGGAGATTTTCTGCCCATAGTGTCTTACTTATTCAAAACGGGATGGCCCCTTCGACCTCCTGGATCTACTTATGCCTTCATCAATTGGCGAATACTTATCTATTATGATGTCAGATGCGTATGTGTTCAATGTTACAACACCCCACCCCAAGGGAAAAAGGCGAGACATCAAATTCACAAGTATAACTTCATATGGGGCTTATCCAGCAAAGGAGAGTCGGCCTACGCCCACCTCAAAAAAAGCTGTTAGAAAGTCTAGACTACAACTTGCGGCTCAACTCAAACTCGTAGCCAGACCAGTTGCAAACATCCAGTGCTTATTGTTATTCTGATATGATGAAATGTATCAAGATGTATGTACTATCATCAGCTAATATACATCTATCTCTGATTTTCTGTACTTCATACATATTCATTTGGCAACATGATGATCTACGTTATACAAGCAGATATGCAGGCCGCGTCCCTTACGCTAAAATCAATTAAAATAATATTTTAACCCTCCAACATGGTTCATTATCATATTTATATAATATTATACATAAACGATATATTATACAAAAAACACACATACATACAGGATTCTAAATTTTGTACCTTGGTCATGATAAAACACATACAAATGAAATAGATACTGTATATTACATTACAAATGTTATAAATTTGTCTGAAACAAAAGAACATAATAATAATAGTTGTTTCTTTCAAAGCGCTTTACCAGATACAACCGACAGACTACCATTACTCCGATCACTGGATTCAGTTACTATTCCGCATATTACAGTGCACATTCTCCACTCCCTGGGAGCATTCCAGGTAGTCGACTTTTGCGGCCGCGCACATACTCATCCAATCACACTGACTTTCTCATCCTACCGGGTATCCATTTAGCACCTGAGTGGAGAGGGCAATATAGATAAAATGCCTTGCTCAATGACATAAGTGTCAAGACGAGGCTCGAACCCATGACCTTTGTATTTCCAGTCAAGTGATTAAACCACTCGACCATGCCACCTCCAAACACATTTTCATGTTTTTCATGCTTTTAGATCTGTTTGAGCTATACATGCACTGGCGTACTGGTGGGGGGGCTTGGGGGGCTAGCCCCCCCAAATAAAATTAAACCATGACTTATTTTCAATTCCATACAAGTGATTTATAAATGTTCGTGATATATCACATGATTTTCAACAAAATGCGCGGTTCTCCATTTCTGTTGCAAATACTGACACATTCCCAAATAGCCAGGAGGAGCAAAATGTTCTTTTTTTTATATGGGCCTTGGTGTCCACTAACAGTAATACTAGTACTAGTAGATAACCGTATATCCAGTTTAGCGAAAAGTCTGGATACCCGTATGTCCGGCCTAGAGTAGAGCTTATAACGCGGCAGCTCTATAGGCGGTACGCGGGGGAATGCGTAGTCGCCTGCGCTCAAGGTTTGTTTTGGATGCGGCGAGGAGGGTCATTTCCGGAGGAATGTTCCACAGGTGCGGATCCAGGGGGCGAGCGGGCCTTGCCCCCAAAAGAAAAAAGAGAGAGAGAGAAGGAAAAAAGGAAAGGAGATAAAGGGAAGGAAAAAAGAGAAGAAGAAAAGAAAAGGGGATATCAGTTGCAATTTTCCCGCCAACAAGTTGTGGATCGGCGGGGAGGGCCAAAAGCCCTTGCCTCTCACCCCGCCGCCGCCAAAAAAAAAGAAGGGAAAAGGAAGAGGAGAGCTAAAAGTGAACAAAAAAAAAGAGGAAGAAGAAAGAAAGGGTGAAAAGAAGGGAGATCAGTTGCGTTTAATCCCGCCAACAACATGTGGATCGGGGCGAAGGCCCTTGTCTCCCCTAGCAAACCTAAAGAGAGAGAAGGAAGGGGAGGGAAAGGGAAGGGGAGGAAAGGTAAGGAAAGAAAGAGAAAGATAGGTAGGGGAGGTCATTTGCGATTTTCCCGCCAACAAGGTGTAGTTGGGGGCCCAGGCGTACCGATGGGGGCAATTAGTGTCCTGCCAGTGTCACAATAAAATTCAAACGTGGGCCCGCAGAACGACGGGGCCCCACTTTTTTGGAAAACAGTATACTAAACAGGCGCGGATCTACGGGGGTTTAGGGGGTTTAACCCCCATGGCCGCCCAAAAGGGGAAAAAAAGAAAGAAAGAACGCACACTGGAGAGAAACCTTTCAAGTGCAATTGTGAGAAGATATTCAACTCATTTGGTAACTTAACCAAACACATGATAACTCTGGATATAACTGTGTATTAAACTGTTACTTGATTTAACAAGACGTTATCATGCACTGCTTTTTATGGTCTCCAATGTGTTAGTAGATGCCAGGAAAACATCACTTACGGGCCAGGGGGTTCAAAATAGCCCCCCCAAAATCGCCTCGCCGCTACGCGGCTTGTGGACGATGCTCCGCATCACTTATGGTGTTCGAAATAGCCCCCCAAAATCGCCTCGCCGCTACGCGGCTGGTGGACGATGCTCCGCATCGTCATTGGGTCAAATTGTTTTGGCTGTTACTTGATTTAAAAAACGTTATCAAGCACTGCTTTTTGTGGTCTCCATTGTGTTAGTAGATGCCAGGAAAACATCGCTTACGGGCCGGGGTTCAAAATAGCCCCCAAAATCGCCTCGCCGCTACGCGGCTCGTGGACGATGCTCTGCATTGTCATTTGGTCAAACCGCCCCCTCCCTTAAAAAGCTAGATCCGCCCCTGCTAAAGAGAAATAGAAAGAAAGAGAGAAAGAAAGAAAGAATAGTGACCTGCCAGTGACACAAAATAATGAGGTATCAAAATATGCTCATCTGACCGTAATTAAATGCCTAAAACCCCAGAACTTCCCGTGGCTCAGCCCCCTCAAACCCACCAGGGGCCTTAAGGCGGGCCCCTGAATGCTTATCTGACCGTTATAAAATGCCTAAAACCCTGAGCTTCCGGGGCTGTCCCTGGATTCAACCTAGGGCCTAAGGCAGGCCCCTGGATGCTCATCTAACGGTAATTTAATGCCTAAAACCCCCGAGCTTCTGGGGGCTCCGCAACTGGACCCCACGCCAATTAGTGTCCTGCCAGTGTCACAAATAAGGTATTAAAAAATGCTAATCTGACCGTAATTAAATGCCTAACACCCCTGAACTTCCGAGGGCTCTGCCCCCTCGAACCCACCAGGGCCTTAAGGCGGGCCCCTGAATGAATGCTTATCTGACCGTTATAAAATGCATGAAACCCTGAGCTTCTAGGGGCTCCGCCCTGGACCCCACGCCAATTAGTGTCCTGCCAGTGTCCCAAATAAGATATCAAAATATGCTCATCTGACCGTAATTGAACGTCTAAAACCCTGAGCCTCCAGGGCTCTGCCCTCTGGACCCCACCTAGGGCCCTAAGGCGGGCCCCTGAATGCTTATCTGACCGTTATAAAATGCCTTAAACCCTGAGCTTCTGGGGCTCCGCCCTGGACCCCGCCCTGGACCCACGCCAATTAGTGTCCTGCCACTGTCACAAATAAGGTATCAAAATATGATAATCTGACCGTAATTAAACACCTAAAAACCCTGAGCTTCCAGGGGCTCTGTCCCCTGGACCCAACCAATGGCCCTAAGTCAGGTCCCTGGATACTCATCTGACAGTAATTTATTGCCTAAAACCCCTGAGCTTCCGGGGGCTCCGCCCCCTGGACCCCACGCCAATTAGTGACCTGCCAGTGTCACAAATAGGGTATCAAAATATGCTCATCTGACCGTAATTAAATGCCTAAAACCCTGAGCTTCCGGAGGCTCCGCCCCTCGACCCCACCAGGGGCCTAAGCCCCTAAACCCTGAGTTTCCGGGGCTCCGCCTGGACCCCGCTCCCTGGACCCCACGCCAATTAGTGACCTGCCAGTGTCACAAATAGGGTATCAAAATATGCTCATCTGACCGTTATAAAATGCCTCAAATCCCTGAGTTTCAGGGGGCTCAGCCCCCTGGACCCCTCGCCAATTAGTGACCTGCCAGTGTCATGAAAAAGGTATCAAAATATGCTCATCTGGACCGTAACTAAATGCCCCTAGACCCCACGCCAATTTACACTACGCTCTACCTGATCGTAAATACTTTACCCCATCCCCTTTGAAAAACGTTCAGCGGGGCCTGCATGTAAGAGTGGGTGATGCGGATTTTTTTGTCTGCCAGCCCCTCCAAACTTTTTTGTTCATTACGCCACTGTATACATGTATAATCGTCCAGGCATATAACACATTTGTTTTTACCGTTGACATGATATTTTCGAACATTGGTAAAGAGCTTGAAGTTTTAGCTGATTTTTTTCTTTTCTTATTTACTACCGTAATACAATATAAAAAATTAACGTTTCTAATTAGGTTTGCGAGTTTCAGCTGTATATTATCGCGTGATAGCCACAGCTCGAGTTTGACCAAACCAATTGAACAAAAGCACAAACAAAATTGTCTCTTCACTTTTGTTACAAAATGTATAGGATTATTAGCTACATGATGTAGCAAAATCTTGCCATGTTCCCTAATCTATGGAATATATATATATATACATAAATTGCTGTGTTATCATGATTCAGTTACTTTCATTAACACATACATGTAGTTACCATAATTTCATTCATTATTACTATCGCGTCTGTTAAAGAAATAATCGTGTGTAGACAAATTAATTTCAGTTAGTCGTGACATCTGACTTTGTATATAGTACATGTATATTCATATCTATTACAAATATATAATTTTTAAAGTAAATAATGAACTTTTTAACTCGAATATCAGTCATTGTCTTGAGGACTTGTGCAATAACGGAGAGTAGTGCCTAACTATTGATTGGAAAATGTCTGCACTCAAATATCGTATTATTGGAGGTGGGTTATTATGCAACTTCCCAATGCCTCCAGCATTATCTTGGGGTCAGTAAAACAAACTCTGAAAGGGGTGGTGAAGAAAGAAAGGGGTCTTGATCGCACATGTATCTGGAATAACTTAAGTTTCAAAATGAAATGTGCCATCTTTTTTGTGCCCCGGCACTAATGATAGACCAAAAAGTAATAATATTAAAACCTATTCCTTTCTCTTTACTTTTTGGCCCTTCTCCCAGCATGAGAATCCTGGACCCCCTGCAAGGACACTGCCTGATCAATTCAGAAGATCACTGACTCCAGGTATCTCCTTATAAACGAGAAGGGCGTTTCCATTCAGGATGATGACAGTACCGGGAACAGGAACGACGCATCTTGGATGATAGCGATAGAGATACGACGTTGGAAACTCGATGACCTTTTCTCTCCGCATATCACCGTTAGGGGAGAGGAGACCTACAAAGCCAGTGTAATCTTGGTTCAATCCCGTACGATATGTCACGTAGATCATGTCATCTGCACCGACATGAAAATTAAGTCGTCTGCTCCAGTCCGCCAGTGGAAACTTCATCTTGACTTCTCCAGTCGGTCGAAAGATTCTGCAAATATCTGAGTTTCCAGAGCGAATGATGATATCCCCATTTGCAAGTGTCCCGCAACCCATCATTGGTTTGCATTCTATATCATTGATCGTGCGAAGATGTGACCCTGTCTTAGGGTCGATCACATGAATCTCGCCACTGTTGTGAGTAGCGGCGAGAAGTTTGCCCTTCCTGTCTACAGTTAGAAAGGCAAACCGCGATTCATCGTTAGGTAAAGCTACAGACCTTTCATCGTTTCCGTCTCTGTCACAGATCTGCAGCAAGCCGGCGTTGTAATCACTGTAAACAAAACCCTTGTCAGGGAGGACTGCTAAATCCCAAATGCCTCTAGCCTTCTTGTCGGTCATCAATGTTTCCATGGACCCGGAATCTACGTTAACTGAGTACAGTGCCGATCCATTGCCGTTCCGAAAGACCACTGTCTGCTCATCTATCGCCCCTAGAAGAAATGGCTCCTGGATATCTGAAGAAATTTTCACCGTCTTGACCATCTCAAAGGAAGCTTTCTTCCCGGTCAAGATTCCAATCTTATGTTCGTCATCCACCCTCTTGAAACGTATCTTCTTTGCCACTTTTAATAGCTTGTCCAGATGATCATGATCCAAACATGGTAACTTTTCCATACCCATCTCGTGATACTTGGCGACTTTCTTGTGGAAGGTTTTCCCATCGCAATCGACCATGATGGATTTTGCGACGGCAGCTGTGCTCTCTAACTCCACATTGGTGGTCTCTGTTGATGCTTTAGCTTCTGAAGTCATTTGATAAACATTGTCTACGATAACTGTTAACTCTGCAAGAACTCTGTCTCGGTCTTTCACTAGTGTTTCATGCTCGTTATCGTATTGTTCATTTATTTCTGCAAGCTCCATTCGACGCTTTTCATTGATCTGTCTTATCAGCTCTTCTGCCTCTGCGTTTACTTTGGCCACTTGTACAGTGTTTCGCTCCTTTTGGTCTTGCGACTTTGTCTGGAATGTGACGGATACTTTTTCCTTGATGTCTTTGAAGTGACCATCTATCTCCCGCGAACAGCAGTCTATCTTGTCCAGAAAGCTCTGTGTCTCCTTCTGCTTTGCTGAAATCTCTTCGACATCTTTTTTCACGGTTTCTCTCTTCTCAGCGAAGAACTTCTTGATGTCTTGCATCTGGTGCCCATGGTGAGACGTTAAGGCACAAGTGTGGCACACTGCCACTTTGCATTTGCAGCAGAGCAGTTCCACTTCTTTGTGCTCGTGTTGTGGACACGGCCATTTTATAGCTCCGTGGGATATATCAGCCAAAATGGCGCTGGCCAGATTGCGAGCACATGTTGGACATAAATGGCGTTGTTCAACAACTTTATACCCTTGTGTTGCATCATCACCAGCATTGCCGCATTCCTCGCACTTGAATCCCAGCGCGTCGAAGAGGCTTGCCATCGTGTATTATGGACTGAATAATCTCCTTTTCCAAAACGAATCGAAGCGCTGCTTAGATAGCAACTCACAGGAAGAAGACAGATTAGTGTGAACTGAAGTCATGCAGAACTCGCCCGAGCCATACTCAATACTATGTTCGATGATCAGCGTGCATAGGGTGTATTACAACGCTCCGAAATGGTTTTGTGTATGATGTCCTCATCACCCCTCGACGTAATGACTGAATGTCAGTAGTCCTATACGTATATGAATCATAGACGAGTACGTGCATTGAGGCAAACATGCCTCCTTTCTGTGGTTTGTAGAACTTGAGGCTAGCTTCCGCTTTCCCAAATAATTACATCCGACTGCCAAACGCTGTACTTCAATAACAATATAGGCTCATGAAGTCTTTGCTAATTAAAACACAAATTTAAATCCCCTCTCATTATCCATACCCCTTTATCCTTATTGTTTTCTTGTCCTCTCGATATTCATCCTTCCATTCCATTCTATTTATTTTCTTTTTCTCCTTTACCCTTCTTTCTATCCTCCTCATGTCATCTCAGTATTCACCTTCTCCTCTTTCCTTCCTCCCTCCCTCTCTTCGTCCCCTCTCCCTCTTTCTCTTTTAATTAGTACTCAAGCTCTCGGATACCTCAGTAATAGGCCTACTAACGAGACCGACACTAGACCGACACCTGCAAACCGAACATAAATTTCCATTATCACACGAATGGCCCAGAGTCAGTCGGTTTGGAGTCGGTTTGGCGGTCGGTTTGGCGGTCAGACTGAGGTATTATTAGTCTAGCCACTGTTAGTCTGCAGGTGGCAGACTCTAATTTGACACCCTTTTAAGCTGAGCCTAACTCTGCTAGTATCTGTCTGCGTCATGACCAGCTATAGTACAGCGCCTATACAAGGTGCAGTAGCGTGTCCAGTCTACATAATATCACAGTAATTATGCTATTACACATAATCATACGACTGCGACGTATCTTGCGAGCTCATCTCCGAATTGGTCTTTACAAAAAATATCATAAACTTTCATTTTCTTAGTTATTGATGACGAAACAGACTTGTGTGTAGTTTTTTTAGAAGAGAACGAATGGGAGGGGAGCTCGCAAGATACGACATTATGTTGCCAATATGTGTTTGATTGATCGCACCTTCAAAAATTCATAACTTTAAAACTTGTTCGGTTTTTGCTCAAACTTTCACTGACCTGTTTCTCTATTTTGTCTGCTTCTGTAAAAGAAAAAACTTAATATCAGGGTGGACTTGCCCTTTAAAGCCTATTCCAATACCACTGTATGTTCTGAACCAAAATCCTTTTGATGACATTGAAAAGCCCGCCTGAAGCTCATCAGAAACATAATACATAATAACAACTGTTATAAAATGGCAATGTGTATTCTAACTATAATTCATGACAGGTGAAGTTTAGCAGAAAGTAAACAGGTATTCTGGGAATGGAAGCAGACATAGTACACTTGTATTGCATTGTGTCATTTTGACAAGTTACGTATAGGCCTCAATGACCTTAGACAGAAAAGTCAATCTATTTGGAGGAGTTTAAAAAAAAAATTTTGTATACGACGCTCTCCTCCAAGACACGTAGAAGAGGGATTCTGTGAAACCAGACGTAGTCACAGCGCGGAACATATTCCCGAACGAAATAGACTGTTTTGGGGGTAGTACAACAACCAAAATATAACAAAACAGATGGAATGAGGAAACAAACATTAATCGTGCGTAGTCATATTACTGTGTGCAGTACGGTTCTAGGACACCTACCCCCTGGACAACCACCCTCCGGATAACCACCCCTAGGATAACCACCCTCTAGGACAACTATCCCCTAGGGCAACCGCCCTCTAGGACTACTACCCCCGGGACAATTACCCTCTAGGATGATAACCCCCCAGCTAACTATACCCCTAGGATAACTACCCCCTAGGACAACCACCCTCTACACTCTAAATTTTTGTTAAACCAACTTGGCCAAATTTTAACCAACAGTTGGTTTCCAGGTGAACCTATCAACTCTTGGTTAAAACGTTAACCAACCCTAGTTAACCCATGGAGCTAGAAGCTGGTTAATGTTTTAACCAAGTATTTGTTAAAACTTTAACTAATAATTTGCTAAAATTCAATTTCCACAATATTTTTAACTATGCAGTAAAGTCGCCAAATCTTGCCCGCTATTCTCTCTCAGATTGCCAATCCCTGCGTGCGAGTAACTCTGCTCGCGAGATAGAAGACATCAAACTTGTCTAGTCTACTGTTTTTAGCAATCGCACAGCAGAACAAAATACGGACATGTAGATCTAGATCTATTACACTTACAGATTCCAAAGAATCATGGATTGAATGGTCTAAATCAAATTGAAACGGGAATAGACCTACATTTCTTCATGATCATGATGATGCTTAGGTATGGTGGCTCCTAAGTACGGTGGCTCCTAAGGGAAACGCAAACGCAAAACTTTGACGTATATATACCTATGCAACATATTTTTCGTTTTTTACGTCCAAGACGTGAAAATCAAAAAATTTGACGTATACCTATGCAACACATTTTTCGTTTTTTACGTCCAAAACGTGAAAATCAAAAAAGTTGACGTATACCTATGCAACAAATTTTTTGTCTTTTACGTCCAAGAAGTGAAAATCAAAAAATTGACGTATACCTTTGTTTGGTAATTTTTTCATTTTTCTGTACTCAATGGCCCTGAAGAGACACGCAGACGTGAAAATCTGCTGGAAAATCTGCGTCAAATATTCACGTCTGCGTCTCCCAAAAGGGACACGCAGACGTGAACATCTGCTGGAAAATCTGTGTCAAATTTTCAAGTCTGCGTCTCCCAAAAGGGACACGCAGACGTGAATATTTGACGTGAATTTTTTTCAGTAAGCTGAGCACCTACAAAGTACATGCATAATGATAGTGCAGTGCATGCATAACATTCTCTACATGTACTGGATTTATGATGTACCGTGATATTACTGTTTAGATCTCGACTAGTGTTTGAAATAAGACAACATTTTGTTAATTATTTCATGTGATATTCAACATTTGTTTATAGCAACTGTAAAGAGATCTTAAGTGAGATGAACTACATATATTTGACGTATATATACCTATGCAACAAATTTTTCGTTTATTACGTCCAAGACGTGAAAATCAAAAAATTTGACGTATACCTATGCAACACATTTTTCGTTTTTTACGTCCAAGACGTGAAAATCAAAAAAATTGACGTATACCTATGCAACAAATTTTTGTCTTTTACGTCCAAGACGTGAAAACAAAAAAATGACGTATACCTTTGTTTGGTAATTTTTTCATTTTCTGTACTCAATGGCCCTGAAGGGACACGCAGACGTGAAAATCGGCTGGAAAAATCTGCGTCAAATATTCACGTCTGCGTCTCCCAAAAGGGACACGCAGACGTGAATATTCGACGTGATTTTTTTCAGTAAGCTGAGCACCAGGAAGATAAGTGTATCTGGGTTTGTTCTGCTATGTTTTTTAACAGCTTTATCTCGACATTAATTTTACACCACTTCATTCTATTTTATGGACTAAAATGTTGTGAGAGAACCTCATATCAAGTTAATATACCATATCATCAATTTGTAGATTTTAAAATCAAAATTTCTATAATATTCAAAATGGAAAATTCTCTGGAAATTGAATTCCGCAACGCTTGGAATTGACCTACTCGAAGCTCTTAAAGACACCTGAAGTCAAATGATCAATTTCACTGGAACCTAGTAAGTTCTATCGGGTCTCCGTCAGTATACTGTTGCCAGAGAACATGGAAGCGTGTTATAAGCTAATGAAAAATAAAAGCAACAAAATTAGCTATAAAAGCGCTTCATTTCAAACTGCTTTCCATTTGTATGGTGTTCAAATTTCTTCACCAACTAGGCTTCAAGTAGGCCTATCGTCATGATTGAAAGGAGAAAAAAAAACTCATCCCACTGATTGTCAAAGCATTCATCAATACATCTGTTTGCTTTTTGTAATCTCCAGATTTTCTGGTTAGTTATCTCGATGTTGACGTACCAAACTCCTCTCACAGCTCTAGTGATTTTAGTCAGTATTGCTACCCCCATCGGTAATTGGTTCATAGTCGTCCTTCTAGCCATCATCTCCGATCTAACTCCGCTCGATTGCAAGGCAGTCCTCTTTGCCATCAACTTCTTCTTCACTCATTCCATAGCGGGTACTGTTAATCTGGACGTTACCCCGGTATCATCCATAGCGAGCCTCCGAACAGCGATCACACTGCTATGTGGAACATTCGCAGGCCTCAGTGCCCTCTTTCTATTCCTACCCATCGTGTGTTCACTGGTTCCAGATACAAAACTGAAACACGAGACCAATCGAAATGAGGACAAAGAAGATGAAGAAGAGGAGGTGAACGAAAAAACTCCTCTGAAAATTTCATACGACGAAAAATAAATCAGTCAGTTTTGATATAATCCATTTTTTTTTAAATAATAATTATTATTTAATTATTATTGTAATTTATTTTTGTCAATTTTACATTCTATTTACATTTTTCTTATTGTTATAATTCATATCAATATTGTATTTTACTTTAAAAAATAAATATAATGTCAGTCTGTGACTGCCACTCATGTTTTGATCAATCTTGATTAAATTGAATTAAATCAACTTAAATAGTTTAGAGGTGGACTAGTGGATGAGTCCCCAGAATGTGGACAACAAGTTACGGGGTTTGAATCCCTGCCACATACTGATGTCTTTTGGCAAGACATTAAACTACATTTGCAACGCAACTCTCCCTCCATGCATCTATGAACAATAACTGCACTATGTAAATACATGTACATCTATTATTTCTATAAACTAGTTTTCATGTGAATTTGATTCCCAGTGAGAGATCCAAGGGGATTCCTAGACTCAAGGGGAGGGGTTCATGTCCAAACATTTCTGATATGTAAAAACAAAAACAAAGACAGTTTAAAAGAAAGTTCTCATGTTTTTTCAGGTGACATGACTATGTTTTTCAACTCAAAATACGATTGAATCATTTTGTTTGTATGAATAAAAAAGTTGTCTGTCTATGTAAACATATACCATGTAAGTATTACGAATTTCAATCACCAATAGCACAATACAGATGAACGTGTTGTGAACGTTTACTAACTCCGATGATGCCGTACTACTTGTGGAATCTTGTGGAATGTTACTATGTCAAAATAAAATGAATATTAGTTTTGTACTAAAAAACAAAGTAGTAGGCCTAGTATTTGTATTCTAATTTTGTTCTTGGCGGTTGTGTTTGTTTGGTCGTTTGTTTTTATCGCTCAGCCTTTAGTAAGGAAACGATACCCTATAAACACGATAGCAAAAATTAATCAAAGGCAATTGTCTGATTATCAAGATATTTATGATTGGAAATCGAAATCAAATTTTGCGTTTTCCTAACGGTTTTCATAACACTACAGTCTATTGGGGAAAACGAGTATGGTAAAACCGGTCACTCAAAGATTTTTACTTTTTTGAGGCACTTCTTGATCATTTTGAAGCGCAATTTTTAGGGCTTCAATATTATACCATATCACAGACACTGATAACACGTAGGGCCGTGCATCTATTGTTAAACGATGCCTAAAAGGACACAGAGCGAGGAGAGAAAGTGACATTGTTCTTTATCGATGAAGCGAGAGCCTGGTTATTTTTTCCTACCTTTCCCTTCCCATAAATTTCTATAAACATGTACTTCCAGTGATACTGTACAATTCTCTGACCTTGATATAAAAGAACAAGATCGCCATTACAAATGCTGAACTTAAGGCAGTGAGAGTTTTATCGTCTAAACTGTAAGAAATGAAATAAAAAGTCTGCAAACAGGTAAGTGTAGAATATGCTGTATATTTGATTATTCTGTATGCGTTCAATGCATTGAAAATCTGTTGGATTTGTTTGTGTTTCACGACAATTCTCTCGTTGTACAGTAAATTTGGAAGAGCCTGCTGGTGCAAAATCATGTTGGACATTGCAGAGAGAGGGGGGTGGTAAGAATATTGATGACATGTCTATAGGCCTATATACAACCAACATGATCAATCGGATGGGTCTAGGATAACTACTGCACCGTGTGTATAGTTACTACTAGTTGTGAAATAGAGCAACAGACATTTTTGATAGTTTGACCATTATTGATACCTTAATTAGTCACATCGCCAAACCGACGCCTCGTCGACTTCAAAACGACTGATTCTTGGCCATTTTGCTCGGTCCGTTGTCGGTCATCTGTTGGTTTGACGTCGGTCTCGTCGGTGTGACTACAATATAACTCTTAAGGAAACCTCACCCCCAAAGAATAGTGTAGGTATGCTGAAAGATGAGATTTATTCCTGCCTATTGACGTACAATTATATATTCGCTTTCTGAATTTTGAAATACAATTGTTCGTACCAGGTGAATGAAATAATTTTGTAACGAGGCAATTAACAAAGATTTGTGCATGAAATTTGATGACATTACGAAAATGGCCTGTTGTAGTATACAAGATAATATAGCAGGTGAATGAAATGCTTCATTACCACACACACCTGGGAAGGAAGCATCCATTAAATTCGAATACATTTACTTGATAAAGACTTCGCATAGAACATAACGTTATCAAGAAAATGGCGATGCCCATGTCTTGTTGAGAAAATGTACATTATGGTAAGAATATCTTGCTTTCTACCTCTCTCATGCACTTTGATGAGGAATCTTATAGATTAATGAGCAAGAATTCAATAAATATATCAGCATATGAATTTGCTGTGTTCACTTAAGCTCGTTTCCCCTGTTATTGAGTGTTAACGCGTTTCCTGATGACGAAAAAGCGAAAAGCGTTAAGTTTTACTCTTTTCTTTGAATGGAACGCAGTCCTTTTATGGTCGAACGCACAGCTACATAGGGTTTGAGTTAATCCGATTTATTAAACGATCCTAGTGCACTGCCTCCCAGTGACCGCACAAGAATTAACGCCACGTAATCGTAAGTGAACAAAACAGGGGTCAACAAATTCATATGGTGAGGTTTCCTAATAAGTGAAAGTCGTATCAAACGAACTTTACAAAACTGTGAAGAGGAAGGATGCCAAACTTATTTTGGAGTATAAGCGTTATAAAAGTTCTTTTTGCATACTAGAGTAACGCTTTGAATTTGAATTACATTTTTACTGTCAAGAAATCTGCATTTTCCTGTAATTAATTAAAAAGACACTTATGTCATTTTGCATCGTAACTGAATTTCCATGGCACTTTTTTTAAAAACTAAGAGTCATATGAATCATTAATGACGTTGGATACAAAAGTTTGTCAGGAATGACAGCTGTGTTTTTGCTGAATTAATTGCTGAAAAAAAAATCATCAAAATCATGTTCAAAAGATGAAGAAAAAAAAAGGAGTAAAAAATTAAGATAACAATGATCTCATGAAACGAAAGACCCCAGTTTTCTTTTCCTCTCAATTTGTTTTGGGTGCAAATCATAAGGGCTATCGCTCCTTGCCCCCACACCCCCTTAAAACCGCCCTGCCTTTTCTTGTAACGTACAGTAAGGACTATTGTTTCTAGTAAGACTTTCGCCGTATACTTATTGCTCGGAGCCTCAGTTTGCATTGCTGAAAGCCTGAACTCAATGTTAAACGTACGTGCTGAGAGCCAGAAGGGCGTTATTTCTATGAGTTAACACTCTTCTGTTTGGCTCTAAACAGACAATTTTACTTCAGACATCATTTTATCCCCTCAATACCAGCTGGTCGGCGATTTCCATGCAATCACGCCATGGATGATATCATGATCGACGACGGCGATGATGTCTGTGAAGTGTTGACGATCAGGAGAACGAAGGCCGACGATCGCGACGATGAGACGGTAGTGGGTCTAGGGTGGAGGGTCTTTGGGTTGACTATCCTCACGCTCATTACCGCGACGAAATCTACTCAGGAGTAAGCATGACTTCCTATATACCCCAGTCATACCGACGAGACCGACGTCAGACCGACAACGAACCGAACAAACAATCATATTACCACGAATGGCTATGAATTGGTTAGTTCGGAGTCGGTCTTTAGGTGTGACTGAGGTAACAAACAATTCACTGGCAAGATTATTTTTTATGATTTATAATTTACATTCACAAGAAGAGGACCCCGCTCTCTCTCTCTCTCTCTCTCTCTCTCTTTTCTCATGACAAACATTTAGCAATGTGTAAGCTTGCATAATATATACCCAAACAATTATAGCTATAGTATTAGCATGTTGCTATTCAGATATCAACAACACTCGAAAGGAAAGAATAACAAGAGCTTTGTACAAAGTAGCTCAGATTTATATAGACCTATCATCAGTGGCGTAATGAGCAAAAAAAATGGGGGGGGGGAGAAAAAAATTCGCATAATAAAAAAACTCGTAATGAGCAAAAAAATTGGGGGCAGAAAAAAAATCCGCATCATAAAAAAGTATAATTTACATAAAAGTGAGAACAAAAACCCGAAAAATCATGACATTTCAGTAACATTTGTAAATCACTGGTATCGAATTAGAAATAAACCACGTTTGAATTTAGTTCCCCCCCCCACATCAGTACGCCAGTGCCTATCATTGAAATAATCCTGAATATTTTTATGTATCATGATGAATTGAAGAAGAAAAAAAAAATACGTTCACCGTGTTTAAATAAAACAAAATTAAAATAGAATTAAAATATCATGGATACAACAATCAGTATTATTGAACGGTATCACTGTCATTGAACGATGGTGTATAGTGTTTGGGATTTTAATTCATGAACCCTTGCATAATCAGGTACCTTCTTATTGTGACAATATTTGGAATGGCCGATGAGTTCAAGTTCGGAGAAACAGAATGTCAGGTGATCAACGAAACAGGAGCACGTGACTATCTTCGTGATCTCAACATGACTGGATACGAATTGTGCTCTGAGGCAGGAAGGTAGGATTGAATTTAAAGGAACTTGTTGATTCGACTGTCGTGGCAATTAAGAATTCTTCCATTGATTTAAAGGGGAAGTCCAAACTGATATTAAGTTGGTTTTAATAGAAGTAGAAACATGAAAGGAACAGGTCAGTGAAAGTTTGAGCAAATATTCCGATTAAAAGTAAAGTAAGAAAGTACTGAATTATTGAAGTTACGATCAATCAAACACAAATTGGCAACTCTGTGACGCATCTTGCGATTTATTCAACCGCTGTATGGAAAAATCTATACTGTCATCAATAACGAGGAAAATAAAAGTTTATGAAATTTTATGTACAGAGCAAATTTGAGAGGAGCTTAACAATTCATAACTTTTTTTTTTATTTCCAATCGGAATTTGCTCAAAATTTCAGTGACATGTTCCTCTCATTTTCTGCTTCTATCACAACCAACATAATATCAGGGTGGACTTCCCCTTTAAGGAAAACAAACGACAACTCATGACACCACTTACATAACAATGAAACAGGGGTGTTGTATCTCCATGTATTTCGTATGAAACATGGTGACATTGAACGAACAAAAATATCACGGATTTGAAAACTTACATGAAAACATGTACATGTACAAAAATTGAAACGGGTATTCATGATATTTCAATGCACAGTAAATTGAATAGTTATACCAAATACGTCAACAAATAACTTGCCCATTTGAATCATTCATATTTATAGATTTAGAGATCGCAGCTTTCAGAAATTAATAACTTCTTCATTTTTTCTTTCAAACTTTGAGCAACATTTTCTCTGCTTTTCTATAGCTTTCGTACAACATAGAGTGTTACAAAAGTTAGACTGCCCTTTAATTGAGAAACCGGACATTTTCCTAATTCTTTTTAGGTAAATGTTAAAATTTTACGCTTGGCCAACGTGTACGATTAAAGCAAACATTATGAAGTAATAACACATCGGTAGTTTTTAATAATTCTCATCTTCTCATTCTCTCTTATTTTTCATTTTTTTTAATCTGGAAAGGTGTTCTGAAAACAGCTCGTTTTTCTTACCAGATGTATGTGGGGTAAGATACACAGGACAAGGTACACTCTATGACGTATTAGCTGGACCAATCTACCTCATCATACAAGGTGTTGCAACGGTGCCACTTATAGGCTTAGTTCAAGGATTTTCCATGAGGGCACCTTTATCCATTGCGATGTTTACTGTGTTGTGGACACTCTGTAGCCTGCTTACAGCCTTTGTCAACGACTACTGGGCCGTCGCCTTGCTCCGGTTCCTTTTTGGCATTTTGTAAGAATCAAACCTTACATCGTTTTTCACATTTCCCATAAAACTAAACAAAAGTAACTATATTGTAAGGGGTCATACAATATTAATATACATCCCACCGTCACCACCATCACCACAACCATTACCACAACCACAACCACCACTACTGTGACTACCTACACAACGACCACCATCACCACCACCTTTATCGCAATTAACCACTACCATCATTACAGCCACGCGACACCACTTCCATCAATACCATCACTACGACTAGGACTGCTTCCATCACCACCGCTATCACCATCACCAACACCACCACCACCACCACCATGCACATATCCACCACTATACCTCCACCATCACCATCACCACCACCACAACCACTACTTTCATCACCATCACCATCACCACCACAATATGCAACCACCACTACCATCACTACCACCACCATCACATACCACCACCACCACCACCACACTACCACCATCACCACACTACCACCACCACCATACCTCCACCACTACCTCCACCATTCCCACCATTACCGCCTCCACCGTCGCTGCCACCATCACAAACAACACCACTACCACCTCGACCCCCAAATGTATTGAAATCCCGGTTTGCCGTAAACAATTTTACGAAGGAGAAGAGAATTTCTATTGATTTTTCGCGTGAAATGAGCCAATTAGCCCATAATAGGCATCATTATCACCTTGATCAAAAGATGTATGTATCATTCAAATTTGAATAAAGACTCGGCGTGGCGGAAAAATTAAGTGGACTTCCCTTTTTTTATTTTTTCAATTCTGACTTTGGAATACCTTTTCTTTTCAGCGCCGGTCCTTACACTCCACTGAAAATGGCTTACCTCGCCCATATCTTTCCAACGGTAAGTGAGTCTGGCATCTAGCTGGCATCACAGTACACCAATCCATGTCTGGTGCAGATTTGTTTACTTGGCAAGGAAGCTATGAAAAGTCTAGGCCTCCTCTGATCTCCAATGTACAGTAGAAATCCACTCTTGGGAGTCATCATGTTTAGGGATCACTGCGTTTGGAGTGGAATCCACTCTGCATTTTACTCCAAAGTAAAGGGATCCCTATTAAACACTTACTGTCGACGACAGTAATGTTTCATAATTTGCCTACACCGGAAGTCAGTCCGCGGGACATTGACCTATTTAAGTTATTATCCCCTCGCCGACAAAGTCGGAGGGGATATAGAAACGCTGCTGTCCGTCCTTCCTTCCTTCCGTGCTTCCGTGCTTCCGTTCTTCCGTCCTTCCGTTCGTAACAAATATGGTTTCCGATCGATAACTTCAGTAATGTTTGACGGATTTTAATAAAGTTTGATATTAAGGTACATGGTATCAAAATACAGGCTAAGTTCGATTTCGGAGTATGTAGGTCAAAGGTTATAGCTCATTGAATATGCGAATCTGGTTTCCGATCGATAACTTTAGTAATGTTTGACGGATTTTAATGAAATTTAATATGAAGGTACATGGTATCAAAACACAGCCTAAGTTCGATTTCGGAGTATGTAGGTCAAAGGTCATGGCTCATTAAATATGCGAATCTGGTTTCCGTTTGATAACTTTAATAATGTCTGACGGATTTTAATCAAATTTGATAAGAAGGTACATGGTATCAAAACACAGCTTAGTTCGATTTCGGAGTATGTAGGTCAAAGGGCATAGCTCATTAAATATGCAAATCCGGTTTCCATTCGATAACTTGAGTAATGTTTGATGAATTTTAATGAAATTTAATATGAAGGTACATGGTATCAAAATACGGCCTAAGTTCGATTTCCGAGTATGTAGGTCAAAGGTGAAAGGTCATAGCTCATTAAATATGCAAATCCGGTTTCCATTCGATAACTTGAGTAATGTTTGATGAATTTTAATGAAATTTGATATGAAGGTCCTTGGTATCGAAATACGGCCTAAGTTCGATTTCCAAATATGTAGGTCAAAGGTGAAAGGTCATAGCTCATTAAATATGCAAAAACACCTAATTATGTATGTGAAAATGTGGTTAACTTCCTTGCCTAGTAATATAATAGTATAGTCTAATAGCTAGAGGTAACTTGTTCTGACGTATATAAGCCATTTGTACCCTGCGAGGGGATGCTACGCTTTGCGTTGACTTGTTACTGTTGTGTTTGTCGCTGCCGTTGTTGTTGTTGTTGTTATTGCTTTGTTTTTATTTTTCCACCTCCGCTAAAGTGACGATTTGAAAGTTGAATCCTTCTTTCTGGCACCCTTTACCGACAGGAAGTACACACTATCGTCTTTGGTATTGCAACGTACGGATCCTTTTTGGGTTATGGCATCTCCTTTCTTTTTGTCAACGTGATGGAAAGCATCGGTTTGAGATGGTGTTATATAATTTGTGGATCATCGGGTCTAATCCTCGCCTTAGCATCATGCTTCATGGCAAATCCAAAGGGACCACACCGCCATGACAAGGTTTGTTAAATAAAGCCAAATAAATAAATAACTTCCTTTCAATAGAACCAGAAAAATCAGACAAACCAATCAAAAAAAGTTTGAGCAAAATCGGATAACTAATAAGAAAGTTATGAATTTTTAATGACATGAAAAACTTTTAAAATCACTACACAAACTGGCAACTCACTCATGAGTCTGTGACGTATGGTCCTCACTATCCACTAATTATTTTCTTTATATTGATAATTAAATTTCCTATTTTCACCTTAAGAATCTTATTTCTTCACATCAGCATCCAAGTTAGATTGTTAGTAATATGTTTTTGTGTGGATGCACAAATAGAGAGTAATTTTTGTCCAGTTAAAGATACTATGTCCCTTTTGCAGCCAACATCAAATTCTGTAGAACTTTGCAGGAATTATGAATATGTCATGTATGTCCTATCTGTGAAATTTAAACGTTAGCAGTGTCCTAATATTCAAATTATGCAAGGAAACCCGTTTACTTGCTAGACTTCACTGTCAGACACTATTGAGTGACTGACTGGCTTTTTCATCTTTGGTAATAACATACATAAAATGAGCTGTAAAGGGTACATGAGCATTTGTCTACATCAATAACCCACTTCTTGTAATGGCCAAAATTAAACTGATTGAATCTTTGCGCAGCATAAAACGTACGACCATTCGGTACAATGGTCTGAAAAAAGACTATTACTTACTGGCTCTATAGCTCCTAAGTCGATTCGACAACTAATAGTCGTTATTTTCCCACTTAAAGACTTTTTCAAGCCTCCTTTTTTTAAGGAAAGTTCTAAATTAGTATTGTCTTTCAAATGCTGTTGGAATTTAACCTTTTCATTTTTTTGGCCTGCAAATGGGACATAGTACCTTTAAAGACATTTTCAAGCCCCCTTTTTTTTAGGGAAGTTCTAAATTAGTATTGTCTTTCAAATGCCGTGGGAATTTAACCTTTTCATTTTTTTGGCCTGCAAATGGGACATAGTACCTTTAAATCATGAAAAATTTAATTTTGATAAACTATTTATATAAAAATCAATAATTATGAAATACAATATTCAGAAAATAGTATCAATTCTTCAAAATTCATAAAAGTTTTTGGAAAATGTCATGCACGCAATATGATACAAATCATATAACCTGGGCAAATGCATGGGGAAAGCAAGTTTTGGGGGATAAAAAGGGAAATTAATGGGATTAAACTATATAAAGCAATTGATAAGTTGTGAGGACATGACGTCACAAACTGATAACCATCTTGGCAATTTGTGTTGTGATTCTCAATGTTCCATAGTTTTACCTACTTTTCAAAAATTCATAACTTTCTTATTAGTTATCCGATTTTGCTCAAACTTTTTTTGATTGGTTTGTCTGATTTTTCTGCTTTTATTGAAAGTAAGTTATTTTTGGAGTGGACTTGCCCTTTAAAGTGCTGAATAAATTCGTCAAGATTCGTCATTTCTATTATACATCCAAAGTTATTTAATTGTGATCTGACCTTGGTTTATGACGCGCCGATCGCCCAAAACGGCAGTTTGTGCATGGCGATCGTAAAACTTTTGGCGACCTCCAAAATCAGTTCGCCTGTGTACGAGTGAGGAAGACGTATGAAATACAGACATCAAACTATTACATGTAAATAACCGTATCCGTACACTTACCCCTATAAATACATCCACACCGGATAACCACCCCTAGGATAACCACCCTCTAGGACAACTACCCCCTAGGACAACTACCCCCTAGGGCAACCACCCTTTAGGACGACTACTCCCCGGGACAACTAACCCCCGGAGAACTACCCCCAAACAACTACCCCCTAGGACAACTACCCCCTAGGATAGTTGTCCGGGGGTAGTTGTCCTAGAGGATGGTTGTCGTAGGGGGTTGTTGTCTGGGGGTAGTTGTCCGGGGGTAGTTGTCCTAGGGGTAGTGTCCTTGGGGGTAGTTGTCCTAGGGGGTAGTTGTCCCGGGGTGTTGTCGTCCTAGAGGGTGGTTGTCCTAGGGGGTAGTTGTCCTAGGGGGTAGTTATCCTAGAGGATGGTTATCCTAGGGGTGGTTATCCGGGGTGGTTGTCCAGGGGGTAGGTGTCCTAGAACCGTAAATAACTTTGGAGATTCCAGAGAGCTGATTCTTCAAATTTAGATTGAATTACCATTCCAACTTTATTCACCATGAAAACAGCAATGTCTTTGAATTGTGCATAAATTCTTTAATATAACTATCTTCTTAATCCTTTCAGAACGTGTGAGAGAACCAGCTCTCACAGTGTTTCGTCTGCTAGGTTTAACTGTTACGTTCATCTGCAGGAGTCACGTGCACCCCCACGTTTTTAACGAACATGTGCAATATAGGCATTGTCATAAAAAAGTGCACATCCGCATACATACCACCACACCCACCCTCGAATCATGGACATCGCACTTTTTTTTCTCCATCTTCAGATAAACAGCGTGGCATCGTCATGGAAACAGCATCGTTCCAGTTTGAGACAGATAGCATGGGCATGTATGATATGCGTTATCCTGGCAAACACAGCAAGTACGTCAAGGATGTACGTCGGATCCTACAACATCACCGTTTATCTGGCGGAGTACTTTCCAGAGTTTGATGTAACTGTGATAGGCTTGATTACAATAGTCGCAGGCTTTATTGGCTCCATCTTTGGCGGGTGGATGGGTGATCGTCTGCGGAAGATTTCTGGAATACGTGCGAGAATTGGCCTCTGCCTTGTTCTGCAGGTAATTATAACCATAACCTATCTCTCCACCCCCCCCCCCGCCTCTCCCTTTCCCTTCCCTTTCTCTCCCCTGTCTCTGAAGAAGGAAAATGATCACATGTTCAATATATACGTCTGGTCAGTTCCAAGCGTTACTGAATAACATTTCCATAGAACTTTCAAATTGGAAAAAAAAATTAAATACATTTCAATAAAATACTAAAAACATATAAACTAATTCACAAATTGGGGCTTAATCGGTAACACCATTTGGTAGCCTTACTGGAAATATATAAAATAATATGGAGTACTTTTACAGCAATCGAGTTTCCTGTCAACCATTCATCAAATTTGTAAAATATAGAAAATTAAATAGCTTTTTTACCGAATGAGCAAAACAATGACCTTCACATCTGTCCGTAACGAACTTATATAAAATTCATTATTGAATAAATTTGATGAATGGTTGATAACAAACCCAAATGTTGTGAGAGAACCTCATATCAAGTTAATATACCATAATTATCATCAATTTGTAGATTTTTAAAATCAAAATGTCTATCATATTCAAAATGGAAAATTCTCTGGGAATTGAATTCCGCAACGGTTGGAATTGGCCTTCTCAAAGCTCTTAAAGACATTTCTTCACCAACTAGGCTTCAAGTAGGCCTATCGTCATGATTGAAAGAAGAAAAAACTTATCCCAGTGATTGTCAAAGCATTCATCAATACATCTGTTTCCTTTTTGTAATCTCCAGATTTTCGTGTTAGTTATCTCGACGTTGACGTACCAAACTCCTCTCACAGCTCTAGTGATTTTAGTCAGTATTGGTATCCCCATTGGTAATTGGTTCATAGTCGTCCTTCTATCCATCATCTCCGATCTAACCCCGCTCGATTGCAAGGCAGTCCTCTTTGCCATCAACTTCTTCTTCACTCATTCCATAGCGGGTACTGTTAATCTGGCCGTTACCCCGGTATCATCCATGACGAGCCTCCGAACAGCGACCACACTGCTATGTGGAACACTCTCAGGCATCAGCGCCCTCTTTCTATTCCTACCCATCGTGTGTTCACTGGTTCCAGATACAAAACTGAAACACGAGACCAATCGAAATGAGGACAAAGAAGATGAAGAAGAGGAGGTGAACGAAAAAACTCCTCTGAAAATTTCATACGACGAAAAATAAAACAGTCAGTTTTGATATGAACCAGGTTTTTAAAAATAATAATTATTATTTAATTATTATTGTAATTTATTTTTGTCATTGGTTCATGTCCAAACATTTCTGATATGTAAAAACAAAAACAAAGACAGTTTAAAAGAAAGTTCCCATGTTTTTTCAGGTGCCTTGTTGACCCAAATACTACTTCTCCATCCAAAGTTTTTTTTTCCGGGCTGGGGGTGTTTTTGTAACTATATAGAACGCACTTTCAAAACACAGTGGTCTAAAACAAATATATATATCTGTACATAATAACATAGTGTGCTATTTTATGCTTATCATATTACTTATTATATATACATGTATATCATTTCCGTATGTTGTGTATGACATGACTATGTTTTTCAACTCAAAATACGGTTGAATCATTTTGTTTGTATGAATGAAAAAAGAATTGTCTGTCTATGTAAACATATACCATGTAAGTATTACGAATTTCAACCACCAATAGCACAATACAGATGAACGTATTGTGAACTTTTACCAACTCCGATAATGCCGTACTCCTTGTGGAATGTTTCTATGTCAGAATAAAATGAATATATATATCTGGGCCCTGTCTTACAAAGAGTTGATATAAATCGCAACTTATTTGCGATTGATATCAATCAATTGATCGGAGCCGGGACTTGCGATTGTTTTGGATCAATCGCAACTCTTTGTAAGACGGGGCCCCCGGCCCCCCACTCAGTGTTATTTAGGGTACGCATATGCGTGTTCCTCCTTTGAAAACACCCCTAAGTCCGGTGTGTAAAGTCAATTTTGTGTATGTACGAGCCGGACTTTGGTGCGTGAAAAGTACCCCTTACCGGACATTTTGGTAACACGCATGCGGTCATTCCGACCCCGGAGTGGGGGCGGGACGGGGCCCTGTACATAATAACATAGTATGCTATTTTATACTAATCATATTACTTAATATATATACATGTATATCATTTCCGTATGCTATGTATGAATAAAAAAATTGTCTATGTAAACATATACCATGTAAGTATTACGAATTTCAACCACCAATAGCACAATACAGATGAACGTATTGTGAACTTTTACTAACTTCGATGATGCCGTACTCCTTGTGGAATCTTGTGGAATGTTTCTATATGTCAGAATAAAATGAATATTAGTTTTGTACTAAAACAAAAGTAGTAGTATTTCTAATTTTGTTCTTGGCGGTTGTGTTTGTTTGGTCGTTTGTTTTTATCGCTCAGCCTTTAGTAAGGAAACAATACCTTATGACCACAATAGCAAAATTAATCAAAGGCAATTTCAATAGCCTTATACGACACCTATTAAAATGTGTGAACATTACAATGAAGTATTACGTAATCCGAACAAGGTTTCTATCGGGACTTACAATAGGGTATTGAAATTGCCCTCGAGTTGAGTTTTCGAAAATAGCAAAGTTTAGATCGTGTTGACGTCTTTATGCTATAAACTTTTGAATTGATAAAGGAAAATTATGAAATTTTGCAGATGGAATAAACGTAAGATTAGATGCAGAAAAGATGGTTTTGCCTTCCTTTCACTTGACATTTTTAGCGGACCACATGTGGCCCATAGGCCGCTATTCGAGAACCAGCGGCTAAGTAGATGTGTGTTAAAAAGTTCAAAATCATACTCCAGGGGGTGCCATATTCTCTATGTGATATCGGGCGACCATTCTCGACAACTTTCAGCGAAAATAGCCCACTTCCATCAGACTATAGATGAGCTTAACGCATAATGCGATTGCCACACCCCTTTTCGAAATATCCAACATTTGTGATTGGTCCTAAGTATGTTTGGAGAGGGTCACGTGATGACTCCTGTAAATGAAGGTTTAGTCGACGCTGATTGGATGACATTTAAGTTGGCATAGAGATTCTATGTGAGTCCTCCTACGGAGGACATACTGTGTATGATCGAATCTCTTTGATGCGAGTTATAAAGAGCGCCATCTCGTGTCTGAATTCTAAAGCTTGAAGCGCCAAATCTCATTATTTCTCTCTCTCTCTCTCCCTCATGCTTTTATTCACTCACTCACTCCCCTGTCTCTCTTCCCTCTCCCTTTATCTTTTCTCTTATCTATTTTCCTCCCATTTTCTCCCTTTTTCATCTCTGTTATCTTTCCTATTTTTTTCAAATGCCGAATCTAAACCAGTAACCCCATTTAAACATGTTTGTTAAAAAAAGTAAAACTGCCAGTAGCAACTGTTTACTTCTCTAATCATAATCTCAAACTGTACCTTGTTGTCTTTTGCAGGTAAAATTCATCTTTAGGTACAAGATATTACTGCCTTCCTCTCCCACTGACTAATTTAGCATTTGGAATAAGAAACAAATTTAGATAAAATCTGACCATTATACTGCTTAAAGGTACTATGTCCCATTTGCAGGCCCAAAAAATGAAAAGGTTAAATTCCAACGGCATTTGAAAGACAATACTAATTTAGAACTTCCCTAATAAAAAGGGGACTTGAAAATGTCTTTAAGTGGGAAAATAACGACTATTAGTTGTCGAATCGACTTAGGAGCTATAGAGCCAGTAAAGTAATAGTCTGATTTTTCAGACCATTGTACGTTTTATGCTGCGCAAAGATTCAATCAGTTTAATTTTGGCCATTACAAGAAGTGGGTTATTGATGTAGAGAAATGCTCATGTACCCTGGCTTTACAGCTCATTTTATGTATGTTATTACCAAAGATGAAAAAAGCCAGTCAGTCACTCAATAGTGTCTGACAGTGAAGTCTAGCAAGTAAACGGGTTTCCTTGCATAATTTGAATATTAGGACACTGCTAACGTTTAAATTTCACAGATAGGACATACATGACATATTCATAATTCCTGCAAAGTTCTACAGAATTTGATGTTGGCAGCAAAAGGGACATAGTATCTTTAACATGTATATCAATTGAAATAAAGGACAAAACAAAAACTGCATGTAATGTATATAACATCTTCATAGATGTTTTTTTTTAAATATATAGCTTTTATGTAATACATGTATATTGTCCAATGTTTAAAAAATAAAAAAAACATTTACATGGAAAATTGCTCTTTCATGTAAATTACCAATACATGTACATGGTAACTTACCATTACAGGCACATGGTAAATTACATGGAGTTATTGCAATGATTTAACATTTAAAAAACTTCTGCGGCTGCTATTTGCATAGATCAACTCTGTAATTATCAGAGTTTTATCAAGTACTTTCTGCCTTGTGCAATACCATCTTCATTGAGTGAATCAAATATTTGATGTTTTCATATGACGTAGAATAATTCAGTTCTATAGCATCTATAAATAGGGTCTATTTGGTATATCTTGACAGGTTTTAAGACGTTTTGCCTCGTAAAGTCTATTTAGATTGCAGTTCATGTAATACATGTATATCAATCAGCAAAGTATAGGATTTATTCTTTAAATTTACAAAGCATACCCAGTTATTTCACCAGTCATTTCATTCCTCTTCAATTATATTCTTCATGACTATACTACCCCAAGACTTCCAATGAAGTTAAATACAATTAATGCACACACCAAATTCCAAGGCATACTTTCCCATACACTGTTATTGAATATATAAAATATATAAATCTCTGTATAATAATGTGGGACCTCGACCTCTTATTAAGTAGAAATATTTCACATCAATTTTCTTCATGACCAATAACATCAAGAAAATAAAAAAACAAAAGTATTCAAAGAACTTGCAAAGAATTGATTCTCGACACTTTTTTCCTCTTGCGGTTAGCAATATAATCTAAACACAGTTTTATCGTAATTTAATCCTTTGAACTGAAAGACCTGTTCAACGCTGTACAAAAGCACAAACATATCATTAAGGCAAGGTCATGCATATTGTGTCCCTAAAGCTAATTCAAGTTCTAGAAATGGAACAGTATTTCCATAGCAACAGGCTAAAAGTTATTCTGAATGGATTATTCAAATAAAGGAAGAATTGTTTGAACCAGCATAAATGTAAAAAAGTGAGCCCAAACTTGCCAACTGAAAAGCACAACACACAAATGCACATATGGGACCACAGACAGTGTTCTGGTGCTCAAAAAGCAAACGAAACAACTGCCTCAATTCATGGTCTTTCTTTGGTTATTACTAATAGCTACTACACATTTTCCATCAATTTTTTGGGGGACCACAGTGTTCTGGTGCTCAAAAAGCAAACAACTGGCTCAATTCATGGTCTTTCTTTGGTTATAACTTAGCTACTACACATTTTTCATCAATTTTTTTTGTTTGGCCTATATCATTTACTCATACTTTCGAATATTTGGTTTGAAATGGACTAATCACCAAAAATATACTTCCATTTCATCAAAAATATCAGTTTCAAATTTAACTTCTATAAAGAGATATTGCATGCTTTAAGACACTCTACATAAAGGTTAAACCAAGTTAGAGTAACTAGTCCATGCACAAAGTTGTGTGGCTGTTGATATAACTCTTTTCCCCTTATGCTCTTCAACTCTTAATTATTTGATATTTCATATAGTTATGGTGTAATTTTACATGATTGTACAGCTTGTTATTTATATGATTAGTCCCCTGGTAGTTAAGTTTCATTAGGTTAACACAAGTAAGTACTACAAATCACCGTTTCTTGATAACTTTACATTCCTTTTGATAAATCTTTGATGTGATAATACTTTCATTTATTATTTACAATCATTTTCTTCTTCCTGTAAAAAATGAGGAATGAGCGCTACATTTTAATTGTACACAAAGGCGAGGAATGCTATATATTTATTGCGACTCTAAGAAATATATCCAAGTAATTTAAGCACCATTATTTAAAAAGAAATCAAAATAATCATCAACACACAGTAGTTAAAGCTTCTATCATTCTTAAGCACACAATTATTGTGCAATGTAAATTATACATTTTCTTTACATTGAAAAGGAAATTTGCTCTCATGCACGTCTAAAATCTTTGTAAAAAAATTTGCTCAGGTTTTGTTCATATAAAGTTCACATTCATTTATGTACAATGCGAAGGGCAATCCATCTCTGTAAACAAGTTGCTTTGAACGAAAGCAGAGAGATAAGAGAAGTAGATTGGTGGAAGTTTGAAAAGAAAATGGGCTACCGTAAACAAAACGTAAGTTTTTATTTGTGACAGTGCAGGCTTCCCTAATTCTCTAGGGAGTATGTACAGGAACATGCTATTGTGAGTACCATTCAAGGGAAATATTAGACAGGAGATAGCTGGAGATTTATGTAATGCATACATTTTATTAAGAGTACAAGTTTAAACAAATGGGAGAGCTGTTTACAATTAAAAGAAATTGAGATTTTCATACATTGGTGATCTCAGCATTAACACATACATTTTTGAGATTTTTTTTCTTTTCTTTAAATTGTCACCAATCTGATCTTCTGCTTTAAGTCATAACAATTTGTTTTCAAGATGGATTGCCCTTAGAAGAAACTTTCTCATAGGATCATGATCATTTATATGTGAATGAGATGTACCTTTAGATTGAAGAAGGGTCATGTACGCAAACAACAAAGTACTATTATCATTTCTGCAATAAAAATGTACAATATGTGTCTACAAAAAATAGTACATAATGAAAAATATGTATCTTTACATGTATGACCAAATCTTTTAATACAAAAACAATCCAATACTGCAATTCTTTGGTTCTTTGATTAGTTACCATAACAATACCACTATTATATCACTATATTAGGTGGAAGCATTGACTTCTGGAAGCGAGTACAAAACAATTTGTAACTAATGTTCGATAAATTGAGTAATATCAGTTGCCTCCATTATTGCTTTAATAACTAATAATAATAGAGCAACAAGGCAAAAAACAATGCTATACATGTAACAGAGTATGGTTTATGTACATATATACATTTCAAATAAAATTCACATGCATGTGTACATGAATAATATTCACATCAACAATATGAACAATAATATCAAAAATAAAAACATCAATGATAACATGACAAATATTCTGGATATACTGTATATATAACACTTTAAAGGCTCGTTCAGATATGATGCAGCAAAACCGTGGCATTTTTGTTATGATGTAAAATATACTACACTTCCCATTTCTGTATCTTACTGTATATTAAACACAGTGTTCAGTGAATGCATGCAAGTCCTTTGTTGCTTGCAGTTGCCATTCATTTCCAATGATATAAAAAAAAACTACAGTGGCGTCTTTGCAGTGGTTCACCGCACCATATCTGAACAAGCCTTACCTGATACCTCCAAGTGCTTTAAAGTCATCATTACTCTTGTCACTGAGCAACATGTGCACCTTTTCCACTTCTTTGGGAGAGTTGCAAATGGAGGGCTTTGCATGCTTCGCATAGTGGTAGCTCTGTCATCTGTCCTGAAGGTAGATCTAACTTCTGTCCTGAAGGCAGATCTGTCTTCTGTCCTGAAGGAAGATCTGTCTTCTGTCCTGAAGGCAGATCTGTCTTCTGTCCTGAAGGCAGATCTGTCTTTTGTCTTGAAGGTAGATCTGTCCCATGACCTAAAGGTAGATCTGTCTTCTGTCCTGAAGGCAGATCTGTCCCATGACCTAAAGGTAGATCTGTCTTCTGTCCTGAAGGTAGATCTGTCCTCTGTCCTGAAGGAAGATCTGTCTTCTGTCCTGAAGGCAGATCTGTCTTCTGTCCTGAAGGAAGATCTGACTTCTGTCCTGAAGGCAGATCTGTCTTCTGTCCTGAAGGAAGATCTGTCTTCTGTCCTGAAGGAAGATCTGTCTTCTGTCCTGAAGGTAGATCTGTCTTCTGTCCTGAAGGCAGATCTGTCCCATGACCTAAAGGTAGATCTGTCTTATGTCCTACAGGGCGTAATTCGATGCCATCAGTATCTGTATCTCCTACATCCAGGCTTGCTGTAAGTCCTATTCCTTCATCTGATTGGGTGAAAATCTCTTGGTTGCTATTCAAGGAGTCTGGCTGTCGGCGAGATGTCAATTGCTGTAATAAATGAGACAAACTTGGACATTAGGGAAAGAGCTCTTGGAAGAACATGCACACTTTATACAAAGGCCAAAATTTCCAATAACTGCAATAAATATGAAAGGAATGATTATCACCTTAACAATAGCGGTGGCTCATTCTCAGTCACACCATCAAACCAACCCCACACCGACTCGAGCGAATCTTGGCCTGTCGAGGCAGTGTTTTTTTTTTGGTCTGTCGTCGGATCGGTATCTTTGGTGTGACTCAAGTATTAGCATTATGAAAGTGGTGCGACTTACATCAATGAACTACACCATTACCTTGTTTAAACTGTGGTATTCAAATCATTGCGTGCCTAACAAAAGTTTGTGAATGGATGCATGGCCCCAGGCTACATGTACCCTTCCCGGAAATATGCCCTTAACTTTTTACTAGCCATGAAGCGGAACCCTGGATGGCCACAGAACACGATGCATATATGCATTGTAGGTGTACCAAAAGTTGACCATGGCAGTCCGATGTTTAGTTAACCAAAGCCTGTACAGATTAAAAGTTTGGACTACTTCCCTTGGTGTATCAATCTCTATCATTAACCATGATAGGTCCAATCTGTTGCAGCTTCTTTCTGTTATCTCTTTACTTCCTTCATTAAGAATTTAGAATTGGAAACTGACCAAACTTTGTGCATCCTACTGCCACCTACTGCTAGGCACACAATTAATTTATGAATAACAGTCATAGGCATAGTTCATTGGTAAGTTCCCTGAGAATTAGGACCTTTAGAGACCTTCCTGTAAAATAGGTGCACAAGCTTACAATAGCATCAAATATCTTGAAACATTATCACCTCACCAACTTTCTTCCTAAGGCAAGACTAAAATTGGAACATATACATGCAAACTGTACCTAGATATTTACTGATATGTAAGCTGGTATTGTTTGAGAACTTGCGATGCTATTGTGACCACATGCACCTTATTACGGGATGGTGTCTAAATCTACAAATTACACTATTCCAGTATTGCTATGATACAAACAACATCAAACAATTACATGTACACTTACAGTACAATTATTGTACGATATATCTCCATCTACAAAAATACGAACATACAAATGCTATCATACTGCAAACTTTATCATAATCAAACAAACTTCATCTTAATCTTGCTTTTGTAACATTAATATTGAAAACTTTGTTTTCCTTAAAAGGAGGATTTCAGCCATCACCCCGATAGTAACGAATCAGTTTCCTGCTGTGAAAGGCCACTGTCAGAACGGTAGCATCTAGAAGGACGATGCAACGCCCGTTTAAAGAAATCTCTTGGCCCTCTACTGGCGGTAGTCTTGTTTGGAGATGATGACAGACAGGTAGCTTTGTACACAGCAGTACCCAGTAGGCTCCATGCTGCTATCACAATAACATTTGAGTAAGTGAAATGAAAATGAGACTAAACATCACATCTTGTTTTACAAGTCATTAAAAAATTTAGGATCAAATTAAGCAAGAAATATATCATGTATTTTGATGGTACATTAACGGTGAAATAAATACTTTTATATTTTTGTTTATAAGAAGCTCATTACTACTATCACTTGGCATCAATTAAATATATTGCACAGTTGATACTTGTTTATAGGTTATTTAATGTACATGTACTTGGCATTGCCTGGTATAAATTTTATGGAACAAAACCTTGACAAATCAATATTCATAACATATACAAATTTTGTAAACAAATATCAAGAAAATGAATGAGGAAAATAACTTAAGCAATGCCTCTATATATAGCTCTTTGCAAATATTTTGAAGCCTTGTAATTTATATAATTCAAGCATGTTCTCATAAAGCTAATGTGTTGTCAAATCAAAGGCATTGAATATTGTTCTGTAGGTGGGCTGGCTAGCTTTCTGATATATAGTTGATAAAATTGCAAAGTAATATGTACAGTGTGAGCTAAAAAATCTGTCTCTGTACAACACACGAAGGAACGTAAATTATATTACAGAAACATGGGCTGACTAGCATTCTGATATATAGTTGATAAAATTCCAAAGTAATATGTACAATGTGAGCTAAAAATCTGTCTTCATACAACACATGAAGTACCGTAAATTATATTACAGAAACATACATACATTTATTCTTTGTAAACAAAAATATATACACAATATTCTCTACATTATCTTTTTGATAAATTGCTCTGATTATTTTGTAAATTACCTATGGACATTGACTCATAATACATGTATTAACAATAAATAAGCATTTCCAAGCTTACTAGCATGAAGTGACTTAAATAAAGAGAAAGAGAGAGAGAGAGAGAGAGAGGGAGGGAGGGAGAGAGAGAGAGAGAGAGGGAGGGAGAGAGAGAGAGAGAGAGAGGGAGGGAGAGAGAGAGAGAGAGAGAGAGGAGGAGAGAGAGAGAGAGAGGGAGGGAGGGAGAGAGAGAGAGAGAGGAGAGAGAGAGAGAGAGAGAGAGAGAGAGGGGAGGGAGGGAGGGAGGGAGAGGGGGAGAGATAAAGTGACTTAAATAAAGAGAAAGAGAGAGAGATAAAGTGACTTAAATAAAGAGAAAGAGAGAGAGATAGATAGAGGGAGAGAGATAGAGATATAGATAGAGAGAGTGAGAGATAGAGAGAGGAGAGAGAGAGATATAGATAGAGAGAGAGAGAGATAGAAAGGGGGAGGGAGAGAGATATATGGAGGGAGAGATAGATAGAGAGAGATAGGGGAGAGAGAAAGGCAATATATGATATATAAATTGCTCTATGTGAAGATGAAAGTCAAAAGTGAGGATTCAAAGAGAGAGAGAGAGAGAGAGAGAGAGAAAATGGAGAGAAATAGAGAATAAAATAGATGAGAGAGTAAACAATAGATGGAGATCTGAGAAAGAAGGGGAGGGGGAAAAAATCATGAATAAAAAGAAGAGGAATTGCATTGTACAATTAAAAAAATATTCTTGTTCCTTTAACAATACCATTAAGTTCTAAAATGAATGATACGTACCACCTCTACTGTTCAATAAACTATAGCAAAATCTTAAAGCAAGCATCATATAGTTAAAATGAGAGTAGTCCAAAATCAAATCTCATCTGCTTCCTCTCACGCAGGTGGACTGCTGCTGCTTCTTTGGGTACAATTACTTGAAAAAGGCTCATAATAAATGATGTATAACAGCAAGATCTGACGCAGTAGATCGCCAAAACTAATGCTCAAGCAATGATGTTCTCAACGGGCGTAATTGCATATCATATATGATCAACGCAACAATGAATCAAAATAAAATCAAAGCAAAACAAAATAACTCATAGCTCAAATGATGAAAGCAAACTACATTAATACTAATAGTGTACATGCATAGAATTAAGCACTGTTAAATGTATTCAACATTTTCAAGTGAAAATCGAAAAGTCTGAATGGTGTTTGAATCTAATATTAAAAACGTGCTTGAATGCTATCATATCAATAAATGTTTCCTCTTCTTTATTTTTCTGTTTGCTAAATTTAGGGCTGGTCTGGCATTATAGACTGGAATTTAATGTTAGCTTTCAACATGTTGAGAATACAAGTACTGTATCATATTGTAACAAAACTAATAAAATCAAACATAAATAAAACATTAAGCTTGTGAAATTGCATTAAATCATAACAGAAGTGTGACAACTCAGTATTATTTTTGCAGATAAGTACAAACTACATTTACTCATTTAAAAGTGACATTTTTAGAACAAATAAATACAATTCTATACACTTAATATTTTATGCAATATAATATTTAAAAAGAACCACATGTACATGTATATAATGAAAGAGTAAGCTGGGTGTTATATCAGTAGAGCAAACTAAATGTTAATAATGGATCAAATAATCAAATTTGCACCTGTTTCATAAGGCAAGTAAAAGCAAACGAAAATGGCATTCAAAGGACAAGTTATATCAAAACTGCAGCTGCCAATCTGGCAAACCTAACACACTCCTGTTGCACCCTCAATCAAGGCAAAACTTGAAACATGGGTGTTCTGTTGAAAATTGAATATTTAAGAAACTGACTTGACTTTTATTTTTCAATCACATTCTAATCAACACATTCATGAGCAGGATATAATCAACATGTTGTAAGCCATATCTTGTTTTGACTATAATATGATACCCTGAAAGAATGACTTACATGTAAAATAAAAAAGTAATGAATATGAAGTCAAGCTCAACAGCATTAAATAAGTATTTTATGTTTAAATCTGGCAGTGAAATAAATGGATGATCAAAGCAAGCTCATGTGACAGCACAATAGTACAATGAAACATTTCAACATATGGCATCATCCATTTGAAGACAGAGGGGCATTAGCTCATATACTTTATAGACACATAGAAGTCAGCTCTCATGGGGAATTCGACACCGTTCGGGTGTTTACCCAATAACAGGTGTTGTCAATCACCAGGGTTAGCCTTCAGTTTTATTACCATTCGACCTTATGTAATGCTTTGCTTTTCCCTCACCCGATCCGAAGCTAGACTGTCCGAGAGATTAGGGGGTAATTCTTGACTGGCCTACGGGTTTGCTGTGTGCAAATTTGTACTCCCCTTAAAGTTATTTCCACCAAGTCTGGTGTCAGCGAATTATGGCCTTCTGCACATGGAAACTGACGACCCACTCCCTTTAACACAGAGTTAATGCCCTTCTGGCTCTCATCAGACGATATCATGAATGTAGTGTTATGGGTATCATGCTCTTAAACCCTTTGTCTACTAACACCGGGTTGTCCCTGTATTAAGACTATGGGATTGAGAGGATCCAGTAGCCAATGGGTTGATACATTTATATGTTTCTGTTTGAAAGCCTTGGATCCATAGTGCACATATTGTGTAGCATCTGTGTAATGGAGTGCTTTGCCAGCAAACATGCAAGTGCCTGTCGGGAATCAACTGACAAGTCCAATCTGCAACCTCTATGCCATATAAAATGTTTTGTTCTTTTCAGCATTCTTTTCAGCGAAGGCAATAAGCATAATATCACTGACACATCCATACCATTAATATAGTTTATTTTAGTTTTTCAAAAAGTTTCAAAGTTCATATTTAATATGAAAAATTGGTAAATTAATACATCGAATGTGATGTTCAAAACACTTGGCAAGATACCAACGGTTTACCAAGAACCATAGTAGAAATAGGAGTATAAGTCGTCAGCTGCCCGCATGAAGGCCTATATTAAAGAGCTATGTATTGTCAATGACAGTAAAAGCCTTCTTGCGGACAGCCGACAAATTAATCATCTTGCTTACAAGCCAGAAGGGGTTAGCTCATAATGAGTTAATGCCCTTCCACCTTTGAGCAGGCAACAGTCCGATATTTTTGTCGAGTTTTATTAACCGGTGACATTATCGTCACGCTTGATAAATGTGTCAGAATACTATTCTGTACCATGCTCTGTTCCTTTGAATGTTTTTAAACAGACACGTGGCACCAAACAAATACTGTGAATCATCATCATCATCATGAAAGTGGCATGCATTTTTGGAGAATGTAGCGGTGGACTTGTCAGCAGATTTTTGGAAGAATCTTTTACCTGGATCATCTTCATCATCATCATTATAATCATCATCATGATTAAAGAAGTCTGATCTCATGTCATATGATGTCTAGGAAAACAGAAAGATCATGAGAACAAAGCACTCAACATATTTAACAATAAAACATGTATCGTCAAGCCTACCTCAACAGCCACTTGATGATCTAGACTACATTGTTCCATTGAGTAATGTTTCATTTTTGAAAACATGTTTTAATACAGGGAGCATTTAATATAAACAAGTAAAAGTTGTTATGTGATGATGTTTGAGGATTGCTTTACCTGATTGCTAAGAAAGCATGTATGTGCTTGTAAGTGAGCAACCAGGGGACCGATGGCTTTAAGTCCTCTCTGAGGGACTTGTCATCACCTGTCTAGAAAGGCTACTTTTTCTTGTGTTTCTTGAGTGGTCTTTAGGGGGCTTTTTAAAATCATTCTTGACATGAATTTTGGAACAGGAAATGACAGTTAAAGGATGTAGGAGATGTACATGTAATTTTAGACCAATTATAGTGCTACATCTCATGGCTCTTTATATGTGGGTTCCATTTGACTTCTACTACAAAGAGGGAGGGGGAATACACAAGGAAATGATTACATGAAAAATGTAAAAATTTGAAACCTGGGGAAAATGCGATTACAAATGATATGCTAGCTGTCCCCTTCCAGAAACATTCTATGTCTCAAGTATTTTGACACTTTGGCAAACTCTCAGCAGAAGAAACATGTCTGTACCCCGCAAACCGACATTAAAGGTAATCTATAAGTTGGAACAGCAGATATGTGTTAGATATAGATATAAATACAAAGAGAGATACAGATATGGAGACTTATGGTTTGTTTTCATGTTCTTTGCACAGTGAGGTGAAACATGAATCCATAACACGGCCAAAAATTTAGTAAGCAGTTACATCGTTATTTGTCAAAGCCTCAACGACCACAAATTGGATCAAATGGCAAGGTATTTACATGTAATCTGGCCTGCTTTTTTCCTTTGAAGGGAAGGAAAGGCTGCTCATAAGGTAGAATGAAATACATTGCAAAGAAATGGATAAATCTCACTGTGACAATTAGCATACAAACAGCATCACAAATGAACTGAAATAGGGGTGATCCTTGAAAGTCAAGGTGTCCATGGTGGTGTGAGTAACATTCATGAGGTTTATGGTTTCACCACGTGGAAAGGAGGGCAGTCCTGAAAAATGCTGTTTGGTGTGAAAAAGGATAGATAAGTATAGAGAGAGGAAGGGAAAAGAAGAAACTCACCCCAGGTGCACCAACGGAGCGCTTCCCAACGTTACCATGATCATCGCTAGATAACGTTATGGCATCGGGAGAGACTGGAGGCTGTGAGGGCATCCTTCTAACAATGAGCAACATTTGGGTGGTGTCTGCTCCAAAGGCATCCGTGATGTTTTCTGGTGTCAAGTCTCGTCTGCTCACCCCGTTCAGAGCCAGCACCTCATCACCAGTCTGGAACAAAGAAGGAGGGAGTGGAAGATTATTTTCTGAGGACAAACTCATCATTGGACTCATGATGACAGCTTATTTTATGGCTATTGCTTAATAGCAACAGCATTCAAAGTCAAATTTTTCTTCTTCTTCTTCTCTCCTCTCTTTCACTCTCTCTCTCTCTCTCTCTGTCTCTCACCTTGAGTCCTCCATCTTGTCTAGCAGGTGCCCCTTCCATGACCTCTGACACAGTGATAGGCGTCTGGACTATACTCCACCTTCAATGGGAACCCCCTCCCTACCCCCTCTCTCCCTCCCTCCCACCCTCTCTCCCTCCCTCCCACCCACCCTCCCTCCCTCCCTCCCTCCCTCCCTCCCTCCCTCCCTCCCTCCCTCCCTCCCCTCCCTCCCTCCCTCCTCCCACCCTCTCTCTCACCTTGAGTCCTCCATCTTGTCCAGCAGGTGCCCCTTCCATGACCTCCGACACGGTGATAGGTGTTTGGACAGGGCCGTATTCTCCTTTCAGTGAGAAACCAAAACCCTCTTCTGATTTCTTCAGCTCGACAACCAAATAGTCGCATACAGCATCCTGAAAACAAACAAAAACAAGAAAATATTTAGGAAACTCAGCTATTTACAGCTGGCTGTCTTTGTGTCTGCTACATTAAATAGCAAATTATTATATTTCTACTACTACAACAACTACTACTACTTCTACTAATACTAACAATGACAATGTCAAAAACAGCAACAACAATAATAATTATGATAATGATAATGATAGTAAAATAATTATCAATATATGGTCTTAAGCATTCTGGAAGCTATTAATAATAGGTCTGGAGAGTTATCAGATCCTCTAAAGCCTGTCTGCACTATTTTGGCCAGGAGGGATTAGACCCCCCAGCATGGTCACTGACAGGTGCTTATCTCATCAAATCAGCTCTCAATTAACATAAGAAAAAGGGGATCATCGGGGACCAACGGGGACCGCTTAGGCATTGTTCGCTATATAGAGGGAGCAAGTAGCTACAAGTAGTGCAGTGGGGCTTTAAAAGATCCTTTCTGAACCAATACAAATTTTCCACATGATATATAGATGTACATGACGTTGATGATCTTTTTGGTGGGGCCTCAATAGTACTTAAGCTTTGCCTGGTTCTTCCAGTTGATTGCTTTGACAACGTCTCCCAGTAAGTTTGTTGGTTTTAAATTTAACTCTTCCTCTGCTTTGGTTAACTCATGGAACAAAGCTGTGGTGTGCCACACTGGACTTTTTTTACACTTACAGTCTACATGTACCATAGACTACTAACAATGTGGCAGTCTTGGCTATTGATCCAAATTTACAAAGAGTAAGTACTCCTATTTGGAACTCTTGTACTGGAGCTGCTCCTTTCAACCAACTGTTTGCACCTGAAGTCGGTATTTTCCATGACTACACAAATTATGAAGAAAAAAAGTAAGAAGCATATCACCAAACCAGATCTTACCTTGGGTTCAACTTTTGAGGTTTTCTCAGCTACACTGTTAAGAGGAAAATAGTAGAACAACTAGAATTACATTTCAAAACAAACACTTTATACCAGGCAATAATCAAGGATTACATGAATTACATGGCCTTTTATATCCTGCATTAGAAAAATATAAAAAATGTCACCAAATGATTACAGCTTTCCTCCCTGCAGAGTGTAGTCGTAGCCTGGGTCCAGAGAATGAAGGGAGACTGGACTTACTTGGTGGATGAAATCCCAATAATTAAGGTCACTAATTCAATAGTGTGTGGGGGAAAGGTGTGGGAGAGGACCATATTGCCAGGTTTTCATGCTTTCCCCCCCCCCCTCTCCTCATTTTTCTCTTGTTATTACTAGTATGAATGTCCTCAATGACGAGTAATAAGCCACCATAGCTAGATGTATATACATCCATTGGATACGCTGTTTGGACATGAGGCAAGATATTTATGACTGGCTAATTTCTTATCGAGCTAATGAAATTGCTGCATTATCCCCTCTTTTGTGTGATTTTTCTCAAATTCCCTGACTTTTTCTTGACTGGAAGAAGAGAATGTTTTCTCATTGTTTTCCCCGATTTCCAGGATAGCTGGAAACCTGATGAAAGCTAGCTCTCAAACGGCATTCTGAGCATAAATGAGTTTAAAAGCAAAAGGTGCATAGGCTAACACTGTGTTGTAGTGCTCAAGATCGATCCTGGCTAGCATTGCAGCTTCTGTCTTCCCTGTCTGATCCACAAGCTTACTGAAACATACTGTCCTCTCTCCCCACCCCACCCCACCCCACCCAACCCAACCCCCACCCATCACCTAGAAATCATGCCCTAAAAATCTCAACTGAATTGGGTATCGAGGGTAACAGCTGCATGGCCTTACATTGTGTTGTAGTGCTCAAGAGCGATCCTGGCTAGCTTTGCAGCTTCCGCCTTCCCTGTCTGATTTACAAGGTTACTGAAAGTACTGTTGGGACTCTGAAGTAGCACATAGGGCTGGTCAAACTCTACAAGTTCACCAGCATCAAGGACCTGTGTTTGATTTAAAAAAAAAACATCATCAATTTGGAATAAAACTGAACACAAACGTTTGCAAACAAACTCTCTCCTCATGTATTCAAATACTGAGTATTTCTTCACAAAAATTTGGAGCTTTTGAGCTATCTTAGACAAATTGGAATCTGTTAAATCAAAGTTCATTTCTGATAGCTGAAACTGACAAAAGCACATAACATAACATAAGCCTGGAAAAAAATGGTAAGTATGTAGACGTTTATCACTGCCATCTTCCAGATGGGTCCCTCCATTACACATTTTGTACATCACATTATTAATCTTCATTTCTCTCTCCCTCTCTTTCTTTCTCCCTCAATCTCTCTTTACTTCTGTCTTCCTCTTTTGTATTCTATCTCTCAAGCCCTCTGTGAAACCTATTTTGATCCATCTCTCCACCATTCTCCCTTCCTTCCAACTCAATTTACAAACATTGATAATGAATTGATTTAAAATGTCACTAGTTTTAATTCAAAGCCAATTCTTTCATTACTACATTCGGCATTCAATGTACAGTATTTCAAATGAATAAACTTTCCCCCTTCCAGATATAAGCCTAATGTTCTCTCAAAGATTTAATAGCCATTATTTAATTTCTTTGGTGCTCAAGGCAAAGGTAAGGGTGCAGACTCACCATGATTTTATCTGAATCCATGATGGTGTGGAGACGATGAGCGATGGTTAGGACAGTGCAGTTCTTGAACTTCGACCTGATGGTCTCTTGAATCAAAGCATCAGTTCTAGTTTACAACGATAAAGACGAAAGAAATAAATTAACATTTAATGCTAAAGTGCTATTCAGATTACTAGCTGTGATGAGGTAAATCCCCCTCCCTCTCCCCAAAAAAAATACAATGCTGTGGTAAACTTGAAAACTGACCTTGGGTCCACATTTGCAGTGGCTTCATCCAGTATGAGAATACGGTTCTTCTTGAGAATGGCTCTGGCAAGACAGATCAGCTGACGTTGACCAACGCTGAAGTTTGATCCACCCTCTCCTACTTCCATCTCTAGCTTGGCGGGGTTCTCCTTCACCGCACGCTCTAACTGAACCTGATCGATGCATAGAAGTTGAATAAAGAATCAATATCTTGGTACCAGCAGAACTATGTTACATAATGATGGACATTATGAACCCGAATGTTTAACCCTTTCAGGACAGGATTTCTTTTAAAGCCCCTCTGCACTAGTTTGGCATGGAGGGATTAGACCTCCCTGCAAGGTCGCTGGCAGGTGGTTATCTCATCAAATCAGCTCTCAATTAACATAAGAAAAAGGGCATCATGGTGGATCAACAGTTACCGCTTAGGCATTATTGGATGTATAGAGGGCGCAAGTAGCTATAAGTAGTGCAGTGGGGCTTTAAGAGCTAAATTGATCAAATGTTGTTCTTCAAATTGGTAACAACAACTGCTTTCGTTTATTGCTTCATTTTTGTAATAAAATGTATTGTCCTTAAAAAACAAATACATGAGTGGGAACTTAGTTGAAAAGTTGAAAATGGCCAATTTTGATTTTTAAAAAACCTAATGATTTTCAACCTCTTAACATGTTGCCAATTTAACGATTTTAATGCTTATTTTTACTTTTAAAATTCCTAGCATCAAATGCAATATTTTCATTCAACAAAGATAGATGCTGTGTGTGCAGAACCTTTATCCCCTGTCTACTTGTCCATCTGGCATATTTTCTCGGGCTCTGAATCAAAAGACATTGAGCCACACCACAAAATGTAGAATGATTGCCGCAAAAGTGTTAAGGCTAACCTCTTCCAGGACACTCCATAGCATGGCATCTGACTGTTCTCCAAAAGGATCCAGGTTTCTTCTGAGAGATCCAGTGAAGATGATGGGATCCTGGTGGAGAATGAATAAATATATGATCCAGGTAATATGATATGGCATTATTAGATTGAACTGTGTCGAGAAATGAAGAGTTGGCACACTCCTTTACTCTTGTTTTACGAATCTTAACTTATGTTAATCATCTATATTTTCATGATTATGTAAATGTATGCGCATTCCATCGGTTGGTGAATGGGAGGTTCAATAAACCAACACAGTCATGGGTAAAACTTTAGATTTTTTTCGATAATACTTTTTGCTGTTTGAGGATTTGTGTGTTGTGAGGACCAGGAGGTTGAATATTTATATAATATTGACTGGCCTTGAGGGAGATACAACATATATTTCCCAAACTAGACTCATATTGCCCAGAGTCAAAGACGAGGGCAATATGAGTCTTGTGAGGGCAATATATGTGGTATCTCCCGAAAGTTTAAGACAGTCAATATTTTTATTGTTATCCAAATCAGACATCTAGAGCAAATACACAATCAACCATGAAAATCTCAAAGAACTGAACAAACTTTGTCAAACCAGCACTGTACATCCAGTGCTTGACGAAATTTCCGATACACTGCAAACAGTGTGCCTTTGGTGTGATTATTATTACGTCACAATAGATGCGCAATGAAAATGACAAAATACGGCGCGGTCAATATGGTCTTATATTTACTGTTTTTTCTAACACGTAAAGTCCATAGGCTTTTTCATGAGAGGGTAATATGGTCTTATATTTACTGATTAGCTCTTTTAGGATTACAACAAGTGTAATATGATTTTGTAAAACCACTGCTCAGATGTCTGATACGGGTAATAATAAATAAAGTAGAACCTTCTAATTGTAATAATCTTCACAGGATATAGAAAAACACAGTTGACCACATTCGTCAATTCATTTGACTCGCATACTGCGTGATATGATACAATCTTTTTGCCATTGTAAAAAATAAATGTTCACAGAACTCTTTTTGGATTCACTGTAGTAGGTGTGAGATTTCCTTGGAAAAATTGGTACGTTCTTTTTTTAAACCTGGGCCCTGTCTCATAAAGAGTTGCGATTGATTCAAATCAACAAGACTTAAAATTAATCGCAGCTCCTACCTCTTAAGTACACAGCTGCAATTAATTTTAAGTAGCAGTTGGTTTGATTCTATCGCAACTCTTTATAGTACAGGGCTTTTAAGAAGGAGAACAGAAGTCAGAGAAAGAGAGAATTAAACAGTGGCAGGGTAAGGGAAGGTCAACGGTCATAGATACCTGAGGAATAATTGAGATGTTCTTCCTGACATCATGCAGGCCTAGATCAGTGACTCTTATGTCGTCGATTCGGAGGCTACCCATGGGCTCTGCGAGCCTAAACAGCGCAGTGATCAGAGAACTCTTCCCTGCACCAGTCCTGCCTACTATTCCAATCTAAAGATACAAGAAAGAGGAGAAAACAAAGAAAGTAAAATCGGTAAGAAATGTTGAAGGTTTAAATACAGTGTAGTATCAGTGTCATAAGAAACAAATTTATCTCCAAACTTAGAGTGAGGGTATTTTATGTGAATTTTATGTAAAATGGTACATTACAACTTTACCTTACACAGCACAAAATTCTGGATCACTAAATGGATAAATAGGAAACTGCACTGCTAGAAACAATCAATCCGAAAATGACATAAGCTTTGAAAATTAATCATTTTCAATAGCGGCAAGCAAATATTATTTGTAGTTATTTTTATGAACCAGGCCCCTACTGTAGTTGAATATATGCAAAGGATGAATCCTAATCCTAATTTGATAGTAGAATATTATCCAGTGAATTTCTTGACTCTCCTCTCCAATTCATGACACACTCAATGGTTAATCATGATTTCACAAGAAAATGTTTGATAATGCTCACATTAGATCAAGATAGGAGTGCATTCATTTAAAATGCATACCCGGTACGTAAAAAAAATAAAAATAAAAAATAAAATAAATAAAAATTATGCAGGTGATGGGAGGTGTCATGGCATAGTGGTTCTTTCACTTGACTCTCAATGCAAGGGTTGAGGATTTAAATCCCAGCCCAGCACTAATGTCCTTTGGCAAGACATGTGTAAGTGGGTACCTGACAATTCCTGGGGTATTGATAATTGCAAAAATAAAGGAAGAACAGCATTGATGAAGATGAGGCTTCCATGGATAAACAAAATTCTTCTTCTTTTCCTTCTTCTTCATTGTTATTATTATTGTTGCAGTTGAAGTAGTTGTAGTTGTTGTTGTTGTTGTTATTATTATTATTAATTATTTTATTATTATTATTATTATTATTATTATTATAATTATTATTATTATTATTATTTATTATTATATTATCATTATTGTAATTATTATCATTATTATTTTCATTGTTATCATTATTATTATTATTATTATTATTATCATTATTAGTAGTAGTATTATTATTATTAGTAGTAGTAGTAGTAGTAGAAGTAGTAGTAGTAGTAGTAGTAGTAGTGGTAGTAGTAGTAGTAGTAGTAGTAGTAGTAGTAGTAGTAGTAGTAGTAATATCATTATCATCATGACCATTATCATCATCATCATCATCATCATCATCATCATCATCATCATCATTATCCAAGTTGGATCAAGAGCAGAAGATTGTAACCATCATACAAATTAAAATGTCCTACTCACCTTCTCTTTCGGATCGACTTCACACGAGAACTCTTTGAGCACCTTGGGGTTTCTTTGGAGTAAGCCAGAGACATATCATCAAACGAGATCGCTCCTTGGATGGCCAGCCAAGCGGAGGCTTAGCGTCAGGCTTCTCCAGAGGCCCTCAGAATCCAGCTGGGTGTACTCGATCACTCGCTCCACAGACGTCATCTGAATGATAATCATACACGTTCAATCATCAGGTATTAATAACAAAATATAGCGGCACGAAAGATGAATCTGGTCAGTAAAAGTCATACCGGTAATTGCTGGTGATAGCAGTGAATTATAATAAGTTGTAACATGACATATCTGCTAGACAGTTTTCAAAATATTAAGCGTGATCAAGGTTGTAGATGGATTTCACCCGGTCTACATCATAGTGGTATGTTTTAATCTCTTTTCCATGAAATTAGAATTTCATTCAACAATAATGCATTTTGTCTACCAACATGTCTTTTCGTGCCACTTCACTGGGTGAGCTACCTTAAAAAGTGTATGTATTTCTTAACCATTATATTGCCACAGGCAATTTAGTATTGTTGAAGATACTACCAATAGGTGCCATCAACTATAAAAAAGAAAGAAAACAAAAACAAAAACAATCAAACACTTTAAATTAAGTGGAGAATTCCCCCCCCCCCTTTTTTTTTGGTTTACACAAGTCTTTAAAAAATTTTTAAAAAATTTTGCACAGCCATTCCTCCTAAATATTAAGGAGCATGGTTAAAAATATGAAAAGACATAAAAACTGCACGAAAGAAATTTCACTTATTTTGTAACAAAAGTCTCAAATATAGCCTCTTACAACAACAAAAGGGCATTCTTGCACCGTCTCTCTGGATCATTCTTGTTGAATTACCTGATTCTCTACAAGGGCACTCTGCCTAACACAGAACTGGAAGACACCTCCTAGGGCAACACAGTTTGTCAGGATGAGACCGACTTGACCACTGCCCAAACTCAGATCTGAAAAGAGCATACAAAAAGTGTGTGTGAATGTTGTTAAACCCTCTCTGTGCTGTGGGCGCAAAACATTTTCGGGGGGGATGCTGGTAATTTTATGTCTACAAATGGTTTCTGGGGGGTGTTTCACAAAGACTAAGATCGACTTTAAGTTGGACTTAACTATGGCAGGCCGTTCATGCCACTATTTACTCTCAACGTTTACTGGCATTGGTCTCTCAAGAGACGTATAAATCATGGTCACAAAAATACAGAATTTATGTTTTTTGATAATACATTATTGAAGGAAAAAATATTATCTAAAGATTATAATGGTGAGAGCAAACAGTGGCATGAATGGCCTGCTATAGTTAAGTCCAACTTAAAGTCGATCTTAGTCTTTGTGAAACACCCCCCAGGGCAGTAACTTACAACTCTCCAAACCAATTAGGATGAAAGCAACGGATGAAATAAAGACCGCGAGGAGATCCAAACGTAGGCCAAACCATCTATTGGTGGCGATGTACATGAACCAGGCCTCGGAATGATGGTCCTGATACGTGTGGAACTGATGCACAAATTCCTCCTCTTTCTTGTAGGCCCTGATGGTCCAGAGACCCTGGAGGGAGCCAGTTGTGTGGGAGAAGACTGGACTCCGAGCTGAAAAGAAGAGGTGACAAAACCAAGTAGATAAATAGATAGATAGATAGACCGATAGATGGATCAATAAATAGATCAATTGACAGCTAGATATACAAATAGATAGATAGATAGATCAATTGACAGCTAGATATACAAATAGATAGATAGATCAATTGACAGCTAGATATACAGATAGATAGTCAGATAGATAGATAGATCAGTGGATGGAGAGATAGATATATAGATAGATAGATAAACAGTACAATAAACAGATAAATCAATAAATAGATCAATAAATCAATAGAAATATAATAACATATAAATTAATGCACAGATATATCAATAGATAGATCAAAAGATAGATCAATAGATAGATCAATAGATAGATCAATAGATTGATCAATAAATACACAGAACAATGTATAGATACTACTAATAGTAATATATGATTTGTAACACAAACATATCAAAAACTTTTGATCAAGGAACAAAAAGATCAGGCTCAGTTCTACAAGAAAAACTCACGGGATGGGGGAGGGGGAGGGGGGGGGGATTGGGGTTTATGTATTTTGTTTGTACATGTACCTTGCTTAAATTCACTTATAATTAAGAAGAATGGGAGCCCCCTCCTAGCGACTAGAATCGCTATTGCCACAGGCAGATTAAAATATAGATCAATACACACAGAGAAAGAATTCTCACTTGTTCCATCGAGTCTCTTGACAGCAGTCGTAGCTTTGAGGGAATATTTGGTAAGTAGCACGAGGATGATGAACAGAGGGAACGCTGCAAAGACAGTGAACCATGCCATCACCAGGGTGATAATCACAGTGCCCAGAATCTGAAGAGATATCTGTAGAGGGGGAAAAGAGAGGATGCCACTGATGAAAAAGAATATAATCGTGTATAGGCCTGCATATTGTTTGGTCAACACATTGTGGATACATACCTACTGGCTACATTTCATAAACATTCACAAATATTCCACATCCAACGCAGGTACTCCATTTACAGTTGTACTACATATGTTCCAGCGGCAGTTGCTCCAAGTTCAATATCCTTTGACTATGGCAGGCCATTCATGCCACTGGTTGCTCTCACCATTGGTCTCTCAATTATGATCTTTAGATAATATTTTTTCCTTCAATAATGAATGATCAAAAAACATTAATTCTGTAGATTTTCGACCATGATTTGTAGGTCCCTTGAGAGACCAATGCCGGTAAATGGTGAGAGCAAACAGTGGCATGAACGACCTGCCATAGTTAAGTCCAACTTAAAGTTGATCTTAGTCTTTGTGAAACACTCCCCTGCACTATCAAATCGAAGTCCTAACTTCAACCCCGTAATAGACACTATGCCTAACCCTAAATCTAAAATGAAGTCAAATTACAACCCTAACTCTAACCCTAAACATATAACTTTGCCAGAATTCTAGAATGAGGGCGGATTAGATAACAATGACAGAATAATAGAAAAAAATAGAAGAACAACTGGAAAGGAGATAATTTCTGTATGTTTCCACGTTGAGTGACTATTCATGATTGAAGGCTTTCGGTAAAACAATGTGGTAGCCTTACTGAAAAGGCTGTTGATATATTCTTTCGCCAACAATACCTGCTCATGGGGCACTAGGAGGAATTAAGGAAGCAAGTTCTGTTGACACAAGGATATATCAAAAGCATTTAATCGTGAAGAGGAAAATAGTTTCCTTCCATTGACAAATATTTTACCTGCATGAAGTCAAAGAATGTAAGAGGCAGCTGATCATCCATGATACCAATGTCTTTGGTGAAGCGATTCTGGATTCTTCCTATAGAATACAGAGAAAAGGATGGATACTTTAGGGTAATCTTGAGCTCAGGGGGGTGTTTCACAAAGACTAAGATCAACTTTAAGTTGGACTTAACTATGGCAGGCTATTCATGCCACTGGTTGCTCTCACCATTGGTCTCTCAATTATGATCTTTAGATAGTATTTTTTCCTTCAATAATGAACTATCAAAAAAGGTAAATTCGGTAGATTTGTGAACACGATTTGTACGTCCCTTGAGAGATCAATGCCAGTAAATAGTGGGAGCAAACAGTGGCATGAACGGCCTGCCATAGTTAAGTCCAACTTAAAGTCGATCTTAGTCTTTGTGAAACACTCCCCTGGTATGAGAATCGTATTTCCAGAGAACTTGGCTATAATTCATTCTGGATTATTTATCCTGCACTAGATTGTTTGAACCAGTAAAATAAAAACAAACTCACAAACTTGCTGAAAATCATCTTCAATAAAAACCACAACACATGGTGTCAGACCTACATGTACTTACCGGTACCTTGATTTCCTTATCTTTCTATGCTCATTACTCAGCCCCTATACATTTTCTACCAAAATCGTTTGGTACATGTCATTTATTTGTAATCTTGGACATTCAGTGTAAGTTTTGTTGGATTCTGTGAGAATTTATATTCTATCATTACCAGAACTCAAGCTTATCTTTAAAGATGGGCGGGTAGTGATTAAAGAGGTTGCATTAATGAAGAAACTGTCAGGAAGGTGTCAGGAAGGTGTCAGGAAGGTTGATTATATACATGTACAGTCAAACCGCTCAAGGGAAACGCAATAAGCAGTCTTTATAGACAGGTGGTCTTTACAGACAGGCTGTACCAAGTGACCATCTTAAAAACTTATTAATTATGTTTAATTATTAATTATATTTACATGTACATATAAATGCATAAATAACACGAAAATGCTTCTTTCTACATCTTTAAAGAAAAGAAAGAAAAAAATTAAAATCAAAATTATTTTTTTTTAAATTAAAAAAAAAAAAAATTATTTATTTAAAATCAATTTGTAGTGTGTATTTTCTTGGTTGGTTAAATTATAAGTATGAAACATTGACAGTGATGAAAATGATGCTTGCATGATTTTAATTCTTTCCCACTTTTTTTATTCATTTTTTCTCTTTACTTCAGAGAAAAAGAAGATATGCTTGAGAATGGGAGGAGCAGGTGGGTACTAACATACCGGTAGGGGTGGTGTCGAAGAAGAGAATCGGAGCTCTTGTCACAGAACCAAACATGCGATTGTGGAGGGTCCTTGCTGCGTTAATCATGACCTGGAATGTGATGAAAGCTCGAATGAGTCCAAACAACATGGTACCACCCACCAAACCACCGTAAATACCCGCAGATTGCTCTGTAGTCAGGTTCAAATTGCGGAAGATGGCGTAGTAGGGCTCGATCAGCTTTAAAACAAAAAAGGAAAAACAGCGCATACAATTAACTTCAAATGTTTCTGCAATGAGACGTTCTGCAATGGAGACGTACATATATGTCATACATAGTAATTATATTCTGTGCTTTTAGGAGTTGTTTTAGCTTTAAACGGAAATGACAGATTGCAGAAAAACTTTAAATTGAGTCTACAATTCAATTGCTTTTTCATATACATCGTATGTCATGATTACATTCTGTAGTAATAGGGGTTGTTAAGCTTTATTTATTGATCTATCTATTTATTATGTTTTCTTTAAAAAGAAGAGTAGAACCATTCAGTGCCACAGAGACGGCCTGAATCAAAAGGGCTCCCTACTATGAACAAAACATTACGACATAAAATATAAAACATACAAAATACAAGGTAAAAAAACTTTACAATGAAAAGAAAACACAAAACATAGCTATGTGACTAATACAAAGCATAAGAAAAAGAAAAAAGAGGTGATAAATTAAAGCATGATTAGTAAAATGGCTATAAGCTTTGAAAACAGTCATACAGGTACCGTGGACTGAAGATTTGAATTATAATGAAAACCATTTTATCAATAAAAACAGAAGAAAAGAATGAATAAAACATCTCAACTCACCGGCTCAGGGTATGATTCTTCAAAGTCTGCCCAATAACCCACCCAGAAGTCTGCCAACAGATACATGATCTTCAAAGGAAAATAAACAAAAGGGTATCATGGTTGACAATGTCACTTTTGTTATTTCTATCTATTGTAATTTTGTACCACCCCTTTTATTGTTGTTTTTTTTTTTATACTACCTTTACTGCATTGCCATGTTTATAGGTTGTTATATTCTTATTGTCATTTTTATCGATTTTTGGAAAGAATAAATTGAATTAGATTGACTTACATATTAAAATAATTATTTCAGCATGCTAGTTTAAAGCCTGTCTGCACAAGTTTGGCCAGGAGGGATTAGACCTCCCAGCGTGGTCACTGACAGGTGGTTATCTCATCAACTCAGCTCTCAATTAACATAAGAAAAAGAGGATCATGGGGGACCAACGGGTACTGCTTAGGCATTGTTTTCTATAAAGAGGGAGCAAGTAGCTACAAGTAGTGCAGTGGGGCTTTAATATAACATGATAATAAAATTAATGAATTCAGAACTTCACCAAGAGGTATTGTATTTCTAGGAGGCTGCAAGTTGCAGTTGAAATGTCAGGGCACAAGGGAAATTATATTTGGAGGTAAATAATGTTATAGTGAATGATGACATGCATTCAATATCTATTTATTAAATGAAATAAGGGTATTTGCAGTTATATTCCTTCCTCCTACTCATCTCCCTAGACTCAACTGTAATATGCCTCCAGTGTCCAAAGAGTGCAACTATTACAAAGCTAGAAAAATACTATTTTCATAATGTTTATTTTGCTATTCCAGAACCATTCAGCAGGTGCAATTTATTCATACATATACAACTTTGGTCATAATTGTGTTGGATGCTGTAAGAATTGGTTATAGATCATTACAAGACTCCAAGATAAAATGGTCCTTAACCCATGGCCTACCGGAACCAAGTAGCTCCTGTATTAAGCCTATGAGGTTACGAGTATTCGGGAGTCAATAGGTTAATACAATGCTAAACTGGTACATTTGTATTTCCACATACCTGTGCTCCTACAAGAAACAGGATCATCCAGAAGAGAACGAAAGGATTCCCACCGGCTAGGAAATACCCGAAGTATGTACCATAGGTGATGCTTCCTGTTTGTGTCTTCTCCACCTTGAATAGCTTACCAGTTTTAGTAGAATTCTACACATATTGAAGAAAAAAAATACAATACATGTACTATGTGCACAATGCTAGAAATATGCAAATACACTGTCCTCTGAATATTAACGTTTGGTTTGTGACATGGTAGATTGTGATGGAGAGAACAAAACCAATGATTCTAGGTACAAATTGATTTCTTGATTTTGTTTTACATCTTATTAATTTCTCATGATCAATGTTGTTAGGTAGAGAATAAATGATATAATATAATCCTTAAGCCGCCTCAACCTAACAACGAGTTCACGGAGATATGAGTAGAGGTGTCGTGGTCTGGCGGGTATGGTTCGGGGTTCGAATCCCGCTGCGGCACTAATGTCCTTTAGCATGACATTAATCTACATTTGCCACTCTCCACCCAGGTGTTAAATGGGTACCCAATAGGATGCAAATGTTTATGTAGTAGGGTTGGCATGTGTGCACTTGTAAAATGGCGCCTGGCCGGACTACTCCCCAGGGAACGGAGCTTGTGCACTATCATGTGGATTAGCAAAAGAATCCAATGACCGGAGAAAATAATTACAATGTAAAACGTTTAGAAACGTAGTATTAAGCGATATACAAATGTGACTACTATTATTATTACTTTGAGGTAGTTGATTCTTGATCTTAGGTGATACATGTATTAGACTTTCATGCCTATTTTTACAGTGCTCAGTCATTTCAGCAGCCATGACAAAGAGGGATGGGGGTGGGGGTGGGGGACATCAATCAATCAGGAATTCATGTACATGTAGCTTGAAATAGTCCAGTTTAATAAATATTCTAGCTTAGATGTTTTTCTCTTTCTCTTGTTATATCTTCAGTTTAATAATACTCATTTTTTCATGTTCTAATCTTCTACTAATTTTCTACTAATATTCAAATCTTATATTTTGTAAAACTATATTAATGATATCGAAAATAATATTGCTAGTGATATTCGTTTGTCTCGCAATGTGTGGTCAATAAGGGATCTAAAAGATCACGATGTTTCGTGCGCCGCTGCAACCCGTTGATTGGTTTAGCACGCTATTGTTTCCGCCCAGCAGGCGAGCCGAGCCAGCGGCCTGCTGATTGGTTGAGCATCCTGTGCGTCGGCCAATAGGTCTTGCGCGCTATTGTTCTAATTATTGATCGACTTAACTGACCGCCGTTCCTCCCGTAGAGTATAAAACACGCTTGCTTACATTAGATTTTATCACCTGACGAAGTGTTTCAGTGGCGCACGAAACGTCGTGATCTTTTAGATCCCTTATTGACCATACATTGCGAGACAAACGAATATCACTATTATTATTTTCGATACTACATCCGCAATGAGTAATATATTTAGCATTATATTAATGATATATCTACTTTAAACTCATCTAAAAGTGCAGTTCCCACCTTGTCTTTGAGGCTCTTTCGTCCTGATCCACTCCTCTTGAATGACCCCGATGCCATGCTGATAAGAGAAACTGCATCTGTATCAATCTCATCAATACTCTCATCATCCTCCTCCTCCTCCTCGTCTGGTTTCTCCATCAACTTGGAGAACTCGATGCCTTTCTCGTGAAGCTCAGACAAGGTTCCAACAGCCTCCATTTGACCCTGAGTCAAAAAACAAAAGAGTAATGGTCACATCTACTTTTAAAGGCATCGTTTAACAATGTTAAATCTGAGATGCATGGCCCTACGTGTGATCATTGTCTGTGATATTGTGTAATATTGAAGCCCTAAAAAAAATCGCGCTTCAAAATGATCAAGAAGTGCCTCAAAAAAGTAAAAATCTTTGAGTGACCGGTTTTACCATACTCGTTTTCCCCAATAGACTGTAGTGTTATGAAAAACATTAGGAAAATGCAAAATTTGATTTCGATTTCCAATCATAAATATCTTGATAATCAGACAGGCGATCGGCTTGTAAAAGTCATGGGATTCCTGACTGACCTAAAGGTTTATAATTATCATTGCAATATGAGCTACATCCAGGATTTTGTTTCAGAATCTGAGACAAAGTTACCCAATCCCTTTAAAACAAGATCGTAAATACAGCCTGTGTTCTTCTTACACTCCATACACTGTATATAAATGCAGATTATACTACAATCAATCCTGCTTTAGCGACCACCTTTGGTATAGAAGACCACCCGTCTATAAAGACTATTTTTGTTCGGTTTCCTTTGAATATGGTTTTTCATTGAAATCTGTACTGAAGGAACCTGCACATAAAGACCACCTGCCTATAACTATTTCATGTTTCCCTTGAGCGGTCTTTATATACAGGTTTCACTGTATTATTATTATTGTGTAACACGAAGTCCGCAATAACCTACCCCTTTCTTAAGGACCAAGATCTGATCAGCTTGGCCCAGGAACTGAAGTTGATGGGTTACCAGGATGCGTGGTTTATCAGCCAAGTATTCCATAACACACCTGATAAAAAAAAAAACATTCATACATTGTATCAAAATGTTGATCAATGATTTCACCTTTATCGTGAACATGTATAATAGCATAAAATAATAAGTGGTATCATAGAAATAGCAGACTACAAAGACTCAAAGTTAAAAAAAAACGCTCTGACAATTTCAGAATTTGTAGCACATATCTAGGATAGAACGAATTTTACAAGACAAGGACAGAGCAAAGAGAAAGTAAAGAGAGAGAGAGAGGGGGAGGAGAGAGGGAGAGAGAGCAGAGAAGTGAAAAGAGAGGGGGAGAGGTGGACTAATAAGAAGGAAAAAAATAATGCTAAAAATTACATAAATTACATAATAAAGGTAAAATTATATTTCAAATAATAATGACAAATGCAGAGAGACAGACATACAAGAGAACACATTTATAGATGTATAAACATCTTTTACAAATTCTTTTAATAGAAATTACCACTTGACCACTCACTTGTCAAAGATGTGTCTGCTGACCTCGCTGTCCACGGCACTGAGAGGGTCATCCAGAAGATAGATGTCTGCGTCATCATACAGCGCCCTCGCCAGGTTAATCCTTGCCTTCTGACCTCCGCTCAGGGTCACGCCCCTCTCTCCTACCATCGTCATATCTCCGTCAGGAAGCTGCTGTATGTCCTGAAGGGGTAGGCATATATAATATTGATAAGAGTTTATCGTCCTAAAACATCCCTAGAAAATTGTTATTACTATTATCATAATCATCAACTTAAAAAAAAACAGCATGCATGTAAATATACATTAAAAAATAAGTGAATATTGAGGAGCATTTAACAGAGGTACTTTCCTAGCCATCTTACTTCATTCTTCATGACACATCAAAGAGTACAGTTCAAACAGATACAAGTGGTACATTAAATTTACAGTTTTGCTCTCTTTAATTATTTCATATTATCCTTTTTCTCAGCGGGGGTGGAGTGAATACATCATGTCAGCCCAGGCTGTGTATTTTAAATAATATTCATCAAAATATCTTTATCAAAACAACACAGAGAGGATTTAACAATCTTGGAAATAGAAAGCACAAGCCTACTATTAATTTCATGCTTTCTGTGAGCGGAGCTTCCCACTACACTGACTCATCGGCTACGCATGTATCGTCCCACATTTGCATCGGCTCTTATCTTATTGTGTATATTTTTAAATATTAAGACTAGAAATGTCAAACTTTTTGATAATGTAGAAGTATAACAATTGTAGAGACCATTCAAAACAACCGAACATATTGTACTAAGAATGACCAACAACATTTATTCAAAGGAATCACGTTTGATCTACATTTGTTCTGTTGTCAGATTTGTGAAATATTGGTGGTTTCGAACTGTCGAGTCATAAATAGTATAAATAGCTAACATTTAAATGCATTCAAAGTCATACCCACATACCTTGGTGAGTGCACAGACTCTAACGATGCTACGATACTTGGTATCAGAGTAGGGTCTTCCAAACGTGATGTTTTCTCGTATCGTCCCACCAAACACCCAGGGCTGCTGAGATGCATAGGCGATGCGCCCCTTGGTCTGTATCGATCCTCTGAGAGAGGGAAGCTCCTTCAAGACAGCCATCAGTAAAGAGGACTACAGGATCAAAGAGAGAGAGAGAGAGGGGGGGGGGAGAATGGTGAGATGTACTGAGGTCATTGGTATAATAATTAATACTAACAATAATAATAATGATGATGATGATGATGCTGATGATGATGATGATGATGACGATGATGAGAATGATGATGACAATGATGATGATGATGCTGATGACAATGAGAATGATGACGAGGATAATGAAGAAGAAGGTGACGATGATGTGGATGATGATTATGATGATGCTTATAATAAGGCAGTTTGATAATTATTGAAATTATCATTACAAACAGATCTGTAATTAGATGTACCTGTCATTCATAATACATTCACAAGTCGATCCTACTGACTTTACGATTGAACTAACAAAAAAAAGCATTTTATTTAGAGTATCTAGTTTTTCCTACCTTTCCAGCTCCAACTGGACCGATGACGGCCAATAACTTCCCTTTCTTGACCCTGAAAGTGATGTCTTTCAGCTGACTTGTGTTCTCATCCTACACAAAAACAAAAACACAAGAAAATGTAAAGATAGTAATAATAACAATAATATATCATACTTATATAAATATGTCCTTATGCACCGTGATGGAGAGAAGGAAAGAAAAAGAAAAAGAATAATGAGAAGAGAGAGATATGCTCAGCATACTTCCTATAAGTCATCAGTTAACATTGGAAATCATTTTAAGACGCATTGGGCTTTCTCCAGCTAAGTGATTATTCACAGTTTCTTGCTGTCTGCTGCCTCAAGATCACTGGAGCAAAGAGAGGTGACAATGAATAGCCAGAGTCTCTATATAATACAGTGAAGGATTAATCCTTTTATCCTGATGGATTCTTTCACCTTTCTTGACAAGAAGTGTGTTTCAAACTTTGAAACACACTTCTGGTCAAGAAAGTAGCTCTACTTCTTCTAAAGAACAAGTGAGATGTTGTTATGACTCTTTGATAGTTTAGCTCATCACTCAAACTGTATCCATTATGAAATTGCCCTCTGAAAACCATAAAGACATTAACTCGCTTCGGATTACCTCTTCCAATGAACAACTCAAGATTCTCTGCAACTATCCCATCATCTCTCTCTCCATCCCTTAACTCACATACTTTAACACAGAGATAATGTCTCTCTGGCTCTAAACAAACGAAACAATGACATCTTCTAAAGAAAAAGTGAGATGTTGTATTGACTCTTTGATAGTTTAGCTCATCACTCAAACTGTATCCATTATGAAATTGCCCTCTGAAAGCCATAAAGGCATTAACTCGCTTCGGATTACCTCTTCCCACGAACAAGTGAGATTCTCTGCGACTATCCCATCATCTCTCTCCATCCCTTGAGTGTCATTTGCTCCCTCGACTCTCACCTTCTCCTCAAGCAGTAGGTATTCCTGTTGATACAAATAAGAACCATGATGTTAACCCATAGCAAACCATAATTTTCCAAATATCCCTTTAAGTTTGCATCAGAAAATTTGCATGAATTGCTTTTTTTTTAAAGAAAAGAACTATGCTGCAACTCCCCGTGTTTGCTGCAAGATCTGCATAGAAAAAAGTCAGGAAAAAATTCCAACGACGAGGGGTATGTTCGTGAAACATCTACTTATATCTGGGCAATGATTTGACCAGGGACCCATTTCACAAAGCCTTTTTTCAATGACAAATGACAAAAATCAGTGACAAATCTGCTGGTAACCAATCAGAAGCAAGGATTTCCTTAGCTTTTAACAAAAAACTGTCATTTGTCACTGTTGACAAGTTTTGTGAAATGGGACCCAGAAGGCCATTATTGATCCATGGTGCAGACATGACAAATTTGTAAAAAAATATATCAGTCCTCTAAAACAAATATCATGCAACAGAAACCTGTATGAACAACACATACAAAATGAAACAAAAACATGACCACTTTGTATTGTGTATGCTTTGGGAACTATTCCTTGCAAGTTTTTAGCAAAATTTTAGAGTAGTTTCCATTCTTCTTTAATCACATATATCATTGTCATTGTTTTATTTTATGATTGAGAAAAATAATCAATTGAACCATTAAACCATTTACAGTGATTGCCCAGAAGACTAATAAAACTGTTGAAGAACCCTTCTCATTGAATTCTGTTTAGAAAGAAAAAATTTAGGAAAAAATTTATAGATTGAAGCTTCTAATATGCATCCATACCTCGATACGATTGAGGGAAACCGTGCACTCAGAGCGAAACTGTATAGCACGAGGGAACATACGGAGAAACGAAGTGCGTAGTGCGTTACAAAAGCTGATTATGGCGAAGATGGTGGCTGTCTCTATACTGTCTGTCGTCAGAGTGTAGACGATGATCATCCCTACGTCGAGAAGACGATTACGAACAATGCAAGGGTCACATTGACAGCCAGAGGATCTGAAGCTGTCACAATCTTCTTGATTTCGAGTCTGATTTTTTGGCACAGAGAGAATGAAAATGACGTAGATCAACAAACAGTATATAAACCCCATGCTGCTAAATCAAATTGTTAAACAAAATATTTGCAATAACATATTAAAACAAACATTTAAAATAACATGTTGTAAACAAGTTATCAAAGTATTTGCTATGGGTTCAGGAGTATATTTAAATTAATGCTCATTACAAAGAAATGTATAGAAACAAGAATACACTGATACTGGCATTTTCTTTAAAACATATGAACTCTTTAAATATCAGGTTATTTCTAAACCTATGCTTCCCTGTAAAGACTACTTCATAAAATGATATTCTGCTTCTCTGGTTTAACAGAATGTGTTTTTGTGATTTCTGACATCAACTTACGATCTGAGTTTCTTGACCACTAGAGCAAACGGGTTCTCCCAGGCGTACATCTTAATGACCCTCATAGCAGTGATGACCTCCGTCATGACAGCGACCCGTTGGTCGGTGAATTGTGCCGTCTTTCTCCTGTCGAGGAAAGAGAGAGTATTAAAAATTATGCATACACAATCCTTAACAACTAAAACCTTGTTCATGGACGTGGGAAACCATCTCAAATAAACCACTGTGGCAAATTAAAATGACTAATACGTGAACAGCACTTCACATTTCTGCATCTTAAAACATGAATATAAGTGAGTAGTATGCTTTGGGCCCATTGATGCACGCAGCTACTTCCTTTTCACCTCCTCCCCTTGCAATTTATTTACTTGTAGAAGGTTTCACTGAACTTTATATCAGGGTGGACTTCCCCTTTAATTAACCCCTTGTGTACCACAAGTGGCAAAGTCACACTCATTGTTTGACTATTGCTTAATATTTTTTGGACCGAGACTGTCTGCATCCCCCAAAAAAGAAGCAGATATCTTCACAGTAAAAGTTATATTGATGGATATTATTGTATGCCAAATTTACCAATGAAACAAAGCATTACATGTCAAAATTTCACCATGGAAAGATGATTTAAGACACTCGTCCAAAACCCTGGCGACACAGACTGGGTTCACCCATTGCAATTATGGACTTGGTAGTTTCTGTATTAACACTTTGGCTGCTTTCTTCGCCTCCCTGCACGATTGCTTGATTGCCACACATGCAATTTTGCACAAAACAATAGGCACTATTTGGCGGAAGGAGTGCTTTGTGCATCCCAATGGTTTTGCAAAATTGCTCATTTCCAGTCTCGATTAGCTCCATGACAACCCTTTTAACACTGGTATTGATTAATCTTGTACCGGAAACAATTTAATAATTCTGAATTCATTGGTATATTTATCCCATGATATATACAATGTGGCACCAGGGAGATCACTTGTGTGGCATATAAATACTTAAAAGCCTACGGGAATTAGAGAATTTAGTAGTCAATGGGTTTAGGGTTTAGGAAAGAAGGCATGGTCACTGACTGACGTACCTTAGAACGGAAAACAGTCTTCCCAGACACATATTGATTGGGATGAGAAAGATCATGATGGCGAATCCAGGAGCAGCCGCATAGCCTATGTCAAGGTACAGGATCAAGAGCAGGAAGACAGCGATTCCTTGAAGAGGACCAAGCCAGATGTAATGAAGGAAGACAAACAGCTGTGCATTGGACAGAAACAGGGAAAGAATAATGCTGTAAACCAAGAAACTTTTGCATGCATCAAGCATCAAGCATTCATGAATTTCAAGAATGGAACGAACAACTCAAAATGTTCATGATCTTTACAATTGATTCGGATTTGTGAAAGTTTCATGCCTAAAAATCACTGAATAACAACCTACATGAAACTTTTATTTTGCAATTCATGAAAAGTTCTTTGTATTGAAAAAAGGTGCTATTTATGCCTTTTTTGTTTTTGTTGTTACAATAATGGATCACCATCCTGGTTCAGAACCTAGCAACCTGCAACCAGAGCTCAATACTATCAGTTGCCCAGTAGCCCCGGGTCACTAAACTGCTCCATCGGGCAACCAATTATTCAGAAAGAATGAAGGAATGGTTGCCCATTTCAGGCATATACTTAAAAGTGAGAGTCTTGCTTTATTTTCATTTTTCACATGATTTGTATTAAAGCTGTAAGGCACGTGTATACAGTGAAAAGAGGTACGTTTAGAGGTTATCAACTGTTTGGCCCTGTTTCATAAAACTTGTTATCAATAACAAGTTACAATAACTGTTATAAGCTACTGAAATCGTGTCAATTGATTGGCTGAGAGCAAATTTTTCATAGAAATGTAGCATTTGTTATTGATCACAAGTTTTATGAAACTGGGCTATAAGGGTATTAACTCAAATCATTTTACACTGACTTTGTGCCCTTTTGGCTCCAAAAAGTCAACATGAAAAGCAAAGAAGGTATAAGAATAGAAGAGAGATGAAACTTTAGAGAGATATATAAAAAGGCAAAGTGAAACTGAGAGAGATATCAAGGACAAAATAGATCCAAGGATTTTACCTGATCAAATCTGTTTACATCATTGGTCATCAGATTGTTGACCTGTCCAGCTGTTGTCACTCGAAGGGAATTGTTATTCAACTTTAGCGTCTGCCATGAGAAGATAAAAATAGCTGGTGATTAGCAGGAGGTGATATGAACAGGAAGAGGCTAGGAAGTACAAACTAGTTTCAGGATCAGACAGTGTAAAATTGACCCACACTGTGACATTGAATAAATAAAAATGTATTACAAATAGTAGTTTAAAAGAAATTGTTCCAATCACTGTTTCTCCATTCTACGTCTACGATTCACTGGTAGTGGCGTACAATAATGAACAATTCAGTTGCTTTTTTCTTCACATCTCTGCATGGTCCCTTGTTAGCCACACATGGAATTTCGCACTTAATAACATGCAAGCACCAATTAACAGAAGGATGGCTTTGTGCAACACAACGGCTTTGCAAAATTTTCTACTACTACGACTACTACGACTACTACGACTACTACGACGACTACTACAATTACTATGACGACAACGAGGACCACTACTAATTACCGCTACCACTACAGCTGTCACAACCACTACCACTACCACTATGACAACCATATCCACTACAACTACTCTGTATGTACATACATACATATATACACATGTATACTTATAAATGTAAAGGGAAAATACTGCTAAAAGTACATGTAGATTCTAACAATACATCATGGTTCCTACCTTTTTGTAGATCATGGTGCACAGTGCAACTCGGACCTGCATCCCGAGCCGTTGGATCCCAAAGAAGTTTGGACCGTGGACCAGGGCCAGAAGAATGGCAGACAGGGCCAGACCCATGGCCCAGAGATATGCCTCCTTTTGTGACATGAGACAGCCGTGATCATTCTTTGGCGAGAAGTAGGATGTGAGTTTCATGAGGAAGATGGGTTGTACGAGACGCAGGCCAGCCTACAAGTATAGATAGATGGATGGAGATAGAAAGGAGGAATGAGAGTACACCTGGTACAGTCAAACCTGTGTAACGTAAAAAGTGGCCAGTATAAACAGGTGTCCTTTCTAGTCAAGTTCTTCAACACACATTTCCTTCTAGAGAGAGACAATTTGGATGACCACTATAGACTGGTGGCCTTTCTAGACAGGTTCTTCAACGCACATTATCTTCTAGAGAGAGACAATTTGGATGACCACTATAGACTGGTGGCCTTTCTAGACAGGTTCTTCAACACACATTTCCTTCTAGAGAGAGACAATTTGGATGACCACTATAGACTGGTGGCCTTTCTAGACAGGTTCTTCAACACACATTTCCTTCTAGAGAGAGACAATTTGGATGACCACTATAGACTGGTGGCCTTTCTAGACAGGTTCTTCAACACACATTTCCTTCTAGAGAGAGACAATCTGGATGACCACTATAGACTGGTGGCCTTTCTAGACAGGTTCTTCAACACACATTTCCTTCTAGAGAGAGACAATTTGGATGACCACTATAGACTGGTGGCCTTTCTAGACAGGTTCTTCAACGTACATTTCCTTCTAGAGAGAGACAATCTGGATGACCACTATAGACTGGTGGCCTTTCTAGACAGGTTCTTCAACACACATTTCCTTCTAGAGAGAGACAATTTGGATGACCACTATAGACTGGTGGCCTTTCTAGACAGGTTCTTCAACGCACATTATCTTCTAGAGAGAGACAATTTGGATGACCTCTATAGACTGGTGGCCTTTCTAGACAGGTTCTTCAACGCACATTATCTTCTAGAGAGAGAGACAATTTGGGTGACCACTATAGACTGGTGGCCTTTCTAGACAGGTTCTTCAACACACATTTCCTTCTAGAGAGAGACAATTTGGATGACCACTATAGACTGGTGGCCTTTCTAGACAGGTTCTTCAACACACATTTACTTCTAGAGAGAGACAATTTGGATGACCACTATTAAACTGGTGTTCTTTCTTGACAGTTTCTTCAACACCCATTTCCTTCTAGAGGGGGAGAATTTGGGTGACCAGTGTACACTTTAGACAGGTGGCCTTTACAGAGAGGTGGCCACTAAGACAGGTTTGACTGTATCATAGTAACATATCAACAGAATTTTATAACACATCAGGCTAGGGCAAAGCAATAGTTTGGACATCTTTGATATGTATTAGCTGCAAAAGTTTCATCTACAACTACATGTACATGTACTTCAATCACATAGGAAAAAAAATATATATATATAAATATTGCAATCTATGTTTGAGAAATAACAGATAAAAAAAAGTGAATAAATTGTAGCTGTACAGTGCTTTTATGAATGGAAAGTACTGACTTGAGATTAATAAGCAGGAAAAAGGCACCAAATGACACCAAATACTTTAATGGTAATAATTTTAATAATAACAATAACAACAACAGTAAATATGATAATGATAATAATAATAATTGTAATAAAAATTATTATAATGGTAATTAATGGTTATTATTAATAATATTAATGACAATAATAATAATAATAATCATAATAATAATAATTATAAAATATAGCCCATAGCTACTGTCACTGGAGCAAATATCAGATTGTCCCCTTACCTCACAAATGAAGAGAATGCCATAAAGGGCGTAGATCCATCCATAGGTCTTAATAGCTGCCCGGACAAGACTTGGCCTTTTCCCCTCTTTTTCCAAATTTGTGACCTCTTTGTCCCAGTTCCTGTCAAGGATATTGAAACAAAAATCATGATGTGTCTAGTCTTTAAAAAACATGTTTAAAAATGATTTTGAATGGTTACTGGCAGCAGGAATATTTGGGTCGGGCCAGTGCTTTGATTGTTTGAAATCACTCCAGGAGTTCACGATTCGGACAAATACAGTACATCAGTTGAGAATGAGTCGTGGAGTTACGGCCCTTCTCACTCTGATTGAAGATTGGATGTACGGAGTTTACAAGTAAAATCACAAAAAACAAAATGTATCTTACAAATCTACACATGTTTCATAGTCATACAATATTATGAAGGACAGAAACAGGCAGAGAGATAGAGAGATAGAGAGAGAGAGAGAGAGAGAGAGAGAGGCGAGACAGAAAGGGGAGAAAAAGAAACAATGATATAGACCCAGAGGTGTGACAGTCTAGAGCAGGGGTTCTCAAACTGTTTCCTTGACGGTCCTGGGGGGTGTTTCACAAAGACTAAGATCGACTTTAAGTTGGACTCAAATATGGCAGGCCATTCATGCCACTGGTTGCTCTCACCATTGGTCTCTCAATTATGATCTTTAGATAATGTTTTTTCCTTTAACCATGCATTATCAAAAAATGTAAATTCTGTAGATTTGTGACCATGATTTGTACGTCCCTTGAGGGACCAACCCCAGTAAATAGTGAGAGGAAACATTGGCATAAACGGCCTGCCATAGTTAAGTCCAACTTAAAGTGGATCTTAGTCTTTGTGAAACACCCCCCAGATGTTATTTCCATGAAAGCTAAAAGGTTCGTAACATGGGATGCCATTCGCCCGAAAATTCTTACGGTTAATCGTATACTACAACTGAAGTAAAACAATGTACAATTGCTGGAAAACCAAAAACGACTCAAACATTCCTCAATTTTGTTTCAGACTCAAAAAATCTACTCCTTAAATTTACAGTAATGACAATTGTATACTGAAAAAATGAGGCTTGTTTTAGGTCTATTTCTGATCTAAGGGGAATTGTTAACAGGGAGATCATCATCAAAGTCATACGACTTGTCGCACAGTACCAGATTAGCAACTTTAAACTGCAAAAATTGACACTTAATTCAGAGGAAATGGGTAAAACTATAAATTTTGCAGCGGCCGATCCATGATTTTTCAAAGGGGGGAACAAGTCAACGTGTGCGCAAAGCACAATGTGAGCGCGTAAACACGAGCCCTTCTTGGTGGGGACAGGGGCGGGCTCCAAGGACGCTCTTGAGTTTTAGCACTTCAAAGCCTTTAAGATAGCTGTCTTGAGCGAATAAAACACACACTATGATACAGAAACTTTAATTGGTTGGACTTTCTCAAGCCAAGCGATTATTCAAACACTATCTTTCTGCTGCCTCAAGATCACTGGAGCAAAGATAGGTTACAATGACATACCGGTAGTCATTCAGTGAAGGATTAATCCTTTTTATCCAGATGGATTCTTTCACTTTTCTTGACAAAAAGGGCGTTCCAAACTCAAGATCACTGGATAGGTGACAATGACAGAGTCATTCAGTGAAGGATTGATCCTTTTTATCCAGATAGATTCTTTCACCTTTCTTGACCAGAAGGGCGTTTCAAACTCAAGATCACTGGATAGGTGACAATGACAGAGTCATTCAGTGAAGGATTAATCCTTTTTCTCCAGACGGTTTCTTTCACCTTTCTTAACCAGAAGGGCGTTTCAAACTCAAGATCCCTGGAGCGAAGATAGGTGACAATGACAATGCTCTTTTAAAATTCTATGAGATGATGTCCACATTATTGAGCTTGAAAGGCCCTTCTGGTCAAGAAAGGTGAAAGAATCCTCCTGGAGAAAAAAGATTAATCCTTCACTGAATAGGGACTCAGGCTATTGATTGTCACCTATCTTCGCTCCAGTAATCTCGAGGCAACAGAAAACAAGAAAGTCCACTGGGGTGGACGAAAGCTTGCCTACTAAATTTTAAGGTAGCTTGTAGAAGCTTAAACTACATGAAACACTGAAAAGGTTGGGTTTGAGATTTGGTTTCCATCATATCCAATACATTGCAGACCAGTCAATCAGAGTAGCGATTCTTAATTTTAATTTTTTTTTTCTCTTTCTGTTCTCCTTTTTCCTTCCGTCGCTCTCTCGTCCTCCCTTTTTTTTTAAGGGGGCCCCCAAAGGGGGGGGGGCGGCCGGCTGATTCGGCCAGGCCTAATCTGGATCCGCCACTGTTTCTAAAGCTTAACAAATGATACAAGAGAAAAAGGTTCAATTTCTCAGTATTTCTTACATTCCTTTTGATTGCCATTGTGTTTTTCTTCAATTTCCTTTAAAAATTCATTGACACTTTCCAAAATTCCTTATTTTCCTTAAAATAAGGACCGCGGTCCGGACTTTGAGAAGCCCTGGTCTAGAGGTAGAAGAACTGAGAAATAAACTAGAATCCACTGGTACAAAATATCCCTTAAGAAAATAAAATGTGCAGGGTTCGGCACTAACAGGTGCCTGGGACACACGGGCGTCTAAAATCTAAATCAGGACCCCCTTCCCCAGATTCTGATATTTGTACAAATTCCTCATATTACAGACTCTAAAGAGTTTAGTCCTGTCCCCCTCAAGTTCCAAAAAAAGAATTAGTGTGGAGCCATAGGCATATTGTTGGAGTGGATTTGTTGAAGTTAAGCTTAGAATTGACAGCTACATGTAAAGGACAAGTCCACTGGTATTTGGTCATTACATGTCTTTTGTATTTATTAAATCATGTATTTTCCATTGTAAAACAGGAATAATTCTAATTAAGGAAGGAAGGGAAAGGGAGAGGAGGAAATATTAACAATGATTTAATACATTACATATTGTGACTCATATCTTCAACGAGATGTCATTTACACAATTTAGTTTAAATTGCTTCACTCTCTATTTATTCTTAACCCTTACCAGGGAGATGAAAGGAAGACGAAGAATCTTTATTTTACGACATTCCAGGGGTATTAAGTAAGCTTAGTTTGCTGCAATTGATCCTCCAAACTCCTGATAAGCAGCGCTCAGACAGCCGCTCGAGGCTATGAAAGTTATGAAAGTTACGCAACAATGAGTGCTCGGTTGTAAATCAGAGCGATAACGCTGGGGTTGGCAGTGCTTTGAAGTCCCATGCTCAGCACCGCCGATTTTGGCATTCTTGCCATCCCTCCACTGTTTTGGGCAATACACTAAAATCGATATCTACACATTCTGGCTGCGCAGTCACTCAAGCCTGTGCATATCATATGCGCAGTGGTTGTATTCGAACGAGGTGATAAACAAAGAAGTCCTACGCTTTCGAAACGTCCAAATCCGACCAGATATAGCCAAGTTACACATTAGGTTATGATTATTTTGGAAAATATGAAGATGAATATTGATGGACATTTATTTAACCTTGCACTATGATGTGCATATTTTGATATATTTAGAAGGAAAGAGGAGATTGTAAACGTTATACTGATACCAGTCCCATATGCGTGTTTTTGCGTGTTTTAATGTGACACGACTCTGAAGTCTGTCAAAATTCTTGAAACTTTGCATTAAATATATATTTATAATCAGACAACTTTTACCCCCATATTGTATTAAGTTTTCCGTAGCAGGTACTCCACAGATACAGACGGTTGTTTCCCCAACTCTCAATTTTCCAATCTTTCTGGTAAAAAAACAAATTTCCGGCCGGGCTTTGGGACTGAATCTCAGGAGCACAAACAGTCGCCATTTTTTCATCCCTACGCTGAGCGAAGGCGCTTGCGTAGTCACTCCTCATCTGTCACTTGTCGGCGCTAAGGATAGGTTCAAAAGGAATACATCAAGATTCTCCTCCTTCCTTTCATCTCCCTGCCCTTACTGTACTGGGCTATTTTGAGCATCTCCGTGACTGGGGGACACGCATGTTGTGAAGAATCTTGAAAATGTATTGAATAAATGTTTCCTTCATTTCAAATTCATGAAGTTTCATTATTTTAATGATATTTGAAATGCATAGGTTAATTTGCATAAATTATGAATATGCAAATTACGTGATTTTGTTGTTGTTGTTGTTGAAAAATTAGCACTGTGAGCAAAGCACAAAACAATCATTTCACCCACTTTCTCACTGTAGAATAATACTTCTCCACTATCCGTATCACTGCTCATATCCAGAAAAAAAAAGTTCGAAATTCATCATTTTATTTTCTTATGTATTTTTTTTCTTTTTATTATATGTATTGTTTTATTTCTAATGTATTCTTTTGTTTTTGAATACATCAAGTTACTTTGAGAAACATATCAAAGCAATTTGATAACAATTCTTATCTCCCACTTATGAAGAAATACATCTAAACCTGTATTCACATTTCTGCTTGTACATGCAATATGCAATGTATATGCAATTATAGCACTTTTTGTTGACATGCGCATACCAATTGTTATGTAACACCTTACAGGTATATCCGATTTCGATGAAAATGGTATCAAAATGTGGTAAGACTTGACGGAAAAAAGTCATGAAATAACAATTTTAAATTTCAAGCGGTTGCGGTGCAATCTTCAAAAATGTGGAGGGTCCTCCCAGCCCCCAGTAAAGGAATGGTTACATTTTGATGGGAGCTTATTCCAGAGAATTGGGCTATGATTTTTTTTTTTTTAATGAATTTTGTGTAATTGACATGCAATTTAGAGAAAGATGGATATTTTAGGCATTTCTAGTATTGTGATTCTGAAAAAGGTATTCAAAGTAGATCATTGAAAGCTTCAGGAAGAAGGCTATAGAGTACCGAAGCTGTGACGTCATAAAAATCTATTTTTGGAATTTCTCAATTTTTTCTTCATTTTCCGAAAGAGCATCAAAAATAATGTCCAAATGTTGAAAACCAATTGAATATGTAAAGTATTGGCGAGATATGACCATCTGAATAAATAGATTGCCTATGGGAACTCAGTGTTATATTGCTCTGGTTCATAACATTAGGAGCCAGAGCAATATAACACTGAGTTCCCATAGGCAATCTTTTTATTCAGATGGTCATATCTCAGCCAATACTTAACATATTCAATTGGTTTTCGACATTTGGACATTATTTTTGGTGCTCTTCGAAAATGAAGAAAAATTGAGAAATTCCAAAATATATTTTGATGACGTCACACTTCACCACTCTATAAGACAGCTTTAAGCATGACCCATTTACATTACCGGTACAAAGTTTTGAAAAGTTGTGGACATAAATTGACATAGAATATGTCACTTTACTTCATAGTTTGTATAATTCGAATAAGGGGTAATATTCTTGTAGCGTCAAGCAATTCTACTTGGGCTATGAACTTATACAATGATGAGATTGATTTTCAGGCTCAAACCCTTGTTGATGGTGCATGTGAACAGTGTCTGCACTGTGAGACTAGGCTGACAGCATACAACATAGGCTCTGTACTTTAGCTGCTCTGGACACAGCAACAGATTGACAGAGCTAGGATCTGCTCAATGCTTTGGGAATTGTGGTAAACTGTCAAATTAGAGTCTGTGACTGCAGAATACTGTATGATGAGATACAGTGTGAGTCAAAAAAAGTTTACACTTAGAAAATTGCTAATTATTTTTAAAAAAAAAATCATCTATGAGCAGTAAATTTATGCCTCCTGTTCATCCAAGCGTGAACACATACCATACAAAAATGATACCAAATGATTTGGGATAAAACACTCTTTCATAGGATGTATAATAGTTTACTGTTCATAGATGACTTATAAAATAATTAGCAATTTTCTAGGTGTTAATTTTTTTTTGACTCACACTGTATATGCTAATATCTTGGATGTCATTGGTATCGTCTGGGACTAAAGAGCTTGGCTGTGCCCTGAAGATACATACCTTTCTAAATTCTTCCCAAGGAAGTCAGAGGAATCCTCTTCCATAATCTCAAACAGGTCGCTGGTCTGTACCGTCTTGTCCTTGAAAGAAGAGTAAAACACAGGGCCAACCCAACTGTATGAATGATAAGAAGACAAATCTTAAAATATCATAAAAATAACAATTTTCAAATAGGTGTAATGTAAAAGTCAGTCAATTATGCATATATTAAATAATTGTATGAATGATAATAATGATATTGATATGATGGTGGTGATGATGATGATGATGATGATGATGATGATAATCATAACAAAACAAAAACAATAATTATTTGTGTGCACCAATAGCACATGCACATACATGTACATGTACATGTATCATATTATAACATCTCTATGAACTTCCAACAACCGTACTAAGCACACAGGGCACATGGAGAACTCTGGTACTCATTTTACACCCGGGTCGAGAGAGGCAACTGTTAATAAAGTGAATTGTGAAGTACTAATTTTGTTTCATCTTTGGCCCTCTTGGTGCCATACACAGCGACGTAAATGTAATCCCAAATTTTGTGTGCGTGTGTGTGTGTGTGTGTGCTTGGTCCCATGGCTATAGGCTTGCACATGTAGCTTTCTTTCAACTTGCCTTTACTCCAGTTGTTATCTTTCTCTATAATTGGTTAACTTTTGAAATATATCATAAATTAAAATTAACAAAAAATGAAAACAATCCATTGTGATTCCTTTGCACAATACTTGAACTTGAACTTTGACAAACTGTCGTTGTTTAAAAATTCTAATATTACAATTTCCTTCCTTTCACATGTACAGGATACATGGTTCCACTTTCGATTTGCATGTTTTCAAATGAATATCAATACATATACGTCAAAATGAAACAATAACTTTCAATGCACGAGATCTTGTGAAATAGCTGGTATTTCTAATTCATGTTATACTGCCATATACATGTACATGTACAGACCAAGATTTACCTTGTAACTACACTGTACATTGTATTTTGTTTATGTGCTGCCAGTGGAGGCCAATTTTCTATGTTTTGAATATGGACCAAATAAAGAATCTATCTATCTATCTTATGGCATGCCATTAATAGTAAATTTTTACTTTCCACAATTTTATCTGGCATGTGTGTTAATACACTTTCAAGATGGCCTCTTAGTATGTAATGTACATGTACCATAAAGGAAGAGGGATATATTTGCTCAATCTGCAGGTATTCTCCACATTGAGGAAAACACTCAACCTGTATGATTCAATTAAAGGGGAAGTCCACCCTGATATTAAGTTGGTTTCAATAGAAGCAGAAAAATGAGAGGAACCGGTCAGTGAAAGTTTGAGCAAAATTTGATTAAAAAAAAGAAAGTTATGAATGTTTGAAGTTGCAATTAATCAAACACAAATTGGCAACTCAGTGATGCATCTTGTGAGGTTCCCTTCAGTTTGCTCTATACTAAAAACAAACAAAAAAGGCTTTTTCTATTTTTCCTAAAGTAAATTTCCATCACTCATGAACCCATAATATAATCATTGCAAATATGTTTATACAATCCCTGTATGAATCAATAACTGAGAAAATGCAAATTTACAAAATTATCTGTACAAAGCAAAATTGGAGAGGACCTTGCAAGATATGTCACACTGTTGCCAATTTGTGTTACACTGATGACAACTTTAACAAAATCATAACTTTCCTACTTTTAATCAGATATTGCTCAAACTTTCACTAATTTGTTTGGACTTTCTCTTTAAAAAGGTACTACCGGTATGTCCCATTTGCAGGCCCCAAAAATGCAAAGGTTAAATTCCAACGGCATTTGAAAGACAATACTAATTTAGAACTTCCCTAAAAAAAAGTGGGCTTGAAAATGTTTTTAAGTGGGAAAATAACGACCATTAGTTGTCGAATCGACTTAGGAGCTAATAGAGCCAGTAAGTAATAGTCTGATTTTTCAGACCATTGTACCGAATGGTCGTACGTTTTATGCTGCGCAAAGATTCAATCAGTTTAATTTTGGCCATTACAAGAAGTGGGTTATTGATGTAGACAAATGCTCATGTACCCTTTACAGCTCATTTTATGTATGTTATTACCAAAGATGAAAAAAGCAAGTCAGTCACTCAATAGTGTCTGACAGTGAAGTCTAGCAAGTAAACGGGTTTCCTTGCATAATTTGAATATTAGGACACTGCTAACATTTAAATTTCACAGATAGGACATACATGACATATTCATAATTCCTGCAAAGCTCTGCAGAATTTGATATTGGCTGCAAAATGGACATTGTATCTTTAAATCAATCTGGACTATTAAAGGCAAAAGAACACACACACATGTTGTCACGCGTGTGTGGAAGCCTACTGTACAACATACAATGATACAATCTTACCAGCATCTTTTCAAAGTGTGTTCATGGTAAAAATCACTGTCACTTCTATTACAATTTTATATGAGCATTTATATTTTGCTGGTATGATTGTTTGTCTAAATTCCTGAACCATAACCCTGACCTATGATCCTCTGCAACCACAGCACAAACCAAATATCTTAGACAGAATAAAACCTCAAGCAAATGTTGCATCACTCTCGACACCCCCCCTCCTCCACCCTAAAAAATAAAATAAAAACATCATCTCCTGAGGACCAGAAGGACATTACATCTAGCAAAATAAGAAGAGCATGTTATTTCTAGGACACTTTTTTCAAGAGGTGTCAGATTACACATCTTTTCTAATTCGTTGTAATATTCCTCTCTAAGACTCTATTTGTAATTAATGTAAGCTTCATATGATAATGTTCTCTCTCTTTGTTTGTTTGTAAGTATTTCTTGTTTACGCGCTTTACATCTAATAAAAAGGCACTTTATAAATATATTATAATAATAATGGGAGGTCTATTAAGAAGTTAGACTTATGACATTTCGAGAAACGGTCCTCTGGCTCCCAGTAGGCCTAGCTGACATATATTTTGACCCAACAACAAGTCAAAAGACATTAATCTCATTCAATTGAAACTGATCTAGATAGTGCTTTCAATGGAGCTCCAACTGGGGCTCCTGATGGGGCTTTATCCTTACAGAAGCTCACAAAGAAAAGAAAAGAAAAACAAGGGCAAATAATGGGGGGTACTTCACAAGCCAAGACTTTATGACTACCAGAGCATTACAAAAGAAACCATCCACTTGCAAATCATTTAGTGGGGCAATGAACCGCAAAAAGGAGTCCTGAGATCAAGAATGTCAAGCAAGAGTGGCATTGAAGCAAATCCTATGAAGCAAATCCTATGAAGCAAATCCTATGAAGCAAATCCTATGAAGCAAATCCTATGAAGCAAACCCTATGAAGAAAACACTTCATTTCTTTTGAATTGGAAAATTTGATTAGTGGATCTGCATTTACTTTTTGGTTTGGGGCAATTCCAATATGTGACCTGTACGGCATGTATCTTTTTCACATACTTCCTCCGAACTTGAAGAATCTTTTGATGTGACCATTGAATAATGGTGCTTTTGGGTATCACTACCATCATTCATAGTCATATCAAGAAATTTTTTCATTTAGGAATGAAACCTGAGGATATATGTTATATGTTGTAAAAGACAAATTGCATGGAGTCGCCATTTTATGGTACATTGCTTTCATTATTTCCTGTAGAAAGAAAGTGTACTTACTGGAAGAAGAGTTTTGAGATAGGGTTGGCAGTGGCAAGGAGATTGGGTTTCACCCGGGGTCGTTGAACAGCCCCGTCCGCCATCTTGGATACCCTCTCACCGCTGGTCAAGAATCAAGATGGCTGCCTTTGGAGTATCCAAACTCCTTGATGAATCAGGATCGCAGATCAAAGTGCAAAAGACTTCAGTTCACGTTGTATAAATATATGGTCACTGCAGGACAGTGCTTGAAGAGTCTGTAAAGAAAAGAGAGAAACAAAGAATATATTTAGATACACTATTTAGCACATGAATGTATCTCAACACCTTCTTTAACCTGATGTAATACCCCCAATTCTAGAAGCCTTTGAAGAGTGACAAATTTCAGCCCCTACTTAATATTACAAAAAGAGAGAACTGGACATAAACATGTATTCACGGTTTGTCTACGGGCAGAATAGTGATCAGACTCGCAAGAACAATAGACAAAAATAAAAGGTTAGTGACTCTTCCGAGATTTGAGCAAGTTCTACATTATACAAGGTTTGTCATGCAGTGAAGTGACATGATAGTTTGACGTGTTGTTCAATTATTGGCCAGGAAATGGGAAGTACCATCAAAAACCTTGCCAAGTCATTAATAATAGAAAAGTGAAACAATGGTGCAAGAGTCATGTGGCCTTTCACAGGGGGATTTTCCAACCTTAGGATTACAGCTGATGAAAGTTACAAATGAAAGCATAATTTCTTCACTTGTTGCACAAAACAACAAAATTGCTGATCCAAACTTCATGGTTCGTATTCTACTAATTAAATTAAACTCGATACCTGGTCTAAAATCACATTTAACAAAGCATAGCTTAGACCTCAGACTAACTTCTTTTGTTAAACCTGATTTTTAACAAAAGCTAAAACCCAGCGTGAGTTTTAAATTTGAGTAGACTATGGGCCTATGAGTTCATTTCTGTCTGATGCCATCACTCATCAATCCTGTTAATGAGTGTTCCTTGAAATTCAGGAAAACCTGCACATTGCAGACTTGTTCCATGATCTACAGCAGTGAAAAAAATACACAGGAGCGAAGAGAAATTTAGCTCTCGAAAGCTCCAAAAGTGCGTAGGTAAATTGAAAAGAAGCTCTGGTCGAAAAAGAAAAATGAAATACTTGAATATCACTTTGATAAAATTGCATGTATACAACACCAAATCCTAAAAGAGCTTCTGCAAACAGAAAAGTATTTTTTACACTGATGTACAGCTACATGTATTGCTCTATATTTACACTATAAAAGCAACAAACGACTGTTTCTTCGCAGCTTTCTTAGTCAAAACAAAATAAACAAAATTTTCCTGAATCGCCAAGACTTATGACAAGCACTTGTTGCGTTTCTTGTTTTATAACATCTGACACAAGGCGATACACACTGTATACCACACAAAAATAACAACCAAGAGATGCCCCCAGTTCCAAAGTCTGATCATGCAAAACAAAGGCAGCTTTTATACCATAATGTCATTGCAGAATCCCTGATGTACAGTGGCAATCAGATCTTTCATTAGGAAAATGTTTTGACGGCACCAATTTTTAGAACATTTGTCACAACATAGACTGCTTCAGGCTCAGGGTCACATCATATAGCTGTGAACGGTGAAGGTTTTTATAAAAAAATCATATTCCCTGTAAGCTCTTTAATCATTCAATATAAATATCAAAGCATCATTTAGTGTTTTGAGTGGATGATTTTGAGGATGTTTTTTTTTTTTTTTAACAATACAAACGATTTATTTGGAAGGTGATTTGTCCTCTTTACTATGGAATATAAACTCCAGATCTCTTTTTTGTTTCTTTGCGGTTTTTTTTGGGGGAGGGGGATTGCCTGGTTGAGCCATTTTCCCCAAAATACCCTTTGCTTCTGCTTACGTTAAATATTCTCCTGCTAAATATAATGTTTTCTGAAATAAATTTTGCATATGAATTATTAGATACTTTATAATTTTGACTGTTTGTATATCTATTAAAGGGGAAGTCCACCCTGATTTAATAGAAGCAGAAAAAACGAGAGAAACAGATCAGTGAAATTTTGACCAAATCCAATGAAAAATAAGAAAGTTATGAATTTTTGAAGTTGTGATCAATCAATCACAAAATTGGCAACTCTGCGAGCTCCTCTCCAATTTAGCTCTGTACAGAAAATTTCATTAACTACTATTTTCTCAGTTATTGATGATGGTTGTATAAGAACATACATGTACTTGCAATACTAATATTTAGGGTGAATGAATGATTGAAAAATTTCCTAAGGTAAAAATATAAAATTTTGTAAGTTATTTAGTACAGTGTTGTGTGGGATCGGTGTATATGATATTGGCAGTAGGAGAGGTACATACAATGAAGCAGCAAGGAGAGGCTTGTAATTCCGGAGTCATATATGAGAGTATTTATTATCTCCAAACTTTGGAGAATCAAATCAGTCACATCATTATGGACTTCCACATACCGGTACCCCTCGTATGTAAAACACATGATGAAGAGAGAGCCAGCTAAAAAGGTCGAGGGTCTTGATCTAATGGTGATCAAAACTCAACTCTTCCCCCAGAAAGCCAGAACATGTAATATTCATACAGAAGGATACAAGTAATATGGGGGTAGGTTACATTGTGTCAAAGGGACAATTAGGCATAAATGGGCCTGCCAAAACAATGGACTACTTGGTAGTTTTATGCATGGGCTTAAACGTAATAGAGGCTTTTCTGGGAAGTGGATCATGAATGCACTTCGTCTTTCTATGGAGAAGGATTATTTATATTATATTTATATTATAATTTGAGTAAGAAAATCCTTTGAAATTTAAAAACTTTTAGGGTTTTGCACGCTTCGGTCTAAAAAAAATTCCACGTGTCATTTGTTCTGCCTGTAGATAGCTGTAAAGCTTGGGATTTTTTTAATAAATTGTTTGAAATCTCGAAATATATATAAAAAAGCAAAATAGTTCCTGAAAGAGGATGGCAACGGATATCGGTACTTGCACTGTTGAGCAAATGTACACTCTTCAAATTGAGAATAATAAAATTAGCGATACCTTCAGCATGTATAAAAGTATGGTTCCGAGAGAAAATGTCTGTACTGGTCTATGGGATTTCTTCTGCAACGTTTTCACCGATAACTGAAATAAGCAACAATTTCATAGTACCGTTGCTCGCTGGTGCCTTCATCTATGTGGAAAGCGAACACGAAAGCTGTGATTGTTTGCGCGCTGTATCTATGTATTTGGTTAATCTACTTTTTCGTTCGCGTTGATCTCATCATGTGAAAATTACACAGTTGTGAAAATTCCCAGTTGTGAACATTAGTGAAATTACAAATATATTTTGATTTTCTGGGACAGGATAAGATGTTGTTACATCTGTAGTGACCAAATGTCACGATTTTTAACTTTTGCATGTATAATAATGTATTCTTGAACGCTTTGCCGAACTAATTAACGATCCTTCTTGTACTTGATTTCTGATGATTGACAATCGTTGTTTTTGGTGATTGATTATATTGTTGTACTTCATTTCTTAATGTGACGGAGATTAACCTCCGAGGTATGCCCTCGAGACGATTCCGTTTACTATGATCACTGTTATGATTATGTACATGTAAATTACATGCCGTTTGAGGGTGTTCCCTCCTGCGACATTTGATTATTGTGTGTATTTTTTGTGTACACCACGAACGATTATACGACCCTTGATATTTGTGTTGATCATCTATATGAAATCGTTGATATTAATAATCTTATTGTTTGATAGTGTGGTTTGTTCCTCGTGAGATCGTCAAGTTAAAAAGTACGACCCCTGCCCTGGGAGTTCTACACATCAGTTGATCAGTGTCCTCTTAACTTCTTTATTAAGCAGAGTCTCGTATATACTGTACTGCAAATTTAGTAGTTCTATATTTCTTACGTGCTGAATGTACGTGAAAATGAAGTAACATGATTAATGATGAGAAACAGTTCAACAAAAAGGACAAAAGTTTGAAATAAAAGGCACATACATGTAAAACAATTTAAGTTTCTCTATTTGTCTTCCTTTTTAATTTAATCATGGTTTCAAGATTACATGAACAAATAGTCGAATATCAATTAATATTTATCAAGAAATTCATAATTTTCCAAAGTTATGCCATAATCATTATTGAGACATATTTTTGACAGCTCAAAATGATAAATTAAAAAAATAGTGACTACACGACATATATCTTGACACGACGTAATATCTAATAATATAAGAACATTTCCATTTGAGTAATAGTGGATGGAATCATTAACTGAAATGTAAAGTTCTATGAATGCTGTATATCTATACGACTCGTATAGATATACAGCATTCATAGAATCTTACATTTCAGTATGGGCCGACTAAAATTAAGAAACCAAATTACATTCCAAAAATCATGAAAAGAACTCCCATGAGAAACCTGAAGGGGGCTCTTTTTGTAAGAGCCCCCTTGGAAGTAAAAAGATTGATGGTTGATTGTCACAAAAAGTAACTACACTCCTAAACAATTGCTCATAATTTTATAACGTAGTATTGTTTCAAGATTTTGTCTTGCAAAAATATTTCTATGGTAGTTAGGAAAACAATGTGTAACAATAAGATGTTATCATTAATCCATGGTTGAGTAAGCACACATCAATGAATTTTTATTTTCATATTTAAAATTTGCGGCAAAAGTAATATTATCATTGCAGTTTACTGAGTATTAAAAAAATTCAAAATGCACTGTTTTACAATTGCAAATAATGCATTTAACCACATGTGCCATTTACAAATCAAAATGGATGGAATATCAAAAAGCACTGTTTCATAATCAATGCATTCAGTCATGTGCTGTTTCACAACAATGTACAAGCACGCACAATGTCTTGTGACTTTTGAATTTGGCCATTTTGTCTTTAATCTGTGCTCATTCAGCCATACAGTGATGGATATCTCTGATTTTCACACAAAATGTACCTAACGACTCTACCAATATTGTGGTAAGATGACATCGTGATACATTTTAAGGGTTTCAAAATTATGAGCAATTCTTTAGGGGGGTAGTTAGTAGTTACTTTTTGTGTTCTGTTTACATGTAGTATGTGTAGATGTAGTGTTACCACCTTCAAACAGATTGGCTCATTTAAATCATTTTTCTTTTAGGCAAATTTCAATTTTAAAAACCATGAAAATACAAACCAAATATCTGATATATTTTGTTCACTATTTATGTCTATTTTACTCCTTTTTGTTGGGGGTAAATGCGCTACTTTTACTAGTATAGACGGCATCAAATCACCTAAAAATAAGAATGGATTTATTATTGTACATGTATTAGTTTCACATGATCATCATCTGGAAGCGTCATGGTGTAGTGGTTCTGACTCACGTCTTTCAATCATAAGGTCGTGAGTTCGAATCCCACTCCAGGACGTTGATTTCCTTCAGCAAGAAATTCATCCACATTGTGATGCACTCCACCCAGGTGAAGTAAATGGGGACGTGGTAGGAATTTATTCCTTGAAACGCGTGACAGCTGCTCTGCTAAAGCCATGCAGGGTAATTATGCTGCATTATTGCAGAGCACTTAGAGAATTCCAACTAAGTAAGTGTTAGTCGCTATATAAGCACATATCATTATTATTTAAATTCTGTATAGGATAGCATTCACCAACTTCTTTTGTTTTGTTTTTCCAATCCACCATTCAACATGTCAACTCTCAAGTACGTCCTTTCGACACCATGTATAGCTCACACAACGCGCCCGAAAGGCCAACAAAGGCGGCCCTTTCGCGAGTAGAGATATAAACTTAGCTTTTAAGTGCATCTCAAGCTGGGCATCTTGTCAGGGTAGAGATATGGGGGTACTTTATAATTTACTGGGCTTTGGGACAATACTACAGTACATGACAACAGGGCAAACGAAGGGGAGCTCACAAGATACGTCACAGAGTTGCCAATTTGTGTTTGATCACATCTTCAAAAATTCATAACTTTCTAATTTTAACTAGATTTTTGCTCAAACTTTCACTGACTCGTTTATTGCTTTTTATGACCCCACAACTTTTATTTACAAAAATAATTTGTCACTGATCTTATATATGTATATGTATTTTACAGTGGAAATAAATGGCTTGATTTGATTGGATTAATATTTTAACCCACAGATGCTACCGTATACACTTTCTTTCTGCAGGCGCGTAGCCAGGGGGCAGTGGGGGCAGTCGCCCCTCCCAAAACGCGGGCCAAAAAAAAAAAAGAAGAAGAGAAGAAGGGAAGAGGACGTAGGAAGAAAAAGGAGCGCGGTACAACGAATCCTCATCTTCTCTAATAATTTAATGAAACGTAAAAGCTTCCGCGGGAGTAGGATTAAGAGTCGAGAGCAATTTGTCTTCTTTCTCTAATAATTTAATGAAACGTCAAAGCTCCCGCCGCGGGGGCTGAATTCAGACAAGGATTAAGGGTCGAGAACAGTACAACGAATCGTCTTCTTTCTCTAATAATTTAATGAAATGTCAAACTTCCGCGGGAGTAGGATTAAGAGTCGAGAGCAATTTGTCTTCTTTCTCTAATAATTTAATGAAACGTCAAAGCTCCCGCGCTTCGCGAAGGGGAGCTGAATTCAGACAAGGATTAAGGGTCGAGAACGGTACAACGAATCGTCTTCTTTCTCTAATAATTTAAAGAAACGTAAAAGCTTCCGCGGGAGTAGGATTAAGAGTCGAGAGCAATTTGTCTTCTTTCTCTAATAATTTAATGAAACGTCAAAGCTCCGCGCTTCGAAGGGGCTGAATTCAGACAAGGATTAAGGGTCGAGAACGGTACAACGAATCGTCATCTTCTCTAATAATTTAATGAAACGTAAAAGCTTCCGCGGGAGTAGGATTAAGAGTCGAGAGCAATTTGTCTTCTTTCTCTAATAATTTAATGAAACGTCAAAGCTCCCGCGCTTCGCGAAGGGGGGGGGCTGAATTCAGACAAGGATTAAGGGTCGAGAACGGTACAACGAATCGTCTTCTTTCTCTAATAATTTAATGAATCGTCAAAGCTTCCGCGCTTCGCGTGGGAGGGGGGAAACTGAATTCAGACAAGGATTAAGAGTCGAGAACGGTACAACGAATCAGCTTCTTTCTCTAATAATTTGATGAAACGTCAAAGCTTCCGTGCTTCGCGTGGGAGGGGGGAAACTCCCCCCTCCCTGCACCCACCCCCTAGGGAGCGCGCTTTGCGCGTTCTGTAAGTGATTTGCACGCTTTGCATGCTCACTACCGCCCCCCTAAAATAAAATCCTGGCTACGCGCTTGTCTTTCTGCAATGAAATGTATCCAACAACTGAGCCATAAAGAGCTCAATGATCCTCCCCACCCGTAGAACCCCACATGAAGCTCCAGGGGGGGGGGGGTCTAAAGTGACCCCAAGTATGATGGATGAGTGCATGAGAGATTTTGCATTCACAATTCATGATCTGCAAAACCATTATGCACAAAAGGTTGGGTTTTTTAAGGTTGGGGTTTTTAAAGTTGGATGAGCCCATTTTATATCATAGGCCTAATGATCAATCCCAGTGCATCTAAGGGCTATGGTGTGGGTATTGGTGCAGAACACCAAACATGTACGGTAGAGCTTTTCAGTGAAGTTACGTAAAAAGTGTTACAAAAGAAGTACGAGGACAAATTATACAATACCAGTAAGTTAGAATGAGTTTGAATCCCCATTGAATTGAATTGAATCCCCAAACTAGGTTTTTTTTTCATCTGAGGATTTATCATTTCTTTTGAATACAGCGATAATGTCTGGAAACAACATTTTCGTAATCTGACCATGTTTCCACAGAATAGAATGTACATGTTTGCCCTACATCACTATGAACATGAAATTAAAATGTTAGTTATACAGGAGTTCTTTTGAAGAAGAAGCTTCTGTGTCATTTTTTATGGAGTGATATTTTTTACTGTATCATACAGTGTACCTGGTCATACATTCAAATTATTTTTTTGCTTTCTGTTAGATTGTTGTCCGCAACCCTGCAGTTAAAGTGCTATGCTACATGAGACAATGCATTATCTTTTTCAGTCAACACGTCATTTAGTTGTCTGGGGAAAAGGAGATAAAACTACAGCCATTAAACACAAAGGAACAGCCTGATAAAATGTCACAGTCACTTCTCCAGCAGAAGCCGCATGTAACAATAGACACAAAGTGAACAAAACATAAAGAAACCATAATCGGTGTAAATCCGCAATCCATTCATTATACACAGTTAGCCCCAGACAATAAGGGGTTGGTCGGGACTATGTACTCATACCTTTGGAATCAGTCAGCAGGAAAAATGCAGGAAATCTTGTCTTTCAGGCTGTGACTTTAATTGTTGAATCCAAACATACCTTTATCATAATCTAGTGCCGCTTTTTTTTAATGACCCATTAGAGCAGGGCATCCCAGTGTACAGTATCAAGCGCGTATCAGAGTGTAGGCCTAATGTCTAAATGTTTTACAATCAGGCTATCAGTGATTTTCTTTATTTCTTCAACAAGTCATTATGTTATGAATGGTACTTATCCAACCAGTTAAATTAAAAAAATTAAAAATGATACCAGTATGTCAAAATACTCTCTCTGCATTTGTGTCTTTTTGTACAGGCTACAAACATTTTGTCATATATTTTTTTTCATTATCTTCAAGTTTATATCTCTCACAAGCTCCACTGACCAATTTACAATCATATATAATGTACATGTACTAGTTAGAATACTGTAAAGAGCAGGATGACTTCTGGTCAAGCAACCCAAGCGTTCAAGTACATGTACCTAAAAACTGAAAGTTAGTTATGGTGGAATTGCCCACTACATTAGGGCATTTCCCTCAGTGCCCTGGTATCGAGTCGCCCCAGGAAGTGCATGCAGTTCACATGTTCAGCTTGTTGGAATAACAATCTTTGAAACTTTGCACAGACCACAAACAGGATGTAGGATACGAACCCAGGAAGCAATATCGCTTTGTAGATTCAGATTAAGGGCAGGCCTACAAGACTGAATTCAATTTTCAATTAAATTCAATTTTTTTATCATCCAAGTCCCAACAATGTAAAAACACACACATATATATATATATATAAACAGTCATAAATACACCAAACAATTGTCAAAATAATAGATAAAAGGATACCTTCCAAAAAAAAGCAAAACAGGAGGCACCTGAATATACCATATGAAAATGATAGCCATGGAGATACAAATCAAGTATAAACATTCGAGACCCTACACAGCCACAGCCCCCACAGAGCCCCCTCCCCCTCACAGTGACACAAACAAAATTAGACATAATGAAAATGAATGAGTGAATTGTTCATTTACTAATCCCATATAGTCAGGGATCAGGAAAAAGCGATAATAAACCAAACACTTATTCACAATGCCAGATTAACTCGCAAAGCTCGACCAAAAAAAGAAAAAAGAAAGCCTTTTAACAAGAAGTCACCCATGTGTAACCCATGGTTATCCAAGAGTCGTTTATGATATGAGGGAGATCACTGAGATGAAAATCCCTCAGAAGGAAAACAAAATGAAACAAGTCTAGAATGTCTGCCTTTAAAGTTAGTTATCAAAGGTTTTGGTATGGCTGGGAAACACCTAAGCAAACTTGACCTTAGTGGATTGACCTAATGACCATACCTTTCTTTAACAATTCCTCTTTTAAAGCACACTCATATCATTCTTACTCATATTACGGTACTTGACAGAAAAATCTGTTCACTAATTCAAGTAACTGAAAGAGTTTTTAAACATATTTCGTCTTACGACGCTCTCCATCAGAGAGCTCTGACATAGACTGATTTTTCTTGGTCTAACATCATTCTTCTTCTGTCGTATTACTTAATTTTATTACATCATGATCAATTTCGCATTTTTCATACCAGCTTGCTGAATCATGCACGAATGGAACTAGAATTTAGAATCCAATCCTCAGTATTAAACACAAGACACCTTGAACCTTGAAAGGCCGCTTGATAATAAATATACAGACTCAATTATCGATTACTAACACTATGTAATACTAGTACTACTAGGCTAAGAATAACTTTGCATCCAGTTTTAAGACATTACTAAAAGTGCAGTTACAAATACGAACAAACATGGCCCCTACAATATACTGAACTTACTTACTCTCCTGATCCTGCTCCTCCTCGATCCTCCTCCGCCATGCACGATGCGGCCTGCGGTCAACTCCTCGGCTTAGCGGCTAGGCGATCCCGATGTGAATACCGTGTCCTCGGCTTACGGCAAATCGATGATTGTGCTCGTGGAGTGTGGCAACCGACTTCTAAATAATTGATCAACAAATTAGACTAAACAAGTTGTATTATGTGAAACAAATCTCTTATTTGATCTGCAGTTCGTGATTCACAAGAAAATAGTTGGGACTAAAGTTGCCGTTGCATTGCTTGGAAAACTTTCTCCGACGAGATCGAGACTCATGCACGGTGCAGTCCGTCCCAAGTCATATATAGCATTCGCCGAAATTACAAAATATCCGCATGATTCAGTCTAGTACTTCAGTTCAGCGCTCAAATAGGAGATGTTGCGTAATAATACAAGTCAACACAGACGACTGACAAGTGGGCGCGGCTCACACTGCACTCATATGGTAATTACTGTTTGTGCTAGCTGCATCACCCCCCTCGAAGACCCCCTTACCATCCTGGGAGGGATCCGAGGTTTTGTAAAAGAGGGGCTAATTCTGCTTCAATGGTATACAAATTACAACCATTTTGAAATGGTAGACGTTGCTAAACACTTCACTTCATTTTCTAGAACCGTACCCGGGCCGGAATCACCCAAACCGATAGAGTATTGGGAGAGATAGTAGATACGCGCACTCTCTCAATACCTATATGATTCGGGTATTACTCGGAAATGAATGTCAGAGAGTTGCTTTAATTCTGGTCTATAATTGTTCAGATTGAATCAAATTACATAAACATCGGTATTAAAATATTCATCCAATTGCCTCCTCCTATATCTCCTCCATCTCTCTCGACTCCCCCCTCCCCTCCGAGTATTAACTCCACCTCTGCCCCCCACCCCGGCCTCTCTCTCTCTCTCTTCTCTCTCTCTATCTCTCTTTCCAAGCACCCCCGCTGTAAGATTAGTCAAATTTCCCACCCAAGGTGCCTGACTGCTGCCCCCTCACGGAAGCAACAATCCTAAACCTAGTGGAGATAATAATGAAATACATGTCATAATGAATAAATAAATTTCAAATAACTATGAAACAGCTTCTACTAAAAGAAATCGAATATTCCCGATAGAGCACAAACTTCAATTTCTTTCTTGCTAAGAGTACTAAATTCATTTTATGTAAGGGGTCTACAAATGTAGACTAGCTCACTTGAAACGCATCGAATCCGCTATTCCTAGAAATGCAATGATCATCACTTATCGATGTTTACGCGAGCCGTTCAATAATTGTTTATCCGAGTCCAAGCGATTCTTTCTAAGAACTCAAACACATGGCTTATTTGCTATATAGACGCTTCGAAAATAATACCCTTAATTCGAAATATTTTGCGAGACAGGCCAACATGTAGTTACAAAAAAACAAAAAACAAAATAAAAATAATAATACAAAAATACGTGAACGCTTATCACTTGTCAAATATTGTTTACTTCGCGGTTCTGGTTGCATGGTGAACTAAGAACTCGAACGATTGACTTATCTGCTAGACGATTCGAAAATATTACCCCTAATTCGAAATATTTTGAGAGATAGGCCTACATGCAATTACAAATTGACGAAACATCCATGAACGCATTAGCCATTATCACTTGTCAAATATTGCTCACGTCGCGGTTCTGGCTGGTGAACTTAGAACTCAAACACTTGTCTTATTTGCTCGGCGCTTCGAAAATATTAGGGCCTACCCCTAATTCGAAATATTTTGCGAGATCGGCCTTCGTGCAATGACGAAACGTCCATGACCGCATTATCATTTTTTTTTTAATATTGCTCACGTTCTGGTTGGTGATACAATCATGATTGATTGATTGATTTTTATTCGCCAAGCTTCCAACATACAACAATATACAAGAATAACAGATCAAAACTCCAGCTTGAACAGGATAACCCACGAAAGCTCGAGAGCTTATTTCCAGTGGGGTCCCCGACATACATGTACAAAATTAATAAGTTAAAATAGTACTATTTACAGACAAAATAATAATGATGATAATAATAATAACAACATTAAACTGATGATAGAAATGAAAAAAGTACAAGAAGAAAAAGAAGAAGGAGAAGAAGAAAAAGAGGAGGAGGAGGAGGAGGAAGAAGAGGAAAATAATAATGAATATGTTGAATTTCTATAACGCACAAAAACATAAGTATATACAAAATTAAAAAGTAAGAACCGGCAGAAGAAAAAGAAGAAGAAAACAAATCTGTATTCAGGCTTTCAATTTCAATCATATAACATGTCTTCTCTTCTCTCCTCTGACTCTCAAGTGTGAGGTATTCCTTTAATTTCCTCTTAGCAAAGTTTTCTATTTCCTTTATATTATCATCCGAAAATGAAAGTTGACGGTCGGAAATATAAGTTCCCTTGTGGGAACTGTGATAAGCCAGTCAAATTTAATCAACACGGCCTTCTGTGTTCTGATTGTAAAAAATGGTTTCACACTAATTGTCAAGCTATCAGTTTTTCAGAGTACCGCAGGTTATATTATGAATGCCCTGATGAGAAGTGGAATTGTTTAACATGTTGTCTGCCATCTTTTGTGATTCATTATTTACTGACGATTGTCTAGAGAAAGAAAGCCAAAATGAGGATAGACTAAAGAAAACTATTTTAATGTAACGCGCGTTACACCTGAAAAGCAAGCGATAGCAAGAATAATTCAGCCAAACCTCATAGATGAAAACACTTCTCTTTATCAAGAATTTGAAGAAAAGTTTAAAGTTAAAGGTCTTCATTTTTACACCTTAATGTGAGGTCTATCCTAAACAAGATATCGGAACTTAGAATTCTTTTAAAAGAAAAAGGTTGTCTGTTATTGCTTTCACTGAAACATGGTTAAACAATTCCATAAATGATGAAGAAATTGAAATAGACGGATATAAAATCATACGCCATGATCGATCCTCTGGCTCTGGAGGTGGTGTATGTTTCTATATCAGAAATGATATTGCATTTAATATTATGGATGCTATAAGTACTGGAGATACGGAATCCCTGTGGATAAATTTGCTTATACCAAGATCAAAACCAATTGTTGTTGGCGTTCTGTATCGACCACCGAAAAACAATTTGTTTATCGAGAAATTGTCCAATATTCTTGATACATTAAAGAAGGATGACGAAATAATTTTTTAGGAGACATGAATATTTGTCTTCTTCACAAATCGCCACTGGCTAAGATATATATTGACTTGTTGAGTCTTCACGGGTTTAGTCAACTCATTAAAGAGGCAACACGCGTTACACCTACATGTTCTTCTCTACTGGATCATGTTGGTTGTAGCAAAGAAAACAAAATAAGTCAAAGTGGTGTCATTGATCTAGGTATTAGCGACCATTCTTTTACTTTCTGTACACGAAAAAAATATTAGACTGGTTATAGGTCATCACAGGACTAATGATATCAGATCCATGAAAAAATATACAGAAGAGACTTTCAATCTTCAACTATCTGTTGTTGATTGGTCAGGAATAACTGACTGTACAGATGTAAATGAGGCATGGTCAATATTTCAACATGTTTTTATCTCAAATTTGAATATGATAGCGCCACTGAAACGGATTAGAATAAAACAAAGATCAGAAACTTGGGTGACTAAAGATATTCTTTCCTAATTCAAGAGAGAAATATAGTATACAAAAATTTAGGAAAAGAGCAAAAGATGAGACGCTCTATAAAAGATACAGAGTATTAAGAAATATGGTCCAAAGAGAGGTGAAAAGGCTAAACTCGATTACTTACAAAACAAGATAGAAGAAAATAAACAAGATTCGAAAAGGCTTTGGCAGAATCTTAAAAGCTTAGGATTAAAAATAAGAAGCGAAAAGAACAAGAATCTGTCATTACAATTGATGGGGAATTATGTCATGATAAGATGGCCATCGCTGATGAATTCAATTCTCATTTCACAAATGTGGCTGCCAAATTAGTAGACAAACTCCCCTTCCAAAGACTTTTTCAGCGCAGACAATGATTGTATTCGTGAGTTTTACGAAAGAAAAGGTATACGTGAAAACAGCTTCGAGTTATTACCAATCAGTGAACAATTTGTTTTCAAAGAGTTACGTAAGTTGAATGTATCAAAAAGTACTGGGTTAGACATGATTCCAGCTAAATTTCTAAAAGATGGTGCGAAGGTTTTATTTAAGCCTCTAAGTTACTTAATGAACCTATCTATCTTGACGAGTACTTTTCCAGAGGATATGAAAATAGCAAAAGTGACTCCACTTTATAAAAAGAAAGATAAAACTGATGTTAGCAACTACAGACCTATTAGTGTTTTAAGTGTAGCATCAAAGATTCTAGAAAAATCGGTCTGTGTTCAAATTGAAAGATACTTCAAAGAAAATGATATAATTTATGAATTTCAATCTGGTTTTCGACATGATTATTCGACTGAAACATGTCTAATTCATTTGACTGATTATTTGAGGACAGAAACTTCCCAAGGGCGCTTTGTTGGTATGGTGCTCCTTGATCTGCAAAAAGCTTTTGATACAGTTAATCATTGCGTCTTATTGAATAAGTTACAACTAATGGGTTTTAATAAGGCAAGTTTAGAGTGGTTAAGATCCTACTTATCTAATCGACACCAAGTAGTGGCCATTCATGATATTCGTTCCAAACTAATGCCTATAACATGCGGTGTTCCTCAGGGAAGCATTTTAGGCCCAATTCTATTTTCAAGTTATATAAATGATATGTGTATTTGTATAAAAGACTTAAAACTATTATTGTACGCAGATGACAGCGTACTACTCTGTTCAAATCCTGATCCTAAATATATTGAGGAAAAGCTCAGTGAACAGCTGTCTACGTGTGTCGATTGGATGACTGATAATAAGCTTTCTTTACACTTGGGAAAAACAGAAAGCATTTTGTTTTGTTCTAAGAGTAGTTCTAAAAAGTCATTTGAATTCAAAGTGACACACAATAATCAAGTAATCAAGAGGAAAGAGTCTGTGAAGTATTTAGGCATTGAGTTAGCTAGCGCAATTTCATTTTCATCTTTAGTAGAATCAGTTGTAAAAAAAGCAAATTCTCGTCTGAAATTTTTGTACAGATATCAAAGTTGTATGGATTTAAAAGCAAGACGTACACTCTGTTTTGCTCTTATTCAATGTTTATTTGACTATGCTAACCCTGCATGGTATAGTAACATAAACAAATCAGATCAAAAGAAGTTGAAGATTATACAGAACAAAATGGTGAGATTTATCAACTGTTCTGGTCCAAGAACTCATGTTGGCTACTGCGAACTTTCTAAAGCTGGTTTTCTTGAAGTCGACCAAAGATCAAAACAACTCGTATTGCATCACGTGCATAAAATTTATCATACTAGGTCGAATCATTATATTCGATCCAACTTCGATCTTGTTACTGACGTTCATGATTATAATACAAGAAATAGCCGATTCAACTTTAACTTACCAGAAAGAGTAGGTAGTATTGGAAATTCGTTTTATTACAATGCCATAAAACATTGGAATTCCCTTCCCAATGGTGTAAAGGAAATAGAAAACTATGCTCATTTTAAGAGGAAATTAAAGGAATACCTAATACTTGAGAGTCAGAGAAGAGAAGTGAATGACATGTTATATGATTGAAATTTGTATTCTTCTGCCGGTTCATACTTTTTCATTTTGTATATACTTATGTTTTTGTACGTTATAGAAATTCTACAAATTCATCATTATTTTCCTCTTCTTCCTCCTCCTCTTTTTCTTCTTCTCCTTCTTCTTTTTCTTCTTGTACTCTTTATCATTTCCATCATCAGTTTAATGTTGTTATTATCATTATCTTTAATAAGTAATTCTTTTATGGTTCTTATCTGTCTGTAAATATTACTATTTTCACTTATTAATTTTGTACATGTCTGTAGGGGACCCCACTGGAAATAAGCTCTCGAGCTTTCGTGGGTTATCCTGTTCAAGCTGACTTATTTCTGATCTGTTATTATTGTATATGTTGGAAGCTTGTCGAATAAAAATCAATCAAGGAAGGGATTTCCAATGTTTTATGGCATTGTAATAAAACGAATTTCCAATACTACCTACTCTTTCTGGTAAGTTAAAGTTGAATTTGCTATTTCTTGTATTATAATCATGTAAGTCAGTAACAAGATCGAAGTTGGATCGAATATAATGATTCGACCTAGTATGATATATTTTATGCACGTGATGCAATACGAGTTGTTTTGATCTTTGGTTGACTTTAAGAAAACCAGCCTTAGAAAGTTCGCTGTAGCCAACATGAGTTCTTGGACCAGAACAGTAAGTTAATGAATCTCACCATTTTGTTCTGTATAATTTTCAACTTCTTTTGATCTGACTAGTTTATGTATATACCATGCAGGGTTAGCATAGTCAAATAAACATTGAATAAGAGCAAAACAGAGTATAAGTCTTGCTTTTAAATCCATACAACTTTGATATCTGTACAAAAATTTCAGACGAGAATTTGCTTTTTTTACAACTGATTCTACTAAAGCACAAAATGAAATTGCGCTAGCCAACTCAATGCCTAAATACTTCACATATTTTTTTCTCTTGATTACTTGATTATTGTGTGTCACTTTGAATTCAAATGACTTTTTAGAACTACTTTAAGAACAAAACAAAATGCTTTCTGTTTTTCCCAAGTGTAAAAAGCTTATTATCAGTCATCCAATCGACACACGTAGACAGCTGTTCACTGAGCTTTTCCTCAAGATATTTTGGATTAGGATTTGACTATAGAGTAGTTCGCTGTCATCTGCGTACAATAATAGTTTAAAGTCTTTTTATACAAATACACATATCATTGATATAACTTGTAAATAGAATTGGGTCTAAAATGCTTCCCTGAGGAACACCGCATGTTATAGGCATTAGTTTGGAACGAATATCATGAATGGCCACTACTTGGTGTCGATTAGACAAGTAGGATCTGAACCACTCTAAACTTGCCTTATTAAAAACCCATTAGTTGTAACTTCTTCAATAAGACGCAATGATTAACTGTATCAAAAGCTTTTTGCAGATCAAGGAGCACCATACCAACAAAGCGCCCTTTTTCTAGAATCTTTGATGCTACGCTTAAAATACTAATAGGTCTATATTATTGCTAACATCAGTTTTATCTTTCTTTTTAAAAAGTGGAGGCACTTTTGCAATTTTCATATCCTCTGGAAAAGTACTCGTCAAGATAGATAGGTTCATTAAGTAACTTAAAGGCTTATATAAAACATTTGCACCATCTTTTAGAAATTTAGCTGGAATCATGTCTAACCCAGTACTTTTTGATACATTCAATTTACGTAACTCTTTGAAAACAAATTGTCCACTGATTGGTAATAACTCGAAGCTGTTTTCACGTACACCTTTTCTTTCGTAAAACTCACGAATACAATCATTGTCTGCGCTGAAAAGGTCTTTGGAAGGGGGAGTTTGTTTATTAATTTGGCAGCCACATTAATGTAAATTAAGAATTGAATTCATTAGCGATGGCCATCTTATCATGACATAATTCCCCATCGATTGTAATGACAGATTCTTGTTCTTTTCTCTTCTTATTTTATAATCCTAAGCTTTTTAGATTCTGCCAAAGCCTTTTCGAATCTTGTTTATTTTCTTCTATCTTGTTTTGTAAGTAATCGAGCCTAGCCTTTTTTCACCTCTCTTTGGACCATATTTTACCCTGCCGGAAGCCTGAAACCAAACGACAAAAATACATGATAATCATCCATGTCATATAGCACAGGTGAATCAGCAATGAATACGTTTTCTCTCTCTTTATTTCTTTATTCGTTCATTCATTTATTTATTTATCTTGGTGGTTGTTATTATTATTATATAGGTGGCGCTCTTTGATCTATCTCAACTTGCTACGCCGGATCTTCTCTAAAGAGACAATATTAAAAATGGTAAATGGAGAACGAAGATTAATGTCGAGCAAAATGTTCGACATTGTGGTTGGAGTTAATTTGTTAATTAAAATAATAACAAATTTTATTCAAAAGTATTGGCTGCTGTTGGACTACCCCTCTCTCTCTCTCTCTCCTCCTTATCTCTCTCTCTCTCTCTCTCTCTCTCTCTCTCTCTCTCTCTCTCTCTCGCTCTCTCTCTTCCCTCTCTGTCTGTCTCTCTCTATCATCTCTTTCTCTCCTTTCTCTCTCTATTTGTAATCTCATGCAAGCTCCTCAATGGGAATATGAAGTTGAGGGGAGTGTGCAATGCAGGGAGGGGATGGGGTGCAGATGTTATAATAGGGCGTTTCATTATTATATTGCTACCGGCCAACCGGTGAATTAATTTGTGGGAATGAGCCATATCTCAAGTCAGATGGGGAAATTCAAACAGAATATAAATTGGGTCATAGGGATGCATAAAGTTTGGGGAGTGTACTATTTAGATGGCGTATGTCGGGCGCGGAGCTTCGGGGAGGCAGTGATGACGGTGTCATGCACTGTGCACTGCACCGGGTGTGTTAAAAAATATGGGGGGAGGGGGGTAGCTGACATCAGTTGTCAGCTCGCTGCGCCTGTCGTCAGCACATACATCGACATCGTGATCGGGGAAGACCTGCCAAATAGCTTGAATCATTATGTAGCCTAGTATTTAGTACAAAATTAATGGAGAGGCTACAATAAACGTCTACAAAGTAAAAAGTGTCGCATCATGATTCGTGCATCACACTTCACCCCTTGTTGTGTTGACGTATGCCAACAATTAAGTATGAAGTTATAGGCCTATATTTTATGTACATGTGGAGGGGGAGGCCGGGACCTAGGGCCGCTCTCCTCCCTAAGCCTCCCCGTTCATCCGCCAATGTGCATGAAATGACGAATGATGTAACGATGTTGTTTGTTGTTATAGCTGTCCAACCATACAGCAACATCATAATACAATGTACGAGTAGGGGGGCTCGAGGCCTCCAGTACCGCCGTTCCGCGGGCCCTGGCATGTAGGCCTCTAAATAAGCATATTTCTTGCCTGACTGTAAATTTAGGAATTTGTCCCCCATCAGTACGCCAGTGGCCGCCTCCCCGATCTACACCTTGTTGGCTGGAAAAATCGCAACTGAACCCCTACCTTTCTTCTTTCTTTTTTTTCTTCTTTCCCTTTCTCTCGTCTTCCCTTTCCCTTCCCTTCCTTCTCTCTCTTTAAGGTTTGCCGATCCACACGTTGTTGGCGGGATCAGTCGCAACTGATCTCCCCTTCTTTTGTTTTCTTTTCTTCTTCCTCTTTTTTGTTCCCTTTTAGCTCTCCTCTTTCCCTTTCCCTTCCTTCTCTTTTTTTTTTTGGCGGGGCGGGGAGGCAAAGGGCATTTTGGTCCCCCGATCCACAACTTGTTGGCGGGAAAATTGCAACTGATAACTGATATCCCCCTTCTTTTCCTTCCCTTTATCTCCTCTTTTCCTTTTTTTCTTCCCTTTCCTTCCTTCTCTCTTATTTTTTTGATGGGGGCGGAGGCAACAGCCTGGGAAGGCAAGGCCCTTTCGGTCCCCCGATCTCCTTTTTTTCCCCTTTTTCTTTTCTTCTTCCTCTTCTTTCTTTCCCTTTCTCTCCTCTTTCCCTTTCCCCTCTTTTCCTTCTCTCTCTCTCTCTCTCTCTCTCTCTTTTCTCTCTCTTTTTTTTTTTTTTTTGGGGCTCGAGGCCTCGAGCACCGCCGTTCCGCGGGCCCTGGCATGTAGGCCTCTAAATAAGCATATTTCTTGCCTGACTGTAAATTTAGGAATTTGCCCCCCCCCCCCATCAGTACGCCAGTGGCCGCCTCCCCGATCCACAACTTGTTGGCGGGAAAATTGCAACTGATATAACTGATATCCCCTTCTTTTCTTCCGCTTTATCTCCTCTTTTCCTTTTTCTTCCCTTTCCTTCCTTCGCTCTTATTTTTTTGATGGGGGAGGCAACAGCCTGGGAAGGCAAGGCCCTTTCGGTCCCCGATCTCATTCTTTTCCCTTTTTCTTTTCTTCTTCCTTTTCTTTCTTTCCCTTTCTCTCCTCTTAATTCCCTGTCCCCTCTATTCCTTCTCTCTCTCTCTCTCTCTCTCTCTCTCTCTCTCTCTCTCTCTCTCTCTTTTTGCGGGGGCAAGGCCCGCGTTCGGCCCCTGGATCCGCGCCTGTACGAGAAGCTGAAAAAAGAAGAAGAAGAAGAGGTTTTCAGACTGGAGAACCTCCTTCAAAAGTTAGATCCGATATATCAGGTATATACAAATTATATACTTCGGATATTATGTTAATTGTCGACTGGATAATGTACTTCTCCGACGGCCGACGGTCGATCGTCGACTGAATTTTCGGAGGTTCATCTTGATCTTGACACTTTATCTTTCCTTGATTTACCTTCGGATGTTGGGCTTCAAGTATAATAACTAAACTAGTTAGGTCCTATATGCCCCTAGCTAGCCCTCTGCCGCAGGATTAAAATCTGTGTGTACTGTACTGGGGATTCGATTGCAATTAATTGCGCCTAGATCTAGATGTCGGAGCATCGGATCGGACATAGCTAGCTAGCTAGTTCTACAGTCCATTTATACGGCATACACTGTCACTAGCACGGAACCATTTCATTTGGGTTGAACATGGAGAAACTATTGGAAACTATTGGAATGGAAACCCTACAAGAAGCAGGAGGATGTTCATCAACTCCCATAGAAACTATGGTAAATAATAAACAAATCTTAACGTGCGTTATGTCTATTATGTGTCATTGCATTTCGTCAACTTCCAATCGACATTTAATAATAGTACTCTGCTAAGTCTAGCTGCTCAGCTGCTCGCGCTTCGACTGTTTGGGGCTTGGTCCACCGCGCGTCGCTCCTCCACAACCCCTGAATTGTCCCGGTACGTGTTTGGTGCGGCACGGTCGTGTTATTGTGCGCAGTGCAGTGCAGTGCAGCTGCATGTGGTGATGGGTCTGAAAACTACAAGTACATGTAACACAGTTTAAAGATACTATGTCCCTTTTGCAGCAAACATCAAATTCTGTAGAACTTTGCAGGAATTATGAATATGTCATGTACCGGGTATGTCCTATCTGTGAAATTTAAACGTTAGCAGTGTCCTAAGTAATATTCAAAATATGCAAGGAAACCCGTTTACTTGCTAGACTTCACTGTCAGACACTATTGTCATATTGAGTGACTGACTCGCTTTTTTCATCTTTGGTAATAACATACATACAATGAGCTGTAAAAGGTACATGAGCATTTGTCTACATCAATAACCCACTTCTTGTAAAGGCCAAAATTAAACTGATTGAATCTTTGCGCAGCATAAAACGTACGACCATTCGGTACAATGGTATGAAAAATTAGAGTATTACTTACTGGCTCTATAGCTCCTAAGTCGATTCGACAACTAATACTATAGTGTACTTTCGCACTGCCTCCGGACTAGACCGAAAATTTCTGTCTCTTTCGTTCGTTAGCCTCTGATTTGGGTAGGGTCGGCTCCTCTCTTTAGAGACAGAAGCCGACCATAGCCGCTCCTGTGCAAACTTCTGCTCGCGTCCGAGCAGTAAACTTATGCCCAAAATACTACATTTTACCCGATGCATATCCGATGCATTTATTATTGTAAATTAGGCCTAGGCTAAACTACATCGGTTCCACTTACCAGATTGACTGTATGATGCGTTTAAAGGTCTTTTTTCCGCATGAAGGAAGATGACGTCATCCATTGACAGTAACAGTTTAAAATACGGCTGCAAGAATTTCAACACGGAGCTCATTTTCGGATGAAAATCCGGAAAAAAGACCCTAAACGCATCATTCAGTCAATCATGTAAGTGGAACCGATGTAGTTTAGCCTAGGCCTAATTTACAATAATAAATGCATCGCATCGGATATGCATCGGGTAAAATGTAGTATTTTGGGCATAAGTTTACTGCTCGGACGAGCATTAGTTTGCAATGCAGCCTCTATGGTCGGCTTCTGTCTCTAAAGAGAGGAGCCGACCCTACTAAATCAGAGGCTAACGAGCGAAAGAGACAGAAATCTTCGGTCTAAGGCTAAGTAAGACTAAGAGTAAGGCACTATACTCTGTCTCAAAGTCAAACCAAGGCCAAGCGAGGGGCGGGCATATTCCTAGCCTAAAGAAAAAGTTAAGGGCTAGGTGATTAATATGGAATATGACATTGATATCACCTAGCCTTAATTGGCATCCATACCATTGCGTGAAGAGGCAGGTAAACAAAACATACATGTAAAGAGCGTTCAAAATCACCCCTTCCCACACCCGACGAACATTGCACACTGGCTCCGAAATTCGGTAGTGGACTCTTCTTTCTTCTCATACAAAGAACTTTGAAACCGGTCAAGAATTTAACAAAAAATACAACATTTTGATACTAGAGTAAAAGCGATTTGCTTTAATACCTTGAAACCTTCCACGTGTTCCTGATGATTAATTAGTTAAGATGTGAAATAAACTATAAAAACGCTGACCTCTTACGAGAGTTCGCGATGTTAGTTCTGGCTGAATACTGCTATTTAGCCACACATACATGTAGTTTATCTTGTAGACTTTTTATATGGCACTGTAAATACACCACAGCAGACCTGCCAGACCAGTAAAAGAATATTCCAGATGGTGGGCTATACTAATCAAGAAGAAGGAGAAGGAGGAGAAGAAGAAGAAAAGAGTCTGAATCTTTTGTTCTCTAGACTCTAGCTGTTTATTACTTTTAGACAGATATAACCGTCTGTTATGGGGAATTCTTCAATGAAACTGACATTTGTCAACCTTCTCCATACACATACTGTTATATCGTAAATTTGTTCCAATTATTTAATATAAAATTAAATATGAAGCTAAAGTGGATATGATGAAGACGTAAAGAGTGAAAAAACTCGTAGCATCTCATTCATCTCTGTTCAGCCGAACCGACCCATTCCCTCCACTCACATACCCCATAGGATGTACTTCAGTCTCTGTATAGAGGTGGTCAGTGGAGCCAGACGTAGTCTCAGCGGAACAACCGTCAATATCAGAGACTGAAGCTTAGGTCTAGCTGTGTATGTGTAAAAGCACTCACACATGTACATGTACAAGGTTATTTTTCATAATTTCTTGTTTTTATCGTAGGTTGGGAGAAAGGGTACCAGGAAGAGAAAGGCAATCACTCGTGCAGATAGAGAAACCGAGACATGTCCACAGCCAAAACCCAAGAAGATGAAAAACGCAACAGGTAAATTCAGTAAAGAGGAGAAAGAGAGAGAGATAGGGGAAACTCCAGAAGTACTGCATATATAGAAAAGGGTACATAAGACTACACGCACATGTAGCTCTAAAGCTTGGAAAATGTAAAATTACACAGAATCCTCTCCCCCTTCACCCTGCTTTATCAAACATTGGGATGACAGACATAGTAATCATGTTTACTTGGTCTTAAAGGTACTATGTCCCATTTGCAGGCCAAAAAAATGAAAAGGTTAAATTCCAACGGCATTTGAAAGACAATACTAATTTAGAACTTCCCTATAAAAAATGGGGCTTAAAAATGTCTTTAAGTGGGAAAATAACGACTATTAGTTGTCGAATCGACTTAGGAGCTATAGAGCCAGTAAGTAATAGTCTGATTTTTCAGACCATTGTACCGAATGGTCGTACGTTTTATGCTGCGCAAAGATTCAATCAGTTTAATTTTGGCCATTACAAGAAGTGGGTTATTGATGTAGACAAATGCTCATGTACCCTTTACAGCTCATTTTATGTATGTTATTACCAAAGATGAAAAAGCCAGTCAGTCACTCAATAGTGTCTGACAGTGAAGTCTAGCAAGTAAACAGGTTTCCTTGCATAATTTGAATATTAGGACACTGCTAACGTTTAAATTTCACAGATAGGACATACATGACATATTCATAATTCCTGCAAAGTTCTACGGAATTTGATGTTGGCTGCAAAAGGGACATAGTATCTTTAAGACTTAACTTATAATCAAGAATTTTGAATTTGAAACGAAAATCATTCAGGCTATAGAAAATGAAGCAGACTGACACAGAGATTACAAGCACTTTAGACGTTAGAAGTTTCATGTCCAAGGTAATAATTCTTGCTACATATACCGCAACTATGGTATTTGGCCATAGAGGGCAACACTGGCCATGTGTATATTTGGCAAAGGCACTTCCGGTTTCCATACAAATACAATGGGTCAAGAACTGGAAAGTCCAATAGAAATTACAAATAGTTTTGGAACCAATAAACTTTAAGTAACAGATTATAGATCTCATCAAATCATTGGGGGAGTTCAAGAAACCTGAATAATAATTTAGTAAAATAAGGAATTAGTTGACACTGCTGTACATTCTCTATGGAAGCCGGAAGAAAGCTTATCTTATCTTCTTCCCCAGTATCTGCATATGTGCTGACTTGCGCAGTGCAGGAGGAAGGTTGCCATCGATTGTCGAACATCGTATTTGCGGTAGGTTCAATCGTCTGGTGAAGAATCATTTTATTTTTTTCAAAATAATTGTTGCAGTATGAATTGATTCAGTTACAATTCTAGTGTGAGACTAAAAGTCTTCTTCAAGTAAAGTTTTCTGTTCTTCATTCCATCTAGGTAAACCCTTTTGTTGTGATAGCTGCGGTTCTCGATTTGTTGTGAATCCACTTCGACGTAAACCTGGTCAGAAATCCAAGGGCAAGGCAACACCTCGTTATGTAGTAGATCAAGAGAGCCAGAAACTCCTGACTCTCTGCAATGCGTGTGGTAAGAAAATCAATTACTCTCAAGTTTGTTTGCTTGTCAGCCTTCTCTTACACGTCTTCATTTACAGTTATGTCGGTTTTAGCTTAGTACATGTACCTTGAGGGTAAATGATGAAATTTAGAAGACTACACTACTTTGTTCAAGTACATGTATATTCTGAAGAAAAGAAATAAAACATGATCGCTTGTGTAGCTGGGCCCATATTCAATTCAATACTTAAGTACAAAATTTAAACGTTTTACTTAGTATTTAGCTTAGATAAAATACTTAGCCAATTTGGGTAATCAATTCAAACTTTTGGCTAAGTATTTTACCCTAAATTTAAGACAGCTCCCTACCAGACTTAAGCCAATTATTTGGAGGCCTTGATTGGCAGGCATATGGTTTTCTTACGCAGTATCATAACCTGCGCACAATTATATTAGCGCGCATTTATTGCGACGCATCAATTGCGCATTACTTTTGATTGACCGTGTGATGTCAGAATGCTTATCAGTAAGTATTTTACTTAGATTTTGTCTCAGGTAAGTAAAAGTCTAAAATGCAATTTGAATACGAGATAAGTAAACTTCTTAGCTTAGCCATTTACTTAGTAAATTACTTACTTATTCTAAGTATTGAATTGAATACCGGCCCAGGAGCTAAAGCTGGGGTACCGGGTAATAAATTCCAAAATCCTTTGAAGTGTATCATAATGTATATAATATACATGAATAGAAATTGTTGTTTATTTGTAGTAGTAGAAGTAGTAGTGTAGATGGTAGTAGTGGTGGTGGCGGCAGTGGTAGTAGTAACAGCAGCAGCAGCAGCGGTACAACATTTCTAGTGCAATAAATATGAAGAAGTCATGCAGTAAATTTAGAATTTGTGGAACCATTTGCAGAGTGTGATATTCTCTATTATTTCTTCTCACATTTTCCCTTTTGTCTGTCTAGGCCTTAAAATGGAGAGAAAGAGCAAGGCGCCCCCTCGTGACCCGCCCCCATCAGCGGAGGACAAGCAGCGTTACTACGAGAGTGCAGTACTCTTTGCCGCTTCGTTGGTTGAAGGGCTTGGGGAGCCTGACGGTATGTTCCTTAACCCATTCAGTGCGATATGTTTTCTTATCCCACACTTTTCAGTGGATTTGCAGTACTTACATAAATTTATTGCATGCATGTCAGAAGGACATGATGGATGTGGGGACAAAACATGTTTATTTTAAAAAAACATGCATTCCTGACTTTAACCTTTATTTACTTCTTCTATGCAACACATTGTGAAAGCATAAAAATATAAATATTCAGTCTGTCTTTGCTATGAAATTGTATACACTGTATGCAAAGGAATATATGTATATACCTTTTTTTCTTCTTCAAGAAAAGCAGTTTCATCATTGGAATGCCATTACATGTTCTTCACCTACCACTATTCATGTTGCCCTTTTTGAACTAATCTTCTTTAGCTATGCTTGACTTGAGAATATGACACTCTTATTTTCACCTCTATTTTTCCTTGTGTGCCTTACAGATGCCATTTATTATTGTTGTTGTTATTATGATTGTTTTCATTTGATTGCAGCTGAAAAGTTGACGTGTCCAGTTTACAACACCAAACCCTGTGGTTGCATTCAAAAGTTCATCATTGGGGAAGGTATGTACCTAGCAGAAAGGATCCACTTGCAGGACGTACATTAACGCCACTCTTGAATTCTGGTAACAATGAGGGTGCTGCACAAAAGCGATTGTAGCTCTTAGAGTAGAGATAGTTTTTGATATATCAATATCAAGTCCCGCTCTTCCACAGGTCAAAGTCATGGGGCATTAAAAGTAGTTCCCTCCCTTAGAGGTTGTATGTGAGAAGGAAGTACTTTGAGCTCCATGAATTGACCTTTGAGCATGTGTTGCAACTATCTCCATCAATTTACATGATAGTGATCATAGCTTGTAGAGTAGAGATAGTTGTGACTTGCACATGTGTTCGTGTTAAAGTCAGTTCATGGGCCCAAAATTGTCCCCTCCCACATCCAATGTCTAAAGCTCCATTAATCTGTCCACTGCTAGCTATGGCGGTGATTCACTGTTAATGTTTTGAATGCCAATGGAAGTTGGATTTCTGTTTGTTATATGGGCAATAGAACTTCAATCCTGAGTCCTTGAATTGCACTTTGAGATAAACTGGCTCGCTGTGATTTAAAATTATTCATCATGCAGTTGATGTTGTTCAAAGCAACAATATACGTAACAAGTAACAAAAATGTAACGTAAATCACATTCTCAGTCTGAAAAGCACATTTGAAATTTGCGCCTCAGAGAAGCACATGGTTGAAAAATTAATCAAATCAGAGAAGTTATAATATAGTTGTGAATTGTAAAAACTGTGCAATAACTGATCATGTGGGAGTTTTGAAATTTGCAAATCGTCGATGTCACCCTGATGCAGTGTTGGACAACCTCGCCCATTTGCTTGGCTGTTCCTACACGCAAAATGACTAAAATATATTTTTTCCCAAATATTTGACTTGGTAGGTCCTTATATCTTGGCTGAGGATCTATATCAATATCCTATCTATAGTATGCTGTGATTTTCTTCCCCATAGAGCTCATAGGGGTAAAAAGAATAAGAAATCTCAAAAATGATTTTTCACCTGTAACACATTCTCATTAATCAGGTGACAGAGAACAATCCAAGAAGCGAGCCCTTCAGCTGCTGAGCATTCTTAAAGATGCGAAACGTCTCAGGGAGAAGAAGTTCTACAATAGAGAAGAGGTTCTGAGCAAAGGCAAAGGGTACGTTCATTCCTATAATGATGATTATGCTTCTTTTTTTTGTAGCCAGAGAAGCCTCATCGGCATCAATGCTGTTCTACCTGAGGACCCTGCCATTATTATTACCCATCATATTGCCAGGTACCCATTTACACCTGGGTGGAGATTGGCAAATGTGGATTTATGTTTTGCCAAAGGATGGTAATGCTGGGCTTGGATTCGAACCCTCGACTCTTGTATTGAGAGTCAAGTGACTGAACCATACCATAGTACATACACAATCCACAATGGTGATTTACTTGCCAATTCCTCTTTGTTAAAGAACTCTGTTCAGGGGGGTGTTTCACAAAGACTAAGATCGACTTTAAGTTGGACTTAAGTATAACAGGCCGTTCGTGCCATTGTTTCCTCTCACCATTATGATCTTTAGATAATATTTTTTCCTTCAATAATGAATTATCAAAAAATGTAAGTTTTGTAGAATTTTTACCATGATTTGTACGTCCCGTGAGAGACCAATGCCAGTAAATGATGAGAGAAAACAATGGCACGAACGGCCTGTTATACTTAAGTCCAACTTAAAGTCGATCTTAGTCTTTGTGAAACGCCCCCCTGGTGATGTAGGTCTTTATGAGAGGGTCTACAGTAGAGAAGAGGGTAAGAGCAAAGGAAGAGCATGTGCTCTTGTATATGGTGATTTGTAAAAGTTCTTGTGAAAGTATTTTTTTTAAAGTATTTGATAAGGATCCACAGCAGTGATATGGTACCATGCTACAGCTTCCCCATGGAGGTCAGTACTCAAATGCTATTTAAGAATTGAGACTCTAACACTGTGTCCTCAGCAGGAGACGCGATGGCTCAGTGGTAGAGCAGTGGTCTCGAAACCGGGATGTCCCGGGTTTGAAACCAAGTCGTTGTGCCAGTGCCCTTTGGTAAGGCATTAGTACACATTCTTTCTTAGCAGTCAGGTAAAAACAAACAAACAAACTTTTATCTTTTTCATTTGCTTTGTTTGGTTTAAGTACTACTATCAGTAGAAAACATTCCATTCCTTTCTTACATTTAATTTTCAAATCATTTAATTTTTTTTTTATCAGGCAAAGGAAGGTTGGCCTAGGTAACGGTCATCGCAAAGCCAAGGAGTACGAGGACTTTGTGCTTTCAAACAGAAAGATCCTTCGCGGTGACTTACGGATGTGCGAGCGTGCAACGCAGCGTATTCTGCTCTACTCCAACAACTTCCTGCACAAGCGCTTGAAAACGGACCCCCTGAATCGCACGCAGAGGCTGCAGCGAACCAAGGGGCAGGCTGCACTGGGGAAACTTGTGGACATAGCAATGCTACATGAGCAAACATGCTGCACAGAGAAGTGTGTGCTGGTATGTTATCTAATTTCTTCAAAAAGAAAATCATAGACTTACATCTTTCAAGCTCAAAGAATCATAGTATGGACATACTAACAAACATATATTTTGATTTGTATCCTTTTGGATAGAAGCATTAGAAGTATAAAACAAAAATTCAACTACAGTCAAACCTGTCTTAGGAGCCACCTGTCTATAGTGGTCACCCATATGACCTCCCTCTAGAAGGAAATATGTGATGTAGAAGCTTGAAATGCCATCTGTCTTCCGTGGTCACTTTCTCTGGTTCCCGTAGGTAGCCTTAATGGACAGGTTTGACTGTATTACTTGCTCCTGGATAGACGCCTTCCTAAAATGACATTAGTGGCATGATATGGCTAGGATCCACAACCTCCACATCCCAAGTTTGTACCATGTTAGGTTTAGATACTGTGATGTTGGTGCCCTTTTGGTGAACCCACGATCTTTGAATACTCAGTTAAGTGGTAAAACCTCGTCAAGTTCAGATACATGGTGTATTAAAGTCAAACATGTCATGAAATCATAAGAGCAATGTGATTTGATCTACAGCAATTATAACACTGCTGTTGTATCCGCTGTTGAATTCAATAATTCTCTCTAGTTGGCACGTACACACAGTCTGCTTCTGAATCAGTGGAGGGATAGAGCAATCTCTGGGCAGCTGGAGGCTAGGAAAGTTCTTGCTGAGATGCTTACACCTTCAGGTATGGCAGTAGATCTTAGACACATATCTGAACATGAGCAGAAACTGGTCATTTTGTACCAAATTCTTGCATTCTTTTCCCAAACAGATTATGGAAATTACAGATTGTTGATTTATCACTTGTTTTCAAGGTTGTTTCAGAAACTTGTTAAAATTAATCACTTGTAGAATGATTTAGAAATTGTGTTTCCTGTATAAAAATGCATTTGATGATAAAAGGGGAATTTTCTCTCTTGAATGCCCTCTGTAACAATCATGTGTTGAAATTGCTTTCCACAAGATCTCTTTTCTTGATGCTGGGCATTTTTATGATTTTACTTTTCTTTTCCATTTGCACCATGAGTACATCAATGATTTGTAGTTGGTGCCTAATATTGTTACTATAAATAGTGACTAAGTGATGTGGTGAGAGCCATTTTGAAAATGCTTGTGATATCTTGTCATGCAGTCCACCTAAAACTCTATACTGTAGGTCAGGGATCCAACTGCGCCCGTTTCATCGCCATGGTAACAGGCAGCAGCATCACCACCATCGCCAGGGTGAAGGACCAGATGTGGAAGACAGGCGGAGACCGGGAGCCCCCTCAGCATGGCCTCAAGAAGTACTGGAAGAACCACCCCAAGAGTAAGACCAGTCTCCTTGGAGAGGATGGAGAGGTGCAGGGCTCCAGGGCGGGGTCAGCGGAAGCTGGAGGTGGGCAGGCTGGAGCACAGGGATCTCTAATGACTGTGGTAAGGTATCTCTCAGGAGCAGAAAAAGAAAATAATAGGAATACAGAGAATCTATGTTGTTAGTTTGTACGTAAAGTCATTCCATTTTAGGTTTCTCTCATGACTGATGATTCGTATCTCGTAGAAAAAGAAAGTGAATTATATAAAGAATCTGTTACTTTGTACAAAATAAATAGGTCTCCCTTGTGATGGTGATAAGGTATCTTGTAGGAATAGAATAGAAAAAAAAAGTGAGAATGGATTTTTTTTTATCTGTTTGTCTATAATTTTTGGTCTCTCTCATGACTCTGGAAGTGGTATCACATTATAAATATTGTAGGGAAGATATGTAGAGGTAGAATGTACATTGTATATTTCAGTTAGTCCTTTCAAGAGTAGTTAGGATTGGTTTAAGGTAGTGACTCTGAATATATTGCTGTCTATTGGTCAGTACTTATAGATTACTCGAGAAACCGTAAAATTAGATTAAGAAATTGAAAGTGTATTGAAATGGATGACATTTAATAATTTCATTGATAAGTTTAATAAAAGATGAATGTGTATTTAGTTAAACATACACAAGTATCTGTTGTGATAATGACTATTATATACTGAATGACTACTTAAGATTGTCTCTTTCAGAAATGTAACAGAAATATCGAAACGGTGTTAATTGATTCGCAATCTATTTATTTCATTATGACTTTGTATATTTAATCCTTCGATATATTGCGATGATTATTCCTGAATTTGCAGGCACAACTGATAGAGCAACAGGATCAGTTGAAAAGACTGCAGCAACAACTGGAGGAACAGCAGCAACAAGTCAGACAACAGCAGAGGCTTGTAGAGCAACAATTAATACAACATCAGCTGAGGCAAAATAGGCAACTGAAACAACAGGTTGGTTTTTATGACTTAAAAAAAAAAAAAAAAAACCACCGTCAAAGTAATCCAACTTGTCTAAACAGGAATTTATGATGCAGAAGCAGTGAAGCATGTAAAAATTAATATTTATGATGATGAAGATAACTTTTTACCTTGTTTCCACAGAAATGTATAGTATAGCAGAGATGCCAACCAGTGCGATTAAATCGTATTTAGTACGATATTAAGAGTGAAATACGATAATACGATTTCACCTCTTAAAATATGATTTTTCAACAACAAAAAATAAATAATAATTTTTTGTTTTTTTTGTTTGCGGAATCGCATAGAAACATGTACAAGTAAACCCCGGAACCCCAACAAAAACTTTGCTTTACAATTTTCTCATTAAATTTTAATGAAAGATCAAACATTTTTACTTGACCGTTCTTACCAGTAACACATTTTTCTGAAATTATACTAGCTCGGGGCCAACGGGCCAGTGGTAATGTCAAGTTTTCGTGAAAATCTGATTTTTCTCTCCAAAATCTGATTTTTTAGGATATTCAGTCTGTTTTTTTGTGTCGAGAGGTTGACATCTCTGGTATAGGATTCATGACACAATAATTGTGCCCTGAAACCTAGTCTACATATATATGGTTCATGAAGTCTCAGTGTATTAAAGGGAACTTTTTTAATGATTTTATGTATGACCATATGCACCTGAAGGTTGTTTCGCTTGTTTATTTGTTTGTGTTTGTTTGTGTTTGGTTGATTTCCTTGAGAAGTCAGTACACACATTTGTTTGTTTTTGTCTCTCTAGGCTGCCTTGGCTGAAGCACAGAGACAGGTCACAAGTCAGAGACGAGCTGGAAACTTGTCTGGTAGCTCAAAGTCGAGTACAAGCAATACTGCTAATGCCCATCCTACAGCACAGGTGAAAAAACGGCCCTCTTACTTTTTGTAACTTTGAATCCTTTTCAGAAAGTTTAGTAATGTTTTAGATTTAAATTATAATTGTATAAAAAATATACATTATATTGCACACATCTGGAGGTTGAGACAGTCACAGAAGAAAGAAGTAGGAAGGATCATTCAGCATTTTGTATGATTAAATCTACAAGATATTACACATATTGCAATCATTCACAGTATATAATGGGTTTTAAATCTTTTTGTTTGATTTACAGAACATGTCAACAAACAGAGTGACGAATCCGTCTTCTCTAACGATGCAGCCTCTAACAGCCGATCAGCAAGGCCGTATCTACGTACAGTCCCCTGTATCTACCAATCAGCAAGCTCAATCTACAGCAACACAGTCTCATCCATCCAATCAGCATGTGCCTGCTATTGTAGGCATGAATATAGAGCAACAACAACAACAACAGCAGCAGCAGCAGCAACAGCAACTTCAACAGCAACAGCCCCTGACAGCAACAGTGGCAGGACTAGAGGGCATTGATGCCAAGCTGTTGCAGCAGAACTTGCAGCAGATCCTTGCAGAATTGCAGAATCAGATGGTGACGCAGCAGATCCAGCAGCAGCTGATAAACTGTGGGATGCAGCAGGGCCAGAGTGGTAGCAGTCAACCCCCGAGCTACAGCACGGCAGTTGCAGCCACAAATCACTCCCAGGTGATGCAGACACCACCATCACAACAACCACCACAACAACAACAGCAACAGCAGAAGACACAGAAAGATGGTTCACAACAGACACAGATCATCATACAGACTATTCCAAGCCTGCAACCTAATTTGTTGCTGAGTAGCAATGGACATGGTATACCTGGTAGCAGTAATATGCCACAGTATGTCAATACCTCAACCAGTGGGTCCATGGCTCGTCTCAAAGCAGCTGATAGTTCTCATGTCATGGTTCCTATCACACTACATCATCCTGGTAACCACATTACAGGAGGAGAAGCGGTCAATGTGGAGGAGGTCAACGTTCAACTCCAAGAAGTTGTCATGCCTCTCTCCACCCAGGATGCCGAAGCTTGCAACATGGTCCTACCACGACAGCAACAGCTTCCCACCATCCTGCAAGGCACTATCCAGCAACACCTATCGAATCTTGGGCATCTTGCCAGCCATTCGTCAGATTCAGGTACAACCCGGCCAACCACCACCATCAGCATCGAGAGCCTGTGTAGCAACCAGCAAACATCGCCAGGCAACCTGGGAGATCTTGTTGTGACAGAGGTGGACGATGCTACGCGGATGATGCATGGTAGCGAGGAGAGCATCCCATCCACTATCCCTCTGGTTGGAGGGGTTTCTGTGGAGACGCTGTTGTCTCCGGAGGCTCTCCATCTCTTGAACTCGACAGGGCAAGCATCATTGAATGTCTCTTTATCTTCCGCAAGGAGTGTTAAGCAGAACACATCAGGCTCAGGTGCCTTGTGAGATAACTAGTTTGGTAGGATGTGTATTCTCCGTTTTCAATCATGAATTCATAGTTGGAAGAGTCTACCTAGGTTGATAGACTGTCCTTTGGTTCTTGACCTTCAAGTCTGTCCTTCATGGCTAGGCATTGCTTTTGATTGAATATGAACCCGACATTTTTATTTTGAATATTTGCTGTGTTGAGAGATATCGCCCCTACCCCCTTCCCCAATAGTGATGACGCACTTTTATACTACATGTCCTTACAATAAAAAATACTGTTTTGCATTTCTATAGATTAGAAGTGTTACATTGCAACATTTTTTAATTAAAAAAAAAATCATTCAAAGCAGTATTTGTTTGGAGTTAACTTTTGTTGCTGTAGATGGACTTTTAATAAAATGATAGCAACTAGAAACTGCAAAGCTTGGCCACATCATTTACGAAGTGCAATTGCCCACAAAAGGCGAAGTGGTCAATATAAATCAGTGTGTGTGGAGAGGTACATGCTATCAGTGCTGCTGCAAGACAATTTTCAATGTAGGGTGTCGACAAATGATGAAGGGTCACCGTCCTCAGAATTTATGGTTTAAAAAAGTCATATTTTCCAACAAGCAAAACAGGTGATGTTTGTGTATGATATGATGTAAGCAGGGCTTGATAGATTTTAAAATTTAAAGGGAGGGAGGGGGATTTCACACCCCACCACACCCCTACACCCTTCAGTAATGCTCCAGAATACATGATACAGAATTACAGACAGTAAGCCGAATTTTAAAGAGCCATATAGGGGAAAATACCTGAGTGCAATATTGTTCTCCCCAAACTGTGATTAGTTTCCCTCACATTTGTTTGTTTTCCATCTTCCATTACACATACAATACATACATACAACGTAAGTCATTTTGTTTTCAGTTCCCCAGTCTAGTTTCCTACATTATACAATAAATGTATAGACATTACAACTACAGGGTAAAGACTCCAATATTTGCTGATTATTAGTGGACAGTTTAAGATTATTAATTGGTTGTTCAAAATATATTGTGTATCATTGAGGCTGCTATCATGTTTTCATGAAACATACTGTGTTTATTTATTACCAATAGAGTTTTAAAATAAGATCAATAATGATGTGAAATGACAAGCATCCAAGATGGGGATGTTCTAATTTAAATAAGGTCATATGAACTTGTCAGAGATCATATGGCCTTATTACTTGTCAGTTTTGTGTGGCAGGCAAGTAAGAATGTGTAATAAAAAGTTTAAAACTGCATTTATGTGATGACCTCTTCTACGTTTGTTTATTTTGTTTGTTTGTTCCAATTTTGATCAGTTTTCATAGAGTGCAATAAGAATGAACATATTAGACAAGGGGAGAGGGATAAAAAAAAAAAAAGGAAACTTGGATGAGAGAGAGAGAGAGAGAGAGGGGAGGGGAAGGGAGATAGAGAGAGAGAGAGGGAGAGAGAAGGGGAGAGAGGGAGAGATACAAGATGAGATTGGCAAAAGGAGATGGGCATGTACAAGGAGCAAGAGAAAGACTAAGATAGAAATATGGCAAGAAAATTAGATTAAAGGGCTGCAGGGGTGAAGAATAGATAGATATGGGAGAAGAAGTACGACAACAACATAAATAAGGCAAAGATACTTGTTTGAGAAACTGAAAAAGGATGAATGGGAAATAAGAAGTAAGAAATAAAGAGCTACATATAGTAAGAGACCACAAATGTTAATTTTATTCCTGAGTGTATGTTTAAAAGATAAGAAAAAGGTCAGACAAATTGGATGAACCAAAACCCTTCGATCCGAGGCAAGGGTTTAAAACCACTGCGACACCTCTCTCACTTTGGCATGTGGTTACAATACAAAATGTTTGCCATGGGAAGGTTCACTTTAAGGGAAGAAAGACATTTTGAATGAACAATGAAATCAAATTCATATCGAGATTTTGGTCTAGTGGATACGCCACCAGATTTTGGATCACATGGTTCACGGTTCGAATCTCGCTGCGGCACTTAACGTCATTTGGCAAGACGTTGATCTACATTTGCCATTCTTAACCTAGGTGTTAAATACGTTTAGAAATGTAGTATTTAGTGCTATACAAATTATGTAAGTATTACAGCCTTTTCACACACAGCTAAAATTCATCGTATCTAGAGCTGATTAGTTTAAAGCTCAACAGCTTTAAAGAAAATACGAAGTCGAGATTCATACGCCCTTCAAAGCAGGTTGCAGATACGAAGTGCGTATCTAGAGAGCTTGACATTTTGTGTGTGAACGGATATACGTGTTTAAACACGTGTTTAAACGCTCAGTAGGGCCATTGCGCATTTACGAGCAGTGACAGAGCAGTGAATCTCGAACGACCGCACCGAAATTTTCTGTGTGTGAATGATGTTGTATCTAAAGCTGATTAGTTTCTTTCAACTCTTTCAACTAATCAGCTTTCAAGTAAAGAATTTTACCCGTGTATGAAAAGGCTGTTAGTATTATTATCTAGTTTCGTCTTGCAGTGTATCTTACCCGAGAAATATTCATTTTCGTTCTTTCAATACCTCCCGAACTCCTATAATATTTTATACTACGATTGCCATTTAGAAAGGCAGAGGATACACCCAATGATAATCATGCCACAAAACGTGCTGAAACGATCTATAGGTAATTTATATCGTGCCTTTTCCAGATGCCATCCATGTTTTAGAGGGTCAAAGACAATAAAATAAAACAAAATACACATTTTATACCCGATCAACCTCATTTATTGTAAAATAGTAAAACAAAAAAATTTACATTACATTAAGATAGTAAAATTGACATTGACAATTTCTTGTTTAAAAATCACTCCTACACACCTTCAATCATAAAGAAATACAAAACTTAAAAAACATTTAACTAAACTAATTCTAGATGACATGGTTTCTTGCTTAATGAGAATTAGGTATATATAGCTAGATTTTGAAGATTTACTGTCAAAACGTACAATAATTTTGAGTGACCTATCCAATATTTTTTTGCTTTTCTCACATAATATACACACACAGACATTTCCCGAGTACTGATATTTGTCATGACAATCTTCCAGCTAGTACAGTAAGAAATGGTAAGATTTGTATGCTTTTAGTGAAATCACAAAGCGATTTATATGTGAGATTTTTTTCAAAGGACTATTTTTTTTTTTGGGGGGGGGTATTAGGCTTATGATTGTGTAAGTAGAAATTTCTATAGATTTTCATACAGTGTATACAAATCGGTAAAAAAGATAAATTCACGTTGCTATATATACACAATACAATTCCTGCATACCTTAAAATTTTTCGTTTTGTATTTTACTCTTTTAGATTCATTTATAAAAGATAGTTTGATTCTCGAGTTCATATAATTTGGTTTTAAAAATCTGATAATTCTCTGCATACATTTTGTTTGAAAGACGATTTTTGAAAATATATATATATTTTTTTAATTGCAGCTGTTAAGAACTCTTGCAAACATGAAAATATATGATCAGTTAACTACTGGCCATGTCTCTTCATTCATAGTGCTTATTATTACATATAATAAACCACCCAGTAACCATTTGCATTGCAGGACTCATAAACAGAAAGAACAAAAAAAAAGATACATCGATGGAATACCTGGAATACATCACCTACTGCAAAACATCAATTAACATGTACAAGATCATTCACTTTCAGGAGTACAGTGTGTGGGTAGAGTGTATGTAATAGGATTTCACTTGCTATCTAAAAGACAATGCCACGAAACATCTGCTTTTGCAAGATCAACAAGATGTGCGAAATAAACAATGAGACAGCTTAAAGGTATTTTGTAATCAAAATGTCTTAAATGTAGTGAAAATTAGTCATATAGAACTCAAATACCGGTACACCTATAGAGTCGTATGGCAAACGTGAACATGTGATAAAGCATGTCTATGATATTTATAATATATACAGAAACAAAAGTAAAGTAGCAAACCTCGACAAAGTGAGCTCCGATATTTTGACAAAATATGTTGACAGCTTCTACAGCACCTACTCCTACTATATCTTGTAAGCAGTAACGATGTATTGCGCGCAATAATCCTCCCCTTATAAGAATTTGAAGAAACATCTGAACAAATATTTGACGGATTTCACTGCTCGATCGTCCCACAGAATTAAGAATACGTGATTTGAGAATATCCTGGTGAATGGCACCTGCTCCTAGCATTCTGTCTGTACCTACTTCAATCTTACTTGCTAAAAATTATCAAGAACTTTGCTAGGACAAAAAAAAAAAAAAGTAACTTCTACAACTTCTATTATTTCATACACTGTATTGGCACTGTCACTACATTAGAGATATCAGAGTTGAAAATGATTAATATATATAATAAGGATAAAGAATACACAGTATCTGACAAGAGAATAATTGGAAAGAGTTGAAGGGAAAGAGGGTAATATATAATTTTGTTCAGTCTTATGAAACATTAATTGGTGCTCAAATAGCGATCCACTTAAGTTTATCAAATCTTGCATACAAGTATGCTTATATACATTGCTATCGTAATTCTATGATCAAAAGTATCCAAATGTAATTAAATGTACAACGATTAAAAAAGTTCAATAAAAATGACATCGCATATGCTTTAAAAAATGATCTCATGATGAAGGAAAGCATCGTATATAATTATGTTGTATATTGTAGAATACCTTTTTGAATCGGGCATAGACTCTGCAAAGAGACCCAAGTTTTGAAATTACCTCAAATATATAGATTCAAAGCAAAGATCCTATTGCTTTAAAATTCAGAATGTGACATTAAAACCAGTTATATCACACATGCATCCTCGTATACAGCCCTCAATAAAGACTAATAAGCTTCAGCAATAAGTACGCTTGTTTGACATTATTTTGAGGTATTGAATTAATTGAATACACAGATTTGACTCTTTACTGATGAAATCAACATCTAAGCCCCAAATGCGACACTACCTTACGGTAGGGCAAAGATTTATATTATTTGTATGTGAAGGTACTCATACAGGGGTTATACAGCCGAGGTAACACTGCTTTGTGATCTTACAAAGGGTGTTCGTAGCCGTTGTTATCGGGAGCTGTGTAAGCCACCGAGGGTTCAGGCCCCGAGCCAAACTTGAGAGAACCTCCGAAGCTGGTTCCATGACTCTGATGGACTTCAGCGGCCGCGAATCGGTGCTTCTTGAGGGCGGGACCCCAGGTTTCGCGTGGGTTAGACATGGCCCTCCAACGCTGTCAAATAAAAGATATATAAAAGGGTTTAATAACTAGGTACCAGGGAAGAAAGACAACAATCACCCATAATGATAGTGATAATAATCTGGATTTATAAGGCGCTTAATACGAAATACTGTCTCGCTTTAAAGATATTAATATCATCATCATCTAAAGTTATTCCTAAATGTTTTAGTGACACCCAATCCCTGGGGGTGTTTCACAAAGACTAAGATCGACTTTAAGTTGGACTTAAGTATAACAGGCCGTTCGTGCCATTGTTTCCTCTCACCATTATGATCTTTAGATAATATTTTTTTCAATAATAAATTATCAAAAAATGTAAGTTTTGTAGATTTTTTACCATGATTTGTACGTCCCGTGAGAGACCAATGCCAGTAAATGATGAGAGAAAACAATGGCACGAACGGCCTGTTATACTTAAGTCCAACTTAAAGTTGATCTTAGTCTTTGTGAAACACCCCCCAGAACTGATTTATAGATTTACGTCAGCAAGGTTTCCTTCAGCACAGAAGTACTCAAAGATCATGTTAAATTGTGGAAGACCTTGTGGACTTCTGAAGACCTTGTCCATACTTCCAAGAACCCTCAAGCCCTTCTGGACAACCACCACTATTACAGTTTTCTATCGACGCCCCTGCGTTACTTACGTCAGCAAGGTTTCTTTCAGCACGAAGGAACTCAAAGATCATGTTAAATTAATTTGTGGAAGACCTTGTCCATACTTCCAAGAACCCTCAAGCCCTTCTGGACAACACTCACTATTAAAGTTTTCTATCGACGCCCCTGCATTACTTACGTCAGCAAGGTTTCCTTCAGCACGAAGAAACTCAAAGATCATGACGAATGGGATCCAGATGATGGAGGATGTGATCATCAACCATCCGATGATACGGGCCCAGGTTGGGTAAGGACCATTGTACTCAGGCTCAGTCCAGTTCATCCAGTTAAAGATCAACACAAACTGGAAGAGAAAAAAAACACAGAAAACTGTTTTATACTGAAACAAAGGGGAATTTTCATTGAAATAAGGCGAAAGATGATAATCTAAACAAAAACATATCACCCAAAATTTACAGAGAAAAGAAAGCTAGCAAATGTATTTTACTAATCACTTCGTAGAACAAACCATATGTCTTTTTGTTGGTAAACATTTAGACCAAACAAATTCTTACTGACTAAGAGAAAGATATGTATAAAGAATATTATAAATCTAAGAGCTTTACATGGTAAAATATAAGAAAGACAACAGTAAAGTCTCATTTCTCATGTTCATTCACACACAAAATGTGCACTATCTACACTCGCTAGGGACAATTGCTACAATGTTGTCACAGTGAAAGCACCCTCGAGGCGGCAATTAAGATAATGGCTTTTGTCATCGTACCAGTTCCCCTTTTTTCTCCTGGGTTAAGGAGCGACGAAAGTAGATTTATGACCTGCACGCGATCGAGGTCTTCGAGGAATTAATACCGTCTACGGCTCGAACCCACGACCTTCAAATCCCGAGTCCGGTGATCAAACCTCTACTACACCACTGGATGATGAACTTACCAGCAGCAGTCCTGGGGTAACGGCGCTCCACATTAGAGGCCACCAGTAGAACAAGAAAAAGTCGACGGTGCCGTTGCCGATCATAGTACGGATATCATTGGTGAAACGCTTGGTACCATAGAACCAGGACAGGCCGATGGTCTCGCAAAGACCAAACATAATGAGGGAGAAACCAGCTCCATAAGAGTCCATCAAACTGACCCAGTATGGTCCAGCCTAATGATAAGTGAAGGAAGTAATGAGAATAAGTATTATGCATCTATAATCACTCAGTAAGACGGGTAGAGTTTTCTCTTCATTAAAGGAAACCTAACCCCAAGAAAAAAAGTTATTCTGAGGGGTTTGTTGTATTCTTGCTTATTAATCTACAAGATTCCTTATCAAAATACATGTTCGTAAGCAATATTGTAGATCAATAGGCAGGAATAAAAATTTGTCAGCACCTTCACATATTCTTTGGGGGTTAGGTCACTTTAAGTGATTGACCTTCCATTTCAAGCCGATGCGACGGCACAATCGGATATTTTGGCGGATTTTTGTGACAAGACCCCATTCGCCGAGGAACCGCATCTATGATCATCATATTGGTACCAACAGTAGGCGTAAAATATAAAAATGACGGTGATTATGTTTCTCACCCGAATGTCAAATTTCTTGCTTTATGTTTATATAATTTTGACAGTGTATTATAGTGAAAATGTAATACAAATTATACTGGAGAACATATCAAAATCACACATAGATCTATTCCCTTTTAACTGATAATGAAATAGTTTGTATCTAGTCTCCTATAGAAGAAAAAGTCAAAAGTTTTGTCATGATATACGTATATACTTAGGCAACGATAGCTGCATACGTGTCAAGCTCTACTTTTAATTAGCTTCCTTTTTCATCATGATTATTCTTTTACATGATATGTATTTTCGCATTTGTTTGTGATTTTTAATGATTCATTAATAAAACCAAAAGGGATTAAATTAATAAATCTTTAATTTGTGAACTGATCTATTCTGGAAATGATGGTCGTATTCTACTAAAATCTGGAATTATGCTTTTGTTAAAAACCGGGTCTAAGATTTATTTTGTTAAAAGGAATCTTATATACAGGGCCTGGTAATATCTGAATTAATAGAATATAGACTGAATGATTTCTTCTAAGACCTAGTTACCTCTGTGATACACGTGATTCCAAGAAGGTACATGATACAGCAGCCGATCAACATGACGAAGGACTTCTTCTTGCGGAGGGCGTCTGGGAATTCGTCGACGAGGGCTGTGACCACCGTCTCCATGATTGTGAACTGGGAGTCGAGGCCGAGAGTGAGCAACATGAAGAAGAAGAGGATGGCCCAGAGGGGTGATACGGGCATGAGTGAGACGGCCTCGGGGTAAGCGATGAAAGCAAGACCAAATCCTGAGGAGAGTCAAATAAGGAGAACCCATTAAGATATGGAAATCTAAAACGCAGGGGCGGGCCCAGGATTCCATAAGGGGTACCATTCCCAGAAATCTCTGACAAGGCAGCAAAAACAACAATAACAATAAATAACATCATCATCAACAACAACAACACTTTTTGCACATTTTTTCAGATGATTTTTGGGATGTACAATTAAAAAGGGGTCATGAGAGCACAACTGGGAATACGTCCCCAGCAAATGGACCAGCTAAGCACAGGCGCACAGATTTTCCAAGCTAGGAATCATTACGACTCGACTACCTCGACGCGACTGAAGAACTAGAATAGGCGTAAATACTCAAATTTGACTGAACGCCCAAAACAACAGCAACTGGGAAAAGACCAATTTTTGTGTGGACATAAGGTAGCCCAGATTGAATTTGAAATAAGGACACAGACCGGTTGTGCGCCCCCCACCCCAACTTAAATCCGCATGCATTTCTATACTCAAAATGTTTCAATGCTTCTACAAATCTGGCCTACAGCATACTTAATTGTTTCGAAACTAACCAAAATAATGGTAGTATTGTCGATTTGTTATAAAACAAGAATACATTTAGGTCTTTCTGTAGGCAAAAAAGGAAACCTGCTCCTCTTAAGTCCTATTAGAGAGATTTTGTGTATGATAAATGCCTCACAGAGCAATTAGTTTTGAAGGCAGGGTACCCTGTTTCTAAGGTCAGCGGTTATCACGAAATAGTCACTTCATGAGCAGAGTCGTGCTATCCTTGTCACAATGGAGTAACTTTTACGAGGGGGTTGAGGCCCAAGATGGGTAGGCCTAATGGAAATAGTAACATTTAGAAAAGGCGGGGTCATTCTTCTTTCCTCGAGTTCCTCTACCATTAACAAGTGCCGAGAAGCAATATCAAGTCAGATACAATAATGCTAGAGTTTATAAAGATGAGACCCGTCTTAAAAAGAGCTGCGAAGCATGACATGAATTGATCAAGTTATCACATTAATTACAAAGTTATACTTGGCTGTATCTGAGAATTTTCATTTCAATATTTACCGTAGGATGATCAGATATTGGCAATAAAAGTTTTTTTGCTTTTTCCCCTTCTTTTAATGTGGCGAGTAAAAACAATGGGTGGTATTCCGATAGCGCGAACTAAGTTTAGCTCGGCTTAACTAGTTCACACTTTTATGGAGTGACTGTTGCCAACTCATTTACCCTGTACAGATTATTTTAATCCTGCAATGAAAAGTGTCCAAAAAATTAATTTTGCAATAAAATGGGAAGAAAAAGATAATACGAGTATGAATGGAATTTCAATAAAGTCTTTGGTAGATTATCTTTGTCATGAGTATTGAAGGAGGAAGAAGAAACCTAGCATTCCATAGAAGTGTGAACTAAAATTATTGTTTAGTCTAGACTTAGTCCCGGCTTAATTTAAGAGAATACCACCCAATGGCTTTATGGTGACCATTGCGAGCTATCAATTTGGATGCCGCCTATTCGTTACAGTTGCAAAGCACTTCACAATATGTTAAACATGAATTTGGCCTACTAAAAGATCCCTTCAAAAGTTCAGTAGAGCCACACAAAAAACATACCAATCCACAATTCCTACCAAAATTCACTTCAGGATTTGAGGGCATCGTTTCATGAAACCGTCATAAATACAAGTTCCCCGACATCCCATTGAAACACGTGTACGGTTTTATACACTCATTTATGGGTTGTTGGCGAACTTGTACTTCTGACGTTCTCGTGAAACGATGCCCCGGGGTATTTATTACCTGAGTCGATGACTTCAGCGACTTCTTTTCCCTGCTCAGCAGCCATGAATCCCACGATAGAGAAGATCACAAAACCAGCAAAGATACTAGTCAAGCAGTTCAGGGTCGCTACCAGCACAGCATCACTGAAAGATACACACAAACACATTTCATTCAATGATAATGATTTTAATAATGATAATTTTGATTACCCAGGAAGCCTCATCAGCTTCAAAGGTGTTCTTCTCGAGGACCCTGCAATTATTCTTACCCCAGCAATTGCCAGCTACCTATTTACACTGGGCGGAGTGTGGATTAATGTCTTGCCAAAAGACGTCAGTGCCGGGCTGGCATTCGAACACTGAACCCTTGGATTGAGAGTTCAGTGAATGGACCACTATACCACTACAACACCGAAAAACGTTGAAGGTAAAGTGAGTGTCTCCATACCGAAACAAGTTTAGTGGGGAATGACCAAGCTATTTGGCCCCAAGCGTTACCGACCACATCTAAGATTGCAGTATAGCTGAATGACTGTATCAAGCTGATAGCCATAAACAGAGCTTGAAACAGACAAATTTATCAAGCAAAATTTACGTCAATTCATGTTCACGATTCCATAATGCAATACTTGATAAGGTATGGAACATATCATGGACTTGCACACGTGTATGCCTATAGTAGTGCCACATCATGTAAATTCAACGTGCGTCATTTGGTTATAATGTTGACAGAGCTGAACTCAATGGATTAACGTGACATCATAAACATAGAGAATGCAACAATATGCGCCAAAGCAAATGCATCTCTTCAAAAATAGTATATGAACTACTGTTACTTCTATGTTAATAGTTTCTCCTAACTATCTAAATGCTACCCCATGCTCATTATAGCATTATATATACTGCATGCACATCTCTTAGTGAAATTATCATATACTCTATGTGAATTTAATATTTTGTCATCAGATGTTCTGAGAAGAAATCCCTAAATTTGGAAACAGTATTAAGCTCCAAAGAGAAATACATCATTTTGTAGGGGGAAAAAGAAAGGTTTTGAGGGGTTCGTACGATACTTGTTCCAGTGACGATTGCTCCTTGGACAATCTCGTACACTAACCGAATTCTACTTCTACTTAAACCCTCGATCATACAATATACTTGACCATAACCCTTAACTAAAACCAAATTGCGACCCTAAACCTGACATTATGTCTTTGACAAAATAAAAACCCATAGTGTCACCAGAACAAATGTCGGAGTACCTTTGAGGGGGTATACTTACAAGTAGCAGTTGTTGTGGAACTTGTTGTAGGATGAGAGAGTGATAAGACCTCCCCAGGCGGCACTGAGGGAGAAGAAGATCTGCACAGCAGCATCAAGCCATACCTACAAGAACAAATGCCAATAGACAAAGCATTACTAAATAATGATCACCATGGCCCGTATTCTTCTAATTAAGCGGGCCTAAGCTACTTTTCAAATGTGGGTTTGACAAAGGAAGTATACGTCCGAGGTCTAAGTTTTACTTTGTTAAACGTGATCTTACGCCCAGAGCGTGTTGAACTGAATTAGTCAAATATGAACCCATGTGTAAATTCAGCGTCTTCTGCCAAAGGAGGTTGTGATATTGAATGTCATCTTGTGTGAGCAACGTGAGCAGAGTCACGATTCCAATAGGGTTTGATGATTTGTTTTTACCCGACTACTGAGAAAGCATGTGTATGTTTGTAAGTAAGCGACCAGGGAACCGACGGTTTTAGGTCCTCCCCAAGGGACTTGGGAATGAGTATTAATGCCTTAATACCAAAGGGCACGAGCAAGATGACTTGGTTTTGAACCCAGAACCTCCCGGGTTAGATATCACTGCTGTACCACTAAGCTTCTGATTTTTAACTTTTTATTCTGATTTGGTAGAAGTCAAGATGCATTTCTTAAACACGTGACCTGGCTTGCCGTTTGACAGGAAGACGACATTAGGGACTTTTCGACTTGTACGTCGACATAGTGGACTGCTACGTGTGATGTCCTTTTAAGGCAATCGCAGTGCCTTAAAGTCCAAGTCCACTAAAAAAATAACTTACTTTCAATGGAAGCAGAAAAATCAGACAAACCAATCAAAAAAGTTTGAGCAAAATCAGATAACTGATAAGAAAGTTATGAATTTTTGAAAAAGTATGTAAAACTATGGAACAATGGAAATCACTACTGGTACACAAATTGCCAATTTGGTTATCAGTTTGTGACGTCATATCAACTGCTTTATATAGTTTAATCCATTAATTTCCCTTTTTATCCCCTAAAACTTGATTTCCCCATGTAGTCAGGTGGCTTAGCGTCAAATTTATCGATTATCGTTACTTGCCGGATAAAAGCACCATTTTTGGTACAGGGCTTCCTTAGGACGTACTACACGATATTAGGCTAGGAGCCCCCGGCAAAATTTCAATTTAAGGGTGTGGGGGCGTCTTTTTGGAGCCCCAAATGATTTTATAACATTGATTTGTTGTTGTACAAATGCCATTTTTGGTACAGGGCTTCCTTAGGACCCACTGAACGATATTAGGGTAGGAGCCCCCGGCAAGAATATCATATAAGGGTGTGGGGCGGGGCGTCGCCTCGTAGCCCCAAAATAATTTAGAATGTAATATAACATTTATTTGTTGTTGTACAAATGCAATTTTTGGTACAGGGCTTCCTTAGGACCTACTGAACGATATTAGGGTAAGAGCCCCCGGCAAGAATATCATATAAGGGTGTGGGACAGGGGCGTCGCCTCGTAGTCCACAACTAATTTGTAAGGTAATATAACATTGAGTTTTTGTTGTACAACGCCATGGGGCCCCCAATCACACATATATGAATATTTATGCCGGGGGCTTCTACCCTACCATCATTCAGCAGGTCCTAATGAAGCCCTGTACCAAAAATGGTGCTTTTAACCGGCAAGTAACGATAATTTCACTAAGCCACCTGACTAATGCCTTTGAAGAATTGATACTATTTTCTGAATATTGTATGTTCATAATTATTGATTTTTAGATACATAGTTTATCAAAATTCAAATTTTTCATGATTTAACTGGAAAAAATTACTCTATATTAGTGCATCCACACAAAAACATATTACTATCAATTTAACTTGGATGCTGGTGTGAAGAAATAAGATTCTTTAGGAGAAAATAGGAAATTTATATTATCAATATAAAGAGAAAATAATTTGTGGATAGTGAGGACATGACGTCACAGACTCATGAGTGAGTTGCCAATTTGTGTAGTGATTTTTAAAGTTTTTCATGTCATTAAAAATTCATCACTTTCTTATTAGTTATCCGATTTTGCTCAAAGCTTTTTTGATTGGCTTGTCTGATTTTTCTGCTTCTATTGAAAGTAAGTTATTTTTGGAGTGGACTTGCCTTTTAAAAGGACGTCACACGTAGTAGTCCACTTTGTCGACGTGCAAATCGAAAAGTCCCTAATTAAGTATAAAATAATGTAGACCAAGGTCTGTCTTCTATGAAGTTTTTCAATATTACCGTAATGCCATTTGTATGCTTATGATTTGTAATCAGCATAGGAAAAGAAATAGTTGATACTACTTTAAAAAAAAGGGGGGGGGGGACATACCTGAGGGTCGCTGAGTGTAGCAAAGTCAGGAACAATGAAGAACAAAATACCATCGTAGGACCCTGGTAAAGTGACTCCACGAACCAACAGGATGACCAGGACAACGTAAGGGAAGGTAGCAGTGAAGTACACCACCTGTAAAAGAAAGAAAGAAAAAGCTTTCGTTGATATGTAATGGAATACATCATCATCATCATCATCATCATCATCATCATCATCGTTTTGCGTCCGTCTTTCCTACGCTGTGGACTTGGACGTTTCATTTCCCTTTTGGCTCTTCTCCAAGCCTTCCAGTCTTCAGCATCTGCCTGGGTGAGGCCAGCTAGATGCTCTCATATCTTCTTCTGGCATCTCCTTACAGGTTTTGCGAAGTCTGCCACGGGTACATAAGATAAACACATAGGACCGGTTTTTAACCGTGGTTGTGACGGATCACATTGCTATAATCACATACGATTCCCCCCCCCCCTCCCCAACAAAAAAAAACCTTTCAACATAGCAGTGAATTATGCACCACCTATAAAAGGGAAGAATAAAGCTTAATTAAGCTTAAAGTATAATGGAATACAAAGGGTAAGCCCACGTTAAGTATTTTCCATCAAGATTGTGACAAATAAGTCTGTAATGCATGGGACAAACTAAATATTCATCGTGAATGTGGGAGGTGGCTCGAACATTGAGCTTACCTTTCCTGATGACTTAATTCCCTTGACGAGGCAGAAATAGACAATGATCCAAGCGAGGAGGAGACAGAGAGCTAGCTGCCAGCTCACAGTTCCAGTGTCATTCATTGACTGAGACTGACGAAGTACATTATTCCTGTAAGTCACATCGAAAGAAGCGAAATCCTTATTTATACAATGAACAAACAATGAGCAGGGGTAGGGTTAGACTTATCTAAATTCTTCATTGTCATCTTGGAAACTAAAAATTACTGATTTTAGGCCCGATGCACACATGAGACGTAATGTCGATTGTGTCATTACGTGCAAAATTATCAAGCCTGTGGAAGCAGTTAGTACATATTCCGTTGATTCAAAGCACTGCGGTTGCACTGTTCATTGTCCTTTCACGTTTTGTACGACTTCATTCTGACCAGTCACGTCAAAGGCCGCGTCAGTCGTTGACGCAGTCTTACGTTAGGCTAATAGGGACTTTTAGATTTGCACGTCGACATAGTGGACTGCAACGTGTGACGTCCTTATAAGGCACTGTGATGTCCTTTTAAGGCACTGCCGGGCACGGCCCAGTGCAATGTCACACGCGGCAGTCCATGCTCTCGTCGTCTAAATCTAAAAGTCCCTAATAGGGACTTTTAGATTGTACACGACGAGAACGTGGACTGCCACGGTGACATCCTTTTAAGGTAATGTGACGTCTTTTTAAGGCACTGCCGGGCACGGGCCAGTGCCTTGAAAGAATGGCACACGTTGCAGTCCACTACGTCGACGTGCAAATCTAAAAGTCCCTAATGACGCCTCCTGTGCAACGGGCATTACAGATTCTGCTACTTACTCCCAATACTCTTCACTGGGTCGGGTCCGTCCTTCCCTCAGAGGATCTTCGTATCCAGAGATATCATAATCGGGACCAGATCCTTGGATATTGTATTCCAGCAACTCAGCAGAGGTCAGATCGGCGATATTGACGCATGAGCTATTGTTGATGATGATCTGAAGGTAAAGGTGAGATGAGAAGTATTTTTACATCTGAATAGAAAGAGTTTTTTTGAATCATTTCATATTTCTGTGGAATTTCATGGTATCAAAATACCCTATCTCGACGACGACGAAGACCCATCAGCCCCAGCATAACTACCACTAACATAAACATGTCCTCCTGAGACAAAAATATACTGCACAGTTACCCCAAGTTTCCCCAAATTGACCCCGACAATCACTCTTCAGCTAAATTAAAAAATTATAGTTGTTTATTTTATTTTAGCACAGTGGCATACTTTTGAAAGCATAGTAAGTTGGTTTATATTTAGTTTCTACGGGTAATTGTTCTCTGGGACAGCTGTAGGTATGTAACGGAAAGATAATTTTTTGTTCAATCCGTAGCAAAGCTTTATATTTTATAAATTTGATGAATGGTTGACAAGAAACTGTTTTAACTGTTGTGAAAATACCTCATATCAGTTTATATATTATATCATTAATATGCCCTTTTTTATTAAGATGTTTGTCATAAATATTTTGTCACAGTTGAAAATTCTATGAAAATTTCATTCCGTGACGCATAGAATTGGCCATAACTAACCATTTCAGATGTCAATGTAGTATTTGCTCTTAATAAATCAGCATATGACTCAGTTCGGTTTCCGACAATGCAGTCTTCGAAAATTTTGCTACAGTATTCCGTATTCCAAGCATTGTCACAATCGACCCATGGAAGATGACTCGTGAATGAGGCAAACAAGTAGTAGATGGTGTACATGATGATAACATTGTAGTAGATTCCCACGTAGGCTGAGGCAATCACCATACCATATCCAACACCTGTAAAGACCAGAGCAAGAAGGAGAGATAGAGAGAGCGAGAGAGAGAGAGAGAGAGAGAGAAGTTATAATAAAGACTTGAGCTTTACCAATTTTGTTCTAAGAAAAGATCAAGCTATTTTACCCTAAGATTACCAACCACATTCAAGATTCTTTTCATCTTTCATCTGAAAATTGTGTAAGTTGATAGCTTGGATCAGACGAAATATATTATAAATCAGACTTTTTTTAAAATTAAGTTAATATGTTCATGATTCCATTTCGCTTGGTAACTCGCGTACCGGACACCATAGGACCACATTATACTAGACTTGCCCTTCCATCAAAAGTTGTGTATTTCCATGTTTATTTTGTTACCTTAATATAAAATGTTCAAAATATTTAGACACCTTTGTTATATTCTCATGTGTGACGGACTGGGAGGAACGTGAAGTACTATAATTAAGTGCAGTCTGACATACGCGCACACACACCCACAAAATTACGCACCTTCGCCCACACTTCTCGTACCCCACACAGCAATAATAGAAAAGAAATGAAAGAGTCGAACCGCATTGAGTTAACTTTCAAAAACATTTTGATTAGACTGAAAAGAGATGGAGATTTTTTTTCTTTCTACCAAGGCTGAAGGTAATTTTGTTTGAAGTCGATAATAGAATTCCCACAAGCAAAATGTTATGTAAAATATGGCGCCGAATTACATATAGAACATTAAAGATGTCTTGATTTTTCATTTCATTTATTTATTTTTCCACATTCCAGTTTAAAAAAACATGCAAATACTAAATAATGTACGTAACAAAATACTCAGGAATACATACATAAAAAGAAAAACAAGTGACAAAGGAGGAATTGAGTAAGATGATAAACCAAAGAGGGAAAAACAAAAGCAAAGTTGCTTTTTGACCCCCCCCCCCCCTGGCACCATCACAAATATTTTCATTTTCTTCTCATATCAAAACATATGTTCAAAGTAGTTTTCTTTACTAACGCCGAATTACTCGATAGGAAAATTTGTAACATATCACAGAGGTGACCCCCATCCCATTACGTCGTCAAAATACTTTGGAATGTATCATTATTGAATAAGTGGGCTGTGGGCGTGAATACATTAATACCATGTTCTGAACAGTGCAAAAGTACGTGTGGCCTATACACAGGTACTGGTTTGTGTCAGCCTTTCCACAGGAAAAAAGATTTGGTTGGTCGATTTTGAAAGAAATGTACTCTGGTTCTGTACTATTCATCAAGTGGTGGTTTACCAGATTCATTATTAATTCATTTTCTGTATAAGTCGCTGCAGTTGACCGCTTCGCAATAAAATAGCCTTGAAAGGGTCTTGTATAAAAGCCCTGCTTTGTGACTGAGAAACCGTGTGAAATTGTTTACTGTGCAGCGTATACGTAGATACAGGTTATATAAATGGATGCATAGATTGGAGGTAAAATTACTGAGAGGTGAATGTAGTGTTAAAATGTCTAACCTTGTATATAAAAAATACTTTTGGAGAGGTTGAGTGTCTCGATTTTGTATGGACAATTATATTCATAACTTGTCAGAGAGTCATCTTCACTAATTTAAAGTTCACACAACCTGTAGAGACGGTTTAGAACTGTATGGTTTTGCCAATTTATATCTCTCTTTCTTTCCCTTCATCATTCTTTCCTTCCTTTCCCTCGAGCTCTTTTTCTCCAAATTTACCATCTCTCTCTCTCTCTCTCCGGCTTTCTCTCTTTCTTCTGTCTCTCTTATCTCTCTTTCACTCTGTTCTCGTCATGTCTTCCTTCCTTTCCACGTCACAGTCTACCACTCACCCGAACAAACCAAATTTTCGTTTTTTTTAAATTAATTTTATTCATAAGTTCACAATACCGTTTCGGGTGCATTTTTCACAGACACACCAAACCTTTGACAAAAGATCACTGGCGTGGAATGTATAAGTAAAAAAAAAAATGGATGCATAATTTCTGTATTAAACTGGCGATGTACACAAGCCATGTACAAGCTTCCATCATTGATTAGTAACCGGCAGAATGCTATAAAAGCAAAATGCTTTTATATGATGCAGTGTGCATTTCTGAACAATGTAAAAATGCACATGCAGCGAATGACTGCGATACATTTTTTTGTAAAGACGTGATTAGAACGAGTTAGGTTGCACACCAATGTGGAGTGAATGGTTCGACTCCCTTAAAGATAAAGACCAGTTCTGGTCATGCGATTGCATTTTGAAAGAAACGTTGTGGAATCGATCAGAAAAGGTTGATCATCTAGCATATAAATATTGGTGTGTACTGCAAGGTTCTGGAATCATCAAAATGATACGAAATTTGGCCCAGTCTTGGTAAAGTTACAAGCACTGTACACAGAAAGATGGATATGGGACTACGCGACCACGTGCGCGATATCTATTTGGTCCCAATAGATATAATAATTTACCAAATATATCAATTAGTAGGGCGGTTTCCCGGCAAATTTGTATCATCACGTATTAGTCAAAACATATTCTTTCACATATGATTGGTAATGAGAGCTTCCTTTTCATTTTTTGAGAGAGGGGCGTTTCCAAAACTGGTCTTTACCTTTAATCATTTCATGACTTATACATTATAATGTAACGTTTTACTTGGGAAATAGAAGCCTTGTCTTGCTCTCATAAAAGCTGGGACACAGCGCTCGTAGCAAAGAGAATGTATATCTGCGGTTGTCTTATCTGACAGAATATATTGAGATAGACACAAAACTCCTTTTCCATCGGAGTAAATGAATGTTTACGAAATGCGCTAAACTTTGTGCCTATTCTATTCCCATTGCATTAGTTCCTAAAAGTGGGCCGTTCCTCTGCAAATACATACCTATTGTATTGTCATCCATAGAATTACACTCCTTTGATGGACTTTGTTTTGTTGCAAACAAAATATGAAATCAAGCGAATGAAGCCTCTTTATATATGCGTAGGAGGCAATTGGGTTATCGGGATGGCTATAACAAAAAAGCCGGTCCCACGATTCTACAAAAATAAATTTTGTACTATTTTCTTGATGAAGGACAGATCCTACTACACTGTATTTTTTCTGCGGTATAATCGGGCAATATGTGTTTTTAAACATCTTTAAAAGACATACTGGAATGATTTATCACAAATGATTGTTGCTTACTGCCTTAAAATTGAAAACTTCCTATGGGTGGTATTCTCGAAAGCGGACTAACTTTAGTCCATGGTTTAATCCTCCGACTAAGTATGGAATGCCAAGTGTCCATATGAATGTTTTTGAATAATTTAATCTGTCACTAACTTAAAATAAAATGTAATAACATAATTAAATAACATAATTAATAAACAACAATATAACTATGAAATAATTATGTTATCTTGGTAATTTAGGGACATATCAAATTATTCAAAACTATATTCATATGGGCATTTGGCATTCCATACTTAGTCGGAAAATTTAACCATGGACTAAAGTTAGTCCGCTTTCGAGAATACCACCCTATGTTTCTTTTTCTGAGCACAAGTAGTGCGTTTTGTTAACACACCTGAAGAAAGTTGGAAAATTACCCACAAGTGACATCTTGATTAAAAAATACGACTTGCCATTTTCTTTTCTTTGGTCAACCTCTTTCGAAAACATTTTGGATGGATATGTCTTAGAAAGCCAAAAACACGAGCAGTGAGTTTAATTACAAGTAGAGTTGAAGCTAACTGGTAATTTGGATCGGGGCTTAAATCTAATAATGGGGTAGAAAAAAGACTGAAATATTTATCCAGGTACACACAAAATGCAGCTTCCATGTAGCATTTTTAAAAAATAAATCAGAAGTCCTCTTCATTTAGTCTTGTATACGTATCGCTCTATCTGATTCAACCGTATAGAAGAATATTAAAATGGGTCACATGGACTATAGCACGTATAACAGGTATAAATATGTTTCATGCGAGTACTACCAATCCACACTATACATGTACATAAACAAACTAGCCAAAAGCTATTGATGTAATGAATTGTCGAATAGTTTGCTAAACGATATGACTACACTTGTTATCAAGTCTTTTACTACAAAACTGATTAACACAAAGGCCATGGTTTTGTTTGTTGTATAAGATTAACTTGATCAATAATTTTAAAAATATCATGGTAAGTCATGAATACCAAATGCGAGAAGAGAGGAAGCCTACTCACTATATTATTAGGTTATTCAAATATCTGCAATTCTTCCATTAAAAAATATAGGGTCTACTATTACGACCTCTGGTTGTAAATTCTTCTCTTGGATTGATTTGGACTTTGGAACATCATAACCCATGTACAAGAACATAAAATGAATATAAAAAACAGCTTAAAGCGAATGGAATTAAATTTGTCTTCTGTACGTATACGTTCCTTATGACACTGAAAATACACTGTACATACAGAATATTTCATTGATGATGTGAGATAACATAATTATACGGTGTTGAAATCTAGTCGAATATGAAAATAGAGGTGAATCAAAGTGCTTGCAATCACTATCATAATTATTGTTATTATATGAGATTTGCACAAGATGAAGATAAGGTCACATCTACATTTAAAAATGATCACTTTCTTGTATTTTAGCATCAACACAATCCATGGGGATTGGGGAATGTACTATCTAGTACTAGTCCAACAAGTTGGTATAATTCAGTTTATAAAATGTCTTGCTTATAATGAGGTGTGATTGATCAATATCGCATTACAGTGATATCAACATTGTATGATGAGGATAGGAACAAAGTTGAAAAGCGTTTTTGACATAACAAAAAAACTTTTTCAGCAAGAATAATGCATATCGTATTCACCTTTCAACCAATGTGAAGATATGAAAAGAGTCTGGGTCATTCCTCGAAATTAATGTTAACGATACATATTTTCAGATTTGTTCCTAAATGATTAGGATCTAGGAGTCAGTTATATAGTTAATACTGTTCATCAGGTTTTACGGTTTATATCCATTTTCTTAACACCAGGATCAAGAGAGCATGTCAAATTAACTTTAATATCGTGCCTTGTTGCAAAAGTTCCGTACCGGGGCTCGAACCCACGACCGTTGCATCTGCACATTCACTCGGTATTGAAACGACGAATACTGCAGTGATCGCATTACTTATTAGCAGCTATGACAAAGGGTAACTCACTCCAGAGAATGAAAAGGATCTGCATATACACGCCCAAGCCGCATGCACAATAGCTCTCAGAAAAAATGAAATAAAAGTGTAACAGAATGCGATCCTGCATAACAACATACACGGGGGTCCTTGATGCACGGTTGGATCATCTTGTTTATTCGCTCAGGGAGCTTTTTTTTCCACTGTCCTGTTCCCCATCTTCTTTCCCCATTTTATAACGCGCCTATCTGTAATACAATGTAATTTACTAATCTATTCAAATTGTATGCATAAATCTAGGGACAAAAGTTGTTGTTGCAAATGTTGCAAAACTTACCAGAGGCGAACCCGACAAAGCAGCATCTAATGAACGGGCTTGAACGATGTTTTTTGGAATAAGAGTTAACTAATAAATAAAAGTTTATGCATCATCCCTGCAAAACAAAAAAGTTGTGTGATGGCAACCGGAAAATTGCCAGAGGCAAGTCCGGTAAACTAGAATACAAAGAAAGCAAGATTGATCCCATTCATACGCTGCACTAAATATCTTCCCACTAAAGGCTCATGAAGATGGAAATATTCATTAATTCATAATTATATCATAATTAAATTGAATATGACAGTAAAATTGTGTCTATTTTGTCTTAACTGTAGGCCTACAAATGCAAATTGTTTGTTGGGCTCTTTCTACTTTGATTTACTTGTCTAACTTCATCAATAACGAAATGGTACTTTGCTTAGAACCAAATATGTAACAATTATATATATAAAATAATGTCAGCAAAACACTGAGGTGAAATTAGCTAAGGACCACCCCCCCCCCCTTCTCCCTTAATCATGCAGTACTCTGGCGCTGCGGAACGCTAGGTACACCCAAAAATAAATTCCCGATGTAAAATGATACGAAATATGCAATCACGCATGTATGAGGCGTATCGTTTTAAAACTATACCACAAAGGCACAAACTATTTTAAGTCCATGTTAAGTGATAGCGTATTATATACAGCAGTCTTGGAGAAACTATCTTATGTTTTGGCAGACGTTGCACTGTCTGCCAATATGCGAACGTGTACAATGGACGATTTGTTTCGTGGGATCGATATCTTTAGAAACCAATATTGATCATGTAATAACCCGCCAAGAAGTTCACACAAAATGCGGGCTCGTCACCAACTCCCTGAATAGTCGTACTGTTAATATGCAAATGTATTCCTTCATTCAATCCTGGGACTGATTATTTCACGGGGAACATGTTTCTTTTGTGAGTTTAGGTATGCACAGTATTCCAACATCAGCTGATGTTAAGAAATTATGAAAACGACGGTGTGCAAGCGAAAGGTGAACTTTTGTCAACTGTTTTGACTGATGTTTGAACTTTTGTACCTTTTGTGACTTTATTGTGACAATACTTCGATTATTAGTGTGTTGTACGTTACCTTTTTTTCATTTTACCAATACACAGCTTCGACTTAATTCACGTTTTGACCCTCCCACTCGCTCCTTTCTTCAAAGTTAAACTTAAGAGGAATGTGAGGGCAATGGTGACAGTTATTTTAGAGGAACTTTATAATTATTAAAGCCCATTTGTGCATTGTTTCAAATGCTCAACTTCATTCTCGTTTGCCCCTCCTCTCATTTCTGTCAATAGTTTTACAGTTACATCTCTAAAGGCAATGGTGACTGTACATGTAATAATAAACGTGCAAGTTCGTTGGTTGTTTTTTCCTCTTCTTTGCTTTTTGCAGCAGGATGGATTCGAATTTGGTTGTCCTCAATTTATTTGTCCTTTCGTTTTGTTTTTTTCTCGTTTGGAGGTACATAAAAGCAATGAAAGCCATGCAGTCATGCGATGAAGTCATGCGATGCAAGCCACGCATTGTGTGGAGATAATAGAGAGTTCTACAAATGCATAGTACAAAATGCTGTGACCTCAACCAAGCGCGTCACAATAGAAAAGTAATGAGTAAACACCCATTTGCAGACCAATCTCTACACTTCTACCACACAATAGGATTCTTTTTATCACGTTTGTGGCTCTTTTTCAATATGATCTATGGATTATTAAAAAGGAGATGTGGTTATGACATTTTTGTCTTATTATACAGCGTCTTCGGCCTTAATAATGTGCTGTGAACCATTTACCCTACTTTTCTTTTACCTACACAAAAGTGTTTTTTTAGAGCGAAGGATCGAGTAATTAAAAAAAAAGGGTACTGGACGAAATGTCAAGATTTATTTTGCCAGCCCATCTGTTTGACTATTTGTTAGTGTATTTAACTGAATATAGACCTCACCAAACCATCGAAACAATCAAACCAATATCTAGCTTTCATGAAAGATGGTACTGGGGGTGTTTCACAAAGACTAGATCGACTTTAAGTTGGACTTAAGTAAAACAGGCCGTTCATGCCATCGGTTGCTATCCCCATTGGTCTCTAAATTATAATCTTTAGATAATATTTTTTCCTTCAATAATGAACTATCAAAAAATGTAAACTCTGTAGATTTGAGACCACGATTTGTACGTCCCTTGAAAAACAAATGCCAGTAAATGGTAAGAGCAAACAGTGGCATGAACGGCCTGTTATACTTAAGTCCAACTTAAAGTCGATCTTAGTCTTTGTGAAACACCCCCAGGTATTAATTTAAAATGAGACCAACAATATCTATTTTTATTGTTACCACGCTCAGTATACCTTGACTTTCGGGTTGATATCTATCATTAAACTTTTGTTGTCCTTTACCACAGCGCTTGATTGCTAAATTGAATTAAATTGAATTGAATTGATAATGTTTTTATTGAGAATGTGGTTATGTTTATTACATCTGTAGTTTATACTGCATCAATGTCTCTAAAAATGGCGTTATGACTCGGGTGATAGAGCGATGTTTTTTTTTTTTTAATGACATAGAAAATGAATATAGGATCGAATCAAAGTGTTTAAAGTGCCATAGTTTAGTAAGGAATTCATCCCCAACTACCGTCATTAAAGCTAATTTTGAAGTTCAAGTTCAAGAGGAACTGACTTGTAAGTAATTCTGATTGGCAGAAGATGACATGATATTGAGACCAAACACTTATGAAAACTTGCTTGAAATCAAAGAACAACTCCTACTGCAACACAGTATGAACGCGTACAATGCTCATCTTCCTTTCACCATAGTATATGGGACTACACTAGCATGTGGCATGTAAGTTTGGTCACTCTTTTCATCTGTTTATCGTCGTATTTCGAATATGAGAATATTTTAAAGGGCGATCTTTTTTTTCAAGGGCCATGTCTACTCTTAAGCGTTTTCATGTAATGTGTCCTGTACGAATTATGACTCTTATCCATTTATTTCATCATCCATAAATGAAAATTCTCTTATAATGACCAGTGAGTGAAAAGTGGTTATTTTGATATCACTGCCACTGGCTATTCAATAGTTTGTTTGAGTGTTTGTTTTACCTGACTGCTAAGAAAGCATGCGTATGCTTGTGAGTAAGCAGCCAGGGAACCGACGGCTTTAAGTCCTATCCGGGGGACTTGGTAATGAGTATGAATGCCTTACCAAAGGGTACTAGCGCATCCACTTGGTTTTGGACCCAGGCCTCCCGTTTAGGAGACCACTGCTCTACCACGGAGCCATATCAAGAGAATTTATATCTATGGATAAAGCGAACGGATAAAAGTCATAATTATGCCGTACGTTCGGGACACATGGTATACGGAAACTTCCAAACTGGCATATACCAAGAATGGGAAAGTTCACGAACTATTTTTCACCTTTTCCAGAAATCGCCCCTTCCCCTCCCCAAGATCTTCTTCTGAGTATATCTTACCTCTGAACATGGGGATAGCCCTCCAGCATGTGATGGGTCCCTGGCTGCAGTACTGTCCGAAGGACACTTCCATGAAGAAGAGAGGTAAGCCAGCAAACACCAACATCACAATGTACGGGACCAGGAATGCACCTTGAAAATAAAAAGATGGAGATAATAATAAAAAATAATAATATGAAGAACAAGAACAAGAACAAGAACAATAATGATAATAATAATAATAATAGTAATGATAATGATAACAATAATAGTAATGATAATAATAATTATAATAATAATTATATATGTGATTTGTAAGGCGCCAAATCCACTTGAAAACAAATGCCCACTTGTGCGAAAATCAAATCACATCTACCTTATGAACAAAACAACAATAAGAGTGAGATAGAACATACTTAACATGACAAAGAACAATCATATACCGAACCGAACAGGTACTAGATGATGAAAATCAACAGGGATATGCTATTCTTTGGCTCATTTCATCCATCCCCATTATTCTTCTATGATTTGTTTTTGATGATAGGAAAGATAACGCCATTTTCCTTTCTTAGATGTGACGAATCCCTGCTTGTCCTATATACAGTGTTGAGAAATGATAATATTGTCTTTAATCTCTATTTCCTACGGCTACAGTGTTGTACTTTGCAATTAGATATATCGGATGCCTACGTAATTATGAAGGATTAGTATATGTACCTTATACACTGTATTAAAACATTTTCTGTAATTTCCCTGATGTTATTCATATTGAATTTTAAAAAAAAGTGAATACAAAAAGTGAATACAAAAAGTGAATGAAAGCAATTAATTGTTACAAACGAGATATGGAGAGGTTACTGGAGTGTTTTTGTAACTATGATGATGAATCAACTATAAACATTAAAATACATGTGTGTAGTATAATTGTCAAAATCTCTACTTTCCCTTTCTCTCTTTCTCTTTCGCGCTCTCTCTCTCTCTCTGTTTCTATCTCTCCCTGTATCTCTCATTTTCTTGGCACTTCATTATTATAAAGAATTTTTTTTCTTATTTCAGTTTAAATCCATACTGTTCCAAACACCAGCTATATGGCACTCTAGATATATTTCTGTCATATTCTGATAACTAATAGGTTTTAGGAGGCAGGCATATTACACCCACCATACGATGTCTATATAAAAACGAATGCAGTAAAGACTATAGTGAGAAATGGGACAATACAAACACAGTTTGCCCACCTTAAATAAATATCATAAATAAAATATGGTCGAAATCCTTTAATAAATTGTCGCACTAACAAATAGACTACGACATATATAAAGCAAATTGTTTTCTTATTCATTCAGAGTCATCCCCCAAATTAACAATCATAAAAACATGATTAGGCATGTATGTCATTCCAAAAATTTATTTACAAAGATGTCAGAACATTTTTATGACTTTGCTTTTGGGCTATCTAGCAAAGATTAAACGTTTGTATTATTTCGTGTTTTACATCTTCAATTTATTTTCTCCATGCTCCTAGATATAAAACGTTTACGAACTGTACGTTTATAAATAAGGACATTTTATATCTATGAAATCTGTTCAAAGACCGTTGGTTAACAGAGTTTTGTTGTGTATCAAGTCTACATATTTATATCAAGGTCGACACAAGTAGTCCTTCGACCTTGATTGACAGATATATCTCACAAAACAAAGCTATTTTCATCTGAGATATACAACAGTTTTCAAAACTTAATGAGAAAAGTTAGACACCAAGTAGAAAAAGCATTAACTTGTGTCATGATAAATGGTTTGGAAAAGTTTCTGTGTATCTTTAACGATAACAAAAATGTGCAATTATTGCAACTTAAAGGTTGATTCCTTTGTCAAAGTATAACAGAATATTTATATAAATACATATGATTTAAACACCACGATTTGAAATGGTGAAAGAGAGGGTGAAAGAGAGACAGATAGACGGACATACAGAAAGAAAGAGAGAGATAGAGAGAGAGAGAGGGAGACGGACGGACAGAGATAGATAGAGATACAGATAGCGAGATAGACACAGAGATATACATAGATAAACAAAGACATAGACAAAGAGAAAGAGAGAGAGAGAGACAGACAGAGAGAGAGGCAGAGAAACAGAGAGAGAAAGGGGAAGAGAGAGGGAGAGAGAAAGAGACAGAGAAAGAGACAGAGATACAGAGAGAGAGAGAGAGACACACACACACACACAGACAGATGGAGATAGGGAAACAATTATACAGACAGACCGATAGAGAGAGAGAGAAAGAGAGAGAGAGAGAGAGAGAGAGAGAAGGGGTGGGTGGGGGTGGAAGAGACCGGATAGTAACTCACCTCCTCCATTCTCATAAGCCAGGTAAGGGAATCTCCAGACATTACCGAGACCCACAGCGTACCCCACGCAGGAGAGGATGAAGTCCAACTTGCTACCCCAGTTACCCCTCTCGACATTCTCATCTCCGTCAGACTCATCCAGCACCTCAACAGCTCCCTAAAACATTAAAAAAATGAGAGATATGGTTAATTAAAAATGCTGTTTTCGGTTTACCTGGCAGAATTCATTTGTCGATTGCACCGAGCGTCACGTTTGCATTTACATATATCAAATTTAAAAAAAAAATAAAAAAAAAACTCAATACTTCATCAAATTCAACAAATCTTTAGATTATGCAATTCCATGCTTAATCTAATACGTAACTAGACCTATACCCAAAAATTTTGTCAACGAACCGTATTTTTTTTTATTTATTCATTATTGAAGTACTGTATATGCTAATAGATACATGCTTGTTTACTCATTTATTATATATCGCTTTTTTGTGTAAATGTGACAAAAGTATTTGGATTTTCGCCATGTTTTCTATCGTGAATAAAACCAAAATTGAACTTAATAAACATTTGAAGTCGGTGACGTATGGGACAAAATACCTTGGGCAAGCCATAAACATTGAATGTTTGTCCTTTTTTCTTCTTCACTGTCTGACTTAAGTTTGAGCTCTCATATGCGCTTATACGTTAGAACAGTATATCACATTTAAAGCCCCACTGCACTACTTGTAGCTACTTGCTCCCTCTATATAGAAAACAATGCCTAAGCGGCGCCCGTTGGTCCCCCATGATCCTCTTTTTCTTATGTTATTGAGAGCTGAGTTGATGAGATAACCACCTGTCAGTGACCAGCAGGGTGGTCTAATCCCTCCTGGGTAAACTAGTGCAGACGGGCTTTAAAATATGCTCGGATAACGTTACACGTCATTGTGATGTTCACACATTTCAATGGGCGATGAATAAGGCTACTGAAATAGCCCTAGGCTAATTTTCGAAAGTCTTTGCGATTGTGTTTTTACCTATTTCTTGTATGTCGATGAACTACAAGGCGAAATATATCATGTTTATGAGCGCGCCGAGATATCTTAGCTCGTAAGGACATCAAATTAGAATCATGAAAATTTAAACCATATTGTGATGACCTGGGTTTTATAAGGCTACCAAACTTGCACTGTGGCTTTCATTAGTGAGGATAGTAAGGATTGAGGGAGTTCTAAAGCTTCCTTTTCGCCCGATACCAGAGGGTGACAATACTACCCACTGTTCCGAAAAATCACTTATAAATGGGAAACTTAAGCGGCTTTTAAAGACCCTAAGAGGCTAAGACGGGATGAGTGACAAACCTAGGATGGTTATAAGGGAGCATTTTGATTGTTATTTTCTCCTAAGCATCAGCTTTTCTCGCTTATGATAGAAAAATAGTCTTGGAAATTGAAACAGCAAGAACTAGCACTGTTGTCTGCATCAACCTTCAATTATGGTAGGCCGATCGATTGTGAGTTTCATGTGGCGGTTAAGATCTTCATATTTTGTGTGGATTTTTAAAATGACAGCACAGAGGCTCTAAATTCATTCTTACAGCTTATAATTATGCAATCACACATAATCTTAATTAATGTGGGTGCAAAAATACTATAAGCCATTCCTCCTTGTTCCATACATATATCTATATAATTTAATATAAATTTATACGAAATTACACTTTGCCCACAATAAAATCGCACATTTTTTGTTTTAAGTATAAGGGTTAATGGTGAATGCATTTATCATTAGTAAAATGTTAGCGAGTAAGAAAAGTCATATTTTTATGACAGTCACAGGATGTGAGTCGTGTCTACGTGATTATACGCTTTAAATACCTCCTGGAAGTGAATTGGTAATTGACTTGGCTTTTTATCCTACCAATGTGAGAAATTAATTAATTAATAAACTACAATCCGTCATTTCGAAAGGTGTTCCATTTCGTTGATTTTATATTTTATTATTTCAGTTGTTTCTGTTATATATTAATTTCATACCTTCAGCTGATTTAAACGCGCTTGCTTAGAACATTACCCTAAATGTGAGCCATTGTGGACTAGCGTGCCAAAATTTTAATCAATAAGCGAGAAGAAATTGTTCTAATAACGTGTCGTGGTCGAGTGGATATGTCACCGGATTGTGGATCACAAGGTCCGCGGTTCGAGTCCCGCAGCGGCACTAATGTCCTTTGGCAAGACATTAATCTACATTTGCCACACTCGACCCAGGTGAGGTAAATGGGTACCTGGCAGGAATTAATTCTTGGAAATGCTAGAGCGCCGTAATGGCAGCCATGCTAAAGCCGGGGTAATAATTACCAAATTTGGAAGCGCATAGTGACGTTTAAATGTGATATGCGCTATACAAAAACCGAATATTATTATTAGGCCATGACAAAAAATATTCAAGTTTAGCGTCCCCACCCGCTTCCTTTTTGGGGGCCGCCTGCTTTTTTTTCTTAGTGAAAAAACATGAGAAATGCTAAAATGGTCTTTTTCTGAATTAAAAAAAAAACAAACATAAATGCTGGCGGCCATCTTGAAAATTAGCCCGACTGGCTGTCCGTCCAGCCAGTCGGGGAAAATGTACGGAGCGGCCACTTTGGAAAAAAGGGCCTCCTCCTTCCTATTTTTCAAAAAGGCAGAACGCTAAATATGTTTTTTTTTAATGGCCTTATTCCTTTTTTCTTTCATTTGCATGCAACTTGAGATTATATTAGCCGACAGAAAAGATGCTGTATGGGGAAGAGGATCGTCGTGACCTACTACTATAAACCCAGTGACTATTTTCCGCTCATGATTATTATGCAATAATCCCGACGGGGGTTGTTACACACCCACACGGGCTACCCCCTTCCTCTCTCGCCCATTAGCGATGCCCATATATTAAGATGTTATAATTTCAAAGAACTTTACGAAGGTTGTACAATAATACAATACAATATGACCACGGAGTGCAAATGGATTTTCCAGCTTGCATGACAAAAGAAACTAGGCGAGGTCAAAAATAGAGGAATAGTCATCGCTTGCTCACACCCCGGGAACCAATGTTCCGAAATCCACTCGAGATACCCAAGTGGGATAAACTAGGGAAATGGCCGGGAAGTCTGATTACACACTATCTTTGCCCATTTGTTCCATCGTGGAAAACAAAACAAGACTGGGAATTGTTTGCTAGGTCAGGCTATTCTACGAGAATCTTTTCAGATGATACGCCTTTATGATTCGCCCTGGTTCCCTTACCCCCATTTCATGCTCTTATAACATCCATTGGATTCTGACAGAACAAAGGGGAGACACAAAGACGATTGCGTAACGGCTAGGTTTAGAGTACATAATGGCGTAGCCTTGGGCAAATACAATCTCCATAATGACACAAAGGAGACGTCTCATTGGCGAAAGTCTTGAAAACTTGCTTCCCCTGCATGCTAACGAGACCCAGATCCAACCGAGTAGTAATTCGTCCAAAACGTTAACCAATGGCCGTATTCTACTGCAATTCAAACACTTGGTTTAGTATATTGTCCGAAATCGTGTCGGGTTTAACTGAATTATCAGAATTAGGACCAAAAAGTTGATAATTTCCGCAACTGAAATCCCTTTCCCTTACTATACTCTAAGAATGTACATCAAAAGGAGTTAGGTAATAATGTTGTGAGATCGCAATAAAATAAATGACTACTCTGGTAGAGGGGAGATGAATGCCTTTCAATATAGCAACCTGTTTTTGTCGTTTTCTTCTTTCCAAGTCCTGAGCTTCATTTGGTTTATAGACATTACCCTCTTTTATTACCTCTCATAAAGTCCATCTTGTTTGCTTCATGTTTTATGGTAGCGCTTTTATAAGACTGTTGGTAGGATGATGAGCTAGTATAAAGATTTTCCGTTGAATTGCATTACCCCTCACTCAACCGGCAACCCTACCCCCTAAAAGAAGGGGGAGAGAGCAGAGGTTAAGGAAAATCGAACACAACAATACTTTGCTCTATAAAGCAGTTTTCTAAAATTTGATTTTTTTTTTTTTTTCTTTCTTTTTTTTTAAATATTTTTTTTTTGGTGCGATTATTAAACGACTTACATGTAGACTTTTGACACTCACAAATCTGGCGCGTAGAGTTTTAAAGAGATTTTTAATGAAACTAAATTAAAATGTTATGTTATTCACTAATCCTCTTCAGTAGAATTTGTTTTCAATAAAAACAAGCGAATATGAATGGAAATGTTAAAACTATCTTTTAGAAGTGGGAAAATCCAAACTAAACGTTAAAAGTGATGATTAAATTATCAGCCACGTTGTCACATGAATTCAAGATGTGTGGATTTAGAATGGATTGTAAGGGATATTCTAACGTTTCTCTGACAGCAATGATTAAGGTTTCGTAGCTCTGTACAATCATATTTAAATAGATTTAAAAAAAAACCCTCTGTCTATGTAATTTAGGGTCATTGGCCATTGTTTTGCGCGAGACTTATGCCGAGTATTCGATTGCTAGACAGATAAGAGAGATAAAACACAAGTGTGACCTTCTTGTTGATAGCTTCCGAAATTTTCTGAGTAATGTTAGTGATGTTACTACGAAACACGACCTATGCAGTTACACTGTATGGAAAATCACCTAGGAAGTTTATTGAATACAGATTTTATTTCTCCACCCCGGACTGTGTATAGGGTGCAAATATTGGCCAACATGGAAGTATTATTTGCTCTGCAAATATTTACACATAGATAAAGAACCAAAACATAAAGATATTAGATCCTAACAAGACTACTGGGATAAGTGAGTTTGGTAGATATCCGGAGTCAGCGCGATAATAAACTGAATAAATTATGAGGTTCTTCGAATACTTCATGAAATGGAAATGAGTATTTCTTGAACAAGACAAAGGGTTCATGAATTGGGCATGGAGTTTTTTTCTTCTCCAAAATACATATTTTGCCGGATTTCGATGACGCCATTCTAAGACAAATATGGTTTGCAGTTCCTTGACGTTTAGGTCCTTGAAGTTTGAACTTCAGCAATATCTACTCCGAATTTCAATTTTTGTAAGCTATGCATTATTGTTGATAACCATTTTTCTAAAATTTAAAATGTTAATTTATGTTTACTGAATGTAGCGCTTTGATGCACATGTTGACAGGTGGATTGTCAACCAGAATGACAATATGCAGATTGAAAACGATAGACCAATCAAACTGACAGATCATATAAACTAGTCACATTCGACATCCTTTTCATGGTCCAGTCACATGATGAAGAATTGTTCTCTCCTACGCTCTGCGAAAAACATTTTATAGACAAAAGAAAGAAAACGAGAATAAAGAACCGAATGTCTTCATTGGAAAGCTGCCAGAATGCATTCGTCAACACTATTGTCCAAATTTGTCCTGATCTGTGAAATTTTTTCGTCATTTCGTTTAGGAATCACGTGACCGTGTCAAGAATATAGTCATAAACATATTATTCCGAACGCCAATTGTATAGCATAATATCATAAAAACGACTGTAAATCGTTGTAACATATCTATTTAGTCTGGCGTAGAATTAAATTACAGCAGCGTGGCGAATGCTCATTTCAAATAAGCTACCACGACCGTGTATAAAGCAGAGGAGTGCAGCTTGTTCTTTGGTTATTGCGCTTTTAAATTGACCTATTCCGCTTCTTTTCATTCTTTGAAAATAATCTTTGAAGAAAAGAAACCTGGGGGGTGTTTCACAAAGACTAAGATCGACTTTAAGTTGGACTTAAGTATAACAGGCCGTTCGTGCCATTGTTTGCTCTCATCATTGGTCTCTCAATTATGATCTATAGATAATATTTTTTCCTTCAATAATGAATTATCAAAAAATTTAAGTTTTGTAGATTTTTACCATGATTTGTACGTCCCTTGAGAGACCAATGCCAGTAAATAATGATAGCAAACAATGGCATGAACGGCCTGCTATACTTAAGTCCAACTTAAAGTCGATCTTAGTCTTTGTAAAACACCCCCCTGCTAGTTTGCGATTATATCGGACTTCAACAATTCCCACTTGTGTGATTTCCTAAAACCATTGTTGAGTATAGGGCCGGACCCAAAATTGTGTGCAAGGGGAGGGGCGCGCAATAACGAAAAAAAAAACTGAGAAAAATATTTCAAGATGCGGGAAAAAATGATGACATTGAAAGGTGTTTTGTGGGTCACAAATTTGAAGGGGCACAACAACTCAGGGGCACAATGTTACTTCGATTTAAAGCCAAGAAAGGAGTTCACATGAATGAGGCTAGCTAAAGATTTAATTTGTTGTGGACATTTTGTTGTGGAGAGCACGATCAACTTTAATATAATTACTCCGTTCATCTCCTACTTTTTCAAAGTATTACAAGTTTTAAATGACAAAATACACACACACATTTGATTTATGTAAGGCTGGTCAAATACGTTACCGACTGCTATATTCTTTACACGGATCCCTATTTTCACTTGAGTCCACCTTCACAATTTAAAGGCGGATTGTTTGTCATCCACAAATACTTTAAATTATGTTCAACAGTACATTACAAGTGAACAAAACGGTTTATTGAAAAATAATCATCATGGAACATTTGTGTAATCACCAACTGAACACACCTTAGTGATTGTCATTCTCGTCTCTCTTTCGCTTCAATTTTTGACACTCTGTGAACGTATATTGTACAATTATACAAAAGTGCAAGTAACATGAATACAGGACCACTTTCTACACATAAAGTTTCCAAATATGGAATCGAAACTTCAGAAGCCAAAAAATTAGATGGTTAAGATTGCATACATTTCACAAATGCTTTTTAAACCGTTCTCGATATTGAAAGTAAAGCATCCTTTGCGACAGACACATGTAAAATGTCACCCTTTTATCTTAAAATTAACCCATTGCTTTCGCAAGAATTGCAGTTTTGGGGGAAATGAGAGGAATATCCAAGATCCCATTCATATGGTTGGAAACGATTACTTTCCCCTGAAGTATAGACTGACAGTTTAAAGTTATTGTAAAAAAAAAAATGATGGTCGATGCGAACTGACCATTTTTTATGTGTATCCGAATTCTGCAACCTTACCACACAACAAAAATATCACTTAAATATTTGAAGAAAAAAAATATCAACTTACTTCTTCGATTGGTTTCCCCATATTCAGTCAATGTTCCACCGGGAGAATTTCAGATAAAAGATGGGAGAAGTTTTTTTCAAAATCAATACGGGCAGTCGACGTAAAATACCAACGGCAACTGTGCGCTCTACCACTATCCGTACACACACACACACACTTTGACGAATAAGTTTGTGGAAGTTATGTTTTTCTTCTTTCTTGTGGGAATGGGCGCGGCCGTATACACACACAGTCATACTACGCAACACACCCTTACACCACACACAGCGCTATATGGCGGACTATTAATGCGTTTGGTATTTGCATTGTCCCCAAGCTTTTCGTTGAACGCCAATATACCCTTCAACCATGGACATACCATGCATTAACAAACAGGTGTATTTGGAAGAATTACATTGGCATGTCAGAAAATATGCAAATTTGCTACCAATTATGACTACTGAACTTGAACATCGGGCAAAATTGCCTGTTTATTCATGAAAGACTCTAGGGGCAGAATATTCGTTGTTTGCGGATAGGCAGATTAACAATAAGATCTTATTTATCAATCAGAATGCTGATTTAGATGAGTAATGGTGTCATGAATATTAATTGTATATGTTACCTGTCTTTTTCTTCCAAAATATTTATTTTAATGACGCTGTTCCAAAAACCAAGTCATTCTTGTCATGCTTGTATAGGCAGAGTATGATATGTAGGCATATTTTACTTTCCTCCACTGAATGTAATTACGTTACATGGTCCGGCAGTCTTGTCCACCTAGATTATTAGTAGGGACTTTTAGATTTGCACGTCGACGTATTGGACTGCAACGTGTGCCATTCTTTCAAGGCACTGGCCCGTGCCCGGCAGTGCCTTAAAAGGACGTCACATTACCTTAAAAGGATGTCACCGTGGCAGTCCACGTTCTCGTCGTGTAAAATCTAAAAGTCCCTATTATTATTTTTAAACCTCGGTTGTGTCTTAGCACTTTCAATTTTCTTCCTGCAATAGACTGGTTTACTAACATATTCAAATGTATGGATGTTTCTTTCCTGGGACCTAGTGACTAGTTATTCCATTAACCTGTTATTAATGAATGAACCACAATACTTGGAATCCCGTCTGAATACATTACTTGTTGCTATGTCGGGCAAGTCTCAGACAAGCTTTCAGGTTGTCAAGAACAACCTTTGTGTAAAATGTATGCATACAATTTGAATATGTTTGTAAACCGGTCTATTATTATAGACCATTTTCGTAATGAAATAAGATTTAATGCACAGGTCTTTGTCGAATGTGTTGTCTTGAAATATGTCACTCACCTGTTACGAATAATTGATCTCAATACTCAAAATACAAATTGCATTACATGCCTTTAAGTAGGACAAGCCTTAATATTTGTCCTCCTAGCACCAGCTAATGTATGCAATAGGCCATTATCGTAATGTAACCAAATGTAATGGATACGCCTTTGTGAAGTGCCTCAATACAAGTTATTTCATTCAACGATTAAGAATAATTGTATTTCAATAGTCAGAATGTAAACTGCATTATGTGTTATTAGGTAGGGCAAGTCATCATGTTTGTCCAACCTAACAATACTGTATGCAATTAGCATTCAGACTATTGAGATACAATTATTGTAACAGGTGAATGAAATAATTTGTATAGAGGCACTTCACATTCACTTTCATTACATTACGAAAATGGCTATATTATTTTTTCGTGAACTTCAGAGAGAAAATATTTTGGAATAAAAGTTTCAATGATTGCTTTCAGTCTGTTAAGAGAGAAATCTTTCCTATCAAACAATATGTTATTCTTTCGTCTGTTTGGAATTTTGAATGGGAAAATAAGCCCTGTAAATTTTGTTTTGTAATCTGATGTACTTTAATTCAGCTTTTGTATTCTTCATCATCTTGTATCCAAATAACACCTCATACCGACTTGAGGATTAATGAATATATAACATGTGAATATATAAGTATAACAACAAAAATAATAGTGAAATATTATACAAAAAGAGATCCGAAACGTCTTTAACTGAACGAATGGCTTCGTGAATTAAATTACTTATTTATGGTCTAGCACTTCCCCATTATTATAGTACATGTACTATTCGTTTCTATTCATACATGTATAAGCATAATATGTAGCCTGCTATATGTTGGAAGTGCTGTCCTAATCTATCATGCATAATTACATCCTGAAGGATGTAAAAAATAATGTTTATTGTTTAATTGTTTTCTTTAAGTTCAATTTACTTTATAGATGTGTTCCCACGAAAGTTTATTTTTATTATTTTATTATTCTGCCACTTTTTGGTAATCTATGTATATAGTCAGGTGTATATATAATTTTTTTTTTTTTTTTTTTTTACTCTCAAGTCAATATTTTTACATGTTACAAAAATTATGTTTGTCATTTCTTTGAGGGATCCACATTTTACAAGCTCTGCTTTTCAGTGGATCCCTCCATTTCCACAGGGCTATCTTGAAAAAATCTCTTAAAAAACCATTGTACTGGATATTTATGTATACTTTCTATTTCACAATAAAAAATATTCTAAGCCATGTAAAATGTATTATATTATTGAATATTGAATTGTATACTGTTTTCTTGTCAAAATTACTGTTTCTGTTGGAAATGAAAATAAAACTGAACTGAACTGAAAGTACAATCATTCTTACCCCCACCTCTCCCTATTCAATTCCATTTTCAGAAGAAGAAAAACATATGTACAATGCAATACATAAAATAGAGAGACATATCATTACAGTTGTACATTTGAGTACATCTAAGTAACTGTGACATAATGCATTCATATAAATATGTTAGGTAATATGAAAATGAGAGGGGAAAAAACTTTAAAAAGGCGACAGGGCCCCTGTCAATTAAGTCAATTAAGTGCACATGAGGTTTAAGATTACAATTCTATTCATTTTATTTTGAAAGTTAGACATTATTGTTAAGCATTTTATGTTATTACATCAATTTTTTTCCCGATAATCATCAAATCAAAAGTTTCTAATATAGGCACCATTTTATTAATTTGAAAGTTTTTAGTTTCAGTTTTATGTGATGAATGTAAATCCATTGTAATGACAAAATAATGTAATGAAATCAATGATGGATATAATGGTAATTGCTCAAATTATCATGACTTTATCCTGATATATGTTTATTATCTCATATTGTGAATTTTTATTCTGTTCTTTACTCTTTATTTTTCCAGGATGCAGTCTGTGGGGGTGGCATGCTTTCGAATAATAGCAATTTCAATTGCTTTTGTCACCCCATGACCAGCAGACTGTATCCTTCTCTCTCTCCTCTCCACTTTCCTAAAACTGTTGTTTGCATGCATTATGAAATCGCTATGTATTACCTGATTGTTATACTCACTGTATGTTTTCTGATTGGTCAAATAAATAATAATAAAATAATAATATAAACTTTAGCCTATCTATTAAGAATAAATCATATTGTCACAACCATTTCATGAATAAGAAAGGAGGTAATATTTCTCTAACTTCATGGGTAACAGTGTAGTCAGCGAGCAGACTTTCTTGCATGAAGTACACGGATGAAAATGCTTTCACTTGCATGTCCTTCCATTAATCTGGAGAGACTCTACAACCTCTCCACCCTTCGATGACATGGGCTTTTGACAATCTTTTGTAATATCTGTTTACGTTGTGTCTTTACTTTGCATGCTTTGTAGACCTACAGAACTTATACAAAAGGCCTTTTGTAATCCTCCCAAGTCGGAAAATAAAATCTGCATGCGTCATATTTGCTTTAGTCTTGTTTTGGGGCACCGAGCTCGGGGGTATTGTAATTTGTAAAATAGAACGTTGCATTTAAAGATACTATATCCCTTTTGCAGCCAACATCAAATTCTGTAGAACTTTGCAGGAATTATGAATATGTCATGTATGTCCTATCTGTGAAATTTAAACGTTAGCAGTGTCCTAATATTCAAATTATGCAAGGAAACCCATTTACTTGCTAGACTTCACTGTCAGACACTATTGAGTGACTGACTGGCTTTTTCATCTTTGGTAATAACATACATAAAATGAGCTGTAAAGGGTACATGAGCATTTGTCTACATCAATAACCCACTTCTTGTAATGGCCAAAATTAAACTGATTGAATCTTTGCGCAGCATAAAACGTACAACCATTCGGTACAATGGTCTGAAAAATCAGACTATTACTTACTGGCTCTATAGCTCCTAAGTCGATTCGACAACTAATAGTCATTATTTTCCCAATTAAAGATATTTTCAAGTCCCCTTTTTTCTAGGGAAGTTCTAGATTAGTATTGTCATTCAAATGCCGTTGGAATTTGACCTTTTCATTTTTTTGGCCTGCAAATGGGATATAGTACCTTTAAAGTGAATTCGCTGTTATTTCAACAAGACATTTAGGGGATTTTTAAAGAGTGATTGTGTTCAATCGTAATTTTTTGAGATCATGTAATACATGAATATACGTTAAAGATATCACGGTCATTGTAATGTAAAACTGTCAGGTGAACGATTTCTTAAGGCATAGGAAGTTTCGAATGTGGAGCAGGTAGTCGCTGGAGTTTCATATACTTGCATTCTTAGTGCATTATTGGTTAGTGAGTCTTATCGTGAGTTTAATCTGAAATAATTTGTAGGTAAATGTCAGATTGGAGTCAGGGGAAAAAATACCTTAAAGTTATCACGATCACTGTAATGTAAAACGCTCAGAAGGTGAACGCTTTCTTAAATCATCGGGAATTTAGAATGTAGAGCAGATATTCGCTGGGTTTTCATACTTTTATTATTATCCCTGATCAAAAGGAAGCACCGGGTCACTTCACAAAGGAACAATGAGCATTTCAAAAAGTCGATGCGTTTTCTTTTGAGGCACTCGTGTGGGTCAAAATCGTTTGTGTCGGTTCAAATGAATCTCGGGGTCAAACAAGTGTCAAAACATATACCGGCGTTTATATACCACACCTGAGCAACAAATTACACTGAAGGGATATGCTCACAACCTGTTGCTATGCCTGATGTCCTGAAATTTATAATTTATTTATAATCTCTTACCATCTTCTGAAAGCCATCTAACCCTGGTAATTATCGAATGAATCCCTTCCATTTACGATAAGGGCGATCTAGAACTCCAGGTTAGAGTATTAATTTGTGTCAGCAGTGTCCTGCCAATTAAACAGTCTTTCTAGATGAAGTAACACTCCCGAAAACTGTTGGTAACTTTGAGAACATTAACAAAAATAAACAATAGGCTTGCGGTTGCACCATGTGAGAGAGAAGGAGGATTGGGGAGTCCTGACGACGGAATTGACGACGGATAGTCAACCTGTTCGAAACGTCGAGCCACTCCTAGCTACCACCCATCCTCTCCAACCGGCGCTATAGTTCTCCTTACAACTATAAGCTATAAGAAAGATAACCAAAAGTCTTTTTCAAGACTACACCAACAGTCCTTTTCAGGACTACACACACTCAAAAAAGAAAGATTACCGACAGTCCTTTTCAGGACTCCCCAATCCTCCCTCTCTCCCAAATGGTGCAACCGCAAGCCTACTGTATATATACATCATCCATGCAAGCCGATACTTATAAGCAGTATTAAAAAAATACACTTAAAAAAAAATTCAAATGCTAAAACACCCATTGCTCTTTCCGTACATACATGCACATACATGTACATCACTTTGTACAAGAAGAACTACATTGTTCGCTCACTCCATTGTATATTCGGGTGCAGTAAACAAAACAAAAAAAGTCATGAACCTGCCTGTTGAAAGAAACTTGTTATGAACACGGGCTAGTCTGGCTTGAAAGAATGCCTTTGTTAGAAGGAGATATGTGGTGACAATGAGGGAGATTGTCTGAACCACATGCAAATATCGTGTAGGCTGAATTGGCAATGTAATATACAATAATAATCCGATAACATCTGGTAATCATCTTAAATTCTCATTTAGGTCTTCATCATCTGCTCGATTAATCGAATATTTATTTGTTCTTTGGATCTTACCTTCCCAGAATCACCAATATAACTACCTCTTCTTCAGTCATGATTGTCCTGCATGCTACTTCCTTCTTCTTCCTTCTTCCTTCCCCCCTTTTCTTCTTCTTTTATATGTTTTCCTTGTCCTTGTCGTTTCGTGGTTGTCGTTCTGTAATATTGTTTTGCGTTTTCCAGGTCCTCGTAGGCACAATTTGAAACAATTTTTATTTCCTTCTTTCTGGGGGATCCACAAACTACAAGCATTGCTTTTTAGTGGATCCCCCCATTTCCTCAGAAATTAAAGAATTTCTTGTAATAATGTTATTATGTTCATACAGTGTATTCGTATACCTATCAAGATTTACTTTCTGTAATAATATATGTAATGCCTTTGTTTATCTTTCTGTTGGAAATGAAATAAATACGAATTGAATTGAATTGAATGTTACAATGTGGTCCATTACATTTACAGAGCGCCTCAAACGTGCAGAGAGGAGAACTTTGTGGCATATATACACTGGTAGTAGACAGATGGCGCTATGTATTTCTTCTCGTGTTTATAACTTGCTTCTTTTCTTTGAATGGACGCGACAGGTTTCATAGGCGAATCATACAATGAAATTTGATACAAATGATAATGCCACAGAGCCGTTTTAGTATCACTTTCGTAACGCCCTTGTGCGTTTAAGAATTGATTCAAAAAGACCGACAGGAACTGTGGTTTGCTATTATGTATATATATATAGGCCAGGGACGGAACCAGGATTTTCCGAAGGGGAGGGGGCTGAAATATACGAAATTGCGAGCGCGAAGCCTTTACTGCGTGTCCGGGTCCTTAAAGGGAAATCCAACCTTGATAGCAAACTTGTCTAGAATAAAGCAGAAAAATCAGAGAAGCATACTGATGAACGTTTGAATGAAATCGGACAAAAAAAATAGAAAGTTACGAATTTTTGAAAGTTGCAATTAATATAGGTATGGGCTCCTCAAATTGGCTGAATTAATACGTCTATGTGATGTAGTGGCGGACAACTTTCCCATTTCCTCCAATACACAAAAGGACTAACATTTCAACTTTTTATAAAATATGTATGACTCGGGATGGCCTTTTCCGTTTACAGGACCTGTAATAATGTACTCTCCATGATATATTTTGAGTGGTGCCCCAAGGGTGAAGGCACTTGGAAGAAAAACAGAAATTAGTGATATTTTTGTACGCGACAAACGGGAGAGTAATCCGTCACTACGTCACAATCCACTGACAAAAACTGCCGATTTGAGATTCGCACAGCTGTAGTGATCGCATATTTCAAACACTCATAACTTTCTTGATATTGGTCCGATTTATTTCAAACTTTCGCCATTCTGTTTCTCTGATTTTCTGCTTTCATTCAAATGAACTTGTGAGAAGGGTTTGATTGCCCTTTAAGATGCTACGGTACATTCTGAGGCCGCGTAAACTGAACATTATTTTATGTGACTATTTCTTAGCTTTTTTTCAAAAGGGGCGTGCACCTCACGCTCCCCCTGGATCCGCCCCGGTAGACCTATTTATTTCCACGAGAGTTGCCAAAGCTGTTGTGTAGGTTATTATCTTATATTGAAAATGATCAGATGAACAAGGTAATATACAAGAATACACAAGAACCATGGTTTCAATTTTCACGGGCCCTTTCGATTTATTCCCTTCAGGTAAAGTGATGGGAGTAAATAAAAAGCACATTAAAGTTCTTCTTAAGGAGTCAGTAAAATGAGATTTTTTTTTTTTTTTTTTTGGGTCAATTTTCTGTTTAAAGTCATAAATTTAAAAAAATGAATATTCAACATAATAATGTCATAATGTATGACTTTTCTGAACAAATCTGTCATAAAATAATAAACTTTATTGTCACCCGATGCTTATGTAAAAAAAAGTGAAAGAATTTGGTTTAAAATGGCAAAATGCATAAGGTTTCAGATTTCATGCTGTTAACTCAAACCTCAAAATTTAAGGAGTTTTGGAATGAGCTTTTCATTCATCTGTACATAGTTACCTCGTTATAACATAGTGATTTGTTATGATGTCTTTTCATGAAGACAACAAATCTTTGGTGTACTGCCCTCTAACAATATATGTTTTAAGAACGATTCGTACATTAGACATTAGACCATGGATGTAATCAATGGATCTTCGCAGTGGCGGATCCAGGGGCCTCCCAGAAAAAAGGGTAAAAACACCCTTTTTTTGGAGAAAAAATGAAGATGGGGCCCCTCCCCTGGCGCTGAAGGGGGGGTGGTAAAATAAAAAATTAAAAAAAAATCAATTTTCGGAGGCAAAAAAAAAATGTGCTTACTACCCCCCCCCCTCCCACTGAGCGGAAAATCGGCTGGCACGGTTTCCAAATTTTCGCACGAAGTGGGCCTCTTTTTCAGCCATCTATACACAGAGTTAGTCCAACTTGGTTTAACTGGGTCACAACATGGCGTATATTCTTTTGTTTTGTGCTTGCCCAACAAAGCAGTAGTCGCCATATTATGTCCAACTCGAACCGGGTTGGCCAAACTCTCCAATCAATGGCACTGATTATTAGTAGTGTCCCTTTATAGGGGCACTAATAATTAGCACAGCCATCGAGACACAGTTTGGCCAACTTGGTTTCACTTGGTCACAACATTGCGTTCATTTCTTTGTTTTGTGCTTGCTTGCCCAACAAAGCAGTATTAGCCATATTTTGCCCAACTAGAAAACTTTAAATTATAGACATTTACCAAGTTTGATTCATATGTCATATTTTTAAATCTCTATCGAACTGTTGGAAGGAAATATTGTATCGATTCATGGAATATACCCAGTGTTTCTCCTTCCTAAGATTTAAGAACGATGAACTGTCATATTCTGACAAAATATTGACAAAAAGCACTTCCCCTGCATGGCCACATTCTACTCACTAAACTTTTCCGTTCTCCTAACAATATTTCTTCTATCCCTTTTCTTTTTCATTTTTGTTTCGACTATACCCACAACCAGGGCGACCTTAATTAATGGTTAGACTTCTCAAGCTCAGTAGGGGCTATTGATGATTTTATTGTGACAGTTTATTGTGAAATATTAAAAGTTATCTTTCATTTTGCACACAATGATCATGTGATTAATCACCACAGCTCTTTACATCTGACATGATTTGACATAAGAATAAAGGAATATTTTCAGCTTTGTTGAACATAATTTAGTATCTTATACCGATATGATCCCACGGTGCTCTGAAGGCATTACAATCTCTTGTCCTTTGATAACAGTGATTATTTTAGGATTGTCGTTTCATAAATTCATAAGGTTAGATCAGTTAATGAGATTCCCAATCGAGGATAAAGGGATTTGAAATAAAAATGGTGCCCGCTAAGACAGTAGGTGGTAGGAGTTAGCCAAACTAGATGGGGCGTGTGAACGTTTACACGCTTACTACATAATTATATGGAAGTTGCATCCCCCAACAATAGATCAACACATAAATAATTGGTTGAATGATTGAATGAATTCATGAATGAGTGATTGAATGAATGCATAAATCAATCAATGAATGAATTAATAAATAAGCAAACAATAACAAATTAATAAATAAATTAACAAATAAACTAATAAATAAGAAATAAATATGCAAGAAATAAATATGCAAGATTATGAAATAAATGAATATTAAATAAATAAATAAAAAATGTACAAATAATTGATTAAATAAAAAAATGATTTGACAAATAAATAAATAAATATATAGGCCTATATATATATATATATATAGGCCTATATATTTATTTATTTATTTGGCTTGTATATATATATATATATATATATAAAATGGTTGCCTCTTTTGTCCTTACCTTCTTAATCCGCCAAGGATTTCACTAATACCATTTATATCCTTACATGGTTTCGTACCCGTCACTTAGCAATCATTAACCGTTATGTTCTTTCATCTCAATCATATTTCACTTCTCACTGATTTACAATGTGTATAGTGGTACTATATTTCACCTCCCACCTTCCCGTCTCTATTGTAAATGTCCTCTCGCAGTCCATCATCCCCATGACATCAGTGCCCCCTCTATGGCTGGACATGTTCTTCACCCCGTTTTCATTTACTTTATTATAAATGTAACATCTCCCATAAGATTCTATTCAAGTGAAAGCAATTGCGTATTGCACAATTTGAGGGTTTTATATTTCAGTTTGCGTGGGGCCCACTTTATTATAGTTTTCCGTAATACATTCACTAAGAAAAATAGTGTTAATATAAAATGATCTCTTATGCAAACCAAAATAAAAAAATAATTTATCGTAGACAACGACCACAGTTCCCCAGTCACCCACAATATTTCTATACCTGTATGATGATTTATAGGCCAGACGGCCTTGGGAGATATTTCAAGATCTTCACAAAATTTTGTGAGAATCCCCCGAGGCAATACGATGCAGAACCCTTTCCATCTGCCCTCCACCCATCTGCCCCCCCCCCACAGCTCTTCTTATCTGACATGATTTTGACATAAGAATAAAGGAATAATTTCAGCTTCGTTGAACATGATTTAGTATTATCTTTAAAGATGTACATGTATGATCCCACGGTGTTCTGAAGGCATTGCAATCTATTGTCCTTTGATAACAGTGATTAATTTAGGATTGTCGTTTCATAAATTCATAAGGTTAGATCAGTTAATTAGATTCCCAATCGAGGATAAAGGGATTTGAAATAAAGATGGTGCCCATGTTTTTGATTTGCGCAGAGCCTTGAAACACGTTGGTCTCTTTGCCGATCCGCCGGGATCGAGAGGTCCATCCTTTCCATGGGCCCCACTCACAAGCAAAGCTTGTTGGGGTCCCAATTCGGATCTTGTTTGTTCGTCATGATTGCTATGTCTGGTGTTTTTTAATAAACTGAACTGAACTAAACAGTAGGTGGTAGAAGTTAGCCAAACTAAATGGGGCGTGCATTGAACGTTTACGCGCTTACTACATGACTGTATGGAAGTTGCACCCCCAACAATAAATAAACACACAAATGCATGATTGAATGATTGAATGAATTAATGAATGAGTGATTGACTGAATGCATAAATCAATCAATCAATGAATTAATAAATAAGTAAACAATAACAAATTAAGAAATAAATTAACAAATAAATGCATAATTGTGAAAATAAGCAAGTAAAAGAATAAATTAATATTAAATATATAAATATACAATGTACAAATAAATGTTGAAATAAATAAATGATTAAACAATTAAATAAATAAATATGTATATATATATATATATATATATATATATAAATGTTTGCCTCTTGTGTCCTTACCTTCTTAATCCGCCAAGAATTTCACTAATACCATTCATATCCTTACATGGTTTCGTACCTGTCACTTAGCAATCATTAACCGTTATGTTCTTTCATCTCAATCTTATTTCCCTTCGCACTCCTATACAATGGTACTATATTCCACCTCCCACCTTCTCATCTCTATTCCAGATGTCATTGTCCTCTCACAGCCCATCATCCCCATGACATAAGTGCCCCTTCTATGGCTGGGATACATGCTTCACCCTGTTTTCATTTACTTTATTATGAATGTAACATCTCCCATAAGATTTTATTCAAGTGAAAACAATTGCGTATTGCGCAATTTGAGGGATTTATATTTCAGTTTGCGTGGGCCCACTTTATTGTATTTTCCCGTAATACATTCACTAAGAAAAATAGTGTTGATATAAAATGATCTCTTATGCAAACCAAAATAAAAATTAATTTATCGTAGACAACGACCACAGTTCCCCAGTTACCCACAATACTTCTATACCCATATGATGAATCATAGGCCGTCTGGCCTTGGGAAATATTTCAAAATCTTCACAAAAGTTTGTGAGAATCCCCCGAGGCAATAAAATGCAGAACCCTTTACCATCTGCCCTCCACCCATCTGCACCCCACAGCTCTTCTTATCTGACATGATTTTGATATAAGAATAAAAGGAATAATTTCAGCTTCGTTGAACATGATTTAGTATCATCTATACAGATGTACATTTTTTTACTTTCTTGAGTAATCCACAAAAATACAAGCACTGCTTTTTAGTGGTTTTCTCAATTTTCTTTAAAATTTAAATTAATTTATAAAAATATTATGCTTATATAACTTGTATCTTAAAATGTGTGTATTACTTATCAACATTTAATATTGTATAATTACAAATAACTTTCATTTTTTAAGTTATATTGCAAATGTCATATGATATTAATTTTATGTAGGCCTAAGCATTTTTTCAAATTTTGATTGAGTTTGGGAAATAAAATCATTTGTATTTAATTGAATTGAATTGAATGATAGTTGCCCATGAAAGGACATTAAACCCGCTGGTTAATAAGGGTATAGATGATGGTTTTCGTTCCCCGAGTGTGCCCTTTCTTCGTGAAACTTTCGGAACCAGATAAAGACTCTTAAAGGACATGACTCTTACCTTACTATATCAGCGGAGCCAGCTTTCTTGATCAAGCAGATTTTGTCGTCACAGTGAGAAAAAATTGCAATAATTACAGATTCATTTCCTCAGTGCACAGACAGAATGTTAACTATGGGGACTAAGTCATTGACAATATATGGGGTGGGGGAAATGACTCCTTGACCACGTTAATTATCAAAATATATAATAACTGTTTATTATTATTATCATTCTATTATTGTTGTTAATACTATGAATAATATTAGTATTATCGTTATTATCATCATCTTCATCATCATCATTATTTTCATAAGTATCTTTATTATTATTATTCAATTCAATTCAATTTTAATTGATTTTTACATTAAAAACATAATAATTACATAGATGAATACATACTTGATTCCAATTCCTTTAGTGCAATGATCGATAAACCAACAAAAATAACCGATTGGTCATCAACACTTCTAGATAATAGTTTTGTTAAAACTTTTAAAGGTCATTCCCAATCTAGTTTTTTTGTTCTATTGTGACATTTCTGATCATCTACCTATCTGCTGCTTGCTTTATGATTTACGAACTAGCGGCCAAAAGAACAAGGATAATGTATAAAAGCTAAATTTTTATTGAAGATGATTCAATTTAGTTATCATCATCATCATCAATTTTTGTAATGTCATACCACGATAAAATCACGTGCAAATATGAATATTTTTAATTCATGTAGCATAGGCCTAAATTATGAAACACAAGTTATTAATACATTTGGTTATTTAAAATGGCAGATCAATATTTCAATACAAATATGAATCAAGTAACAACACCATCAACCAAAAGTGACAACTAACGAAATAAGTCATACCTGTTTCAATACTTCAAGGCTGCATTACTTCCGATTATGACGTCATGTCGGAAAGCAACATTGACCTTTGACATTGTGGCGCGGTGATGACATTCTCGTCTGGGGCAGGTAGTCTCGGCTTAGCTTTGAAGTTCACGTCCGAAGAATTGAAACTCTTTCAGGCATCTATGATAGAGTGCAGGTGTTTCTTATAATGTCACATCTGCTTCCTCGATCATAAAATCCGACAGAGAATAAATTTGTATCACTTTGCGCATTTCCACGATGTCGAGTTGTTATTCTTTTCACTTGGATGGACCGTATAGTTCCCTCGATGATCGAAAACTTTTGATGAACGTCACTGGGAACTCCGACACACGATGATTTCAAACTTGTCCATAGAAATTAACACGAATTATCTTCACCAAATATCATGACATTAAAAAACCCTTTCGCAATGGCATTTTAATAAGATATTTACTAACCCAATAGATGAATAATTTCTTTAAATGTGACTGACGAATCAATAAATTCAAATTCAAATTTATCGTAACTATATTTTTACCATTTATTTCATTCTAATCAGTGTCATGGATAATCTAAAAATGTCTATTCTTATAATGTCACATCTGCTTCCTCGATCATAAAATCCGACAGAGCATACATTTGTATCACTTTGCGCATTTCCACGTTGTCGAGTTGTTATTCTTTTCACTTGGATGGACCGTATAGTTCCCTCGATGATCGAAAACTTTTGATGAACGTCACTGGGAACTCCGACACACGATGATTTCAAACTTGTCCATAGAAATTAACACAAATTTTCTTCACCAAATATCATGACATTGAAAAACCCTTTAGCAATGGCATTTTAATAAGATATTTACTAACCCAATAAATGAATAATTTCTTTAAATGTGACTGACGAATCAATAAATTCAAATTCAAATTTATCGTAACTATATTTTTACCATTCATTTCATTCTATTCAGTGTCATGGATAATCTAAAAATCCCCCCTATACTTAACACAGGCGCTCCAAAGACATGGTATATTTTAGTCTGACTTTACAAGATTCATCGTTACCAAGATGTCATGAGTTAATTTAATAATATGTAATCAGCAGTAGGTATATGCCACACAATATATGAGTGATAGTTCACAACAATAAATACTTCTTTCTTTTTAAATCCAAAAAATCATTTAGTATTCCCTTTTCTCTTTGTATAGCAGTCATGTCGGTGGTATGTTTATATCGGCCATGTTAAGATTACATTGAAAGAAGAAAAAAATGTAGTATGAATAAGAGTTTAGGTCTTCTTCCATGAAACTCTTCAGACGTAAAACTATCTATTAACATTTGTATACAAACATTTATAAAAAGTAGCTTTTCATAATCCAAAGCAAAGAAAGATGCGCTATTATGTGCAAAGTTCTATCTGACTGACTTGTAAAAGTGTGTGGCCGGAAATGTGAAGATGACATGACCCCACGGTTTCCCACCGTAAAGATTGGACACAATGGGATCAAATAAGAATATTAGTCGGTTTTTCATTCATCGGGGCGTATAATCGTTGAAAATACAAGGCATGAAAGAGCATGCTCTTCTATTCAGGCTTCGCAAAGCCTGAATAGAGGGAAATTGATAGTGTAATTATCATCACTTGCAGAGAAATATTTCAATTTCATGGCCCGGCAATTCAAGACAGTCGGCTGATTGGTGTCGAAAATTTGTCTGTTTATGGCCATCCAACCGCTTTGAACATGCCAAAGTTGAGAGAGAAACATACTGATTAGAGTTTGGAAGGAAAAAAAAAAGGATAAATGATACGGATTAATAGAGAACACAATGATATCATTACATGCAGATCATATTCTGACTAATTCGGTTAGTAAATCTGTTTTTGTTTGTTTTCTGTTTTTGTTTTGCAACTCTGCATTCGTTTTGTACATGAAATAACCTGAAGCATTATTTTCTCATTTTTAGAACTAAATAACTTACTTAGTTATTGAAGGGTTATAATCGAAATGCATAATTTGTGCAAAAAGCGTGTACTCTAAAATAAGAGGTAAAGTCAGCATCTTAGAGAGATAAGGAGTTAGGAGAACTTTTCAGAATGGTAGATTAACACTTTTTACATGCTGGATTCAAACTTAATTGGATCCAGTATTTTGAAAGACTTGATCTTCCATTTTGTAAAGAGGTCATTCCACAGATCATTTAAATTGTTTAATAAGGAGTGGACAAGGAAGAGGATTCCAAGGGGGGGGGGAAACAGAAAAGTGTATTTGATACAAGTATAGACACATACAACAATTGTTTTTAGTTGTTACACATTACTAGCATGATGACTTTATGGTGAGATGAAAGGCAAACATGCACAGGTGGGGATACACTGACACTAATTCAGCAGACCGTGAGTGCGGTCAGGGCCGGGGGGCAGGGTCGTCAGACTGTCACATCTACTACTGAACGGTGGCATGCTGTCTGATACATGCACTGGGAGGGACCTGGCAGAGGCCAACCACGTTGCTCCTAATTTTGCTTGATTTTGGGAAGTATTATTGTGTAATGACTCGAAATGATGATGACTAGCATGATAAGTCCGCCGATTATTTGACATTCCTGTGTTACAATAATCTGATAATCAACACTTTTGATATATAAATATTTTAATACTTTATCTGGAATTGTTATCCTTTTATCTGTATCTGTCTCTTGATTCATGCTGTGCTTTCACTCAGAGATATTTATTTACCAAGTTGGATGGTAGAGTGTGAGTGGAAAAAGTATGGACAAAACTCTGCGTAAACAAACAAGCATGTTTATTTTTGTTGTATTTGAATCATTTTTATTGAATCAAATAAACAGCAAAGTAAACAATTACATCGTCTAATCACATTCTTATAAAAGGAACAAGCATGTTTATAGTCATCCACTATTCAAACATTAAGAGCATAGTACCAACTTATGAAAATGTGTAATAGACAAATGAATTATTATGAATAACCAATCTTAACCTAATTCAACTTTTGTAATTGAGGTTATTTTTCTTGATATGATTGCAAGGATCCTATACACAAAAATGTTTAAGATAAATGATGCCGGCTTGTTGTAGAGTAATCTTTGGTTTTTTGTTAATGTTTTTTTAGTTGATGCTGAGCTGATACAAGGTTTGCCTTACATATGATCAAATACACATGGGGAATGTAATTATACTCATATGTCATTGATCATATCAAAGGACTTAACCCATAGATGAGGTCGTCAAAATGATAAATTCCTATTTTCTCTTTTTTGTTCTTTTCTTTTTCTTCCAAAGCGCATATAGAGACATATACTTATGTAATGTCTTATGCGCTCTATAAGAATGTTTGTTATTGTTATTATTATCATTATTATTACGAGGGGATGTTCAATAAGTTCATAGCCCGACTATGAAGGAGCAGGTATTCATAGTTGGACTATAAACCTATTGAAAGCCCATCGTATTGAATAAAAGTACAACATCCGTTAAACGGATGATGAATAAGATATTCACGCAGTCATCTTATATACATTATTTAGGCAATTTTAGACGCTGGTATATTTTTAATATTGAGAATAGAAATAAAAAATTAATTGATATAAACGGAAGGAGATACATTTGATATCTGCCGTTTCTATTTTGAATTGTATTTTTGTATTGTATTTATTAAACTTCATTGATGTACATCAATATTCTGTTTATAAACATATAAATCAATTTACAATGCAATGTAGCACATCAATATTCTGTTTTGTAAACATATATATCATATAAATCAATTTACGATGCAATGTATAGCCTATAATAAAACAGAAGGAAAATTATATACAGCAGAAACACTCTTTTTTCTTCTTAATAACATGACACATAATGCATAAAGTGAATAATATAATGTACCATAATACATCCGAATATTTAGATATATAAAAGCTAGTGTAGCAATTGTATAACTGAATTATAACTCATGCTATACAAAATAGGTAAATGAGGTACATGGAATGCCTAAAATAAATGACATACTAGTACTTATACATATATTATATGCGACCTACTGTAAAATTAAACCAAAAACATAAGATTGTACATTTTTAACTTGGTTATTACATTATATCTAAAAGTTACCCCTCACTGCAATTATGTTTTTGGTGAACGAAGAGAAAATATCTATTACATCTTTATTGTCTAATCTCATTATAAATATAAATTTTTGTTGACATTCCAAGTTACTAAAATTTTCTTCCAAATTGCTAATTTTTTCAAAAAAAAATCTACTCGTAAATCTTTATATTAATCACATCTCATAATTATATGGAATTCATCTCCTACTAGATTCATATTGCAGTCTTCACAGAATCGTAAATTCGGGGCGTTTTTTCTGGTCTTTTATATCTTCCCGTTTCTATGGGTAAGTTGTGTGCGCTCAGTCGTAGTTTGGTGATATTTTGTTCTTAAATTGGTATTTGGTATATGAGATAAATACTTTTCTTGCTTGATTGTATCTTTAAATTGTCTGAAGGTTCTGAGTTTATTTCCTTTACGGGTATCCCTATCATCAAATGAATCCAGTTTTAATTGTTCATTAATTCTTCTTTCCAAACAAAGTTTACATAGCTCGACAAAATCTTTTTGAGAAATTGGTATATTTTCCCGGTCCAATACAGTCTCATTTCCATTATTACAAATATTTAGTGAATTAAAGATATTCCGAATTGACGTTAACCAACAGATTTGTTCGTTATTTACTATTTTTTGTTTTCTTCAAAGGATTTATAGACAAGGTAATTTTCATCCAAACTTCGTATTCGTATCCAATATTTGAGCATGTTTATTGCAATTTGAATAAGTTGAGGATGCCTTCCAATTTCGGCTGAAACTGCTAAATTGCTGCATTTGCGGTTTACTCCTAAGATATTTTTACAACACTGAATGTGTACTTTCTCTAAATCGTTTTTATAATAAAGTCTTGTTAAATATGTTAAATATTCTATAACACATATGTGAAAATCAGAATACTGATGAGTGCTAACATGTTCTTCTAATTTTGACAAAGATGGTTTACAAAACCTCGTTATCTTAAAACCTTCGTGTAGAGAGATGAACGATGAGTTGAGAAAAGAAAATGAAGCAAAAATGTGATCTTAAAATCATGACAAGGTACCAAGGTCTAATTGAATGCTTTTTACTTAATTGGTATTTAACAACTTCAGGGCAAGAGAGGGCAAATAAAGAGAAAAAACTATCAACAGCTTAAATTTTTGTTCATTTTGCATGAAAGAAACCCATTACGAAATATTATTATGCATACAATAACTGTGGATGGACTCTAGAAAAATTATAATTCACTCCATTTTCCAATGTCTTACACTGCGCGAGGTTGAAAAAAACCCAGCTTACTGAATATTTGAAGTCAATGACGGTCATTCATGTAAAGTAGAACGAATTCAAACATTACCCAGATCAAAGAAATATGGTTTTATGCATATCTATAAGCCATTTAATGACGAGACCTTAACCAATGCACCTTGTCAGGATTATAGACCTATAATGTTTTATCCAAAGGAGTCTATTCGAAGTACTGAAAAAAAGTGAAACAACTTACCCAGTCATGCAAGCATGCAGCGTTCCATTAAAATGCAAATAAAAAAAAAAAAATCTTAATTTTCTTCCTATAGGTAAATCGTTGTCTCCAGAGCTGTCTAAGCCTATACCAAAAGTCGATTAAAGATGTTCCGCCCTCCCTCTGCCTTCTGGAAATCATATGACTACGCCTAAAACTGATAGCCAAATGTTGCACCAAAACCGTATCATGAGATCCATCCATTGAGAAATGCGTGCCGAGACGTTCCCGCCATACCAGTCACGTGATTAAACTTGTTTCGGTGTCCAGAGTCAATTCGAACGAGCGAGGATTGGCAATGAGCCAATATACATTTTTGAATGGATCAAAATAATAGTATTTCCAGACAATTTCTAGACAAGACAGGCCACAATTAATCATGCATGTGAACTTCTTTCAAGAATGAAATAGATATCCCATATAAAACGTTTTCTCTCCATGAACATGAATATTGCTTCACTTTGGAGTTCGGACAGATGTCTCTCTTTGGATTGTGGTAATTATCGCAATGAAAACAAAGATATTTCGATATTAAATCAAATCCTATCATTCACAGCTGACATATGCTGAGAATTTAAACAGGTAGGTCTATTCTGTACAAAATGTGCTGTTTTAGCATAGTTATGCTGAAATACTGTTTTTTTTAAATCTATTCATTCATTGTACAGGATACCTGTTTAAATTGTCAAATTCCTGTGAAGGTACCTGTCAACGACGTTTCTTATTATCCCTCTCGTCTTTTCTTCGAGCGATGAAATATGATTTATTAACTCTTATTTAGGCAAAGAGTGTGCAAAGAGTGTGCAGTAAGAAACCATGCACATACCTTCAACAGGTTTCTCCCTTTGTAAAATAGGCTTCTCGCGATATTATAAGCCTGACAGTCCTTCATTGTTACAACTGCGTACTACCCTTTTGTTGGAATGTTTTGCTAGAACTGTTATGAACAATATGATGCTGCACCTCTCTCTCTCTCTCTCTCTCTCTTTCTCCCTCTTTCTTTCTTTCTCTCTCCCCCTCCTTCCTGTTCTTTCACTTTTCCCCTTCTTCTTCCTTGTAATCATATTCTCTCCCTTTTCCCCTCTAGCTCGCTCTCTCTTTCTTTCTCTCTCTTCCCCCTCCTCCTTCCTGTTCTTTCACATCTTCTACTTCTCCTTCTTCCTTGTCTATCTTATTCCCTTCCCTTTCTCCTTTCTGTCCTTGCACTAAACTCTTTTATTTTTTCCCTTTTTTAAATTCTTGAATACAAGTTTGATTTTTTTCTCCTAAAAAGGGACCTATAGCTTCACAAGCTTTGCTTCTTTTAAAGGTTCCTCCACTTTTTCTCTAATTATGATGTAATTAAGAATGATTATATTTTCTACAATTCTTTGGTAATGATGCAATGTATATGCTCACTAAAGGAGTATGTACATCATTTAATAATTGTAACATTATTATTGTACCGAATTCGGTAATACACTGCTTGTTTTGTTTATGTTTTGTTATACATGTATATGCAATATGAGAAAGTGGAAATAAATTTGAACCATTGAATCAATTCAATTTCAAGTTCCCATCAGAATGCCATTTTCAATCAACGCCTTTAAAATGGACCTATAAACTTCCTGTTTTTCCGAGAACAGTGCTTCACTTGACGACCTCAAAAGAACACCTGACTTAATGTAGATCTAGAAAAAAGAGAAGAATTTTGCATTGAGAGCCAGAAAAGGGCCTTAGATCTATAAATAGTAGTCCAAGTTGTCAAACCATCAGCTCTAAAGATGCAAGTGTACAATTGAGGGTTAAAGAGAAGTTGAGTTCTGGTAGAGGTAAAAACAATAATTTGAGAGCTTTCCTATTCATTTAATGTCAGTCTTTAAAAAAATATCACATGAGAAAATGTCCCCTGAGAAGGAACGGCTCTTCGAATGCCCTATAATTCGAAATATGTGAGAAATAGCTGTAAGTTTGGACAAAACTTTCGCGCCACATAAGTTACACCCGTTTCTGTATGCAGTGCTTGTGGTTATAAAGTCAGTTTCTCATCATGTTGCTGGTTCTAAACCATCATATTATACACCAATTACGTGTTACATGATCGACCCTTTTCAATCGCTTCCATACAGTTTTTTCACAATATAATCACATGACTAGAACTCAACTTTTTCTTTCAACCAGAGAGATCGGAAGTTTGTTTGTTTTATTTCAAGAAAAATTCATATATATATAATGAGATTAGACAATAAAGATATAATAGATATTTTCTCTTCGTTCACCAAAAACATAATTGCAGTGAGGGGTAACTTTTAGATATTATGTAACAACAAAGTAAAAAAAAAAGTATCTTATGTTTTTGGTTTAATTTTACAGTAAGGCGCATATATTATGTATAGGTACTATTATGTCATCATTTTAGGCGAAATGATTATCTATTGCATTCCATGTACCTCATTTACCTATTTTGTATAGCATTAGATATAATTTATTTAGAAAAAAAACTTTTATATTACAAACAGGTTTTATATATCTAAATCTCCGGATGTATTATGAGACATTATCATTTACTTTATGCATTATGTGTCATGTTATTAAAGAAGAAAAAAGAGTTTTTCTGCTGTATTTAATTTTCATTCTGTTTTGCTACACTGCATTGTAAATTGATTTATATGATATATATGTTTACAAACAGAATATTGACCTGTTACATTGCATTGTAAATTGATTTATATGATTTATATGTCTATAAACAGATTATTGATGTACATCAATGAAGTTTAATAAATACAATACAATACATGTCTGCATACTTCAACATGATACAAAGTAATATACAAACTAGGTACATAAAGTATTATTTAAAAAAGGAAAAAATAATTATCTAATCATTTTAATCAATGATCAATTTAAATCAAAAATAATTATACCTTTAAAAAAAAACATAGTCGACAAATCATTTCAAAATTGAAAATGCAGAAGTGAGACACACATGTAAAATAGTGCAAGATGAAATTATATATTCAAACTACTGATTAAGCCTGGATAAATATTACATGCAATATATTAGTTGAAATGTAGATCTAGTCCTTTATCTTGAGAAAGTGTTCGAAATTAAACGAAAGATAATTTCGAGGACACTGGGTTACACTTTATTATTAAACGTTTAAAGCAGTATCTGTTTGAATCATATTCGATTAATGTATTAGATTAGGAAATAAGACGAACTACTATGTGCCAAATGTCCTCCAAAAAAGCCAACCGTCAACGCCTTCCAAAAATCTGAAAAATGCAAATAAAAGTTTTTTTGATTGTACCTGGACGTTTTTATGTCAATACTATAATGAATACTATGCCGTAGAACAAACACGATCTCCTCTTTGAAGGAAGCAGCATTTGTTAACTCTCTCAGCCGAACGTCGTGGGCAAGCCAGTGGTAGGCATCGACCAGCAACTGTTATCTCCTGATAAACGTTCTCAATTAAAATACAAGTCATGTAGCAATATACGCTATACGGAAATAATACATTCAGCAACGTCATATAGCAAGGCTTTCAGCAGGATATGCGCCGGGAGCGGCCCAGGGAGAAGCGCCAGGAGCTGCTATCCTGGAGAAGGACCCGCAGATATCTGGAGTCCTCTCATACAAATGACAACGTTCAAAACATTGTGATAGAATAGCACCACTTGAAACTATGTTAAATGTGTCCACTCTTTTATTGGAATGAATAGCAACGAGTCATATTACCACCAGACTATTTGATTTAGATGTTAGATTTATCACTATTTTTTCGCTTATCTGATCTTCCTCCATCTACAGTTCTATCACGTAATTCTCTCTCCCCACCCTCTTGCTTATACTTTCTTGATATTTTTTTACACTCATATTCTTTTAAAACGTGTAGAAACATTTCAACAGTGTAATATTCAATGGTCTATTTTATAGAGTATGGACATATGTATTTGTGATTTTTACAGAGCCCTGTGGAAAGCCAGTACCGTTATTAATGCATTTCTATTTTAATTTCTTTTAATTGTTACAGTAGACGAGTTTTATATAAATTATATATATGTAACTAAACAGGCTACTCTGGTTAAAATTATAAATCAATCAATCAATCAATAATAAATCAATAGATTAATCTATAAATAAATCAATAAATACCTAAGTAAATGTGATTTGAAATGGAATCTAAGCATACAAAGACCTATGCTTTGAAAATCCGTGAATGACAAGAACTTTCATGTTGGGGAAACTCAAAATTCTATGTTTTCATTGATTAACATGGTTTGCAAATTAATTGCAAATTGCAATTTATTCCTAAATTTGGAAAATACATATATCTCCTATTGCAATATTTTGTGGGCAACATCCAAGTGTGTGACAACAATATTCTTCTGCTGCTAAAGAAAGCTGTACGTATATTATGTACCCGAGCTAGTTATCGTGCCCATGCTACCCCACTATTTGTTAAACTGAAATGCTTAAAGGTTGATGATATTATCTTCCTCCAAATTGCCATATTTATGTTCCGTTTCAATATCAAATTGTTACCTACTCCATTATCTTCAATGTTCCAACCTAATAAACTGGTTCACTCATATTCAACAAGGCAGTCATCGAATTTACATGTGTTCAATCCTCACACTACATTAGCCCATAAATCAATCAGACATAGGGGTCCAGATGTATGGAATTCTCTACCTAACAATATTCAAAATATCAAATCACCGAACTTCTTTAAAAGAGCACTCAAATGTATTATCATTTCAAATGTATTACATATATATATAAATCTATATATCAGTTCTCATTATATCGAACATAAATGTAATTCTCTTATGATCTATAAGACATTTTACTAGACTTAACAATATACTTTTTTTTCTTTTTTTTCTTGTTCTTTGTAAATGGTGTAAATAGTTCACAACCCTTTAGGAATTTTATTTGTCATATATTATATATTTGAAAGGTGTTGTAACGATTCAAGCTCTGTGCTTATGTTTTATCACCTTTGTGTGTTCATTCTTTAAACTGCATACTAGTTGCAACTTGTCTTTGATAAAACATTGTTATATTCTTTTTCATTTGAAGTCAATTCAAATGGATTGTAAAATTGAAAACGATTTGTTGTTTTATTCTTTTTTCATGTGATGTTAACTCCAATGAATTGTGAAATTGTGAACATGCATGAATAAATAAATAAATAAAATAGATAAATAAATAAACAGGAGGACAATTATGTTTTTTTCCCCACTAGCATTAATTTTATGATTGAGGTAATGGCTAGTACAGGACCGTAGAATTAAAACAAACTGTTATACAAAAAAGAAGCCAGTTTGAAAGAACTAACATAAATCGGGTACTTAGAAGTATTAGAACCATCAATTTAAAAACGAAAATCAAAGTTTTCCCCTGAATAGCACAAATAAAATGAATGTCACATTGCCAGAATACAAATACACCGCACAGAGATATTTTCATTAGAGACTACATTTAAATGTGACCCCAAAAGGCTTATAGTCAAAGCTTCACATAGGGCTAAAATATTTCTATATATATTATTATTCAAAACATATGAGAACATACATTGCAAGAGATATTCACTATTATTATGCAGTTACATGGTAGCACAGCATATTCTGAAACAGAGATAGCTCGCAGATTATTTCTTAACTTTATAGTCTTTAACATTCCCGTCAAAGACATTTGTTACCACATTAATACAATATGTAACCTACCAAGATAGGACCAACCTAAATAAGTCTCAGCAATATTTGGATATTTGAAAGTCAATCCTCTTCTTCTCGGTTCACTATACACAAGCCCTGTGCAGTGCAGGATATGGCCTTGACGTTGAAACCCTCTGTCCCGAATTCACAAAGGAGGTTTACATTTAACCCATGGTTTAAACCCTCATTTACATAACCCATGGTTTAAAATAAGCGCAAATTGAGGCGTGCCTTGCCTTGCGCGCGTCTAATATTGGACCTCTGACTTGTGTCGCGCTTATTTTGCGCTTATTTTAAACCATGGGTTATGTAAATGAGGGTTTAAACCATGGGTTAAATGTAAACCTCCTTTGTGAATTCGGGCCTCTAGGTCTATGGGGGTACAGGGTTCTGGAAGAAGGGGGCAGACTGAAAGGTGTTTCATCCTTTGTTCCTTTCCACAGTCGCACATAGTTTCTCAATCTTTACTATGGCCCCGTGTATGCATAGGGACTTGTTATCGTCTTGAAAATCAACAGTAAGCCCCTATTACTTCATTTACAAGTTTAATTGTTGAAAATCAAAATATAAAGTATCAGACAGATGCAATATATTTTTATGGTTATGTATAATGAAAAATAATGTTAAAGTTATATATATATATGTTATATAAATATTATAATGTATTTTATGTTTTGTTTTGCTGTCTTATATATTTATATAGCGCTTCAATAAGAAATACCGTCGCTAAGCGCTTTACAGATATTATTATTACCCCGGTCATCAAATTCATAAACGCACAAAGTGTGCACCAATTCCACTCCCTGAGGAGTATTCCTACCACGAGGGCCATACCGTGAGGGCATATGGCAATGTCTATCACAAAGGCTTTCGTCATCCTACAAGGTCCATTTTCTCTCCTGGGTAGGGAGTGGCAAATGTAGATTAATGCTTTTCCAAAGGACATAAGTGCCGTGTCGGGGTCGAACCTTTGCCACGACCTTTGCATGTCAAGTCAAGTGCTTAAACCAGTCGACTACGACACCTTTGTCAATCATTTACAGCGATAAGCTCGAGTTCTGGCAATGATAGAAAATAAATTCTCACAGAATCCAACAAACCTTACACTGAATGTTCAAGATTACAAATAAATGACATGTGCCAAACTATTTTGGTAGAAAATGTATAGGGGCTGAGTAATGAGCATAGAAAGATAAGTAAATCAAGGTAAGTAGGCCCGACACCATGTGTTAAACCAGGTCACTACGTGCAAATGTGAGTTGTTGTTTTTATTGAAGATGATTTCCAGCAAGTTTTTGTGGAGTTGTTTTTATTTTACTGGTTCAAACAATCAATCTACTGCAGGATAAACAATCCAGAATAAATAATAGCCATGCTCTCTCGACATACGATGCCCATACCAGAGCTCAAGATTAGCTTTAATAATAATTTCTCAGTACAATATCACACTGTCTGTTCTGTAATATTTACACCCCTCAGTGTACACCGATATCAATAAATATAATGAATATAAGTGAAAATTCCCCTTAGAGGGAAAATTTCGCAATGTCACTTTCGAGTGCTTAAAATAGTTATCTGTGCTATGGCCCTCGCGACTGGACAAGAGCAAATTGTACGTCGAACACGTGGGTGTGGTGTCATTCAGATTTTTTCCCCCTTCATTACAATGGTATTGCCAGGATTTTCCGGCAAGGGGGGGGGGGCAAGTCCAAAAATGATGTGACAAGCAACAACAAAAAAACAGTTATCTATTCCATGCTACTTGTTTTCTTCTTCCTCTCATTTTCGTCCTCCTTTTCCTCTGTATTTTTCTTGTGGTTACAGGAGGGAGGGGGGCTCGTGCCCCCATGTTCCCAACGGTTCCGTCAGTGGAACAGGTCAGAGAAGTAGGTCACGCACGTAACATTCATTGGTAGTCATACGTTCAGTATAGAATTCTTTTATATGGGAAGAAGAAAGAAAGCATACGATCAGACTAAAACTCCCTTTTGAGAAAACATTGCGCAAAGTTTAGATTACTAACGATTCTTTGTAATTATATCGAAAATCAACCTCAGACAATGAGTTAAAAAGGCGGTGGGAAATACCTTTTGAAATTTTCGAACAGTAAACTGACACATTTCATAATCTGAAGATGATTTCTAAAGGCATTACAATTTAGGGTATGGAAATCAACCTCGTCATTGCAAGCGTGATACGATAATGTAGGCCTATTAACCTTTATCAAGAAACTATCAAATTCTACGGAAGCTTAGACATGATTGTGTAAAGTTAGAAATTAAAAGACTATGTCCCCCCATGTTCCCCAATGGTCTCGTCGCTGGAACAGGTCACAGAAGTAGGTCACACATGTTACATTCATTGGTAGTAATCAGTTCAGTATAGAGTTCATTTCATTCATTTATTGGTTCAACCATTTTTTTTTAAACAACATTCAGAAAATACAAACAATGTTCAAAGGACATATACAAAACATGTTGGACATACTGAGTAAAAAATGGTTAGGGAACCCGAGAGAAGCTTAAGCTTGTAAGTTGGGTTCCCTGTACAATAAACAAGTAAAATTGTATATAACAAAATCTAGATAATAAGGTAAGACAAACTCTTTAAAGGGCCCATGCCATCCAAATACAAGTTTATTCCTGTTGATGTGTAGTCCTGCATACATCTCATATTTTGATATGTAAACTTCTGAATGTGTTTCATAGATTTTTAAATATTTTTTTAAATATTTTGTTTTCAAACTTGCTAAGCTCCACCCTAAAAATGCTCCAGATCTCATTCCCCTTGTGACATCATCTGTCAGTCATCTAACTTGAGAGAGTGGTATGTAACTTTGCCAAAGTTGACCACCTGTTACAATACAACAAACAATAGCAACATATAAGTTGCTATGGTATGTAATTTCCCCCAGCTCAGCACATGCTCATAATAGAATTGCACGCTTTCATACATGTACAATACATCATCATTGCCTTTGTCTTCCTGGTGATGCTACAGCATGTCTGACATAGCAACTTGTATGTTGCTATTGTGTTACGTATTGTAACAGGTGGTCAGCTTCGGCAAAGTTACATACCACTTTCTCAAGTTAGCTCATTGATGACTGACAGATGATGTCACAAGGGAATGAGATCTGGAGGTTTTGGGTGGAGCTTAGCAAGTTTGAAAAACAAATATTTCAAAAAATATTTAAAAATCTATGAAACACATTCAGAAGTTTACATATCAAAATATGAGATGTATGCAGGACTAAACACCAACAGGAATAAACTTGTATTTGGATGGCATGGGCCCTTTAATGGGAAGAAGAAAGAAAGCATACGATCAGACTAAAACTCCCTTTTGAGAAAACATTGCGCAAAGTTTAGATTACTAATGATTTCTTGTAATTATATAGCATGATCACAAATTCGAAAAATCAGCCTCAGGCAATGAGTTAAGAAGGCCTTGGGAAACACCTTTTGAAATTTTCGAACAGTAAACTGACAAATTTCACAATCTGAAGATGATTTCTAAAAGCATTACAATTTAGGGTATGGAAATTAACCTCGTCATCGCGATCGTGTTACGATAATGTAGGCCTACAAACCTTTAACAAGAAACCATCAAATTCTACGGAAGCTTAGACATGATTGTGCAAAGTTAGAAATTAAAAAAGACTATGTCAATATCATAACGCTATGAACATTGTACATTAAGTGAGATGACGTAAAATAAAACATTCAAATTTGCAAAACACTTTAATAGGACTTCTATATGTTATAAATGTTACATAAAGTTAGGTCATCCTTGATACTGTTATAAACAGACGAATGTGAAAACGTGATATTGAATATTGAGGATGAAGCATTATCTCGACTGGAGATAATTATGATGCAGTATTGTAAACATGTGACTTTTATACAATAAATGGAAAAACATTTTCTTTCCTAAGAAGAAATACAGAATTCCAGCGAGATGAAAAGTTAATCCATTTCATTATTATCCGAGTTAAGATACTTAGTCTAGATTAGTCACATGTATTATCTTTGATGATTTTTGTCACCTTTTAGTCAATGGTAATATTCAAGAATTGTGTAACGAGCCGAAAATCCACTTGAAATAAAATGCTCATAAACATGGAGGAATGGATCAATTAATCATACCAAGGAGGCAGGATTAGCACCTTGATTATACCCGAAATCAAACAGATGCTTTAACAAAAATATATTTTGAACACTTCAACTATTGGGTTTAAACGTAATGCATTAGAATACATGTTGGATGTTGTTGTTGTTGTTGTTTTGTTGTTTTTTTTTTTGCTTTTTCGGGGGGGGGGAATACAATAATTATTCACTGAATTCACCACATACATATTTTTCACCTTGATAGTAATTTATCGACAGGTGGAAATATATTTTCAATTTTAGTGGACAAGAATAAATAATTTTTTCAAAATGATCAGATAATGTAACGTTTGATTAGAAAAAGTATAGAAATCTACATGTAGTATCTCCTATTTCTTTTCTATCAATGCCCCCCATAAAAA
>CP137679.1:18358037-18460368 GCA_037976565.1 Mesocentrotus franciscanus | reverse complement strand
AACTCAAGAAATTCTTAGCTTAGCCAAAGGTAAACACAAACTTTGATTGTGTCTGTATTTATTCCCTGATCTGAGGATCGGACTGTCGGCATGTGTGTAGTTCCTTTCAGGACTATCACATGCCTTTCAATAACAGGCGGGTCGTACTCTGATGTGGTTGGACCTCCTAACTGCACTTTACATATTGTGGTCATGATGATTAAAGAATTTTGATGGGGCTGTATTAACCCATTGCCTTCTGGAACCCGGTGGCTCCTGTATTAAAGCCCACGGAATGAGAAAATTCAGTAGTTAATGGGTTAACTTATGGCTTAACCCTTGCTCAAAATTGTTCAGAATTCATTGTATAGCTATATATATATATATATGTGATAAGCAATTAATACTTTCCTTGTCTGAACGTTGTATAAAGAAACGTATAAAGAAGTTGTTTCTACGTTTCTTTATACAACGTTCAGATAAGGAAAGTATTAATTGCTTATCACATATATATAAAGAAACGTTGTATAAAGAAACGTTGTATAAATAAACGATGTATAGTGAAACGTTGTCTAAAGAAGCGTTGTATAAAGAAACGTTGTGTAAAGAAACATATAGTGAAACGTTGAATAGGTAACGTTGTATAGTGAAACGTTGTATAGTGAACGCATGTTTGAGCCTTGTTTTGAAGAAAACTCAATCAAGAATCACGGTCCCACTCTAGTATCGTAGGAAGATCGTATAACCGGCAGGGCTAAATCGTGACCGTGTATTAATGATTTTCCAGCTTTCCTGTCATTCGACCTCTTCAAAATTAGTTTCTTTATATGACGTTATTTATACAATGTTGCTTTCTAGTCTGTACTCTCCTTTGGTCTAATTCATTGGTAAGGTCCAACAGGAAAGAATTAATTGTTTCAAAGCCACAGTAGTTGGCAGATCACTCTACCACTACCCTGTATGGCTGTTACTCCTGGCTGAGATCCCAAGTTACATTTTTTTAAATGGGGGGGGGGGCACTTCATTTGCAGGCACCGACCCTTGTCACTCGGTTGTAAATTACATCAGAGGGTCTGTGCTAGAAGACTACGGTATACAGAGACCGCAGTCATAGGTCCTGTACTATAGCTACTGCTCCTGACAAGGCACAGCCAGTGACTGACAGAGTTAGGTTTGCATAAAGTTAAAGATAAATGTGAGTTCTGGTAAATATAGAAAATAAATTCTCACAGAATCCAACAAAACTTACACTGAATGTTCAAATTTACAAATAAATGACGTGTGCCAAACAATTTGGTAGAAAATGTAATATATAGTGGCTGAGTAATGAGCATAAAAAGAAGGAAATCTGGGTAAGTAGGCCTGATGGCCGACTCCATGTGCTTAACAGAGGTGTGCAAATGGGAGTTTTTTGTTTTTCAAGACGATGCCCAGTAAGTTTTTGTGAGTTTGTTTTTATTTCACTGGTTCCAACGAACAATCCAGAATAAATCATACTATCATAGCTTTTTTCTCTCAAAATACGATTCCCATACCAGAGCTCAAGATTAGCTTTCAGACTTTATAGAATTGTGTAATTAGTGTCTAAGGGTGCATTTATCGGGTCTAGCCATCAGATATATGTACATATCGAACCCCACTATCGAACCCCACTATTGAACCCCACCATACGAACGTGTTTTTCGGGATGTCACGTTTATCGTCTCTTCACGATTCAAAATAAAGGCCTTGTCTCTGCGCAGCTGCTTTGCGCTGTTTGACCGGGAAGCAGATTAGTCTGGGAAGGTCCATGGAGCTATATGGGAAGGTCCGATTTGTATGTGGGGTTCAAAACAGCTTTGCGTTTATCGTGTTTCAGAAACGTGATTCTGGCTGTATGTCAAATTCAAAATGCACTTTTTTTCGGTGTTACAATATGCCCATATCTAAAGACGTTTGAAAAAGGCTTTGCGTTTATCGCCTTAAAAATTTGCCTGAAAGACGTTTGAAAACGCTGATTATAGGCAAAAATTTGGTCGATAAACGCGACCTAATTATAATCTGCCCTGCAGACTAGGGGCACTGGCAGTAAGACTGTTGAATTTAAAAGATAAACAAAATCCACAGTTTGATTTAATAAAATATTTGTGCATTGCTTTCATTTACACAGATACATGTACATGCAGCTACAGAGAAAGAGAGTGAAAACAGAGCTTCGAGCAAGAAGGTATGTGCAGCGTTTCATTTGGTTGATATAACTTGAAACTTGAAATAAACAGTGCTTTGTTTGAAATTGCAATGTTACAAATAATAACATAGGTGAACATAACATTAGGCTTATAACATAAGGTGTTTGACAATCATTAATTGTTCCAATAGTGGCACTTTAGATTACATATTTTTGCTTTAGTTGTGACAGTTACATGTAATGTCTCAAGTGAAAATTCAGTCTTTATTCTTTATTCTTATTCATTTTCAAATGTACGTAAATAGGATTTTCCCCATAGTGTTGGTGATGGTAGTTTTTTTTAATAGATTTAATTTCTCATCAGTTCTTGCAGAATGGTGCGATTCGTTCTTCTTTAGGTCTTTCTTTTACATTGCCATCCATACCTATGCAAAGTGGGTAGCAACCAAGTGATGGGTTGCTAGGACGATGGTGATAATTGAGACAGGTTTAGCCATACTACCCCACTGATGGGCGATTAGATCTAGTTGCCACCAAATAAGAGCTAGCTTGATGAGAATTTTACGACTGTAATTACCTGCCTTGTACACACAGAGGCCTTTGAATGCTGACCATATGTTTTAGAGCTTGGTATCAACTTGATGGTGCTGTGGACAAAATATACCTCGGAGATCAATGTTCACTTATCAGGGCATATTTCTCATAAAAACGTACCGGTACTGAACAACAATAACAACAAAACATCAGCACATCAGCTTTAACCCTTTCTGGACAGGATTGGTCATGTATTGTTCTTCAAATTGGCAACAATAATTATATTTATCGCTACATAGTTAATATATAATCTAATGTCTCTGAAAACGATATACATGGGAAGAATGATGTCGAAAAGTTGAAGAATAAAAAGAAGTTCCAATCTTGATTGAAAAACAATGAATCTCTAAATGTGTTGCCAATTTAAGGATTCAAAGCTTTTTTTAATGGTTTTTGTGTAATTCCTGACATCAAATGCAATACAGTCATGACACAAAACTTGATGCAGTGTGTGCAGACATTGTTGCCCTTTCTTCTCATGATGTGACACATTTTTAGGGCTCAGGGTTCTGAAGCAAAAGTTATTAAGACACACCAACGAATATGGAGTGATTGTCGCAAAAAAGGGTTAAGCATTAGTTTGTATTGAAAAATATCTTCAGGGGCATCTATTTCATGAGCAATATTATTGTAGGCCTATCCACAGTTGTGTATTCAGTCTGAAATTTCCATCTTGCAAAATGTTTGTTTTCACGGTGTTGTTGTATTGGTTAGGAAACTGACTCATCAAAGCTTCAAATCTTCCGCTGACGGCCAGAAGGGCTTCAACTCAAACAATCTTACATCGGTTAACACCCTTCTGGCTCTCAACAGACGGTTTTATGCCCGTCATCAAAGTTTGATAGAGATGTACTCTGTAGCTGAGGTCACTCATTTTCACAATATTCCACAGGCCTAAGGTATAGGCTATAACTTGTCAGCCTACATACCTTGAATGTCCAAATAGTACATGTATGTTTGGGTTTGTTTTCTTGCTTCATTGGACAATGCAAGGTCACATGTAGTACAACAGCACATTATGCACTCAGAAATTTAAATTCTTTTTAAGATCACCCTAAAATACTGCATTCTTTGAAGAAGAAAAAAATGCCTGTTATTTTTGTCCACATCACTTACCAAATGACTTGTGGATGCATCTATATTTATTTTGTTAAAATAAATAATAATAATAATAATAGTTCAGTTTTGTATAGCGCATAATATTATGAAATAACATCTCTATGCGCTCCAAAGAGCTTTTGACATTATTACCCTAGCTTTAGTCCGGCAGTTTATCAGCGCATCAGCGCACAGTGCATAAAGTAGAAATAATGTTTAGATAAATGAGAACAAAAGGAATCATGCAGAAAAAGTATAAATTACTATTTTCTTAAATTCCATGTAAGTAAGATTTGCATCAATCTTTTCCCAATATTAAATGCTTTCCATAAACTAAGTTTTCCTGTGTGGGTGGCCTTTTTAATAGAAAGGAGGTTAAATGTTTTTCAGGACCACAAGATCTGGAGAATAATATGTGGTGAAGATGTGGCCATGTTACCATAACTTTGGTTAGCTTTACTGGAGCTTTAGAAAGATTGTTTGCTGTCAATAATATTCATTCATAGTTATTCTTGGGAGCAGCCACACATGAAGTTTGAATTTAAAGAAAAGGATTACTTTATCTTTCTCACTATTTTTTTTTTGCTTCCTCAATTCTTTGAGGAGATTATATCAAAGTATATCTGACCACCATATCTGTTTCCATGAGGGGCTATACAGCCCGTGAGATCAACAGCCTACGAGACAGACATTTTAGCTCATGAATACCACAGATAAAAAGACCAAATTAGAAAAAAATCTTTTCTTATTTTATTCCTTTTTTGTTGGCATAGTTGGCTGTCAGTCTTGTGGTCAGTCAGTCCTGTGAACCTTTAAAATTTCAGAACTTTTTACGTTTCTATATATTGCTTTTTGTCAGTCTCGTTGGCTGTCAATATGATGGCATTCCTCCTAAATATGGTATTCTTCCTCTATGCTTTTCTGTCAGTTTTGCTGTAAATAAGAGAAAATGAACGTGGTTATTGTATTCTGATGCCACATTACAACATTTCTACATTGAATATGGTGTACTTTCCATTCAGTCCTATGTTATTGAATCACCCCTAACAGGATTTTCTTTAAGTTGCACTAAACCCCTAAGCAACAGGCATTATTAAAAGCAAAGCTGGCAATGTTATACATGTTTTTGTGATCTATTTTACAACATGGCAAACACTGTAATGAGTCACTGTTCTTTATTTGTTTGGTTGCATGGTGAAAATGAAAGTTGTTCAGAATGTGTTTGTGAAAGGAAGATCAGAACTGGTATACTGGAACTAAGAAGAGATTAGGAAACACCTTCTAGCAAATACTTCCTATTTCAGAATTGATAATACCCTCATGTTATTGTTCCTTATGTATTAAATCACACACCCATCTCTATTAGGGATCATCTCCAGTTGTGGTAAATCAATACTTAAAAGGTATTAGAGGCATTAGAATGAAGCCGGAAAAGTTTGACATGTTTTTTTCTCCCTTTTTTGTTCCAACATTGTAAACATTGATATGTGGGACTTTTCGTTACAGGTTTGTTCAGTGAAAATGGGAAGTTGTTGAGAATATGTTTGTGAAAGGAAGATCAGAAGTGGTATACTGGAACTAATGAGGGCTTGTGGTAAAGAGCTTTACTGCAAATGACATCCTGTTTTTACCAGTTCCATTCATACCAAACTCATGTTTACCCTTAATTGTCTGGATTATTTCTCAGGAAACGATGATAATGTTATCAGAAGTGCGCTTTGCTTGTCTCTTTGTTCATTTACATATGTGTAGAATCATAAAATTTAATATTTTACTTCATATCTGACTCTAGTGTATTGAACAGAGACATGATTAAAATGTTTGCCTTGACTTTGTGTATTTTCAACACTTACATGTATGATTGGCCAGCTATATCATGTCAATTTACTCTTCAAAATTAGTTTCTTTATAAGAGATTTCTTTATACAGTCAAACCTGTCTATAGCGACCGCACAAGGGAAACACAAAAAGTGGTCTTTTTAGAGGTGGTCTTTGTAGACAGGTTCCTTTAGTACATGTTTCAATGAGAAACCATTTTCAAGTGAACAAAAAATGTGGTCTTTGTAGACAGGTGGTCTTTGTAGACAGGTTCCTTTAGTACATGTTTCAATAAGAAACCATTTTCAAGGGAAACAAAAAATGGTCTTTGTAGACAGGTGGTCCTTGTAGACAGGTAGTCCTTGTAGACAGGTGGTCACTAAATTTTCTTGTCACTATTCTTTATACCCGTATGACGTTTCTCTATCGACTTTCATTTGAATTTCCTGCAGTCCGAACAGGCTGCACTTCTGGCTTGTTTTGATCTTTTGAAAGTTGGTATTTCCAGCTAGAGACATCAGAATGATTCTGAATCGTATTTGTATGTGATTGTGAGCGGACAGACGGGGCTTCCAAGATAATTGGGAATGAATAGATGTTGGGTCATCAAACTTGGTTCTGACAAAGCACATCTTTGTATCAAGTCTTTGACAATAGAAACCGATCATGGTATGGAAGAAGCATTCTAATCTGTTTAGCTCAGATGAGTTGGGGGCATTTCTTGTAACTATTTAGAACCATTTGTTTGGGTGCATTAGAATAGCAGGAAGAGCTTAAGAGATGTTCACTGAAGAGAAAATCCTTCTTTGAAGGTCTCTGAGGTCTACAAAATTTGTGTCAAATAGTAAGATGAACTGTATGTAAAACCTATTTCATGATATACTCTTTTTTTTCATCTTCTTTTTCTTCTTCTTTTTCTAGGAAAATATGTATATTTCCAGGCCCTGTTTCTAATTTAAAGTTCTTTTTTAATTGGTTGAAAAATATAGATATCCACAGGACCTATTTCTAATTTGAAATGAAAGTGAATTAAATCTGTAGGCCAAATACAGAAAACAATGATGGTCTGTTGCTTTTCCAGGTTTCTAATTGTTATGTAGTAAATGTAGAAACACAGAAACACTACCTGTTTGATGTTGGCCCTCATGGGCCATACTAATAGCATATCCTACAGTACATTTTGTTTAACTTCTCACTAAATTCATTCTAGTAAAGTGTCTCTTAAATGACTACATGTGTCAACCATTTAAATGAAAATGAAAATCAATCTGGATTCCTGATAGAACTTATAGCTAGGAGTCAATAATTTCATATCGAGAGGAATGACATATTACAGTGGTATTATCATTTTCATGCATATGGTTGTAAAAATGTGTTTGATACTGTGTAATCCAAAGATATATGTGTATCTATGCTCTATGATATAAATTATGCCCCTCCAACCAGAATTCTCACGCTTTCCACTTGAGGATAAACCAATAAAAATGTGCAGAGTGGCATAATTTGATCCAATCCTCCTACCATTTGAGCTGCTGCATGTCATCCATAAATTCTTTAATTCATAACCTGACTCTGGATACATACAAGGGATGTGTCATCATGTTTGAATTAATCCAGTACAGACTACAGTCCTTGAGCCCCAGTTCACTGCATTTTGATGACAGCTGCGTTGTCAGTTGGCTGATATATATACATGTGTAGTTCTCATATGAAGCTAGCAGTATAGCGTATAATTTTTTGTTCACAGTTCTTATTAGATTCGCTTTTGAAAGAGATATGGCTTGATTTGTAGATTTTTTCATCAGAGCTCTCTATCTCTCTCTCTCTCTCACTCCCTCTCTCTCTCTCTCTCTCTCCCCCTCTCCCTCTCATCTTATTTCCAGAGCTGAATTGCTCTGTGCTTTCACTAGTTTTTTTTTTTCTCCTTAAAATAATCTTGTATTTTGTTACATAGCTGACTCTGCCTCATACCCTTCTTCTACAAGGAAGACATTTTACTTGCTTTATGATTCTATTTGTCACTTGCTTGTTGTCATGGGTTGATATAATTTGAAACATAGGCCCTGTTGCACATCCAGAAACTTTCATGTGAATAAATCTTTTGCACATTGTTATGATAGCTGGGAGTGCATGGTTCATAATCACATAAAGTTTCATGCATTGAAATCTAGTGGAATCCCAACTGACATACATGTATCTCAGAATTTGTTTGACACTTTGGAAAAAAAAATCCCTTTCTGCAAAACTTGTTTGCAAGTTATATGTCGCAAATGTTTCTGATCTTACAGAAATCCCATTACCTGTTCCTTTTTGGAACAAGTTTACACACCAAATGCCTAAAACTTCTGTATTTTCAGGGAGTTGGGATTTCTAGCAGTCTAGCTTCTGTCCCATATGCCGAAACAATGATAAATGATGCTCTTGAAGCAACCCAAAATCTTCTCAGTTGACCATGAAGTCATACAACATGAAATCTGTACCAATCCGTTTGGCAAGACCATAAATCAGTCAGAAACCATAAACATTCTCTAGGCTCACAGTTGCTCTGGACTCCTGAACCCCAAAAGACTTGGCAAAACGCCAAACAAATAACCATTTTGAGGAATCCTATAATGGGGCGTCAAATGGAGGATTTTCTTTTTGTGGGTTCTCTTTCTGTGGGTTCTCTTTCAGATAGCTTGGCTGTCTTGATATGATTTATGATATTGTCATGAATGAGTCACCACAGATTGCCAGACGAGTTTGACCTCCAATGACCCCTAGTAAATTGGCCAGACTCTGAACTTCAGTGTGATACAGGTGTCTGCAACCTGCAAGGTATCTCTAGGGAACATGGAATTTCTGGAACAAGCTCCTGCTGGATCATGATCAACTACTCGCCAATGTCTCGGTGGAAAAGAGGAGGGGGTGACACCCTTCACTTCGTTTTCAAAGAATAGGCTATATGCTGCAATTGTGTTAAAGACTACATGTAAGTCCACTCCAAAAATAATTTGCTTTCATTAGATGCAGAAAAAGGATAAATAGAGCAACAAAAAATTGAGTAAAATCGGATAACTAATAAGGAAGTTATGAATTAATAATGAAGTATGAAAAACTATGAAATTTAAAAAATAACTTCACAAATTGCCAATTTGGTTATCAGTTTGTGACGCCATTGCCTCACTATTTATCAATTGCTTTATATATTTTTATCCCATTAAATTTCCCTTTTAAAGTTTTTATCCCCCAAAACTTGATTTCCCCATGCCTTTGCCCAGGTTATATGATTTGTATCATATTGCGTGCGTGACATTTCACAAAATCTGTTATGAACTTTGAAGAATCGATACTGTTTTCTGAATATTGTATATTCATAATCATTGATTTTTATATAAAGAGTTTATCAAAATTTACATTTTTCAGGATTTCACTGAAAAAAATTACTCTATATTTAGTGCATCCACACAAAAACATATTACTATCAATATAACTTGCATGCTTTTTTATGGGAAAATTGAAAATTTATATTATCAATATAAAGAAAACAATTAGTGGATAGTTAGGATATGACGTCACAGACTCATGAGTGAGTTGCCAATTTGTCTTGTGATTTTCAAAGTTTTTCATGTCATTAAAAATTCATAACTTTCTTATTAGTTATCCGATTTTGCTCAAACTTTTTTTTGATTGGTTTGTCTGATTTTTCTGCTTCTATTGAAAGTAAGTAATTTTTAGGAGTGGACTTGCCCTTTAAATTGAGTGCCATTTTCTTTTCTGTTGATTTTATTTTTTGGTACAAATGTGTAGGACAAATGAATGTTGTTATAGTCATGCTTAATCTTCTATACTCTATGAGTAAACTGCATCCAAGTTAAGATGCTCAGTTACATAGGCTCATACTTCATTAAATGTACTGTCGGTTACAAATTAGGCCTGTTAGCCAATCAGCATGTACGTGTATCAAATTCAATTCGCATGAGGCAAATGAGCAGAATATTTTGGTTTCCTGCTCGTCAGTCACCAATGTGAAAGTTATTTTCATTTTATGAATGATTTTGTTTATATTGTGATTTGGTTTTATACATTTCACATCTTGAGCTTCAATGTCTCCAAAACCAAAATATTTTCACTGGGATAGAAGTGGCCTGAGATACAGTGAGCAATACTTACCCGTTCTGTCAGTCACTTTTAATAAAACTCACTATCTAATTTACAAATCCTCCAATTAACGACGACACAATACATAAAGCCAGAGACTGACATTTGTTGGTGTTCTCTGGAGCCCCACACAATCTCATCAAAACTGCAATTCCATCTAGTTTTACTCCAAGTCATTGACAAATATCTTTGATTTATGGTTATACCTCCCAAAATAATAATAACAACAAATTGCTAGCACATCAACATGCAAACATACAGCCACACACAATCTCATCAATACCGTAGTCCATTTCTCTCTAGTTGCTTCTCAAGCCATTGAAAATATCTTTTGTTTCATGGTTATACCAAAACAAAACAAAATTGCCAGCCCATCAAGCTGCAAACATAAAGCCACATGCAATCTCATCAATAGTGCACTTTTCTCTAGTTGCTCTCCAAGTAATTGAAAATACATTTTGTTTCATGGTTAGACCAACAAAAACATAGTAATTGCCAGCACATCAAGCCGCAAACAAAAAGCCACACACAATCTCATCAATATATTGGATTTCTGTCTACCGGTGGTAGTTGCTCTCCAAGCCACAAAAAAAATCCTTTGTTTCACAATGTTACAAAGGAAAATTTGCTAGAGTATTAGCCTAAATCAAGCAGCAAGCACTTTTTTGTGCAGATTACGATGGCCTTTTACATAATCAAATCTTTAGGCAATTAAAGATATTGATTGAAATTAGGCCTGTCTTCATCAGCTCGAGTTTGCCAAATGACCCGCTATTTGAACTATCCCGATCGCAAATTAGCCAGTTAATTTGCGTCTTCATCAGCCTGCAGTTGCAATTAGCGGGATATTTGGTCGAGAAAATATCCCAAGAAATGTTGGTCTTGTTTCCAAAATATCCGGCTATTTGGGAAATAGCGGGCTAATTTGCGCCCGTCCGAGCTAGTTTGTGATGAGCGTATCGGTCTGGTGAAGACGCAATTCAAAACTTCGGGATAATATCCTAAGTCTGAAAATAGCGGGTTATTTGGCAAACTCGAGCTGATGAGGACAGGCCTATTAAGGCTTATGAGTCATGAGCAGAGTTTTTTTGGGGGAAAAGGAGAATAAGACCCCGTTCTCACTCACTTTGAAAGTGGTCTTAGTTAGACCGCTCCAGAGGAACGGGTCTTGAGGAACGGTTTGCGAGGGTTCACACTCCGAGCATTTTTTTATGGCTCAAACCGCTCCACGAGTCAAAGTGGTCTTGTTGCTATGGCAGCTCAGGTCAGCGGGTAAATAAAGCGGACAGAAAATACTAAGCGTATGTACCGTACAACATGTTTCGCGCGGAACGTCACTAGCTCACTTCCGTTCAAAGTACGCTTCCGTTCACACTCGCACGTTAGAGCGCTCCAAACCGCTCTTAATAAGACCCGTTCCTCAAGACCACCTCCGAGGTGGTCTTCTGGAGCGGTCCAGAAGTCCACTTCCTGGACCACTTTGACCGTTCTCACTCACCTAAGAACCGCTCCTGAGGAACGGGTCTTAGTTAGACCGCTCCAACGAAGTGAATGAGAACGGGGTCTATGTGCAATTAAAAAAAAATGCATTTGAAGGTAATATCAAGTTGTGACACGGGAAAGGAGTGAAAGAGCAGGGAATTAATGCAGCTGATGAGGAAGACTAGGAACAGAAGGTTGTGGAACAATATAGCAGCCAAATAGGAAAGATTTGGCAAAGACAGATAGATAGAGAGAAAGGGAGAGAGAGAGAGAGAGAGAGAGAGAGGGGAGAGAGAGAGAGGGAGAGTTGAAAGGAAGTACATCTGAAACTAGGGGAATATAGTCGTATTATAGGCCCATATTGTTCCATGGGCATCAGAAGATATGTACCCAAAATTTTTCTATTCCGTACATGATTTCTGATAAATTTCAGCAACATGAATCTTGAAAAGAAACATGAAGTTACTTATCTCTGTTTACCACACAGCTAACCTGACCGTATGGCTAATTTTAAATACCTGGTAGTCATAGAATTCATGCACATGCTGCCACATAATAATATTTCCACACTCACCTTGCAGTATGTGGTCTTGGCATTTGCAGATCTCTTTTGAAACCCAATTTGAAGAAAAAAAATATTGAAAAATCACTTACTCGTTTTCATCTTATATAAAGAACATTTGATTATATCTATCACAAGGCTGGACAGTAACGGGTGCCCTGTCTGTGCATATGGGCCCCTGCATTTTAACTATTCACCCTCCAAATTCTGGAATTTCACAAGGGCCCCATTTAGCATCCTGACTCTCACAATTCTATTCCAGACCCCTAGTACAAAAAAAAGAAGAGTTGGTGCGGAGCCCTGTTTATGATTTCATATGGACTAGTTCAAGCTTTCCTTTATCCAGAAAAGTGTATGCAGGATAAATTTTGCAAGATTTCAGGCTACATGAATGCCCTATTTGTAATACGCTCTTATAAAATTAAAAAATCGTGAAAATACTATGCATGCATGTATGTTTCATGTTTGCGCTCTGCTTTCCTGAGCTGAAACCCTTTTGATAAATGCTTGACCCGGATATGAGTAGGATCCATGATAAGACTGTACCGCAATAATAAAAAAAAAAGAATTTCCGACCCGAGAGCTCTCCTGTAAGGCTGTATTATTCTGCAGGCACCGACTCTAAATTGACACTTCACCACAAGTCCTAAAGCCTTGAGCAGAGCCTAGCTCTGTCAGTCTCTGGCTGTGTCAAGGAGCAGCTAAAGTACAGAGCTTATGCAGTATGCTGTCAGCCTAGTCTCACCGTGCAGACACTGTTGCACACAGCGACTGACAAGGGTCTGTGTCTGCAGACTACTCCTATCATCATGTTTCAAAAGTACATGTGTTATTAGGCACGCAATTGAAAAAGGATTTGTGAAGACAGGAGGATTTGAAAGACATTGAATCTTCTAAATTGGTTTGAACCCTGGACGACAAGGAGAATTGGCGAGCCATAAATATTGTCCTAGTTGTGTTTGTAAATGTATCCTGCCTTAGCTTGATGTCCCATGTTACATGAACAGTCCAATGATGTCATAAGAAGATGTGTTTACACTGCAAGCATAAACCATCGTTTTTTCACATTCCGGTGTTTAGTCCGAAGTTGCTAGGCGACTACCAGTAAACACAAAGAAAAATCAAAATTGAATTACCCACCTGGAGTGTGGTTTGTTGAAACGCCAGCAGAAACTGAACTTCGCCGTTTTTTGCAGTGTGAATGCTTGCTCTCAAAACACTGGTGAATCATTCCGATTTTTGGGTTCACGTGACTCTCCTCGCTTCCGTACAAATGCATGCAGAGCAGCGACAAGTGGCACATGCGCACAACTCACACACAAAAAAAAAGAATTATCAATCACCAACGTGTTAATATGGGTTTTTTCCAGTAGTGTAAATGGCAGTGTAAATTTGGGCTGTGTAAATGGGCCTGATGTTGACTCTACATTAAATAATAAAGAGAAGGTTGAATTCTGGTGAAGGTGAAGAATAATTTGTGAGCTTTCTCATTCTTTTAACATGTATGTCTGCTGAGAAGAATATCATACATATAGAAGAAATATCCCCTGAAAAAAAGATAAGACTTTCATCCTTCAAATTCCCAATATGACAAGAAAATGTTGTTGACGCCACCTGTAGAAGTCCAATATACACATTTCTATAAGAATTGCATGCGACTTCCACTCTTCCAGCATATAAGGTGAATGAATATAATTTCTAAGATTTCAAAACCTCACATTAACATGTACATATGTAAACCTAGGCTACACCGATTCTTTTGTACCGCATGTGCATATTAAACCTTTCTCTATATCCTCTGGTTCCAGACGGTTTCTTTCACAATGTAATCGCATGACCAGAACTCAATTTTATCTTTAAGGTCTATTTATTGTTTATCTGTCTGTGTTGGGGTGGGGGGGAGGGGGGAGACATCATTATAATCAACAATATGTAGGCCTTCTTGATGAACAATACAAGAAAAAAGAAAAGAGGCATGGGACAAGGACCAGAAGGAACAGAAGGAACAGAAGGTGCTGTTGTAGGCCTATATATGTATACCTATGGAAACTCCAAAAAACTAAAAATCTCTAGATAGATTTTAAAATACGCTCTTCAAAAGTCATAGCTAGAAAAGGGCTCCATAAAGTTCTGAGAATATGAATACATTGTAGTAAAAAGGAGCTGGAACTCTCCTCATGGTCATTGTTTTCTCTTCAAAAAGTGGTGCTTTTGTACAGAAGATTGTAAAAGAGCTATACCATAGTTTTTACGTTGCAAGTTACTCTCAGGCTGACATCTATCACGTTTGCAATCAACAAGCATGAACAACTTTTCTTTTTTAGAGTTTGATGAAGGTTATCCTGTTCATTCACTCAGCTTTCCACCGAATTCATCCAACAACACTCGCAGGGTTTCTGGGTACTGGGTGCTTTGTGGTCTAGCCTCTGACTGTTGTTCCATATTCATTCCTTTTCTAGACAGGTTTACCGACTACCAAAAAGTGAAAGTGGCAGAGGGGTCGCACGAAGGCCATCTCGTGCCTTCAGACCATTCAAATGTTAATTAGAAGGCACGCATGTTTATCAAGAGGTTAGGCATATATGTTATTTGAAACGGACGGAAGTTAACCTGAGAACTTTGATCTGCATGTCTTTCAAATTTTGAGTGTGCTGTTTGTAAAGAAGTGTAGGGATACATTTCATGATGAAAGCTTACATGCAGATGTGGTGCATTCCTGCCTCCACCCCCTGCCCCCGATTTATTTAAAAAACTCAGGCGCACACATACCATTAAAACAAAATACCCATGTGATATGAGAGCCCTGTTTAAATTGTAAATCCTTCATGCAACTTGGAGAGGGTGCACAGGATGTCTTTTTATATTCAAAATATGTTTTATTAATTTCACATGTGTACAGAGATGATGTGATTAGAATTTGGGGAACAACTTTAGAACACCCCTCCCCAAAAGTTGACTAGACCTTTGTAGGTTGACCAAGGCTTCACCAATGACGTTAAATCTAAAGACTTAAGTTTCAAAGCTAACCCTAACCCCAACACTAGCCCTAACCCTAGGCATTGGACCACATTTAAGTCACATTTTAATCATTTAGTCACATTCAGCTCTTATTGCATTACCAAGCTTTACATCTGTGCAAGATATTTACAGACTTGTTTACTTTATTCTTTTTCTCCGTAGATCTGTAAACAGAGGTTCATGTATAAACACTTCTGGAGCAAAATGGTAAGTTTAATTTCCATGCCCTGATTCACCTTCTCTGTATATTTATTGGGAGGCATCAAATTGTAGGCCTACAGGTTTGAAACCATCTGCATAATTTTTTCAAACTATGCTTATAATTGACAAATTGGTAACCCCATAGAGGTACATGCCAAATTTAAAAAAATGAAATGAGGTGGTTGTATACATTCATCGAGCATCATTCTTAATGCGTCATTCAATTCCTGTTTCTTAGAACTCCATCATGAATTCAAAATTTCAAATAAACACAAATTTCCGTCGACTCTGATCCATCTTGTGTTTGAATCTCTTTTAAAGATCTCACAATTTATATTGTTGATAATGGTGTTAGAGTCATCCATTAACCCGAATGTGGTACTCTCAGATGAGCGCGAACATACAAATGTCTGGGATACCACCAAGATATATCACTTGCACGTCTCTTCACGACATAATTGGAAAATACTTTAAAGCTCTTCTCCTAGTTGTAAACCCAATGATGCTGTTATCACCGCATCGTATCTCCAACACCGGGAGTGTTTATTTTTAAAAAGACACGCAGTGGTATCAGTCGTAGGGTTAAAAGCGCTGGCAGGCTATATGGAGCGTTGACAGATCGTTTGTCATCTTCGGCAGTCTACGGAGTATGTCTCTCAGTCGCCCCCTATCTCTGTTGGCAGGGCGTGACGTCTCACTGCGCTTCTGATTACCCATTGTGTATAAACAAGGCAGCCCTGTCCAGGCTCGTTTGTAACAGTGTCTTCATCAGGTGCGGTTAGATTCTAATCTCCATCTCATTAGTTTGACATTTCTCATGGCATGCATCCTCTTACAGACAGCCATCCCCTTCCTTAGAAGCAAAACAATTAAAACTTGATTACAAGAAATAACAATTTGCATTGCAAGGTATATGTATATAGCAACATGACATTTACCTGGTATGGATGTACTGTCTCAAAGCAATATTTTGAAAAGTGATCTGCTTTTGAAAGCAAATGTGCACATTAAAAAAAATGGAGACTACAGAGTCACAGACCTACACCTTTCTTGTGCTTTTCCTTGAAGAACAGACTTGCAAAACATTCTTCCACCATTTCTCAATAGATATTAGACCTTCACCTGACGATGCTTCCAATGCTATGGAATTCGGGATCAGGGTTCCAGTTTTCATGGATTTGTTTGGGTCAAATCATTTCTGACCCTCTACGACTCAGGGGTCGCAGGGAGACATGGCCAAATGAAAAGATTCTTAAAATTCTCATCTCTTTTCTTTCAAAAGCTTTAACTAGTTCCTAGAATTGAAAAGGAAACTTAATTCATGTCAAAAGATGCGATAAAAACTGCAAGCTACATATATGAAAAACCTTTCCCATTACATGGTTGAATGTTAGGAGACTCTGCCAACAATATGATCAAATTCACATGCCTTCCCAACAATGAAAACAACAGTGTTTATTTATTTTTCTTTAAAATGTCCAACAAAGTTTGCAATTGTAATTCGCTTTCACTTGCCCAATTTTATCATGCCGCCCTAATGGACTAGCAAGCAAACAGGTTTGTAAATTCTAAAATCGACACTGACTGTACTTACATTGTATATGTACCCTTTTGCATGTAGTCATAAATATTTCATTTCATTTTTGGAAGCGTACAGGTTCCGGTTGCCATACCTCAACCGTGCCACGAACATGTTCCAAATTAAGCACAGAAGTCTGTGGCTAACCACATTCTGGCTCAAAATGCAAAGACATGTTTCTCACAACCTGTGAAAAAATCCACAGCATTCCATTGTTATTCCAATGTTCTTGTGTATTTCCATGTTTGTGGTGAACTTGGAGGCAGACTGTCAGTGCTGATTGCTCTAGCCGATGAGAACGCATTTGATATCTGCCATATGTTTTTTGAAAGGTGTTTGTTGGAAATCTTTAAAAACAAATATTTAAAAAAAGGGGAAAGAAAAAATACATACCAGTGATGGAAAGGAAATCAAATTTTTGCGTAGCTCTCCAAAACAAGCTCTCATGCACACAAATCTATCTTTAATTCTTATAGTTCTCTGTTAGTTATCTGTTTCCCAAAATAAAGAACTAGGATGTTGATATTATATTTTAGGATAACAATTTCTCTTTCCTCAGTATCAGTCTGATACTTAATCACATTATTATGTTTATCTTTAATTCTTATACATGTAGTTCTCTGTTAGTTATCTGTTTTCCCAAAATGAAGAACTAGGATGTTGATATTTTATTTTAGGATAACAATTTCTCTTTCCTTTATTTTTGTGTGTGAAAGATAATATTTTGATTGTCAAAACTGTTGATATATATCAGAGCCACAATGATGTTTACTCGTCATTTTACACAAAGTTAATTCCTTTTTGACCCCAAACAGATTGTCTCCTTTCCTGGGTTAACAAATCATGAAGAACTTACATATATAATTATATATCATTGCAAAACTGTCAATACGATTACAAAATGTGTCCTCAACAGGACAGTATGTTTACCTCCTACACTTCCGTGATAAGTTATCTATCATCCCAAGTTTAAAATGAGGACAATGATCTTATGTTTTGTAGAGATATTGATGTCACATCTCCTTTTAATATTTTAGTTTCCCTTTAGGATTAAATTCCACTTGCCATATCACCGTATCCATCAGAGTATACAGGAATGTCTTATTGGTGATATTACTTGCATACCGATGTCCTGTTGCAGTCATTCCTTGAGATGTTATTGAGCCGCTCAATTTCACCAACTCAAGTTCCTCTTTTAGTCCGAGAGTTTTCTCTTATCATCAATATGATATAATTTGATCCAGGCTGGGTTAAAACATAAAATCAATAAAACAGATCATTAAAGCCAGACTAACTAAGAAAATCAAACACTAATGGAGAAGAAAAAAACATCTTTGTGTGAATTTTCCTAGTATTACAGAGTATTACAGGAATGTCTTATAGGTGATATTACTTGCAAGCCAATGTCCTGTTACAGTCATTCCTCGAGATGTTATTGAACAGCTCAATTTCACCAACTCAAGTTCCTCTTTCAGTCTGAGAGTTTTCTCTTATCATTAAAATATATTTAAAGGTATGATTTAATACTGTCTGGGTTAAAGTTCAAGTTTTTCTCTTATCATTACTTTGTATTTTTAATAAAGGTATAATTTAATCCTGTCTGGGTGAAAGTTATAGTTTTCTCTCATCATTAATACATGTATGTATTTAAAGGTATGAATTAATCCAGTCTGGGTTAAAGTTCAAGTTTTCTCTCATCATTACTATCTATATAAAGGTGTAATTTAATCCAGCCTGGGTTAAAACATAAAATCCATAAAAACAAGTCATTAAAGCCAAACTAACCAAGAAAATAAAAAACTGATGGAAATAATATCTCTTTGTGAATTTTCCTAGTAATTCCATTCTCGAGTGGTCTGTTGAAGTGTTTTGTTTTTTTAAACTTCAAGACAGGAAAAGGTCATAATTACTTTGCAAGTCTATACTTCCATATTTGTATTTACCTTTCTTTTCACAGTATTGATTACTGTTATACTATCCCCGTGTCCACACACAACACTTTCCATGATTAGGGGTGATAAATTATACCGTTTCGGGATAGTTATATGATGAAATTGTGTGTGTGGATGTTTACTAACGATACGTCGTATAACGAAACGTGGTATAACGAAACGCGGGTTTGGGCATCGTTTCGAACTAGAACTCAATAAAGAATCACGTCTGATCACGCCTAATCACGGAATGTGTTGTGTGTGGACGTAACTAGTATAACTAACGGTATAACTGGGCGGGGCTTAACGTGACCTCGTGCGAAAGGAGACCCGACCTTTTATTTTCCGCTTCCATTTCATGACCGCAGTAGCAAACTGCGCACCTATACGACATTTCGCTGTAGAGTTTCGGGATTACATTCTTGTGTGTGTGGACACCCTGAAATTTATACGATGATTCTTTATACGACGTTTCTTGTGTGTGGACACCCTGAAATTTATACGATGATTCTTTATACGACGTTTCGTTATAGAGTTTCGGGATAAATTGTTTTGTGTGTGGACACGCTGTATAACACTAGGAAACAGAATCAAAACACTTATGAGCATAGATATGCATTAAAATCTTGGCCTAATTTTGTATTTAGTAATAATAAGATATATATAACAAAGAAACCCATTTCAGGAAGGTCTTATTTTACAAAGTGGCTCTGAAAATAAGAGATAAAAGTGTTAAGATAGATTTCTGTGGGTAGAATTAATTCATGTAAATTATGATATATGAAACATGGCAGCTCCACACTACCTTTTTGCATTAGGGGTCCAGATTTTTAAATTTGAAATGTTGGGGTCCTTTTTAATGCATGACTGCATTGCCCATGTATATAGGCAAGATTTGTACATTTTTTTCTCCACCTTTACTGCAAGTGAGAAAATACAGCATCTGAATTATAGTTTATTAATTCATATCCTAAGTATGAAAAGAGTGGACAAATGTGCTCTGTATTTAGACAATACGAATATCACTTTGTGTGATTCTATTGTTATGAGAGTATTGTTTACATGTGAATCATTTTTGAGAAGTTTAAAGTACAATGTATAAAGAAACTTTATACTTTTTACAGAGCCAAAAAGCCGGATGAAAAAGGTCATTATCTCCTATACTTTTACATAGAGGTAACCCCCTTCTCGCTCTCACTCTCAGCAGACAGTATATCTCATTCTGTAATTCAAGATACAATATCCTGAACATATAAGGTTCCTAATTTCCTGGCATATATAATAAGGAGGTGGACATACATGTATGGTATTTGTTCACTTGTTCTCTCTGTGTTTGAAAATTACAAACCGAAAGTGAATACCGAGGCTATTACAGCTTGTGACTGAAAACAATTATAAACAAGTTTTCTCCTACCAAATTCTGGACATCAGGGAGTATGCATTCCTGATCTGACCACTTGGTGAGTAAAAGCGTCACAGCTCTGGAATTTGATTTTCGTTCAGGAATTATCATAACTATTTGTGCAACCACAACAAATATCTCGTGTATACAACACCTCTTCCTAAGAAACAAACAAACATGCTAACTGTTGAAACTAAGAGTAAATGTATTATTGAAAATTAAGTTACAGGTAGCTGAAATTAAACCAATCAAGAGTTGGCAGTTATTAATTTGTGCAGCCTACATTTGTATCGAGTCTCGTATTGAGTCATTTCTCGCTGGCTGTATACAATTAAATCTATCTAACATGGATAGCCTCACTCACACATTGCTACTCTTTTTTTTCAACATGCTTTTCAATTTCCTTTTGAATACGCTAGAGCAAGATATTATAAATTATATTACCAATTTAATTTTACATTCAAGGTTCTTTCTTTATTGAGAGACAATTGGATTGGTTAAGTGAAAGAGGGATAGTTGTATGATTATAATTTCTTTCACATTGTACAACCTTCCATTAAAACTGGGCAGTTTTGATTTTACAGTGCATGAGTAAAACTAATAAAATAAATATACATATTTTTCTACCCGAAATATGACCCAAAATAAGCCTACTTAAGCCTGAAATTTGAATGGTTCCCCTTAATGGGCAGTTAAGGAGAGTTAATTACCTTGAAAAGAGATACAGTTTAAGTTTCAGTTTCAGTTTTTTTTTTTCATTTCCAACAGAACAGTAATTTTGACAAGAAATCAGTATACAATTCAATATTCAATAATATAATACATTTTACATGGTTTAGAATTGTGAAATAGAAAGTATACATAAATATCCAGTACAATGGTTTTTAAGAGATTTTCAAGATAACCCTGTGGAAATGGAGGGATCCACTGAAAAGCAGAGCTTGTAAAATGTGGATCCCTCAAAAAATGATAAACATAATTTTTGTAACATGTAAATATATTGACTTGAAAGAAAAAGAAAAATAAAAATTATATATATATACACCTGTATATATATATATATATATATATATATATAGATATATATACATAGTATTACATACATAGATTACCAAAAAGTGGCAGAATAATAATACAATTATAAATCCGTCATTTGAAAACCTTGTTACACTTTTATGGTTAATACTGGAAAGGTCAAAAGAGACGATGACGACTGACAGATAAGACATAAGTGTATAATAATAATAGAAAAAAATATAATTCAACAGAAAATAAACCAAGGAAATAGAGAAATGGAAGAATAGAAAATGGAAGTGCAACAAAAAATATATAGTAACTGAAATGAATCAAAGACAAATGGGTAAAATTATCAGAAATGTAGCTTGATACAAGCTGGTCACTGAAGAAAAAAAAATGACCCCACCCCAGTTTGAACAGAAAACTGAATTTACACCTAACGCTCCCTTTTGTAAATGTTACTTCTAGAAAATACTGAACAGCTATTCAACAAAAGCAACAACACAATGTAACAATACACTAACTACACCAAGTATGCCTAGAGCCGTAGTCCGCTAAGCCGAACTTGACATGAAAATAATCCACTTTTGCCCGAGGTCTGACTGCGCATTTCAAAGAAACTGACAGGAGACATCAGTCAGCATCCCAGCAATGGGACATTGAGGGTTGTCGGAGGTTAAAGGTCATGATGAATAGCTCTGAAAATCATTATACTTTTCTTTCTTCCCAAGGGCATGTGATATGTTGCCTCTGTGGAAGGAAGAGCTGTGGTTCAAACCCCCTTCCCAAGGGAATGGGAATGTTGTAGTGAGTCATGAGATCTTTACCACATTCAGAACAGTTTTTGAGGTACCATTCAGGATTTGTTTATATTACTGCCTTTATCTAGTTGATGGTCGTCTTGTTAGATGTGTACAGGTTTCTTAGAAATGTGTTTCAACAGAGATTTATTTCTCATGGGATCCCATTATCAAAATGTAGCCTTGTAAGTGGTGTTAGCTCCCACATTCATATACATGTAAATGTATTAACCTTTAATTTGCTGATCTACAACATTGGTATCATAATCAAAATGCCTTCTCAATAATTTACATTTGCAATACATTCAATAAACACAAACAAAATCAATTTCAATAGCTTTTCCTTATTTATTTATTTATTTTTGTGCTTATTTATTAACATCCTTTCCAATTTCTAAAATTCAGTTCCCATCAGCGGCAACTTTTTTTTCCTTCCATGACGCACCCTTGTCAAGGCCTCAGTGCCCCGGAGCCAAATATTGGAAAGGGGGTCGATAACGAAGGAAAATAGAATCCTGTTCAATATGTAGTCAAACTATTGTCTCTGATGTATTTTGTATCTCTCTAGTAATTTTTTTAATAATGGAAGAGGAGGGGGGGGGGGACAAAGTAGAAGAAAAAAGATCCTGTCAAGGGCATATGCAATCTTTTGGGATGTCGCACATCTCCCATTAATTTAAACAATGGAGTGTGGGGGCAAAGTAGGGGGGAATCCTGTGGAGGGCATACATGCAATCTTTTGGGATGTTGTATGTCTCCCCAGTAATTTGAACAATCTGGACCCAGTCTAAATTGGTGAGATTGCATCAGCCCTCTGCTGTAATGCTGCGAACCCTCCCAAACCCATGGTGGCGCTAATTGTAAGTGTCAGTGCAATCTCTGTCTGACAGGCTGTGTTCATGTTCTCAACTGTGTATTTGTGATGAAGCAAAAATAATACTAATTTATGAAGGTAATGGATATCCAGTATCCATGTCCTACATGTGCTACATCATCATGTACATACCGGGGCCTGTTTTGTCTGTTTTTAACATTTTGGCATGTGTGCAAAGTAGGAGGTGTGATGGGTCAGTGGTAGAGTTGTGGTCTCATAACCGGGAGGATCCTGGTTCGAAACGAGGTCAAGGCGCTAGTGCCCTTTGGTAAGGCATTAATCCTCATTACCAAGTCCCTTGGAGAGGACTTTAAGCTGTTGGTCCCCTGGTTGCTTACTTACAGGCATACACATGCTTTCTTAGCAGTCGGGTAAAACAAACAAACAAACAAAGAGGGTTATGAGCTCAAAACGTATCTGATTTATTCCTAAGAAGTTTTTCCTAGGAGGCTTTCAATTAACTTAATAATTATATAATGAACATTTTCAAAATTCTTATCATGCTGTCTTCAAAATTGTCTATTCTTGTACATGTGTAGCCTACATCCTTTTGCAACTTTTATAGCGTGAGGAGACTTTGCCGAGTGCATTTAGAATCCTTTTGTCCTCAAAATTGTCTATTCTCAGACATCGTTTGGCAATTCTTAGAGCATGAGGAGAATTTGCTGTTCACATTTTGAATCTATATTGAATTCAACAGTAGTGTGAAAGTTTGTGTGAGAACACACCTTTTGCATTCTAGAACTTGATTTGTTTGGGCCATCTCTTGCACAGCAGAATTTCATTTGGCCGAACAGCGGGAAGTCTGACTTGGTTTCCATGTCAAATCAGCATGAGGGCCAGGCTGAAGAAGAAGAAGAAGAAGAAGGAAAACAAAAAAGAGAAAGAAAGAGGGGGGGGGGGGTTCATAGCATGTTTACTAGAAAGTTTTGTTTCCTGATAAATTGTATAGGCCTATACATTATACAGGAACCAGCATCATGTTGTATTTGCATATAATTTCATTTAGCTTGATGACTTTACTTATGTTATCCTACAGAGGTATCGGTGTAAATGCGCATATTCATTCAATGAATATTAAATCAAGTGTTCATGTAAATTCAATATGAGTTAATTAATACAATCTTTATAAAATTAATTGATAAGGGAAAGTAGGGAAAGAATAAAAATGAAGAATATGAATGTGACTTGCAGAGAAGGATGGGCCTAAAGACTTAAAACCTACTTTCTGTGTACAATTATTATTACAACAAAGGGATTGTAGTGTAATTTTGATGACAATATGAACTTGATGAAATTTGCCAAATGAGAAACAACACTGTATGTATATCCAAAACAAAAATCAATATATCTTTCTACATTATATACTTCATAAAATTTTCAAAATCTTACTGGTTTACTGTTTTATCCACAACAAAATCAGTGCCATTCCATGTTACATCATGAACTTGATAAAATTTGTAATATTTAAAAGGAATGTATCTAAACAAAGTGATTGTCAGAGCTTGATACTGTTAACAAATTTCAGTAAGTGTCATAACTGTCATCAGAGATTTAAAAGGAAGAGATACCAATGGTTGACTTTGACTTGCCAGGAACGTATCATATGGCGTAGGGGTGTGGAAACCAGACGTGACTTCATGCCCAGATCACTTGTTCATTTGCTCTGTGTACCAGCGGGAGATGGGCTCCAGTCGCCTTAAAAGGGGTAGTCCACCCTGATTTAATAATAAAGGGGAATTTCACTCTGATATTAAGTTGGCTTTAGTAGTAGCAGAAAAATGAGAGGAACAGGTCAGTGAAAGTTTGAGCAAATTCCGATTAAAAATAAGAAAGTTATTAATTTTTGAAGTTGCGATCAATCAAAGTCAAAGACAAGTTGGCAACTCTGTGACGTATCTTGCGGTTTCCTCCTATTCGCTCTGTACTAAAAAATCTGAAATTTCTATTTTCCCTCAAGAAAATTTTCAATCATACATGCACCCTAAATATGATCATTGCAAATATGTTTCTATACAACCCCTGTATGAAACAAATCTCTTCCATCATCAATAACTAAGAAAATGAAAGTTTATAACATTTTCTGTACATAGAAAATTGGAGAGGACCTCAATACATCACAGTGTTGCTAAGTTGTGTTTCTATGATGACAACTTCAACAAATCATAACTTTCCTATATCTAATCAGATGTTGCTCAAACTGTCGCTAATTTGTTTCTCTTGTTTTTCTGTTTTTATTAATACCCGTTAATTATCAGTGTGGACTTCCCCTTTAATCATACAGCATTCTGACATTGAAATACAACATGCATTGAGAGCCGGAAGGGCATGAACTCTAGAAGTGAATTAAAGTCCTTTTGGCCGTCCCCCTTTAAACTTTATGTATGATCTCATTGCTAATCCGACTTGACTGTACATATACATGTAGAAGGTCACAAATGTGGTTAATTATTGGTTGTGTTGATTGTGACTACTGCACCTGATGCTTGATTGCTTTTGCCTTGTACCCAAACAAAGAGATGGAAGCATTAGACTGGAGGACCTTATTTTTCTGAGTGGACTGTTGCTTGTCATATCACATGTTGGGCTCCATACCCATACCAACTTGTTGTAGGGGTCCAGGTTGAAATTTTTAGGGTGTGTATGTATGAGCCCATGTTAGGATTTAAAATATTTTCATGGGGGTGTCAACATTGAGAATTAAGGTGCCCATGTGGCCAGGGTTTTTTGTTGGTGTTAAAGGTATAGACCAGTTTTGGAATGCCCCCTCTCAAAAAATGAAATGGAAGCTCTTATTACCAATCATGTGAAAGAATATGTTTTGACTAATACGTGATGATACAAATTTTGCCGGGAAACCGCCTACTAACTGATATATTTGGTAAATTATTGTATCTATAATTCTATATCTGGACTGGATAGATATCGCGATCACGTACATAGTCCCATATACATCTTTCTGTGTACATGCAGTGCTTGTAACTTTACCAAGACTGGGCCTAATTTCTTATCAGTTTGATGATTCCAGAACCTTGCAGTACACATCAATACTTGCTAGATGATCAACCTTTTCTGATCGATTCCACAACGTTTCTTTCACAATGCAATCGCATTACCAGAACTGGTCTATACCTTTAATCAGCCCTATCATACCGCCTTACCGGTATATATCTTGTGATAATCTAGTGTCATTTTAGAATGGTGTTTGTCATGTTTTACATTCATTAATATAACCATGTACCGGATTCCTTTGTTAGCTGTCAACCTGCATAGACCATAGTAAGCTTAAAGGGGAAGTCCACCCTGATATTTAGTTGGTTTTAACAAAAGCAGCAAAGAAGAGAAAAAAATTTCGTGAAATTTTGAGCAAAACCCGATTAAAAATATTCAGGTTATGAAATTTTGAAGTTGTACTGAATGAAGCAGAAATTTGCTACGTTGTGATGTAGATGTATCTTGCGATGTCCTCTCCTATTTGCTCTGTACGTGAAATGTCATGAATTGTTATATTCTTTCTTATTGAAGCAATAGATTTGTTTCATATAGAGGTTGTTTAAAGGCACATCTGCAATAAGTATATCAAGGGTGCATGTATGATTGACAATTTTCTTTACAGACAATAGAAACTCATGAATTTTTGGTACAAAGCAAAATTTTTTTGATAGGGTTTTGCTCAAACTTTCACTGACCCGTTTCTTTTATTTTTCTGTTTCTATTAAAACCAGCTTAGTATCAAGGTATACTTCCCCTTCAACTATTCTATGGTGGAACAAGTTCATGTCCAGTGTTGTAAGATGTGCTCCAATGATCTTTATGATGATGTATGTTTGTTCTCTGTGTAAAGTTCATCTACAGGGTATAGGCCTATAGGATGTTTTCACACCATTCTAATTTTGTATATTCATCACAGGAAACAAAGTTGAATATGGGTCACACGACATTGCAGATTATACTTAATATGTTGCAATTTTTGCATTATTTGAATGATGGGCACCATTAATTTCATAAAAATACTAATCATATACACTTAACAACTAAATTATTAAATTCATACCCTTACTAGGTTTTGTATTTTGTGAAAAATTGATTTGTCCCAATTTATGCTTCTTGAGAATGTGACATATTAAAGCTTACATTACATCTCAAAGTATTCAAGAAAGGCCTTTATTCAACCAGTCCACCTTTCATTATTGAGTTACGAAAAACACACCAAAAAAACATCAAATTTACAAGGATGATATAATATGGATGATTCAGGTGGGAGCTGCACATGTAGGCTATATTCATGATGTAAAGTTAATCCAGCAGAAATGCTAATTTATTTTAAAATACTAGTAGGCTTTACCACCATATGTTTCCCTTAAATTTACCACATCTCTATTATCTTTAACCACATTTTGTTCATATTTTGCTGTGCTTTGTATACAATAAACATATTTCGTCAAACTACGAGTGTGGAAGAGACCTTTTGTCTCCATTTCTGTCAGTGATACTCATTCCTGTTATTATTTGCTCTTTGTTAGAAAGATTATCATGCGTGTATCTGTTGTGCTGAAAACAAGCACATTTTATGAATGCATAATTCATGCTAATGAGGTTTGAACGGCAGTCATTAAATACTGAGTGTGTATGTGTGTAGGATCAAGAGAGAGACACAGAGAGACACAGAGAGAGCGAGGGGGGACTTTACTAAAGAAAGGGAGACCCACTCGAAAGTCAGAAGACATGCACACACATGCTCACAAAGTGAGAGAGAGAGAGAGAGAGAGAGAGAGAGACGGAGAGAGAGAGAGAGAGCGAGGGGGGTCTTTACTAAAGAAAATTAAATGGAGAAAGGGGAGAGAGGGAGAAAGAAAGGTAGACCCACTTGAAAGTCAGAAGACATGCACACACGCTCACAAAGTGTGAGAGACAGAGAGACAGAAACAGAGAGAGAGAGAGAGTAAGGGGGGGGGGGTAGTGGAAGTGAAGCAGTCATTTTATTGTCTTAGCAGGGTGTGTATTCACTCCTAGTTCAATCAATATCAGAACGTGTTTGCATTGTGGAGGGAACGAAACATCTGATGTGTGCATTTTTATTGCGTATCAAATAGTAAATTTTTCATATCAGACATGTTTTTAATTAAAATTAAAATTAAAGGAACTTGTATAGGTGAGGAAATCTTAATTGCCTCTTTGTTCTTTTATAAGCATTGTTTTCTTAACGGTAAAGACCAGTTTTGGAAACGCCCCTCTCTCAAAAAAATGAAATGGAAGCTCTCATTACCAATCATGTGAAAGAATATGTTTTGACTAATACGTGATGATACAAATTTTGCCGGGAAAGTCGGGAAACCGCCTACTAATTGATATATTTGGTAAATTATTATATCTATTGGGACCAAATAGATATCGCGCACGTGGTCGCATAATCCCATATACATCTTTCTGTGTACAGTGCTTTAACTTTACCAAGACTGGGCCAAATTTCTTATCATTTTGATGATTCCAGAACCTTGCAGTACATACCAATACTTATATGCTAGATGATCAACCTTTTCTGATCGATTTCACAACGTTTCTTTCACAATGCAATCGCATGACCAGAACTGGTCTTTCTCTTTAAAACGGTATTTCATATCATAATATGAATGTATTCAAATATATATATCAATATATAATCGTTAACATATATTTGAATGCCATGTATTAAAATATAATTCCCTGAAATTAATACAATCCCCCAAGTAAAGAAAAAACCTCATTATTTTCTGTCAGGTATAGATAGCTCAGCTATATAGAAAAGTTGACCCAATGCCCTCATAGCGCTGCTAAATGCTAGAGCCTGCAGATGTATATGGGCTCCCTGATTATGTACATGTAATAGAAAACACTATTCTATCAGGCAGTTGAGTGAATATTCATGAAGTATCAGTTTGGCAATTAAACAAGTAAATGGGTCATCTTAAAGGATTAGTGCCAAAGTAAACAGAAGTTTGGCTCATAAAAGGGTGTTATAAATCTTTAGCTTGGTTTTAGGCAGTGTGTACCTGTTTAGGGTTTGGTATTCAACATGGGAACAAAGGGCTTTTAGCTTGGGGATAAGTTTGCTCGGTAAAGTAATCCTGGAAGAATAAAAGTAAGTTGAGTTTAGAGGGAAGTGTGAAATGATATAAAGAGGAAGAGTTTTGTCAGACTTGAAAAGGTACTTTAAAATAGCTTTCATTGATCCACTTCAGGTTCAGCAGGCACTACATGTATGTAGCCCATTGCCTACAGGGATCTAGGAGTTTCCTGTATTTAGCCTATGTGAGTGTGATCATCCAGCAGTCAAGGGGTTAAGTGTACATTGTAAATTTGGCATCTTGGTGGAACCCTTGTGAGGGAGAGGCGCATGATTCTAGTCCATTTTGAAAGATTGTATTAACCTTAGAAACTAGAAAGTGACCCAGTTTTAAAATGCGATCCGAATTGAGGAGAAAACTGAAACCATACAATTTTCCATTCATGCTTGAAATGGAGCTCAACAAATTTACAACATATAGATTGGTTCATTTGCTTGTTTTCATGTTCCGTATGTAAGTTAACATAAAAAATTCCTGCTGAATTTTGAAATCGTATAAAAACCAACCAAATTTGATTTACAACACACAATCATTGATTCATGAGTTTGAATTAGAGTAGGAAATGAATATTCAATTTAATTAGACCCTCGAAAATATATATTCTGTATCATTTTCATCCATACATTCTTGGTCAGGAGTAGATCAGGATTCTCAGAAAAGGGGGGTTGGGAGGGTAGGTACTAAACTAAAAGGCAATTTCTTTTCTGGACATTTATTTTCCATTTTTGTCTTCTCCATGGGGGACTACTCACTCCTCCTCTTGATCCACACATATGTTTGTCATAGACTGAGCAGTGTAACGACATAACTTGAGTAAAAGCGTATATTCACATTTCCGTTGAGAATGCTTTTGGGCTCGTAATCAAATTCGATTTGGTTCATTCCAGAACAGCATCGGTGCTGTGTTTGACAACATGGCACCCAAGTAAAATTTAATTCAGCGTTAAGCATGCTCGCTAAATAGATGGACCTTCATACGCTCGTTTCACAAATTTGATAAAGTGACATTTGTTTCATTTCCAAGGGTTTTAGTGGATGGTCGGAGTGGAGTGAGTCATGTGCCCGTTCAATTAACAATAATTGTAGGCTGTTAAAGAAAGTTTCCATCGCCTACTCCTCAAGCAACGTCGTAGATGATGCATTCTCGCCAGGGAGGAGAATTTGAAATGAGTTTCATAATGAAAATCCTGTTTCATAGTCTGGAGTGCTTTCTATTGATTTTACTATTTGCTAAATCAAGAGACTTGGAAATTGATGTTTTGGAGGAAAGAGCTTGGATAGGAGAAGATAGATGGAATAAGTTTTTGCATATGTGATGCAGTTGTGATGATGATACATGTATATGATAATGATAATAATGATGAAGATGATCATGATCATGATGATGATGATATATCATGATGATAATAATGAAGATAATGATGATGATGATGATGGTGATGATGATGATGATGATGATGATGCTGGTGATAAGGTTGGCAAAGGTGATTTATTGATTATGATCGTAATAATGATTTATCTGAACACAGACATGATGTATTTAATAAAGATGTAGTCCTATTTATTATATAGCATTTAGTATTTTTCAAGTTTGGTGTTTAGTGAAAAAGTTCCATTCTGATTTATGGGAACAAAATAAAAAGTGATAATTAATTTTCCTCTCACAAATATTATAACTTCTGCTGCATGATGATAATAACACTATAATAATTATAGTGACATTTGCTTGGCACCTTAAAATACATGTACATAAACATTTTTCAAGTAATCATGGTAGATGTAGATGCCTTCGAAGACACAGGCCGTTTTCCTAGAGCCTTGATTTGTGATGACGAACTGCCAGTCATTACAAGGTCTCATCTCGACAGTGAAAGCATCCTTGAGTGTCGCAGGCAGCATTTTTGAGATGGGTGAAATTTGTCTAAATTATGCATAATCCTCAAGCATGCGGTATTATGCGCACAAAATTGCAGGCATGCTATCCTAGTCATTATTACTGTGTAGTTTACTAGCCAGTACAAAAAAACAATCTCTCTCACATCTCACCTCTCTCGATCTCTCAATCTCTCTCTCTCTCTCTCACTCTCCCTCTCCCCTCCCCCTCCCCATTTCTTTCCCCTACCCCTTCCTCCCCCTCTCCCCTCTATCTCTCTCTCTCTCACTCTCCCTCCCCCTCCCATTTCTTTCCCTTACCCCTCCCTCCCCTCTCCTCTCTCTCTCTCTCTCTCTCTCTTTCTCTCTCTCTCTTCCTCTCTTTCTCCTCCTCCCTCTCTCTCTCTCTCTCTCTCCCTCCCCCTCTCTCACTCTTTCTCTTTCCTTCACCCACCATAATTGGACCAGGATGTTAAGAATGGAGTCCAAAGTTTGCCTATAAAACTAGCTTATTCAAATACAAAATATAATTGACATGAAATTTTATGTAGTGAAAAGGTTAGTTTCCAAGAAAGACTTGTTATTAGATTAGAATGTAGTGACTCTGATTATGTGATTGTCATGATATTCCCGTACCACATGAACATGTGTTGTGTTTCTTCACCCTTTTTACACTTACACGTTTGTTAATCATACTTCTGACTTGTAATTCATGCACTAATTTTGTTGTTGTTGTTTTTGTTGTTGCAAGTTTAGATTAATGACTGAAATAATTGAATTCATCTGACATATTATTTGTCATACACACCTAAAACAGTTGTGCTTTTATTGTTTGTTTGATATTATCCATGTCAAGAAACCACAAATATTTCTTTTTCATTAAGTTCATAGAACTAGAAGACGTCATGACTGGATGAAAAATATGAATAGACCCAAATTTTCAGAAGCCACTCTCAATCCACTCACAATGAATAAAGGGTTTTTATTTTGATGGATGTAAATGTGTGAATCATTCCATTTGAATCTCCTTTAGTCACTATTCTATTCTTATTCACAACGATCAAGTGGGATTCAACGGATTTCTCATCCTCTCTTGTTTTCTCTTTCCTGGTTTCTGTTCACAGAATCTGGGCTTTGTTTGATAAAACCCGGGAGGAAGGCCACCAAATCTTCAAACAAGGAACGTACCAAGTCTTCAATAGAATACATGGAGCTTCACTACAATACAACCACGACCCACTCAGTGAGTGATATCAATGTCTGCTGACTGGTTACTGGTGACCTCATAACCCTATTGTGTCAAGCCTTCAGGATCCCTCTGTGTGGCTAACGTGCAAGAAAGGATCACCAGTCGGTCACTGCTCAAGTAGCTATTAGCAGTGCTGTGTAATATTGGAGAGCGAGGAAGAGGGAACCAGAGAGCTAGCTTGGCGATGACACTCCATACAATCTACTCCATCAGTGCGCCTGAGATAAATAACATTGTGTAGATCTCTGTAGTGTGTGTGTGAGTGAGTGTGTGTATCGCTGAAGCAGCAGACGACTCTCCGCAGCCCAACGCTTCCTCTACTACCCTGACGATTTTTATGCACATCAAGGCTGGTTGCCTGCAGTAGGATTGCTTACAGTCAGCAGTAGAAGATGCAGAATGGAAACCATGTCGTAATCGCTCTTACAAGTTGGCCTGCGTTTATGCATCCGCCGTCTGCGAGGAGGTGCACAAGTGGTGATGGTTTTTCAGACTGTGCCTTGAAATTGTGAATGATGCGATGTGCATTCCCTCACCTTATACCTCAGATGCTTTGGTGGATGATGACTGTACCTTTAGTGCATGCTGAAAAGATGAATTTGTGATGGAAAAACATCAAGTTTCATCACATTTGGAATATCTTGGATTTATCATGGATATAAATGACTACCATAGGACACGCTGAGAAATTTACGGAGAAAACACCAACATTCTGACCTCTTCACGAGATCTGTGTAGAGCCTGAACATTTGGAATTGGCTTTACGCCCTTTCGAACAGTCACAAGGTCACATCTTTATTTACTTAACATCAAACGACCTTGTGACGGAAAGTTGTGATTTATCAAAGTGCAACACTCCAAGCAAAAATATTTGGATTATCTTCATACAACTCGCGTTCTGCCATAACAGTGTTGAACCTTGGATGGTTTTAATACTCAGTGTAGGAAATATTTTTATTTATGCGAGCGGTTCCCTTGAGGTCACCGTTGAATTTATTCTCTACCAAGCAAACAAGAATATTTCAGGGAGAATGGCTCATCTCATCACTCTATCAGTACTATTATTCCTGATGTTATCAGTACTTCATCTGCCATCGGTGGAACCATCAATAGATTTAAGTAAGTACAATGGTCATTTTAATATTTTACTTCTTTCCTTGTTTTTATGTATTTCCAGATTTCAGGCTACAATGTTATTGCTCAATTGGTTGTTGTTTAACTCTCCACTCATATTTCCAGAGGATCTTAGAAAAACATCTCAATGAGATTTGCATTTTATGATCTTTGTCTTTTATGAAGTAAACATCTTTTACTCAGATTGAAGATTTTGCACATCAGATGAGCTGAAAGACAAGTATTGGAAATGAGAAGAATTGGGAAATTGTGTTCTCTGTCTGTCTCCCTGTCTCTCCCTGTCTCTCTCTCTCTCTCTCTCTCTGTCACTCTTTGTCTCTCCCTTCCCCCTCTCTCTCTCTCTTTCTTTCCCTCTATCTCTCTCTCTCTCTCTCTCTCTCTCTCAATTTCATACATGCCTTTCCTTTTTTTCCTGAATATCTCTTTCCCATTTTCTCCAGCTTTCAGGGTCCATGTTTAATACCTAATTTGGTATTCATATAAAAGGTATTCTTGTTCTTCCTTTCATTCTCTCTCAACTTCTTTTCCCCTCCTGCACTTTGGCTTTTTTCCAACTTTCCGAGTAAGGAAATCAACCTACATAAACGTAAAGCCGACATGAAATTTTGCCAAGATCTCAGATCCCACCCTTTCGATATATATTTTCTGTATTTCGTAAACTCCTGCCTCTTAAATTTGGGTTGTATTTCCTTGATGGCTTCTTGATATATACATTTTGGCAAAAATCACAGGATATACATGTAGGTATGATCCAAAAAGCGTTCGCTTGAGCCAATTGCGTTTGAGAAAAAAAATTAGAGTTGGATGATTTGATTACCTTAGTTGCACTTCCTTTTCCTAAGAATATCATTTCATTCAAAGCAAATGGCCCAAGGATTTTATCCCAGCACTGGATTTATGTTAGATATAAATGATAAAAGAGAGCATAGAAATTAAAATGCATAGATACATGTACATGTGTAACTCTTGTGTTCTCTGTCTCTCTGTCTCTGTCTCTCTCCCTGTCTCTCTCTCTCTCTCTCTCTCTCTCTGTCGCTCTTTGTCTCTTCCTTCCCCCCCCCTCTCTCTCTCTCTCTTTCTCTCTCTCTCAGAGCTCTCTCTTTCTCTCTCTCTCTTTCTGTGCTCAATAGGTTTTTCTATTTTTACTATTGTTATTATTATTAACATGTTTTCAAAATTGACTTTAAGGATAACGTAGGTTGAATAATTCCTAGTTGAGATACTATTTGCCAAGAATATAAAACCTACAAGACCTTGTGATTGGTTTAGATTTATGGTTATTAAAGCTACATGTAGACACTACAGTATCCATTTTTACAGTGTCTCTGCTCAAATGGGAAAAGGATCCATCAATTCAGATTTCCAGATGCGAAAAAAATATCGAAATACATTTTGAATTCAATTATGTATTTATATTTTCAATTCAAATATTGATAGAAAATAGTTGGCAGTTTATCTACTTGTAAATAACAGTTAAATGCTGTTTACATGACTTACGACACAGTTCACAATGGGTACATGTACTTTTGCACACGTCTCTTGCCAACATGTTTCGCACTCGGTAATCACTTCTTAGATCAAAACAAATTGGCCTAATGACTTGGAATTCTGGTATGCAATGAAAGCCCATTGTTTACTGAGACTGAGAGGCTGGGTTGGTGAGTGCTGTCCAAGTTTCTTACCGTTTCTCAGGTGCTGAGTTCCTATTAATACATTAGAGGGGTGCAAACATGGCCTCATCGTTAGGATGACCACTGCAAAATCTTACAGATCACATTAGGCAAGTGTGTAATGATAAACATTAAAATTACAGGCCATGTTATGATTGTTATCCTAGACCTTTTGGAAACATTTGCTGGTTTGTCCGTACACATGTTGGCCTCCTTCATTGTATTATAGTTTACATGTAATTTGAGGCCTTTTATTGCGAAGATATAATATTACTAATCATATTCCTTGTACATTAGAAGAGAGCAGGACAGTATCAATGAATTATACAGTGCATCCCAGAAAAAAAATCATAACAATGTTGCTTATTGAAGCGGCTATGGATTAATGTACAATCATTGTACATGTATCATTTTATCATTAGAAAACATAAATGTACTTTTGCTTTATGACAAGCAAGGAAAAACATTTATACAGCTCATACTTCTTTTGTAGTAACTGTCTGTTTTGGGGTCTCTTTTTTTTTTGCTTGGGCGCACCATATAATTTCCTTCATCAATGTCTGAATGAAGTTGACATTTGATACATTTCCCTTCTTTTTAATAAAGGGAGGTTTGACGACCGTTACAGATTCAAAACTGTTCTGGGGGTACGGTTTTGAAATTTGCGAATTCCAATCAAAATATCTTGATAATAATAAAACATGCAATTGGTTTGTAAAAATAATGGGATTCCAGGCCGACCTAAAGGTTTGTAATTATGATTGCAGCATGAGCTAAATCATTGATTTTGTTTTGGATCCGAGGCAAAGTTACCCACTCCCTTGAAAGGATGCCTGTATTTAAACATCAAATTAATTTGGGACCGTTATCAAAAGTTCAAATGAACAGTTCAGATGAAAATACTTTGTTCATGATTTAGAGAAAGAAAAATATTTCACACAATTTTTCTGCTGTGAACCCATTCTCATGAATTTCATGAATCCCAACTATTTACAATTTGTGTGGTTTGTTGGGTTCGTTGACCACATGGTCATGACTCTAGGGCCAGTGGGGGTCTCAACATTTGGGAGTTCCAGGAACCGAACACCACACATTTATCCCAAGAGCACATTTTCAAATCTTAATCGCTTCACTCAAGTAAGGGCATACTATTGTACACACAGCATATCTGATGTAGTATTTTTATTTGCCAAGACTAAATATGGTGATAGGCTTTTTATGGTCTTACGCCTCCTGCACAGATTTTCCTGGAATTATTTGTAAATAGTTTACAATTTGTGGAAGGCGAGGAGAAAATTGTGTTTTGAAAAGCTGAAAAGCAACACAAGTATCGATCAAAAGTCACTTTTGAGTTTTGAGACCCATCACTGTCTTGCTCTCAAGTTGTAGAATAAACACAAGTGTGCTTCTTTCACTTGTGTTATTGAAGATAGTTAATTGATCTGTATATATGAAAGATCATTTTATCAATGTAATTCATCAAAATATATGGTACTAATACTACTCATACTCCTGCACTGATACAAATATTTTTTTAGACTGTTACATCAATTAATGTTGAACTTTTTGTTCTCAAGCCACAGAGCAAAAAATGTATGCATCATTACTTTGTATGATTTATGCCTTTGCACTTCTCTATGAACGCGATAACATGAGAGTTTGCCTGCGTCTCCGAGGCAGAGTGCCTGCAGAATTCCCTTCCCATTCATATGATCAATGTGGTGGATCTCTCGATGCACTCTGGAAGACACTGCTGCTGAAACAGACGATGATATTTAGATGAGCCCCGGCCCACATCTGTCAACGTATTATCACCCGCGGAACGTACTTGAGAGAAGAAGGGTCCTTTACTTACATGTATACCAAATGGTTGCCATCTATCACAATCACTGGGGTGTGTATTATTGAAATGGGAGAAGCAGAAATGAACTTGATGACGATGATGATCAGTTTCTCACTTTGGGTTTTTAATGACGGAGGATTGACTTTGGTGCTCTTTCATTTTTAAGTTTAAGATTTGATGAAGTGAAAGAGAGGGTGGGGTCAAACTAGAGAGCAGGAGAGCGTGAAAGTTCAATGAACAAAGGTAGCAAGCACCAGACATCATTACAAGAGTCATTTATTTCCAGACGATTCAAGAACAGAACATGGTAGAACCATTGATATGGATAAACTCTGAGACAGATGGATCTTTCCTTTAGGATACAATGTACATGTAGGTTACATATCATCCTATGAAGCCACAAGGGTGTCAACTCATATCACAGAGTTAACACCCTACTGGCTCCAAACAGACGAAATATTAGATTAGATTTTATCACCTGACGAAGTGTTGCAGCGGCGCACGAAATGTCGTGATCTTTTAGATCCCTTGTTGACCATACATGTACATTGCGAGACAAACGAATATCACTAGCGATAGTATTTTTCGATACTACATCCGCAATGAGTAATATATTTAATAGCAAGCCAAATATTGAAATATTGATTGTTTGGAGGTAGAAGGGTGTTAAAGAGAAAGACCAGTTCTGGTCATGCGATTGCATCGTGAAAGAAACGTTGTGGAATCGATCAGAAAAGGTTGATCATCTAGCATATAAGTATTGGTGTGTCTTGGCCCAGTCTTGATAAAGTTACAAGCACTGTACACAGAAAGATGTATATGGGACTACGCGACCACGTGCGCGATATCTATTTGGTCCCAATAGATATAATAATTGACCAAATATATCAATTCGTAGGCGGTTTCCTGACTTTCCCGGCAAAATTTGTATCATCACGTATTAGTAAAAACATATTCTTTCACATGATTGGTAATGAGAGCTTCCATTTTAATTTTTTGAGAGAGGGGCATTTCCAAAACTGGTCTTTGCCTTTAAACTATACTTGAACACAGAGTAAACGCCCTTCTGGCTCTGGAGTCTGAGCAGAAGATACATAAGTACGTTTTTTTTACGTTCCTCTATTTTATGTAATGCATTGCAGTAAAATTTGCTTTCATGCTAATCCTCTTTGTGTATCTTCAGGGCTGAAGGAGAAATGATAATTCTGAGTGGAACCCATACATTTATGATTATGATATTGATAAACAATCCCTTGTTTCACAAATCTGTCAATGCATATATGGGTTCTCAAAACTAGCAGCAAAATAGTACATGTGACTCGGTGTTTCTGGATTTTTGTAAATTTTGAAGTTAGATTAAAGGATGCAAATAGGTTTCATTGGTACAATATCAAGAAATACATGAAGATAGTAATAATGATCAAATTGGAAATATTAGATAAATTCTCTGAGGAGGCCAACATTTGTATACTTTATAAGAGTGTGTACTTGACCATAAAGATGATCTGACTATGGGTGCGTTTATCGGGTCTTGCCATCAGATATGTACATATCGAACCCCACTATCGAACCCCACTATCGAACCCCACTATACGAACGTGATTCTCGGGATGTCGCGTTTATCGTCTCTTCACGATTCAAAATAAAGGCCTTGTCTCTGCCCAGCTGCTTTGCGCCGTTTGACCTTGGAAGCGGATTAGCCTGGGAAGGTCCGATTTGTATGTGGGGTTCAAAACAGCTTTGCGTTTATCGTGTCTCAGAAACGTGATTCTGGCTGTATGTCACATTCAAAACGCACCTTTTTCGGCGTTACAATATGCCCATATCTAAAGACGTTTGAAATAGGGCTTTGCGTTTATCGCCTTAAAAATTTGCCTGAAAGACGTTTGAAAACGCTGATTCTAGGCAAAAATTTGGTCGATAAACGCGACCTACAGGTGTATGATGTGAAATCAGAATCGTACCATCATTTTATACTTGCAGAATCTCTTTTATTTAGACACTTAAAAACTCCCATCCGCTTTTTTTCTTTTTAAAGATAGCATTTAAAATCAACATGAATGACTTGACGATTGAGATATCAGTTGTCGGAAGAGCATGATTTGATGTCTGGACTTGACAAGGGGGATGGATTAAGAGGATTTTGGGGGGATCAAATTTGAGACCCAAGATTCCTGGGCTTACACCAGCGTGACTGCCCGTGATTGATGAGCATAACAGATTACGCTATCCTAATTATAGACAAAAGCTGCATAAACTCTGCAACCAAAATTGCTGATATTTCTTACAATCTGGTGTTTCGCCGGTAGTTGCATAGAAATTGAAAAATCCACCTCTGGAGCGTTTTATTTTTGCCTACCAAAGTTTCACAGATTTTTGCAGTGTAAATGCAAACTTCGGTAAGATACCGATTTTTGCTCACATGAATCTACTCGCTTCAGTGCTAAGGCATGTAAGGCACCGCCAAGTAGCGCATGCGCACTTAAAAAAACAAAATCAATATGACCAAAATTCAGATTTGTCAAAATGGTGTTTGGGATGTGTATAAATGGGTCTAAAAACAAGAAAGATAAAGAGAAGAGTGCTGAACCAATTGTTTTTGCTGAGAAATAAAAGGGGCATCAACTCTAAAATAGAAATCAATTTAATGAATATCTAGCTACATGTGTAGCTCTCAGCAGTTGAATTGGTCTGTTGAGTGTCAGAAGCTCACTAACTCTTTTTCATATTTAGTGGGGGTGTTCAGTTCCCCCCAAAACTCAGGCACAAACATTTCCCCCAACACCCTAGAAATTGTCAGATTTCAGAGATAACATTTACTGTATAAACAGCAATATCACTACTTGAACAGAGCAGACAAACACCTGCCAAATTTAAATACGAGATTACAACTTTTTAAAAAGGGACGTGTTGCAAGCTTGTTTAGCATGTAACATGTTCATGTTAAGGCCTGAATTATGTCCATGGTGAAATATAACATAATAACATCTCTTTTTCAGTCTCACCCTTTTGGCTTTTTCAAGAAAATGATTATGGAATTGTGAATATGTGTACAGTAGGCCTATAACAATGCACAAACTGAAGCAGGCTGCAATCATAATTAGATTGTTAATGTATCATTGTTTGATTCTCAATCCCATTCAAATCTTTTAGGAAACCTCTTTGTCTTGGACCCCATTTCAGGAGACCAGTGATTATATTTTCTGATTAATTCCAGGGGGCAGTGTTATTGCCTTCAGCATTGATTGTACAGCATCGCATCATCCAACTAATTGATTTTAGTCGCGTGCTGTGTACTTTATTGAAGGACTGCAGGCTGCCATATGTCCACAAAGGGATGCACTTTTCATAGTCTCTCTGATGACACGGAGAGCAGTACCATCATGGTCTTTTCTAAGAAGTAAAATAAAAGATTAATTGATGTATTTTTTGCAGTCCGCAAATATTTCGTGCAGAGAAAATGGCTATCTCCTGCAAGTTTTTGATTTGGAAGCTTGACGAACAAAATCATAATTATATTTATTGCTGTTTAAACTTTGATAAATTTAGAAAAAACGAATGCACTATTCAAAAAAACAGAAACTTGCAATTTTACATGTGGTTAATGTAAACTTGAAAAATAATTGAATCACAAGTTCACAACTAACATTTTTTTTGCAGTCCGCATATTTATCTTGGAAAAAGATTGGCCAAGTAGTGATATTTACGTGTATGGAACACAATCAATTTGTTATTCCACATTCTACCAGCCTGTTTATATAATTATCCTGTTTTCCCAATAAATAAATCTCTACCCCGTCATTTTTTACTCATATTTCTCTGAATTTGTTTTTGCCCTTGATGTTGCCCCAGAGATGGTGTCCTCATTTTGACCTCTACAAGGTCAAACAGGAGCCAACCTTGTCTTCCAACCCCTAAATTAGGACAGCAGAAATTGGAGGAGTAGGGAGGGGGAGCCTCTTTTAATGTTGAATGTACACTGTATGCGGTGTGTTGATGCAAGTATCTTTGAGTTTTCATCAGCTTGAAGTTAAAACAACTGCTTGCCCGGCTTGTAGTTTAAAACTTTGAGCAGTCCTTGTTTAAGTACAGTGTGAAGCCGCATCGTTGTTTAAAACTTTTTTTTTCCTTTTCAAACAGACTTTATTTTTGAAAAAGAGAGCAAAACCTTGTCTCTCAAACCCTAAAATTTACTCTTTAAAGAACTGGGGAGGGGAGGGGAGTCGGGTTCTCACTCAATGTTTTGTGTCATGCAGATGCACTTAACTCTGAGGTCTCACAAGTTTGTATTTGTAGGCAACTGCTTCCCTGTCTTGTAGTTTAAAACGTTGAGCAGTCGTTGTTTAAGTGCAGTGTGAACCTGCATCATTGTTGTTTAAAACTTTGAAGTTTGGCAAACTTAAAAGTTTAAAACTACAATGGTTTAAAACTACAATACTTTCTAACTAATGCCTTGATGCCACTTTATGGAAGACAATGTTCTTTCAAAAATACATTTGTAGAATTTGATTGAGTTCTCACTGCTGTCTGTCAAGAATATTCTTCTTCTCCTGCTCTATTAAGTGCCATTAAGTAATCAGTAGATCCCAAAATAAACATGTTTTCAAAGAAGTAGCTGACACATCTCACCTGATATTTTGGGAAGCGGTGAGAGATGGAAGGAAAACAGGAAGATTGCGCTTGTAACTTGAGCAATCACAATAGTCTATAGGCCTGTCTTCATCAGCTCGAGATTGCCAAATAACCCGCTATTTCAACTATCCCGATCGCAAATTAACCAGCTAATTTGCATCTTCATCAGCCCGCAGTTGCAATTAGCGGGATATTTGGTCGAGATAGTCATCCCAAGATATCTTGGGCTAGTTTGCAAACTATCCCGCTATTTGTCCGGTGCATCTTCACCAGCCCGAAGACTCGCACTATGCACGAACGCTGAGCAAAATATCTCGAGCTAATTTCTCAAGCTCGAGCTGATGAAGACACGATTTGTTACTTCTGGATTATTTCCCAAATCAGAAATAGCGGGCTATTTTGCAATCTTGAGCTGGTGAAGACACACCTTATTATTTGACATTGGCCACTAGGGGTTGTTGGAAGAAAGGAGGCATAAATACTAGTGTCAACACGGTGATTAAGTTTTCAGGAAACATGGGATGATTGCCAGAGGAGAGGACGGCATATCCATAGCAATACACCTCAGAGGACATGTTCAGATGGAGCTACACATACATGTGAACCATGGTTACATACACGTTCATAAAGTACATTGCTGTGTGAACATGGTTTGATATCTTTTAAAGGCATCGTTTAACAATGTTAAATCTGAGATGCATGGCCCTACGTGTTATCAGCGTCTGTGATATGGTATAATATTCAAGCCCTAAAAAAATTGAGCTTCAAAATGATCATGAAATGCCTCAAAAAAGTAAAAATCTTTGAGTGACCGGTTTTACCATACTCATTTTCCCCAATAAACTGTAGTGTTATAAAAACCGTTAGGAAAACGGTTTTTGAAATTTTGAATTCCAATCATAAATATCTTGATAATCAGACGGGCGATCGGCTTGTAAACGTCATGGGATTCCTGACTGACCTAAAGCAAAGGTTTATAATTATGATTGCAGCATGAGCTAAATCCAAGATTTTGTTTAGAATCTGAGACAAAGATACCCAATCCCTTTAAGGCAAGCTGACATTTTGTTTTTAGTCAGTTGTCAACTTGTCAGTCACTATTAGAAGCAGCTCCATCACCACAACATCACAACATCTGAAGAAGAAAAAAACATCCAGTCATCATGTTGTCTATTAAAGATCTCTGTCAGTTTAGTTTGTATTGATGTTGTGAACCTGGACACCAATGTAAGGTTTTGAAAGATGACATTAGTTTCCCCCCAAGAGTTTGCTGATAAGCATGACTCAATCGTGCCCAATTTAGGATTTTTTTGTCCTGAAGCCTCATTTTGTTACATGAAACCAAGGACTGTGAACATAGATATTGTGTTGATAGAAACTGGGGGAGGTAAAGTAGTCTATAGTTTAAACAGTCAGCTTGTTTGGTACTGTTGTGTCATATTAGGCCTGTCTTCATCAGCTCGAGATTGCCAAATAACCCGCTAATTTAACTATCCCGATCGCAAATTATCCAGCTAATTTGCATCTTCATCAGCCCACAGTTGCAATTAGCGGGATATTTGGTCGAGATAGTCATCCCAAGATATCTTGGGCTAGTTTGCAAACTATCCCGCTATTTGTCCGGTGCATCTTCACCAGCCCGAAGACTCGCACTATGCGCGAATGCTGAGCAAAAAATCTCGAGCTACATGTAATTTCATAAGCTCGAGATTCATGAAACTCGAGCTGATGAAGACGGGATTTGTAACTTCGGGCTTACATGTATTTCCCAAATCAGAAATAGCGGGCTATTCGGCAATCTCGAGCTGATGAAGACACACCTTATGTCACTTGCTTCTTTTAGTTTCTCTTCTTCAAAGTCCAATAGTCCCTTTATACATTATAGGGAGAGGGGGAGTCATCCCCTCATGACTCTTCAAAAACAAAATTAAGATTGTCGGGAGAAACATGTACATAACATAATATCACCTGTTCCATTGAAAAACCTTTAAAAAATCTCCTGAAAAAAAAGTAATTTATCACACTTTCGTCTTTATACCTGTATATTTAAATCACTCAAATGTACTTGTACATTTATGTAAAGTTGAAGTGAAAGATTGAATGTCTTTTTATTGTACACGATATTGTCTGGAGCCAGAAGGGTGTTCACTCCTAGTTCATTTTATACAGTGTTAATGCCCTTCTGGCTCCAAAGTCCAAACATACAATACCGGTATGTGTTTACCAGCAAAGATGTCTTCCCATGTTTTCTTAGTTTCAAGATCAAGTTCGTCATGTCTCTGCAAAAACATGATATTGCCAGGATGCTTGTTTGTAGTCGTGCATTCACAAGAGAAGCCGTGCCATTCAAAGTGACACCAAGAATCCACGAACATCTACAAAATGTAATGAGATGAAATAATGAATGAAGAACATTTTTTTCGTTTGGTTGAAAACCTGATGTCAAAAGAGAAAGGACATCTAAGCTCTGTAGCTCATACCTGTAGCATAACAAGGTAGTAAAACCAACCGACTTAGATTTAGAAGGTACATTATTTTTGTGACTGATGTAGCTTAATGTGCACTTGGAAAGGAATGAAACCTGTAAGGAATGTTGAATGTTTAAAATAACATTCTTAATGCTAATAATAGCCTGCTTTTCCAACCACCGTTTTCAAGTTGAGATACATACTTTCGGTTTTATTTGATAGCTGCATTTTGAGAGGAGAGGGTATTCATTCTAAACTTTTCCATAGCATGGGCACTCAACCTTTAAAGATGCCACCCAAAGATAATGCACCCCAAAATGTGTTAATGCTCTCATGTTCGATGCGTTAGGAGTCGCGATGTGACATCTTGTGCAGCAAACATTGAATCGCTGAGATGTTTTTGTGTACATGGGGACTACCGTGGTCCCTTGTTTTCCATAACCGACGCAAATGGATAGGGATTTCCTGCTCCGATGACATGATGGTATGCGAGGAAGAGAAAATGAGGATGCTTGGGTTGGTATCAGGAGGGCATCTTCTCCGCAATCAGATATGCCCTTGTGATGCTCTTTGAGATGAGATGATGTACCTCTAATGGGATTCAAGAGTTCAGATTTTATCAGGGAGATCATTTCGGTGATGGAAATTTGGGAATGCTAGTTAACAGGAAAGATTGAAATATTCTGGCAAAATTTGCTTGATTATGATCTAATTTATTAAATGTACCCAAGCCTTATTGATATCTCCATCTCTCTCACTCTCTCTCTCTCTCTCTCTCTCTCTCCATCTCTCTCTCCATCTCTCCCTCCCCCTCTCTCTCCACCCCTCTCTCTCGCTCTATCTGTCTGTACATGTACAGTACCTCACCTTATCCCTATCACTCCGTCCTTCCCTGCTCTCAAGTCTCATGTAACCCCCTTTCTCTCTGTCTTCCTCTCTCTCCTCCCACTCCATCTATCCCTCCCACTCTCCTTCCATCCCTCTTCTCATTCTCTCTCCCTTTTTTCTCTCTCTCTTTCCCAATGTATATTTCTTCCCACAGAGTTTTCAAAATGTGTTTTTATTCATCTTCCATTCTAAGTCCCCATCTTTGTAATACATGTGTTCATAATCTCTCCATCTCTTTGATTAAACATGCCCTTTTCACCCAATTTATGATATTCCCCATACCAAATAGTAATGACTAAGTCATTAGGCTTCCAGATTTATGGTTGTCTTGTACCCTGAACCTAAATATTTGAATAGCTTGTCATTTAGCAAATAAATGTGATGGGGGATTTTGTTCCAATTCTCCTTTGCCGAATTGCCGTGGGCATGAGTCATCAAGTAACAGAAGCTGACGATAAAAGATGCATGTCGTTGAAATCATTGGGGTAAAATTCAGAATTATTATAAAGGTATATTTATAGCACAGTCTTGCTTGCAAGTGATTTAACTTTGATGAGAATATGTTTAGGTCCCTGCAGTTTAAAATAGAGTGCAATGGTAATTGGATTGAGGCCTTTGAGGGCCCTCAGAGGGCTTTCCTATATTGTATGTCTGAAGCCAAAAGGGCGTTAAGTCATATACTTTAACAAAGAGTTAATACCCTTCTGGCTCTCATCAGATCATATTAGGATTTTAGTTATTACAGACAGTTTGTGCACCTAGAGTAGAACAAAACTGCAACTTACATATTGTCCTATGAGAGCCATAAGGGCGTTCATTCACTCATATGCTTTTATGCTTTTACACAGAGTTAGCGTCCCTCTGGCTCTCATCGGATGATATAAGATTTTAGTCATTACAGGCATTTTTTGCAGCTAGAGTAGAACAAAAATGCAACTTGCAAATTGTCCTTTAAAGGCATTGTTTAACAATGCCAAATCTGAGATGCAATGCATGGCCCTACATGTACATGTACGTGTTATCAGCGTCTGTGATATGGTGTAATATTCAAGCCCTAAAAAAATTGCGCTTCAAAATGATCATGAAGTGCCTCAAAAAAAGTGAACATCTTTGAGTGACCGGTTTTACCATACTCATTTTCCCCAATAGACTGTAGTGTTATAAAAAAAACGTTGGGAACACGGATTTTGAAATTTGAAATTCCAATCATAAATATCTTGATAATCAGACGGGCGATCAGCTTGTAAATGTCATATGATTCCTGACTGACCTAAAGGTTTATAATTTTGATTGCAGCATAAGCTAAATCCAGGATTTTGTTTAGAATCTGAGACAAAGATACCCAATCCCTTTAAAGGTACTATGTCCCATTTGCAGGCCAAACAAAATGAAAAGGTTAAATTCCAACGGCATTTGAAAGACAATACTAATTTAGAACTTCCCTAAAAAAAGGGGGGCTTGAAAATGTCTTTAAGTGGGAAAATAACGACTATTAGTTGTCGAATCGACTTAGGAGCTATAGAGCCAGTAAGTAATAGTCTGATTTTTCAGACCATTGTACCGAATGGTCATACGTTTTATGCTGCGCAAAGATTCAATCAGTTTAATTTTAGCCATTACAAGAAGTGGGTTATTGATGTAGACAAGTGCTCATGTACCCTTTACATACATGTTATTACCAAAGATGAAAAAAGCCAGTCAGTCACTCAATAGTGTCTGACAGTGAAGTCTAGCAAGTAAACGGGTTTCCTTGCATAATTTGAATATTAGGACACTGCTAACGTTTAAATTCACAGATAGGACATACATGACATATTCATAATTCCTGCAAAGTTCTACAGAATTTGATGTTGGCTGCAAAAGGGACATAGTATCTTTAAAGGTACTATGTCCCATTTGCAGGTCAAAAAAATGAAAAGGTTACATTCCAATGGCATTTGAAAGACAATACTTATGCAATACAATCACACTATATGCACCATGTACAATCTACTGCTTTGGTTTCCCATCATCCAAAATGTGCCTCACTTCCATGTGAGCATCCCTCGAATCCTTTGATTGATTCTGTGGCTTGGAGATACAGACAGCTTACCGAGAATACCCTAATCCAACTGAATATCAGAGTAATCCAGCAATATTTCAGGATACTTCCCCCTCCCCCTTTACTTTTTATAATTCATATTTTCATTATTTGAAGTCTAGGGAGAAATCCAGCTTCTATTACATGTAAAGCCATGTTGAGTTATTTTATAGCTTAATTTGTCAAGAATCCTATACAACTTATTTTGTCTTCATGCATACTGCCATGTGAGAGCATTCCACATTTAATGATAATGCATTTGGAGTATGCTCAATGTTTTTATCAACTCTAGATGATGCCTTATCCATACATGTACATGATATATAATGACTTTGATAGCGCTTTGATGTATGTGTTGAAATCATATTTTGAATGTAAATTACTAAATTGCAATTCAATGTCTTTAACCTTGCTATTTACACATTTTCCTTTCTCTTTCTCTCTATCCTACTTTCCGTCTACCGGTATTAGTATTATATTTTCTACTGTCCCTTTCTCTCCTGATCTTTCCCTGTGTCAGTTCTTTCCATCTCTTTCTTTTTTTCCTATCTAATCCTCTCTTTATTCGTCTGTCCTGTCTCACTTTCTTATATCCTCTTTGGGTTTTTTTTCCCCTCCATTTTGTATCACTCTCATGTGTGTTTATGTGCCCGCGAGTATCTCTTTCTTTCATCCGTAATGATCTATCTATAATGACTGAACTCATCTGCGATTCACCGCAGAGTCTGATGAGTTCTGTGGAGGTTATATCTAGGGTACCTGATGGCTTTCTTCTCTGCCTCATCACACTTGCAATTATCTGCATCCAACTCTTCAGCCTTGTTCAGGAAGCTCTCTTCTATCTGTGTGCCATTTAATGATAGCCAATTCTCATTTTTCACTGCGATTTGCCTCATTTCATTATTGTAGTGGATATTACATGATTGATGCATTCATGAAACGATTATGGTGGAGATATACCAGGGTACATAAATGTAGTGGGTAAAAAAGGTTTTTAAATCAAATTGTACACTTTCATCAGTCATGTTCAATTGATATACCGGTAATTTCAAAGATATCTTGGAGTTAGGGACAGTGTGGACGCACTCATGGTTACAAAACTTTAAATTTACTCAAAGTTATAAGCCATGAGTGATCTTAAGGTTAGCGCGATTACTACGAGAAACAGTTAACTTTGAGGCTATGCCATCTTGTAGTTTAAAACTTTGAATACTCTTTCAGGGCTTAAATTAATCCAAGGCCACCAAGGCCATGGCCGTGGATGCCCTTTTGATTGGCCTCAATGCCCCTCTCATTGGCCTTGGAGATTTTGTGTGCCCTTTCCAATTCTTCCTATTTGTGCTGTAATATAGGAATGTGCCCTACAGAAAAGTGGCCTTGCCCTAAAAATATTGGAATTTAAGGCCTGCTCTTTTGGGTCCCATGTGAACCCTCGTCGTTAGTGGATCGTTGTTTATATTTCGATATACTGTACATTATGGTGTACACCTAATAATAATAATAATGATAATCCGCTTTTATGTAGCGCTTACTACATCAACGATGTCCCTAAGCGCTTTATACAGATATATTATTACCCCGGTCATCAGATTCAGGCTTGCCCGCACACAATGTATGCACATTCTCTACTCCCTGGGGAGCCTTCCAACCAGGCATCATTTTACAGACTCTCACAATGCTGAGCAAACTACATTGACTTTCGCATCCTACCAGGTACCCATTTAACACCTGGGTGGAGAGTGGCGAAGGTGTTGAAGTGTTGACACTAATAATTAAACATGTAAATGTATAGGTTTTATAAATTTACAGAGGGTTTACATTGAAAGTAATGGGGAAGGGGTGAATCATCCTCTTCTTGCATAATTATTTTCCACTTAACATGTAGTCACTATTTCTACTTACAAGGTATTAGCTTAAACATATTTTGATCTTCCACAAACTAACAATTTGAAAATTCAATGCATTATTGTATTAATGTTTTAATGGAATATCTTGAGGAAGTCTCTTTTAGGGAACCAAAGTCTTCAAGTATCGTTTGACAATTGATCAGACTTGGCCTGTACCAATCTTTGTTTTTATACTTCCCTAATTTTGTTCACTGGGCATCAACTAGATTTTGTTTCTTACAGTATATCATGAATAAGATTTATGAATTTAAAAAAGCAGTACTCTACTCTACTTTATACATCATGGATGTACAGTATGTTCATTTTAGCATTAGGTTAAGGACCTGAGCCTCGTTTGATCACATCTTGATTTTTGAGGAAGTCTTTAGAGCATTTAAATCTTCATATATCACGTGACATTTGATCCGCTCCTCTTCTTCATCAATCTAACGCTCTGGATCTTTTCTCATCCTTACACTTGAGAGTGGCTTTGTATAAATCCTTAAATCCACTATCTAGTTCCCAGGACGTCCATAAATAGAAGGGGAAAAAATACTTTTCAGTATAAGTGTTTCCCTTTTGGGATAGATAACTAATAAATAAAATCATCTTCTTCCTATCTGAACTAGTTATTTCAATACTGATTAATCATGTGAAGATGAGATTACTGCAAAACTTTAAATTTAATTTGCTAAAAGTATGAGATCGCGGACTCTGATTTTTTTTTTTAAAGGCCATGGTTACCACAGATCATATACAAATAAATTGGGCATTTACGGAACTTGGCAAATGCCAATTTTCTGATGGGATTTTCTATGATTTTCTCCCAAGATATACATGTAGCTACATGTACAGTGGTATACACATTTTTCAAATGAAAAATTTAGATTGGAATTGAAATTGACAATATTGTAAATGCTTCGTAAATAAACATTTTAAAGTTGATATTCATAGAAGAGCCCTAAATATGAAGATATTCATATCTACAGAAAGCTTATAAGCCATACAATGAGCTTGGATGACATTCAAACAATATAACACTTCCGAAAAAGCGAAATTAGGGTGAAAACAATCACCCTATTCTCTGGGGAAAATTTGCCCTATTGTCATCCGAAACGGCCTTTAGCTGTGACGTAGGAAAAGGGAGGCGTGGCTAGTGTGCCACTTCCGGGTATCTAGTAGAATGCATGTATATCATTATAAGGCTGAAAACACAGCTTCAACTTACCGTTATTTTACCCTTACTATAGAATAAATTATAATACAACATCGTTTGTAAGTTACTTCTCATTAATATTTCCATCTTGATATTCTAAGAAATGTATTATTTGTGAAATAAAAACGATGAAAAATGGGAAAAAGAAGGTGAAACTATGGCTGTGTCCCCGGCTTTGTTGTATACAGCAAGTCTGCATGCATATATTGGGATTTGGGTGCCGGCGATTTTTACCACCATGTAGTTTCACTTTGACATATCGATCAGTCGGAGACTTCACCTCTTCCACTATGGAAAAAACAGTTAGTATTGATTTAATCATTATTATGAATAAAATAAAATTCAGACAAATCGAAGAATATTTCATTTAGTCGATCGTATCATGGCTAGATTAGCTGGAAAAATCGAGGCGATTCTGCTGTTGTTATGATTCATCTGCGAGTAGTACGGCTCTTGGCAGCCGCATTACCTACACGGCTGATCGCTGATTGAATTTAGTATCGCTGGCGGATTTACATTACCTGCGCGCACATCAAAACACACGTAAACGTGACTGCACTGCACACCGCACACACACAGTACTATACGCTTGCATTTCAGTCGCGATAGACGAAACCCTTACGAAACCAAACCAAAACAAAACGGCGAGAAATACACTATTCTATGTAATTATAGTTATCGACAAATGAAAATGGAGGAGAAACATTATTCATTGTTATGTCAAAGGAAATTCCACCTCGGAACATGATTCTACAATAGGTAATTTTGTTTTGAAACACAGCTAGGTTGATTTTTCATACTATCTTCGTGTACATACAGCTCAGCTGGCAAGCTAAAGCCGGTGAAAAAGTTGAGTTGTAAGCAGTTATTTTACAGATATTGTCACTTTTTCAATGCCAATAATGACATGAATATTGACATTAGGATATGTTTCAGGACGGGAGAGGACAACTGTATGTCAGATATTGACCATTCAGGCAATATTTCAATCGTTTTGAGAGAGTGGAACTGACATCCACTCTATGAACATTTGTGTGTAGATCGCAGTTAGTCTCTATAGCTGCGTGATGCATATCCCGGCTCTGACGTCACTCACAAAGCCACTTTCCCTTAGGCGATTTCGTAGGTCAGGATAGAGTCAATTTAGTGAAATTCGATTTTCATAAAACACAAAACTGCACACTTTTATGTCATGTTAGCTGCATAAATTGCTTTAATAACTCATTCAATTATAAAATAAACTATATTTATTTGATTTTATTTCCTATAAGTATCAAATTTAAAGATATATTTTCTTTCAAAAGATTATATTTTAATCAAACACTTGTTAAATCATGACACCATGCTTACATGTACTGTATATATATAGAAATAAAACATTGTATCTCTCTCCTTGCAAAATTGTATCTATTAGGAGTCATAAGGGCATTCACTCATTTGATTTTACACAGCTCCGAACGGACGGACGAATTGTTATAACATACCCAAATTTGTTGAACACTGTGTAAATGTATTTATTTAATCAATTGTATATTTGATGAATGTGGTGTATATACTTGCGAAAAGTTTTATAAATTACACTATTAGTCTACAGTGATATAAACTAAGAAGGAATAAATTAAATTAAATCACATTTATATGAATTAATCATTTTCAATTTTTTATCATTTTATAGGTACATGTCGGTATCCTCTGGGTATGAATGATAAGATTATCAAAGATGAACAACTCTCAGCCAGCTCTGTCTACATGAACAACACGCTCTCATTTGGACCACAAAACGCAAGGTTTGTGATGTGGTTTTTTTCGGCCATCTTGGTTCCTTTAGGATCTTACAGTATGATTAAAAAAGTTGTTTTCAGAATTGGAGACATTAATAATTCTTCGCGATACAGTGAGAATGCTATAAGATTATGGCAACATTGTTTAGAATAGTAGGATATTTTTTGTTGTTGTTTAATTGTCCCTTTGAATATCATGATTCACAATGTTTTTCACCCCACTTGAAAGAGATAAGTTAGAATTTACCCCCTCCCACAAAAAAAGAAATAACAATGATAATAAAAAAGTAAATTGATAGGTTCATATTAGGAGTCCTTTGGAAATGCTACATTTAATCACTACAATTGATAAATTTACTTCACAATTCAGAACTTTTGATTATGAGCACTGTTTACTATGAAAAATCCAAATGCTTGATCCAGAAGTGACATCAAATATGATGTGTTCAGAGTTACTCATCATATCAAAAAGCCAAGTGTATCCTGGTTTATCGTAATGCACATGCCAGTTGGGCCTGATCGACCCATTAAAGAGTGCGGTAATTAGTTGTAATTCATTCTTCAATCGTTGGGGTTATGACTCCAATGATCAAATCAATAGTGACTAAAGTGGATCCCTCCCTATCCCTCACACAGATGTGACTACTAATGAGGAGTTATAATATCAACAAATGTTATAGCCCGTTCAGACTACAGGGAATTTATACTAAAATTGTATAATGAAACGTTGTATAAAGAATTAATGTATACGCTAAAGAAGGTTACGGACTAGATAATAACATCGTGTATTAGAAACGTATAAAGATATGAGTGTTGACGAGGAGCATCCGAACTACATGTAGATAATAACATCGTATAAAGAAACGTGTAAAGATACAAGTGTTGACGAGGAGCGTACGAAATAGATAATAACATCATATAAAGAAACGTATAAAGAAACAAGTGTTGACGAGGTCAGTTGACATGACAGCTGGCCAATCATGAGTGTATGGTCACGCTAAGTCCCGCCCAGTTATACAATTTTTGTGTGATAAGACGTTCAGACGGGAAAGGGGACTTGATTCTTTATCAAGTTTCAGTTCAAAATGATGCTCAAACATCCTTTTTCTCTATACAACCTTTCGTTACACGGTATTACTTTATAAGGCGTTCAGACTAGGAAGATTTTAATTACTGATAGTATACATGTAGCTATTCGATATACCATGAATTTTGGTAGTCTGAAACTCTGAATGCAGGGTAAATAATAGTGAATAGTGACTAAAGTGGATCCTCTCAAATCCCTTACACAGATGTGAATATTAATGAGGAGATACATCAACAAACGTTAATTGATTAGTCTAAACCTGGAGTAGGTTGATTGGAGCGTTGTATGGAGAATAGATTGGTTTTGATTGGGTTTGCAGCGAGTCTTGCAATCAATGCATACATGTGTAGGATGTATTTGCCATCATTGTTAGCGGTAACAATGGGGTATGATTTAGACTAAGTGGGAGGAGGGATTATTAGATTAAATAATCAGCAAATTTGCCTGTTTTTGGACAGGATGAAAAGAAGTTTATGTGCTGTATCTCTGGCATTGCCATAAGAGTGTAAAAGTAGGTCTGTTGGAACGTTGTGATTTTATTGTAATGAAGTAGGTTTTGTCACTTATGTTCAATATGTCAAGTTTATTCTTTCTATTGTTGAAAAACCAAGAATGGAGGTAAAAAGTTAGAGTTGAGAAGTAACCCACTGGCATACTGCCCTAAATATGTTCCCATTACATATCTTGAGGATTTCTAAGAATAATTTTATATATTAGATATATGTCAGGCCTCTAAGTTTTCATTAAGCTAATAAGCCTAAGACCCCGTTCTCATTCACTTCGTTGGAGCGGTCTAACTAAGACCCGTTCCTCAGGAGCGGTTCTAAGGTGAGTGAGAACGGTCAAAGTGGTCCAGGAAGTGGACTTCTGGACCGCTCAGAAGACCACCTCGGGAGGTGGTCTTGAGGAACGGGTCTTATTAAGAGCGGTTTGGAGCGCTCTAACGTGCGAGTGTGAACGGAAGCGTACTTTGAACGGAAGTGGTCTAGTGACGTTGCGCGAAACATGTAGTACGGTACATACGCTTAGTATTCAGCGAAAAATTTACCCGCTGACCTGAGCTGCCATAGCAACAAGACCACTTTGACTCGTGGAGCGGTTTGAGCCATAAAAAACTGCTCGGAGTGTGAACCCTCGCAAACCGTTCCTCAAGACCCGTTCCTCTGGAGCGGTCTAACTAAGACCACTTTCAAAGTGAGTGAGAACGGGGTCTAAGACTTACAGTTTGCTGAAGGGCATGTGACTTTAAAAGGGCCAAGGTTCCTAAGGAAAAAGAGAAAGATATTGAGGAAGAGAGAGAGAGAGAGAGAGAGAGCAAGGAAGAGTGAGAGATAGGGAGAGAGGGTCAGTTTCTACTCCACACCAAGAAGCAGGAAGGAGAAAAGGAAGGAAAAGAGTAAAAAGGAAGGAAACCTGAACAACTAATAAATCATTTTAATTTTAAAGATTTGTAGTGAAATTTAACATAATTGGGAAACATGAGGTAAAAATCCACCATCTTGATAAGCATACGCTCAGCTGTATTGTCATTTAGACCATAGGAATATTTCTTCCACTATTCCTGAGAAGTATTTAAATCCATTCTAGCCATAAGCTTGTTTGGAGTTTTTGATAGAGGGAAGAGAAGAAAAAAGACTAGTGAAATTTAACAAATTAGGAAGAATGAGGTAAAATCCACCATTTTGATGAGCATCAGCTCAGCTATATTTGTCATACAGACTTTATGAATATTTCTTCCTCTATTCCTTAGTATTTAAAAAAAATTATTACATAAGCTCCTTTGGGATTTTTGATAGAAAGAAGATATTTTTTAAGGGTAATTCTTATATACCGGGGTTACTTTTTTTAATTCAAGAAAGTCCTTTCGGATTTTCACTAGATGCAAGAAATTTCCTAAGGGTAATTTTGTGTTCTCTATAAAGCCCCTTTTCTTCTTTTACAATGCTCTCTAGATTAAGATTACCAATTACTCTCATATCTCATGTATAGTGCAAGGCGTGGAAGAAGCAAAGATTCCTCTTTTATTAACAGGAAATTGTGCAAAATGAAGCAACTTGTATTTACTGGATTGTCTCTCTTTGTAGTCAGTTGGAATCATAGTGCAAATCACAGTGAAGGTGTTGAGAAAAGGAAGTGTAGCACTTTAGAAACCCCAGGGCGAGGAAATGTTATCAAGCTTCTCAGATCAAAAAGGATGATTGCTATTCCTGTCAACTAAAAATATGAAATTCATATGGGATTCCGAGTGCTGTTGAGTGAAGCGTTTAAAGGGAAATCCAACCTTGATAGTAAACTACTGTAGATGAAAACCACACGAATTGGAGAAGTAGGCTGGTGAAAGTTTTGAATTGAATTAGACAAAAACTGAGAAAATTTTGAATTTTTAAAAGCTGTAATTCACTAAAGATTTGGGCTCTTCAAATTGGAATCGGTAATATCTCTGTGTTGTGATAGTGGACGACTTTTCCATTTCTTCCAACACACAAAATGACTTGAATATCAATTTAAAAAAATGTATAACTTGGGATGGTCTTTTCTTTTTAGAAGAACTAAACAATATACTCTCCATATTATATTTTGAGTAGTGCCCCAAGGATGAAGACACTTGGGAGAAAATCATAAAATAGTGATATTTTGTACACGACAAAGGGGGAGAGTTATCCGTCACTACGACACAATCCACTGACAAAATTGTTGAGATTTGCATAAACTTGATCTCATATTTCAAACATTCATAACTTTCTTATTATTGGTCCGATTTATTTCAAACTTTCGCCATTCTGTTTCTCAGATTTGTCTGCCTTCATTCAAATGAACTTATTACAGGGGTAGGATTGCCCTATAGTGCCCTTCTGGCTCCAAACAGGTAATATGTCAGAGCACTCGCCCCCATTGAGAGGAACTACAGTTAAGTTCTTCTGACAGCAAAGTTGATGCAGTATGACAGCAGTATTGGGGCTAATCTGCCCGTGTTAGAGCGTAATTGGATAATTTGGATAGGAGGAAGTACGGGCTAGGCACTGTTGAGAAATGTGCTAATTTCACAAATTAGATTGCGTTATTGAGCCATCACAGTTGCGTGATAAGTGAGGTACATGTATACTGCACTATGGTAGCCTGAAAATCAAATTAAAAGTGTCACGCTTTTCATCTCAAAGTGTGTTCAATTGATGTCAGTGTACTGTATGAAATGAATCGGAATCAAAGAAATCATTCATCGCAGAATGTTGAGTTGAGAATATTTTACAGGAAACATGCAAAATTTACATTAAATTTGTTTACATAACCAATCACATTACTTTTAGTGTTAATATTGGTTGTTGCTTTAATATGAAAAGAACAACTTAGACCTATCTTGCATGGTGCTTACTTTATTATTTTCATTTTGTAATAGTTTTTGTATTGAGAGACATCCCAAACTATGTTTTTGCATGATATTTACAATATAATTTTCTAGACTTGTGATTATTAAAATCAAACAGATGTCCTGTATATGTGCCTTTATGAAGCCACCTTGCTTCTAATCATAATCACCAATTAATTTCAAATGTTCAATCTTTGCAGGTTACACCTGAACCAGGGTGCTGGAGCTTGGTGCCCGGTCAACGCCCAGCCCGAGTCCAGCGGTCACTACGAGTACCTTCAGGTGGACCTCCTCAACCTGACAGTCATCCTTGCCCTGTCCACGCAGGGTAGATGGGACACGAACTTTGGTAATGAATTCACGAATCGTTTCAGGCTGGAGTTCTCAAGGGACGGCGGCAAGACGTGGATTCGATATGTACAGATGACGGGAGAGGAGGTACATTGTAATTTTCATTTTATTTCATTTATTTATTTCCATGTCAATTTAAAAACAATATTATACAATCTACAAAATACAAACATATATGAAAAGATAATTGAAGTGGAAGGATCATGAAAAGCACAATAATGTCTTGTTAGAAATAATCCTCACAAAATACACAACATAAAAATAAATTTGGTACATAATTTACATGATATCAATATTATGCAAACAAAAGGGGAGATAAAGAAGGAGGAAACAATGCATTTTCTCTCATTTCCTCTCCTTTCTCTCTCTTAATTTGCATGGAAACATTGCTGTATAAGAAGTTATTTCTGCAGAGTCTACATTTTTATTTTTCAAGAATTAATCGCGGATTTAACAACTTACAAAATTATTCCCAGCAAGTAATGTTGCATGTGGAAATTACTATAAGCCCTGTTGCATGTCACACATGGCATCTAATACACTATACCCTGAGTCTTCACCTGGCGCAGTTTAAGACCACAAAAGATTTATTTATTATCATTCCAAAAATCATTCCATAAATTTTTGATGCATTACAATCCTGTACTATCTTTAGGATTATACAACACATTGAATTTAAGAACAAAACTCCATCTTTTTTCTCATGGAAGGGTGAAACTGTTCCACTCAAAAACCATTCAGTGTTTGTATTGTAATTTTATTTTATCTTGGATGCTTCCAATCACTTTCTGTTCAGGAATTTGTCGGTAACCGTGACACCAACAGCCAGATCACAGTCCATATCAGCCCTCCCATCGTGGCCCAGGTACTGAGAATCATTCCAGTGGTCCAGATCCAAACACCAGTCTGCATGAGGATAGAACTCTACGGATGCAAATGGCTGGGTAAGTCTAGGACCATAAGACAGTCCCTAGACCTGAGCTAGATAGTATAAAAAGTAGTATCACATTCAATGTGGTGTACAGGCATGTGGGTAGATCATATTGTAGTCCAGGTCCCAACACCAGTCTGTTTGAGGATGCAAATGGCTGGGTAAGTCTAGGACCATAAGATTGTCCCTAGACCTGAGCTAGATAGTGTAAAAAGTAGTATCACATTCAATGTGGTGTACAGGCATGTGGGTAGATCATATTGTAGTCCAGGTCCCAACACCAGTCTGTTTGAGGATGCAAATGGCTGGGTAAGTCTAGGACCATAAGATTGTCCTTTCTTTAGAGCTACATAATGAAAATAATGAGTATCCCATTTAGACCATCACAAATCAAAATATATTGTATCTATGGATCATTTCAATTACTATAATTTCCTTTTGCATCTTGCAGGTGATTAATATACTGTAAAACAAAAAAAAATCTTGTTTTGAAGCTTTCACAAAATCCTATTGACAACTATGGCTAAAAACTTGAATATATGCCTCTCAGAAGACAATTACACCTGTATTGTTTTTGGACAGCTATTCCTCTGCATTGAAAATGAAAGGACATTTTTGTGATTACATGTACATGTACTGCAAAATCGGAAAGTTTGGCATGCATGAAATGTTTGCAAATTTCTCAAGTGGTTTTACGTGAGAGTTTTATGTCACAAGATAAGTGAATCAGAACCGACGCTACTCGATTTGTTTTGCAATTCACAAAGGTTTCTTGTCTTAAAAAATGACCACCCTTTACAATTCCCTAAAGTTCCTGGTCTTTCAGTATATACTGTAGTTTTCAGTTAACTGGTATTCTGCAGTTATTAACATGAAAGGTCTTTTTTTTTTTCAATTAGAAGTACATGTAGCTATTGCTGTACTGAGTTTTCCTTCCATTTGTGCTTACACATCACATTCAACACCAGCCATTTTTTTATGACTCGGGGAGGGGAGAAGAAGAACAAAATGAAATGTTGGCATCTTGACACAGAGGTGACTGACTGACCTACTTCACCTGTCTGCATTGCCTAGCAACCCAGACTATTAGCCCCACCTGTGATATAGTTTCGGTTGACTGACAAGTTCAAGTCATATGTAGCTCTGTCTGCAAGGGCAAGGGAGGTTTTTTTTTTCTGTCACAAATTCAAGTCTGAAGGGAAAGTTGAAGCAGTGGATGCAATGTTTTAACAGACTTATTAAAGATTACATGGAGGGGGAGGGGGGGGGGGAGGGTTTAAAGAAAGAAGTCTACTTCCTTCTATTAAAAAAAATTAAAAGTGGAAGACTTATTAAAGGTTTTATTGTAAAGGTTACATTGTGAAAAAGATTCCTTACAATGCCAAGTGGAAGAGTTTGTAGAGAATTTTTTAACTAAGGGATGGCATTGTGAGTAATCATGAAAAACTTAATTTCTTATCCTACCAGAAATGACCATATAAACTTTTTTTAAATTTCATTTATGTCTTCAATTTCTTAACAAATAAATCAACATATAAAGCTATTATTTAAAAGGCTTATATGAAAGGAATAATTATGTTTGCTTTGTAAACAAAATTACTATTTGGGTGGAAATACTTGGCAATATAACACTGCACCTTGAAAATATGTGCCACTTAAAAACATTGAAATATCTATTCAGACATGCGATGCATCCTCACAAATCAATAAAAACTACCTTAAAGATGCAGAAATGTGATGGTGCATGATATTGCTTCTAAAAATATAGTCTGTCATTTTCGCAAGCAGTGAAGCGGAGAGACTCGAGTGGGCCGCGGTATTTTTTCCTAGGTTCATCTGCCTTGGATGTGGAGTCTCTCAATCTCGAGGGAAATGAGAGGAGAGCTCTTACTAGTGGAATTGTGTGCATGTTGAGTGTCGGTAAATACGAGTTAGCTTTGTCAACATGGTTGGAGATTGGATGAGAGAGAGTGAGCGAGAGGATGGAGAGAGAGAGAGAGAGAGAGCGAGAGGATGGAGAGAGAAAGAGAGAGAGAGAGAGAGAAGATGAAGAGAAGGTACGAAGAGAGGAAATTGGGGAGAGGATGGTTAGTAGGAGAGGGAGGAGAGCTCTGGTGGAAATGTGTGCATGTTGAATGTCGGTAAATACGAGTTAGCTTTGTCAACATGGTTTAAGATTGGATGGGAGAGAGTGAGTGAGAGGATGGAGAGAGAGAGAGAGAGAGAGAGAAGATGAAGGGAAGGTACGAAGAGAAGACATAGGGGAGAGGATGGTTAGTAGGAGAGGGAGGAGAGCTCTGGTGGAAATGTGTGCATGTTGAATGTCAGTAAATACGAGTATAGCTTTGTCAACATGGTTGAAGATTGGATGAGAGAGAGTGAGTGAGAGGATGGAGAGAGAGAGAGAGAGAGAGATAGAGAGAGAGAGAGAGATAGAGAGAGAGAGAGAGAAGATGAAGGGAAGGTACGAAGAGAAGAAATTGGGGAGAGGATGGTTAGTAGGAGAGGGAGGAAAGCTCTAGTGGAAATGTGTGCATGTTGAGAGTCTGTAAATACGAGTTAGCTTTGCTTTGTCAACATGGTTCAATTGGATGAGAGAGAGTGAGCGAGAGGATGGAGAGAGAGAGAGAGAGAGAGAGAAAGAGAGAGAGAAGATGAAGTATGAAGAGAGGAAATAGGGGAGAGGATGGTTAGTAGGATAGGGGAGATGATGAGATATTGAGATCAATTGCCATGAAATAAGGAAGTATTTCATTGTATGAAATGTTTTAATGGTTGTTTTAGGGGTAGGGAAGAAAGGGAGAAAAAAGGAGAGAATGGAATTTGACAGAGAAAGAGAGGGAGAGAAGATGGAGGGAAGGTATGAAGAGAGGAAATAGGGGAGAGGATGGTTAGTAAGAGAGAGAAGATGATGAGATTTTGAGATCAATTGCCATGAAATAAGGAAGTAATTAATTGTATGAAATGTTTGAATGGTTGTTTTAGGGGTAGGGAAGAAAGGGAGCAAAGAGGAGAGAGTGGTATTGGACACACAGAGAGACAGAGACAGAGACAGAAACAGAGGGGGTGAATGAGTGAGTGGGAGGGGAGAAGCTACAAAGAAAAGATGAATAATGGGAGCGGTTAGACAGAAGCTACAGAATCATGTCAAGTAGAAAAGGGACAATGCTCATGAAATGGGAGATGATAAGTAAAATAAGACACAACAAATAACACCATCTGAAATAGGATACACAAGACCCCCTCCCCAATGTCATAGAGCCCAACATTCTCCTTCCTAATTCTCTTGTTAGTTGACACGGACCAACTAGAGATTGGAATTTACTCTCCTGTAGCACTCTACGAAAATATCATATCACCGCCGCCGCACTTGTCGAGTTTGTACAGCTTGTTTTCTCATTCCTACCCAAATATGGGAGAGAAAAAGAAACGGATTCTGGTTGTTATGTCTAGGGATGATAAAGGAGATGATATTTCATCTCCAAGGAAAATGAAATGAAGCTGACCTTATCTGACCCCTTGACCTCCAGGGGTTAGGGCTCAGGCAACTTTCCCTGAATTTTATGACCTCTGTTTTCCATTCCCCCCCCCCCTTCATTTTTATAATTTTTCTATGACCATTTTCAAAATCTCTCTCTTCGGCTCATTTTCTCATGAATTTTATCTTGACTTTGTTATCTCTTTTTGCTTCTGGTCCTTTATCTGCTTTAAAACAAAAACAACTTATACCTACATTACTTGTAAAAGAAAACCTTTTAAGATATTATGAATATAACAAGAAATTGCATTGGAACATTCACTGAACTACTTCAAAGTCATTTTTTAAAAGCTTATTCCACCATCCCCCTAATTTTGCCTTGAACTACAAATCAATTGAATTATTTTGTTAGGAACATGATATTTTTACATTCTTGTGAAAGTGCATTCAATATTAAAAGGACCCGTGGCCTTTGTGATATTGGATGATGTATTCCTGAGCTAGTCTCATTTGACAGTGTGTGACGAGATGAAATTTTCAAACCACATTTCACACTGTAAAATCAAAAACTTTCAAAATTCTTGTGAATCGTACAGCACCACCATTTCTGCTGAAAAGAGACTTTTGTCAATTGGAAAAAATTCAGTGCTCTGTCAGTTGGGATTTGATTAATTTTCTTGGCATGAAACTTTCATAAAGTGGAACCACTGAAAAATTGATCCAAAATTTCTGGATCTACACTACCGGTACTTTGCATTTTGATTTGTCATTTGATTTCTGTAAAGTCATACGTAGAGATGTCGTGGTCTAGTGGATGTGTCACTAGACTGTAGATCATTTCAATGTAAGGCGCTTAGTAACATAGTATTAAGCGCTATACAAGTGTGACTATTATTGTGTATAAAGACATTAAAGTGATGCACTTCATGATTTTTATTACTATTTTCATAGATTTTACTGGTACAGAGTGTAGAGGAACAAAACAAACCTTTTCTCATAGTCCTATTCAATAATAATTTCCAGGAGGAAATTAGGATTAGATATTATTTGACTTGTGATATATATTTCTTAAAACAAAATTTGTGTAGAAACCGTGCACACTTTACAGGTCCGACATGCATCCTTTTTTTCCTGCGTCCTTTACTGTAGCTTGTGTCTGGACCGTAGACTAAGCTTGTTAAGTACTCTCATGGGTGCCTCCTAAACAGAGCTCTAAATCACATTGAAATATGTAATATTTGATCCAAGTCAAATATATATGGCTGGAAGGGCTGCTTGGTTCCCATAGTGCATTATTTATGGCCTTCCGTGGGACAATGAGCTACATGTAGAGAGTAGTTTGCAGACACAGACTGTTATCAGTCAGTTGTGCATAACAGAGTGTCTGCACTCTGAGACTATGCAGACTGTACAGTCTACTGCACAGTACACTGCACATTATAGGCTTTGTACTTTAGTTATTCTTGACACAGCCCGAGATTGAGAGAGCTAGGCTTGTCTCACTACTTTCAGAATTGTGGTTAAGTATCACATTAGAGTCTGCACCTCCAGACTAGAGCTAGAGGAACCTGTTAGAGCCTAGGAGAGGCACAAGGTTGTACATGTATGTGACTCCAGCGTGATAACTTCAGAAGGCTGTTACAACAAGACGTGTCACATTAGAGTCTGTACCTCCAGACTAGAGCTAGAGGAACCTGTTAGAGCCTAGGAGAGGCACAAGGTTGTACATGTATGTGACTCCAGCGTGATAACTTCAGAAGGCTGTTACAACAAGACGTGTCACATTAGAGTCTGTACCTCCAGACTAGAGCTAGAGGAACCTGTTAGAGCCTAGGAGAGGCACAAGGTTGTATGTGACTCTGGGGTGATAACTTCAGAAGGCCGTTACAACAAGACGTATCACATTAGAGTCTGTACCTCCAGACTAGAGCTAGAGGAACCTGTTAGAGCCTAGGAGAGGCACAAGGTTGTATGTGATTCCAGGGGTGATTACTTCAGAAGGCCGTTACACAAGACATGTAATCTAATAGTGTGAATGTACCTCACAAGGACATGGGAAATATTGCTGAAATTGTTTGAGAGTGATTAATGTGTAACAGAATTGATCCAAGTTCCGTCTGTTTGGAGCCAGAAGGAAATTAACACATATAGTTTGATGTAGAGGTAACGCCCTTCTGGCTCTCAACAGATGATGTGTGAAGTGGATTGGTTTGATATAGAAAGGAAGAGAAAGTGAAAGACAAATACATTTTATAGAAGCATCCCTGCGAAAGAGCTAACCTAAATCATTGAAACCTGTATATAAAGCCCTCTCAAGGGAGGCATGTTTATAGGCAGATGGTCTTTATGTACAGGTTCCTTGAATGTTTTAATGGAAATTTCTGTCAGAGGGATACAAAAAAAGTCTTTTTTCTAAAAGGTGTTCCAAAAGCAGGTCAACAGAAGTACATGTAAAAATTTCCTGCCACAAAAATGGCTATTATTAATTACTTGTTTGCAAAAGTTTCATGTTACAATCATTTGTTGGTTTTACACTAATTGTCAATTTTTTTATATATATTTGTTCTTGTAATTGCAGACCATTTGAAGTCATACTCAATGCCGATTGGTGATTCTCGTGGTGATTATGTCTTTGAGGATGACATGTATGACGGCTACACATTTGAGGGTCAGAGGATGAACGGGCTCGGTCAGCTGACCGATGGAATGCTCGGACATAGTAACTATCGGCTCAGCCCATACAACGTACCACAAGGGTAAGCTTTGCCAAAGATGCAAAACAGAATCTGGGGGGGGGGGGTGTTTCACAAAGAATAAGATCGAATTTAAGTTGGACTTAACTGGCATTAATTATGATCTTTAGATAATATTTTTTCCTTCAATAATGAACTATCAAAAAAGATAAATTCTGTTGATTGGTGACCACGATTTGTACGTCCCTTGAGAGACCAATGCCAGTAAATGGTGAGGGCAAACAGTGGCCTGCCATAGTTAAGTCCAACTTAAAGTTGATCTTAGACCCCGTTCTCACTCACTTTGAAAGTGGTCTTAGTTAGACCGCTCCAGAGGAACGGGTCTTGAGGAACGGTTTGCGAGGGTTCACACTCCGAGCAGTTTTTTATGGCTCAAACCGCTCCACGAGTCAAAGTGGTCTTGTTGCTATGGCAGCTCAGGTCAGCGGGTAAATTTTTCGCGGAATACTAAGCGTATGTACCGTACTACATGTTTCGCGTGCAACGTCACTAGACCACTTCCGCTCAAAGTACGCCCGCTCACACTCGCACGTTAGAGCGCTCCAAACCGCTCTTAATAAGACCCGTTCCTCAAGACCACCTCCCGAGGTGGTCTTCTGGAGCGGTCCAGAAGTCCACTTCCTGGACCACTTTGACCGTTCTCACTCACCTAAGAACCGCTCCTGAGGAACGGGTCTTAGTTAGACCGCTCCAACGAAGTGAATGAGAACGGGGTCTTAGTCTTTGTGAAACACCCCCCAGGCTTTATGAATCCTATGTAGGTGAAATTGGCTTGTATCCATGGAAAGTGTGATTTGGTTTTGTATTAAAGGGACTTGGTAACATTGTTCAGATGAGAGAAAATGGTGCTAAGGTAGTGACTTCAATGCTATAGATGTACAATTAAAGATAATCTCAAAGTTAAGAGTGAAAACAGACCATTATTAATGATAAAAATTGGGAAAAACTGATCTGATCGAATCCTTAATTCTTCCAACTATATCATTACAATTTCATTACGTTTTAGGTGAATGTAAATCGTCAGTTCGTCACAAAGCAATGAATTGGCTCTACATACCATTCCAGACATTCAAGTGTTGAAAGAATTTTAAAAGCCTGTGTTATGTCTTATTTTCATGGAAAAACGGTTGGGAAAATTCAAAAATGGTTGGGAGAATTTACTGTTAGACACCTTCAAAGAAAACCATAAATATCTTTTGTGGTTTGAGAATTTTTTTCAGGATTTTTTGCATGTTAGAGGGTTAGTACAGTAGGAGGAATATAATAAGTAACATTTCATACAAAAATTACGCAGTTTTTTCATCAACCTTCAACAATGTTACCAAGTCACTTTAATGTTGTTCTCTCTGTTGATTATTTCACATTTCTTATAATATGTAATTCATACAGGTAAATGTGTGAGTAATTCCTTGACAAATTTGTCACCTGTTCATTCTCCACACCTGTTTTTAATCCATTCCACAGTGATGTCAAATATCTGCTTCTGCCCCTTCCACGTAACATAAACTAACAGTCAGTTGTAAAATTCTATTTTACTCCATTGTAGACATTCTTGTCTACAATTAATGTACGGTATCTGAAAATGATTGGTATCTTTCTGTTACATAAAATTGGTTGTGAGTTACTATAGACTGATGGAGATATGATTATTTCGGGAGAGATACAATTGACAGTGTTTCTGTTACATGGCCCTAAACAGATCAATCAAACATATCAAATAACTGTTGTAATATATTCCTGATTAGGAATTACAGCCCGAGATTACCTGATAGTGTATATACATGTAAGATATAGAATATTAGAATATATTCTTCTTGTAGTTATCATTGTATAAAGGCTGTTATATTAATGGGTATACATGCGACAGGATCTACGATTTTTACTTGTATGCGTATCTGATTAACTTTATATTTCTGATTCTAATTAGTTATTGTATAAAGGTGGTTATATTAATGGGTATACATTCGACTAGATCTATGATTTGTACTTGTACGCATATCTGATTGACTTTATATTCATCATTCCTTCAGTTACGAGTGGGTTGGATGGCGGAACACCACCCACCCCAACCCTGAGATCACTTTCGAGTTCGACTCCCTGCGCAACTTCACCAGCCTCGGCTTCCACGTCAACAACTACTTCACCAACAACGTGGAGATCTTCGACGCCATCGAGGTCCAGTTCAGCATCCGCAAGGGTCACTTCTCGCCTCGGTCCATCTACACCACCATCCGGCCCGACAGTGACCATCAAGATGCCCGATGGATAACGGTCAATCTGGGTAACCGTGTGGCGCAGTGGCTCAAGGTCACGCTGCTCCACCGAGGAAAGTGGGTTCTGATTAGCGAGGTGTCGTTCGAATCAGGTACGTTTATGAAGTGATGATAAGCACACGGATAACAAATTCAGTGAAACGTGTGTAATAGAGACCACTACTTTCATTTAACTTCTTGATATTAGTACAACAACACTTTCCCTAGAGGGGAATCTTCTAGATTTACATGTAGTCTGCATTAATTATGTGATTCAACGATTGCTTCTTGAACACCTGTTTTGGGCAGTATGGATGGAGATAATACCTCACTTTTCGAAAGCATACACTGTACTTTCACAACATGCACATAAAATTATGCCCTAATTTTATTTTATCTGTTTGAGACATTCATCTGTGTGAGACATTTATCAAATGATTTTACAGAGTTATAGGGCTGCTCACAAGAAAAATAATTCAAGCCAACTTAAAAAAAAAATTAGAGAGGACAGTTGAACTACAAAGTACTTCTGTTTCAAAAGAAAGAGAAAATGTATCCAAGAAATATATACATATGCCATGGAGTATAAACCTTCCACTCCAACCCAGCAAATTTCTACTGATCATGATACTTATGCTGGAGTTGGGTATTAAACGTAGCATGTTTGACATATTCCTAGGTATATATATTTCAATAAGTTTCAGTGTATAACAGCATTGTTTTTTTTATATAACTTAATATAGTTGCTTTATTTGTGGCATTAATTAGTTATTTTTATATAAATATGTTAGATTTGTAAGTGCACCTCAGTATTTAAACTAAAATCCTAACGTTTAACAGTATACAATTAAATCAACACGGTATATGGAATTAAATTGATGAGACTGAATATTTCGAATGCATCAGTTATCATTTCTTCCAATTATATTTATGATCTTGAGCATGACTATGAATAGATTGCATCATATGAGTAAGAAAAAACTATGAGATATCAGATAATGATATTTGACATATCGATATTGAATTGCATTTGGATCTGGAAAAATTTATATTTGACCATTTGATAATTGCTTGTTAGATTATGCATGTTAAACTGCTATTTTTCTTGTTATATCATCTCCTTTTTTCTTTACCGGTATATCAGATGTTGTATTGCTTTATTATGCATTTTGTGATTGTTAATATGATTATATATTGCCTCGTTCATGTAGAAATGGTGAAATGCACATTGCGCAGCACACAAAATGTAATGAAATGGATTGAACGCTGTCAGCTGTTGTTGTCTTAAAGTTAAAATCTATGTACGGTAAAGTTAATTGCTATAAACAGCACATATCATCATGAATCACATTCATTGGGGAGGTTTTTTTTAAAGATCATGATGCGGAAAAAGGACTGTCAGCAGGGGAAATTTACAACCGAGAGAATTATGAAGAAAATTTACAATTATTTCATCCTGTTGGCATTTTTTTCCCAAAATTTAACGGTATTTGATGTGCATAATTTGTCTCAATTCTACAGCAATCAATCCTGCCTTTCTTTTACATACATGTACAAACCAAAACTGTATTTATATTTCAATGGTCATTCCCTGTATTTGACATTCCTTTTAGTACTGGGATGAACCCTTTTTGCCCAAATTTGATTATTTTCATCAATTGATCTTGCCTATTCTCGAAGCCTTATAGACCAATATCAGGGATGGCCTGATCCGCAACCTCAAAGTCCCCATCGCAGCCATCACCAAAATGTGCATTTCACCTGTGGTTACCACATACTATATTCCATGTCTTGTTTCTGTTTTGCTATGACCACTTACCTTAACTCACTCACACAGAGGATATCCCAGACAACTTTGACACTAGCACGGCCACTTATGACACACCCGTAGTTGGCCCGCCTTCTGCAGGTTTGTGCATTTGCTAATTGCTTTCTAGTCTGTAGACAGTAATGAATTTTTCCTTGATTGCGTTCGGTGGACGTACATGTACCTCAATTAATGAGTATTGTTAATTACATTTTAAAGGTTAGTCATGGTGATGTACTCTGACTTGCATTTATAGCTTAGTAGCTGGTTGGTATGTGTTACTGTTTGTTCCTTCCTGCATTTTCACGATTTATGTTACGTTTTGTTTGGATTGCTCTACAATCTACATGCCCTGAGTAGTCTCTTTTCTCTGTCTCTGTGTCTCAGTCTCTGTATTTCCCTTTGTCTCTCTGTCATACTATCTCTCTTTCTGAGTGCCTTTGTTGGCTGTATTTGTTGTATATTTCTTCTCTAACTCCCTCACATTCCTCCTCCTCTCTCTCTCTCTCTCTCTCTCTCTCTCTTCTATGCTCTTTCATACTTTTTTTTCTTACTCTCCATCTTCCTCTATTACTGCATGCTTTGTTTATCATTGAAATAAATGGACTTTTTAAATTAGACATTGGTTAAAGCAAATTACTAATGAAACTAAATGAAACAATTATTTGTTTACTTATGTCAATGTTTAAAATTCTTGCTCTCCCTCCTTATCTCTTTCTCTCGCAATTTTCTATGCCTCTCTTCATGTTACCTCTTTCTTTTTTTCTCTCTCTCTATCTCTCTGTCATTTATTATTAGAAACTTGCTATTGCACATATTTCCTTTTTGAAATGATGAATGTAACATAGACCCCTCCCCTCCCTCCCCCAAAGAAAAAAAAGAGAACAAGTGGGAACTGTTTTTCAAAGAAACAACAAATAACAGTCCTGAAATATTTGGTGATAATGGACATAAAACTATAAAACATCTGGTAACAGATTTTCCTCAGATTTCACAAACCTGTTTCACCCATGATTCTACTTTTACTCAAGAAGAAACTGTCCATCAGAGTAATGTTTCCCTTTAAGTATGGACATCTTTCATTTGGGACTCCTGCTGCCAACTTATATTTAATGTGACCTTGGGAATAGCATGCCAAGTTCATGACATAGTTCCTGTCAGATCTCTGACATATATTGCACTTTTACCGATATCTAGATGCAGTACAAAGAACCGAACTCTATTAAAGAAAGCCAACCATGTTTTTTGCAATTTTCTTATCGCCTGTAATCATAACAAATAGTTTTCACAAATTATTTCCCATTGCAGCTAAGAAACAAGTTATTGAAATGTATGACTATCCACACATTTATTCTGCAAATGGTGCTTTGATTTAAACTTCTTCTTTTATTTCAGTTTTTGGTGAAAGGGTACTAGTACATGTATCTCCCTGTTATTTTCATGCAGTTATTGTGCTAACCATTAAAAATATATATTTCTTTTCTTTCAAACTTACAAGATTTCACAACATGATGTATTATTGTTTATTTATTTATATTTTAGATATTTTTTTTTCCATGTTAAATATGTTATATCACAGTCCTGCTTTATTATTTCTTGATGTTATTACTTCTATTGAGTGCAGCAGTGGGTAGAATGGACATAGTGTGTTTAATCAGAGTTGGATGTTGTTGAAGACCACAAGTTATTAAAGTGAAAAACCAAGCTTTTCAAAGAGCATCATTAAATTTCATTGGAGAGAATCTCAATGTGCAGTAAAGACAAATATTTTCAGATAGGTGTAGGCTTTCTATGATTTTCACAGCTAATATGTGCCTCTTTCTCTCTTGTATTCTTTAAGGCAGTCTAGTCATGCTAAGGTTAATTTATTACTATCACTAAAAGTGATATAAAAGTTATAAAGACAGCATCATAATTCATAAATGTTTAAAAACCAACAGAAATCAGAATCTTGAAAATTAGGACTTGCAGTGCAGAAATGAGAGGAGTGAATGTTGCCACGCAGAGGAGGGTGGAGGTGTCAACTGTTGTGATAAACATGTACAACCTCCTATATAAAGAACTTGACAGATAAATTAGCTTACAATTGCAAGATGGAGATTATATTCTACAGCAGGAAATAGAAATAAATATTACCTGTGAATACTTGAAATATGTGATGCTTACTTTGGTTTTGACATGAAATCCAATTAGAGTTTCTCCATTTTGTATTGATCAGGTCCTGTTGACCATACGACAGTGTCCACTACAGACGCTGACCATGTTATTCCACAGACGGGGAATGGAACCCAGAAACCCAATCTTATCAGCTCTACTAAAGAAACCGGTGGTAAGATCCTCTATCCTAGGGTATTCTTTGGTCATTCTTCAATTCCAACATAAGTCAATTTATTGTTCTGATGAATGTGTATGTTATGAAAGGAAACAAAAGAGCGATTTCAAATTAAGTGTAATATTTTCTAGTACTTCGACATTTGGATAGGTCATGCTATGGTTGTTCTGCAGTAGTACAAGGGTCACCTGGATCTGTGGGTCTCTGTTTAGATAACATCAGTAGTTTGAGGAATTAATTGAATTGAAAGCCCTGCATTGTTGACAATAAGTCATGACCTGTGCATCTCGGTTGTGACCTTTGTATTTCTTACTTTGGTTACAATTATTATTTTCAATTTATTTATCTAGAAACAATGCCCTAGAAGTAATGCCCAGACCAATTCCACATAACTTTCTGTTTATTGGTGATATTTACATTGTAATTGCCCTCCTTCTTTGAACTACAGGAGGAGTATCCAACACCCCGGCCCATAGATCACCGATCGGTACCGTCATCAGCGTTGTCGTGACTGTCCTTCTCCTCCTCGTCCTCCTCTTTGCTCTCCTCCTCTTCCTCTACCGACGCAAGTACATCAAGCTTAAGCACCGCCTCCCGACCCTTGCCTTTGAGGCCAACTGCAATGGGGGCGGGGCCACCATCAATAACTGCCCCACGATCGCGACCATGACGACGGTACCGAGTCGGCGGTCCAACCCTACGTACCAGATCACGCATCCAGACGATGAACCGCAATACCATGTCATTGATAACATGATGGTGGAAAGTGAAGACGAATTGGATAATGGTGAGATTGTTTTCTTGCCTGATGAGCCCCTTTGAATGCGATCTTGAGACGTGAATGCTGGTTTTATGTAGAAAATATTAAAGTGTCAACCCAATCTTGTACGATTTCCCAATGATCGTTCTTCCTAAAAATAGGCAGTGTAGCTTCTTGCACAGTTAAGCTACAGCTAAGGGTTAATTTAGGCAAACATTGGAACGCACACGTAATAACTGTTCAATCACACTTGCGTATAAATTTTCAAAGATTTCGTTTATTACACATCTGTAAACTGTATATCATAGATATGATCGTAAAGATGCTCAAGAGTATAAACAAATTGCTATCCTTCTTTTCTCCTGTAGTGTCCGAGTCCTCTAGGATATATGCTGAGCCTGAGAACCCAACCTGTACATATAAAGACAAGCACATGCTACAACATTATGCTGAAACAGATCTTATTAATATACAGGTAGGTAACAACTTGAATTCTGAATGAAATGCCACTTCTTTTGTTACTGTTCCTGTGAAAATAACGAATACGTAGCAGTTAGAGCTGTTATTGAATTCAATGTTTTCTTTGTTGACACGGTGGGTTGAATTTATGACCGATGTTGAAAGTTGTCGACAAGACATGATCGGTAAATTTCATGTGCAAGAACAAGTTCCTTTTGCTGCAGGGAACCTACGACAGCATAGCAATTGGTGATGAAATGAAGCATAGGTAACAATAATCCAGAAACACTGTAACAGCTAAAAAGAAATATTCATTGCATACTTCTTTTTTTTCCAAAACTGCTCAGTATGAATAAGTTTATTAGAGTTGGTTGATTATTATAGTTGTCAGTAGTACATTCTGAATTGATATTTATCTTCTCATGGTTTAATTATTCATGAAATGATGTTGATAGCTTTATCTGATAAGTTATAACCTCAATAAGACTTAAACCCTATCATTGCAATTGGCAAATATGTACATGTATAGCAGACCTGCCAACCGGTACGATTTAGTACGATTTTTAGAAGTAAATACGACGGTACGATTTTCCTCAATAAAATACGATTTTTTTTTTTGTTTGTGTGTGTGCCATTTTCCCATTTTGCCATTGTTGTAAAGTATCCTACCAGCATCTCACATCGGCAATTCGGGGATGTTCATTGGTTCATCGAACACACCAGTCATGACGAAATCATGCATATTCAACCAATGCTCCATAAAAAATGCTCCATGTAGGAACTGTAAGAGGCATTGATCCGGGTTTTTTTTTAAATACAACTTTTGTCGTTAAAATAACAACTTTTGGGATTAAAGAATACAGTTTTTTAACTCGAGAGGTTGGCAGGTCTCGTATAGCCATATGTTTGGAAATTCAACTACATGTATATTTGGTTTTGCACATGCAAGAATTAAGATATTGTGTTTGACTATGACCTTGTCATTGTTGTAGGCAAATATAACACTTAATTGCATTTGAAGTGTACTATATTTTTGGGCTTGTGGTATGAAGAGGACCAAGAAATGTTTTCTTGTATGACTTCAGGGTGTGTCAGGAAACACGATATACGGAGTGCCATCACAATGCATGGAGAAGCTCAACAACAGTCGGACACCATGCCCAGAGTACCCCAGATCGCAGCTCAACTTTCTGGAATTACTTGGAGAAGGGATGTTTGGCGAGGTAGGTGTGATGTGCTCTACCAAGAGCCATTAATCCTTAGTTTAGCAGTCATGGGACAATCCAGGGGTTGAAGGGGGGGGTACAGAGGGATGCACCCCTCCCCAGGCCAAGCCAATTTCTCCCCTCCCTTATCCATCCTTCATGTAGAGATTGTAATGTGGGACTGCATTTTTTTTTTCGATTTTCAGTATTTCGCACTTCCACTTTCTTACGGAAAAAAGCAAAGAAAATGTTGTCCCATCTTTAATATATCCATGATGTTTATTGTGATTGTTTCCTGCTTACTCTTTTCTTGGATTTGGGTTTGATTTCCATGGCTTTGGGAGCCAATTTTACAAATATAGACCAGCTCAACATGAAATTGGCGTTCGTTTCCATATATACAATTGAAAAAATTATATACAAGTTACACATGCAGGCCTGATAATTACCTGATTTAAAACGGTTTCCAGATTTTTTTTTTTTTTCTTCTCGATTTTACCCCTATTTTCCCTATTTTCCCCTTATTTTCCCTATTTTTCCCCAATTTTCTTACTCAAAAGGGGGGAATGTTCTTAGATGCCATTTTTTTCCCCCTGGATCCTTTTTTTTTGTTTACACAAGAGAATGGTGGTCAGGGGAAAAATGGACCGTTAAGCATTAGGTGTTGTCTTCTTCTGTCATCCTTCAGGTTCATCTATGTGAGGCTGAGGATATCCAAGATTACATTAGGAACGGATTTCCTTTTGAAAATAAAAACAAGGGTGAACGAACGCTGGTTGCTGTGAAAATGCTAAGAAAAGACGCCTCAAAAAATGCCAGGTGAGTTGAATTTATTTAGCTGACACCGGATTTCTGCTGTTCCTGTAGGTACAATCATTATTTTGTAGATGTGAGAAGCAAGAAGGGCATAAAGTGACATCATTTTATACTGAATTAAAGGGCAATCCAACCCTTGTAATAAGTTCATTTGTATGGAAGCAGAACAATAAGAGAAACAGAATGGCGCAAGTTTGAAAAAGATCGGACCAATAATAAGAGAGTTATGAGTGTTTGACATACGAGACCACTTAAAGCTATGCGAATCTCAATTCTGCGATTTGGTAACTGGATTGTGACGTAGTCACAGATAACTCTCCCTTTTGTTGTTTACAAAAATACCATAAATTTCTGTTTTTCTTCTAAGCGCCTTCTCCCTTGGGGCACTACTCAAAATATATTATGGATAGCATATTATCAAAGGTTCTCTAAAAAAAAAAAGACATTCCCAAGTCATAAATTTTGAAAACTTGACACTTCTGTCATTTGCTTGTTGGAATAAACAGGAAAGTTGTCTGGCACTTCGTCATAGTTACCTTACCGATTCAGCCAATTTGAAGTGCCGATTACAGCTTTCGAAAATTCATAACTTCTTATTTTTTGTCTGATTTCGTTCAAACTTGCCCCAGTCCGCTTCTCTGATTTTTCAGCTTTCTTTGAGAGTAGTTTGCTATTAGGATTGAATTTCCCTTTAATGCCCTACTGGTTCCAAACACAGAATTTCTTCTCCCCCTGACATACACCAAGAGGAGGAGAGCAAAGAGGAGGACGAGGAGGAGAAGGACACGTTTGAGCCTCCGTTTATTCTCCATACCTTCATACCATTTTTGAACAAATCCTTTCCTTTGCCTTCTACCGCTTTTTTTATAAACTACCTTTTCTTGTTCTTGATGTGTTTCTTCGTGTTCATCTTTTCATGTTCCACTGCTTTGACCTTGTTTCTTTTTTAACTTCGTTTTGTTATTCTTGTGCCTCATCTTATTATTCTTATTTGTCTTCTTTGTTCTTCCAAAGTTCTTTCTGTTTTCTGTTCCTTTTTTGTTTCTTGTTCTGAAGTTCTTTGTGCCCTCCCCTCTTTCTTTTACTTCTATTTCTGCTTTCCTTCTATTTTACTTCTACTTTAAAAAAGATGTTCCTTTTTTTTCTTCTTCTGAAGTTCTTTGTGGCACCCCTTTCTTTAACTTGTATTCCAGCTTTCCTTCTACTTAATATTCACTGCCACTTGATACACACACACTTCTGGCTGCTTTGTGTTGCTACCTTTACTTACTCTATAATTTCTTCAACTGATACATATATTTTGAATTTAGGTACATACTTGTAGTAAAGCAAAGGGTACCCCCTTTTAGTAATAGTCCAGGAGGGTGTTTCACAAAGACTAAGATCGACTTTAAGTTGGACTTAAGTATGGCGGGCCATTCATGCCATTGGTTGCTATCCCCATTGGTCTCTAAATTATAATCTTTAGATAATATTTTTTCCTTCAATAATGAACTATCAAAAAATGTAAACTCTATAGATTTGAGACCACGATTTGTACGTCCCTTGAAAGACAAATGCCAGTAAATGGTAAGAGCAAACAGTGGCATGAACGGCCTGCCATAGTTAAGTCCAACTTAAAGTCGATCTTAGTCTTTGTGAAACACCCCCCTGGACTCTATTTCTGTCCAAGATGTGCGTCTCCCACGAGGAGCTGTCAGTGTGTTGTTAACCATGATGGCTGCACATGCTAGACAAATCCAGATTCTAAGGTCTATGAGGGGTCACCTCCCAGTAATTAGCCTCAACTCTCACCCATATGTACCAATTTAGATACCAGGCTATCCGTCTCCCAGAAGACGTGATTTCCCTCGCAAAAATCCAGGAAATTGTTGTGGAATCACAACAAGTCCCTTTTTTTTTACATTAATTGTTTTACCATGCGACATCCAGCCGTTGCTTGATTTGTGTGAAAACGCTCAAATCTGGATCGGATTGTTTAGCCAGATCTCTGAGAACACAAGGCACATTGTGTACCGCCCGGCCGGCATGGGAGGATTGCTGTGTGCTGGTTAATGCTTGATTGGTGGATGTTGCGTGCTGGAATGATAGCATGTCCTGAACATGATGACTATAACATGCGATTGAGAAGCTATGATAGGGGATGTGGTTTAGATCCATGTTATTGTGCTTTAATACAGCGGCGGAAATGGTTTTAGTCGACGAAATTGATAAGTAATTCCCCGATAACAAATGAAATTCGAGAGCGAAAAGACAAGAAGGGTAGTCGTTAACAGAGTAGGGCATAAAAAGTTGCATTTTAAAGTAATTAATTACACACGAATCTCCGCCGATTTCAAGATTTCAAGATTTCAAGACGGGGGACTTAAACTTTCAGATTATCATTAATTTTACATCTAGCATAGACCTCACTACTTTAGCAGCATTTTTCTCTCATCTGAACAATGTTATAGAGTCCCTTTAAGCAAGATGGGGTAACAAATATTTCTCAAAAATAGAATATATTCTAAAGTTTTCTGCCGTCAGGACCCCCAATTAATCTTCCTCCTTTTTGGGAATTTCTCTGTCTCATCCCTGGGTCAGACAAAAGTCTCAATTACATGCCATTGTTCATGTACCTCAATTTCTGTCTGAGCTTGGAATATGTTTCAAATAAACGTCACTCATTTGACCAATTTCCACCTTGTGATACCAAGTTGGATCAAATTTTGTCTCTGTGATCTAATTTATTAGGCAAAATTCAAGAAACATGTTGCTAATAGCTTTGCCATATCACACACACCAATTGAGAAGTTTTGTCAAACAACCCTTGTTTGCAAAACGTGGTGAAGATCCTCAGTTTATTTTGTTGTTTTTTTTGTTGTGTGTTTTTTATTTGTCAGTAAGAATTGCAGTCGTTTTGGTACAAATATTTTCAGCTTTGAAGACAGAGGAGAAAATGTAATGCATTGTTAACAAAAAAACATCATAGTCTGGTTCTGGAAAAAAAGCCAGTAATACAAACTGAAAATACCTGAGACTAATGATTTTACATTTCATACTCTTTTATGCTATATCGTTGTTTGTGTGATTTGTGTCTTATTGTAAACATATTTTGCTTGAACTGATAGAGTAGTAGTTGAAGTATTAATCTGATATTTTCCCACCAAAAATAACTCTTGATTTCTTGATTCTGTGTGAATTTTTAAGTACTATCTCACACTGGGTCCTGAGTTTTGATAATCAAAATATATTTATTTGTCAGGGTTTGACGTTGGCAGGGGTTTGTTGCACACAATAACCCTACCCCTCAAACCTCCTTTCCCAAACTTACTCCAGACATTGTTTTCTGAATAAGTGCACCATTGCATGTTATACAACTCACTCCCAGATCCTAATCAAATGATTGGTCATGCGCGGTCACGTGTGATTCATTTTCTGATCCTATTGCACGCTTTTTTATGAAAAAGCGTGCAATATTTTCCAGTACTATCCAACGATTTTTCAGTGCCGCGCAGTAGTGCACGTAGAGGTTAGAGCGCTCAATACTGCGTGTATACACATGGGCCTATTCTTGCGCAGCACTATGCGTAAATGGGTATAGATAGAGGTGCGCTTGCTATATCTATACTTATGTGTGCGCACTAAATTGAGACTTATTAAAACTTGAGATTTATTTGTCAGCCATAAACTGTCACAAAACAATCTTGAATTAATTATTTTTACATCAAATAACAAGGATCTAGGAGTTTCGTTGTATAAAACAAATGATGCATGTTGTCATTCGTTCATTATACGATCTATCCGCCCTCGTTGATGCTGTGTGTATCTATCGCACTCAGCCTAACGGCTTCGTGCAATAGATACACACAGCCTCAACTCGAGTGCGGATAGATCGTATAATGAACTCATGCGCATGCATCATTTGTATATTATCTTTTATTCGCTATGGATTGAAAGTCACCCTAGGCAGCCACAGTGTTTGGTTTGCTCAGTGGTAGAGCAGTGGTTTTGTAACCGGGAGGTCCCAAGTTCGAAACCAAGTCGTTGAGCTAGTTCCCTCTAGTAAGGCATTAATCCTCATTACCAAGTCCCTCAGAGAGGACTTAAAGCCGTTGGTCCCCCAGTTGCTTACTTACAAGCATACACATGCTTTCTTTGCAGTCAGGTAAAACAAACAAACAAATATAGTTAAACCTGGTTTAGCGAGCACCTGTCTACAAAGACCACATTCTTTGTTTCCGTTGAAAATGGTTTCCCATTGAAACTTGTACTAAAGGAACGTGTACATAAAGACCACCTGTCTATAAAGACCACTTTTCTTGTCTCCCTTGGGTGGTCTTTATAGACAGGTTTCACTGTAATAGTAAATATTCACACTGTGTGACAAAAATCAACTATGGCAATTCACCCTCTGTCCTTTTACTTGCCTAAGGCAGGTGAAGGGTTAATATAACCAAATCTCCCTTTTCCTGTATAAGAGCTGTTTGATGGAGCTGTTAAAGAGGCAGCCATATTTAATTTAGTTTATCATTGTAAATTATGCCATTGAAATGTTTTTGCCCATAGGTCCCCCATGATCCTCTTTTTTTAATGTTAATTGAGAGCTGAGTTAATGAGATAACCACCTGTCAGTGACCAGGCTGGGTGGTCTAATCCCTCCTGGCCAAACTAGTGCAGACAGGCTTTAATACATACTTTTTTTATTCATTAAATATTTGTTTCTCTAAAAAAACGGAGAAAAAAAATAAATTAAAAAAGCCGACCGTAGATTTCAAGATTTTTTGGGTCGGTCGCAAAGGACAATGCAACATCTTTTTTTTTTACGCCTCATTGTAAATTATGCCATTAAAATGTTTTGTTTCATTTTCGTTTCCCTCCACAGGGCTGATTTCATGAAAGAGATGAAGATCATGTCGCAGCTTCGCGATCCCAACATTGTTCGTCTCCTGGCAGCATGCACGGAAGACGAACCGTACTGCATGATAGTGGAATACATGGAGAACGGTGACCTTAATCAGTTCCTTTACGAGAGGGAAGGATTCGAGGTCGGCCTCAATAACTGCAATGCTAATCTATCCAATTGTAATAAAAGTTCAATTAGGTGAGTCAAAGATGTTTGTTTTTTATTTTGGGGGTTGCCAATCAAAGGCAAATCAATTAATTGGGTTTATGTTTCAGAGGTAAAAAATCACAGTTTTTTCTTTTTGGAAACATTTGGAAACATTGAAATACATGTATCTAACACAACAGAATCTTTTTTTAAATATATTTAAGAAAAACACATAACTTTTGTTTGTTCTTTTCCATAGGGACACTTATTATGAAAGTTCAAAGTTTTGTTCAATTGTAAAGATGATCATTTGATATTAATATATAAGGGGAGGGATATTCAAAACATTGGAAAAAAAAAGGAATTTCTCAGGAAAAACAAGAAATATATCTTGGCATAAAAATCACAATTCTTAATATGAAATTCTCTAAAACAGAACACATTGTATAAAAGGGGGAAAGCTTAGTTGTCCAAACCTGAATTTGATGCTTTTCTGTGGTTTTAGGCTTGTGGAAAACTTGTATTAATAGGTTAATTAAAAACAATGAAACATTCAACCCAAGAAGGCTGATACTGTTTGTTTTACAGAACTTGAACAATGCAAAACGTCGATGCTAATTTCAAGTAATTTTCAACCCTTTTGTGACAATCATTCCATATTTTTGGTTTTGGCTTTATAACTTTTGATTCAGAGCCTGAAAAATATGCCAGATCCATGAGTAAAAAGGGCATAAATTTCTGCGCATCAGCATCCATTTTTGTTTTATGACTATCTTGCGGTTGATGTTAGGAATTTTAAAAAGGAAAATAAGCTTTCAAATCCTTAAAGTAGCAACACATTGAGAAATTAAAAATCATTGTTTTTCGATGAAAATTTTTGAATTTTCTAATTTCCGACAACATTCCTACCCATGTATATTGTTTTAAAGGACATTACATTTTATTTCAATGATCTAGAAATAAACAAAAAATATAAATGTTGCGAATTTGAAGGACAATAAATGATCTATTTAGCCCTAAAGATAAGTCCTGTTCTGAAAGGGTTAAACACAATTGTACATCATATCTTTCTTTTCCCTTTTTTTAAAAAATGTTTACAGTGTTGGTGCCCTTGTGTACATGATCACACAGATAGCATCTGGTATGAAATATCTGTCAAATATGAACTTTGTCCATCGAGATCTTGCCACCCGAAACTGCCTCGTCGGGAAATCTTACACGATACGCATCGCCGACTTCGGCATGAGTCGGAATCTCTATTCGTCCAACTACTACAGGATAGAAGGGAGAGCCGTGCTGCCCATTAGGTGGATGGCATGGGAGAGTATATTACTGGTAAGTTGGCCTTCATCGTTAAAGACAACCTTGAGGTTTTGAAATGATGGAAAATAAATTGTTCCAGATTCAGACCAACTTTCATTGATTGTTCGATACTAAAAATGTTGAATAGTAGAGATCAAGTGAGTCATCCCATCTCTATGTTGAGCAAAAGTCCTATTTTTACTCACTATTTATGTGTGAAAAGATATAGAAACGTAAAGCGTATTATGCTTATGTAATTATTGAAAAAGCCTGCCGTGGTTTACTGCATTATATGTTAACAAGCCATTGGTCTCAACTCTTATCCTAATCTTTCATTGTTATGTATTTTCATTTAACCCCACCAGGGCAAGTTCACATCGAAAACAGACGTATGGGCTTTTGGTGTGACGCTGTGGGAGGTGATGATGCTATGTCGGGAGCAACCTTACTCAAGGCTCACCGACGAGCAGGTCATCGAGAACACCGGTCAGTTCTTTGAGAAGGACGGCACGCCAGTGTACCTGGCCAAACCGCCACAATGCCCTAAAGACATTCATAACCTCATGAAACGGTGCTGGACCAGTGACCCCGTCCAGCGACCTACGTTTGACTTTCTCCACACGTTCCTCCAGGCGCGGAATATCGGTTACGAGCCACCGGTGTCATTGTAGGGACTCTCCCTCCGATAGCCACTCGTTACTTTGCCAACGATGTCATCTTTGACAAGTGCACTCTTTGGTCATGGATGTTCTTTGTGACAATGTGTTGAATGTTTTGGAGAACTGAAGGAGGAGAACAGAAAACTTTAAGTACTAGATTCAGAAGACGAATAGACAGGACTAGAACTTCTGATGAATCTCTCTCTCTCTCTTGGTCGCTCTCTCAATCATTGAGGAGTGAATTTTGATTATGTAATCAGGAAATACACGTTTATTGTAAGAGGAAAAATGCTGACTTTGAGAAATGATGATGATGATCAACTGTACCCATTAGGGCCCTGTTTCATAAAACTACAATCACAGTAGAATATATTAAAGCAATTGTCTACATCAGAACCTCTGTGCTTTTGACAAGCAGTTTCTATTGAGTAACTCATACTGTTCGACAAGAGACAAGTCCAATTTGAGATAATGCTTTTCCTTTTTGATGTTTAATAATTGAAGTGATCTTGTTTATGACCTAATTATTTCTAGTGAATATAAGACTAGACATTGTAAAATTTTACGATACTTTATTAATGAATCCTTTCTTGCTGTCCTAAAGCATCAAATGCAGTTCTACAGCATGTTTAATGACCATGACAATTCCTAAATGAAATTCTTCATGACATTCTAAGGTGCTTACGTCATTGAAAAGACAATTCCCTTTTCCTTTTAATGTATGTATCTGAATAACCAGCCCCACCAGACTATGATATCTATCAGTTTATCGAAGTATTAAAATTTCAGATGCTAGGTCCAGTACTTTTTAGTATTATAATGAAAGTTGACCATTCACAATAAATTAACATATTGTTGTCAACTCTCTCTCTCTCTCTTTCTCTCTCTCTTTCATTCCCTCTCCCTCTCTTTTACTCTAAAACCAAAACAGAAGGCATTCTGTCAGATATTTTTTTCATACTAGTATATCCCCCCCCCGGAAATGATAATGGATACGCCATTGATCTCTATCCTCTATCTGCCATCGATCATCAATGCTATCATTATCTATATTCCTTACAAAAAACATTGGAAAAGCTAGTGGAATTTCATATTAAGTCTTGTCAAATGGAGTTTATTGGAATGCATTTTCATGAAGAAAAAAAAAAAATTTTAAATGGATGAAATTGCTTGGTCTATATTGATGTTCCAAACAGCATCTTTGTGGGATTGGGAAATAATTTTTGTATGTCATCTAAAGGTACCATTTTGACATTGTTATGGAAGTTGATTATTAATTTGGCTTTACAATACATTTAAAATATCATCCCTGAAAGTTAAAACTGTGGAGATAGGGAATAAGTTTTATTAGTTTTATTGAAAATGAAAATAATCCTTTTTGAACCGTGGTATCAATTATTACATCCTTGTAGATTTCATCATAACTGACCAGATTTGATTTCAAACCATGGTAGCTATTTACTTTGCTTCCAATCTACTTTTTGAATTAGTTTTCTCCACATATATGTTTCAAAAGTTAAATAGTTCCTTGGCTTATTTTATCTACATGTGAAGTACGGAGGCAGTTCTTCAAATTGGAGAGGAGAGGTGAAAGTGAGTCGTAAGAGTTGTGATGTATAAATGGTCTAATGAATGCTTTTTTGTGCCTACAAGATATTTTCCAATATTGATTTTCTTTTTTTTTATGGAGGCTGTATATATTCTTGCAAGTTTGTATCGAATACGGTGTAACATACAATAGCACAAAGAAAGAAAAAAAACTTCATGGATTTAGCTTTTTTATACTGCCTTTATTGTGTATATTGAAAGAGATGAAAATAATAATGTAAAACCAGATGTAGAGATAATGGAATGTGAATATTGGTCATATTTTGGACAAAAAAGATCTGTAGGTAATGCTTGTAAGTATGTATGGTGTATTTAATCTGAAAACAAATCGATATAAAGAAGTACTGATTTTGTGTATGTTTGTTTGGTTTATCAATGAAATAAACAAATTGTTGCTTGCATTCCACGTGTGCTGTCTAATTGATGAATAAGCATGATTTAAATGTATATTTCACTTTTTTTTCCCTTTTTTTTTTTAAAATCCCAGCACTGTGCAACTCAAGATATTGCTAGTAAATGCACAATACTGTATATCATTGTGTATTTTTGTTGTTGATATTTATTGTTGATGCGATTATGCACATAAATAATTGTTTACCAAATCAAAATGGTTTCGTTTGTAATGTATCTGTAAGGTTGCAGAATAGAACACTTTCCCAAGGTTGCACTTCATTATTTTGAATTTCTGATGAAATTATTTTACAGATTGGCTGAACTGGCACCAAAAATACTTCTTAATTTTTTTAAGATATAAGAATTTTAATTTTTAATCAAAGCAATCAATTTCATTTTTGAAAGGGATTTCATATCAAACATGAAAATATATTTTATTGATGGATGGTGAACAGGTCTGAAAAAATATTCTTGTTGACTACTTTATAATCTTCTTTTCCTTTTTGTTTGAAACAGAAAACGTGAAGGCAGAATTTCTACTTGTATGTTGCTCTTTAGACTCCCTTCTTTTAAAGACTGTCAAATATTGCTTATTAATACATTTATACATGTACTTTTGAAAAAAGTACAGAATTAGAGTTTACTTTGCTATACGGTGGATTCACAATCTACAGCCCCATCGAGTGACACCAGTGTTTAGTCTGTGATGCATTATGGGAAAAAGTGGACAAAAATATCAGCTGTGGCATTGTTATATACCCTAGGAGATAAGGGGATCTAATCAGAAATTTTTGGTGGGGTAGCTTTGAATAGCTTATCCGGGGTAAAATTCTGCACCCATTCCAAAAGCATCAGTCTACTCACATCCTTTCGGTCATTTTGTTTAAAGCCCCACCGCACTACTTGTAGCTACTTGCTCCCTCTATATAGAAAACGATGCCTAAGCGGTGCACGTTGGTCCCCCATGATCCTCTTTTTCTTATGTTAATTGAGAGCTGAGTTGATGAGATAACCACCTGTCAGTGACCACGCTGGGAGGTCTAATCCCTCCTGGCCAAACTAGTGCAGACAGGCTTTAAGGGGTAAATTTTTGTTAATCGTTATTATTAATCATTATTATCAGCAAAGGAGATTTGATGGGCCTATTTTATTTTAAAATGTGTCCAGATGCTAGAAAATATGGTCATATTGACCCCATCAACAACTATTAAAATGGTAATTTCTGTAATCTTTTGCCCCAAAATGACCATTTGTATCGATTGTCCTCCAAAATCAGGCCAAATTATCAGTCAGAATTAATTGATGGGGGGGGGGAGGAGTTGTGAATCCACCCTATTGAATGTTCAAGTGCATAATTCCTTATTATTGTTTCATTTATTGTGTGTATTCAAGCCAGCATTCAAAGCATCAATTTGGATGAAAATGTATGAAAATTATAATTGTTTATTGTTTATTGTTGACAACTGACCTTGTACTATGTGTATTATACATATGCCAAAGTAATGATTTATATGTATCCGCCTACTGTATATAATTCAGCATTATTTTAATTGCGCCGTGCTACTTGAAAACAATTGAAATCTCTCTATATATATCTGTGCTCTTTGTGAAGGTTGGATAGGACAGTTATGAAGAGAAAAGCCCTTCACAGTGTCTTGGGCAAAAAGTTAATTCCCTATTGAAATTTATTTAGACTGAACTTTCTTTCAATAATTATTAAACAGCCCAGAACCCTTTAGTGATCCTAGTATTGTAAAGTGAATACAAAATGGCATGGGTAGATAACTACATATGACAATTACAATATTTGTCGGTTAAAATTACACTGTGCATTTTCATGAGCTTAAAAGTCTGCAAATCAAGACTATTGATGATTACAATGAAAATAGCAAATACCCAATTCAAACAAATGATCACACTTATCACACTTTATTATTGTACTATTGTATTCTTGATTGCTGACACTTGAATATCAACTCAACTATCAGTCTCACTATTGACTTAATACCCTTTTATTTGCAATAAAGGAAGCTATGAAAGTTTGAAATATTATTTTGATGTTCATTCTCGGCCTGCATATTTTGTCAGTTTCAAAGGGTTTTGATATGAATGTATCTGCTTTATAGCTAAGTAAAGAACATGTATGGTATGGTGTGGGTGGTGTGTGTTTTAGCAAAGCTTATGAGTATGCATGGGATGAAGAGAGAGGGTGAAAGATGGTGAAAGATGGGGAGAGCGATCATGTTGAATGAAGTTGACTAAGAGAAAGAGAGAGAGAGAGAGAGAGTGAAGGGGAGATGAAGTGATAGGGGCCAAACAGACAAAGAGACACAGGTAGAAATGAGAGAGTGGGGAGGAGGCAAGTAAACAAAAAGGGTCATGTAGAGAGGGGAAAGAGAGAGCCCCTACCAAAAAAAAAATCTGGGAGGGGCAGTTGTGGGAGAAGAAATAGACTCAGAAGGAAAGTGAGACAGAAAGACAGAAAGAGGGGGATAATTGAATTACCCAATGAAAGGGTGATAGGATAACAGAATGACAGTAATAGTATGAAAGGTTGAGACTGTTAACAAATTAAATGATGTGATTATGGTTGTATGACTAAGTGATGGAACAATAGGAGAAGCCAGGGATAAGTAAGATAAATGCATTTGCATCTCTAGTTCCTCTGCATGTGTTCAATTATTTGATGATCCCTGTGACCTTTGATATCTGACCTCATTAACCCAAAAGGCAACAACTTTTCATGTTGATACACATACTTTATCAAATTTGGTTTGAACAAGGAGTTTGGTCAAACTCTTAGACTGATTTCTATTTATACAACTCCCTGCTATTATATAGCCTTTAATTTTAACTTGTATCGTTCAAGAACAGAATGTATGTGTAGCATGTGAAATGAAGTGCTAGGATAAGGAATTGGATTATATGATCCATATGGTAAAGCCAGGATTATATCTGTGGGAGGAGGGGGCACTCATGGGGTCGATCATAGCCAGAGTGTAGGGGGAAAGGGCATGCACATGAAAATCTGAGATGGGATGTCAAAATATCTGTTAAAAAAAACAAAAAACATTTGAGAGAGAGAGAGAGGGGGGGCATGTGCCCCTAGGTTCTCTATATATAGCTATGCCACGTACCCCCCCCCCTCGATACGATTGAGCACAAGTCAAGGGCAGATCACGTTTAGTAACTTATAGTTATAGGGCGATCCCTTCGTTGTAGGAAATTTTAATACGATTTTCTCATAAAAGATTATAATGAATAAATTATATTTCTTTCTGGTAATAGACAGGCCCATATAAATTATTTTTGAAATGTTATTCACATTTATTTTCTTCTGTGCAAGGTCCCCAATTCTAAGTAGACAGTTCTAAGACTATATCTTCTTCCTTCCTTTACAAGTGCTTATAATTAATTAATCTATTGAGTAACATGTGGAATCTCTGGAGAATAATCAAGTATTCATCATATCTCACACATATATACACATATGTACTACTATAGTGGAGTCTCTGGAGAATAATTAAGTATTCATATCTCACACAAATGTACATCACATGTATAGTACCATTGACAAAATCATCACATCGCTTGTCGCATGAGATATATACGTACGTCGATCATAACAATTATCAAGCACAATGATGCAACACATGCACTGTACTGCACTAGCACTGCGTGCGAAGGGGATGAAGGATTTCTAGCTGCACATATATACTGGAACACTGTACTACAATTTTCTACAATTTGTAGAAAGTTTTAAATTTGCACTGTACATTCACACCCCAGACCTGCCTAATACTAGTACGTCATACACCAGACGGTGGACTGTACTTTTCCTGGAAGAAAAAGAACAAGAAGTGAGTTGGATACGTATATGGTGGTTGATTGGAAAACTCCCAGGGAAATCCCCTTTGAGTCAACATCTAATATCCAGGCCAAGTACGAGGGCCGTGTGGTCGCCTACAGGTGTACTTATATTTATTACACGACAATGACGATGTGCAACCATTCCTTCATTCATTCTTTCGTCGGTGAAGACAGCATAAATCACCAACATCATCATCTGTAGAACGAGAAGTTACAGTAGTACAGGTTAGTACAATATAGGCCTATACCATGTTTTCTAAACCAAAGTTAGCCCGTACTCCGTATCAATCTATCATGCATGCGCTGCGTGACCAGACTACCGTCGGCTTGGGTCGAGGGCAGGGCCGGATCGGTTTCCCTAGCGATACTGTGCGGAGTGAATGAGTACTTCCTATTTTTCTTATTAAACTGCACTTGCTGAGCCCAGTCTCTTATTGTACAACACCAAAAATTGTTTTCTTTTTCTTCTTTTTTTTCTGAATTGAATGGAGTACTACTACTAGTACTTATACACTTCATCATTTCATGTCATGAAGTTTTTCACACCTCCTGAAATACATGTATAAAATGATGTACTAGGAGTAGTAGTAGGTCTATGTTATATGTAACTCCAGGAAGCTCGGAGCTTCCTGGAGTTATGTTATATGTAGATCACTAGATGTACATGTATATGTATGTATCATATTCATAAAATCATAAAGTCTTGCATGACTATTTTTTTTGTCAACTACTAAATGGAAAGAGGGGGGGGGGTGAAGCTTATTTGGTACCTATATTAAAGTCTTCATTAAACTCATTAAACTAAGCAGCCACTCTATGAAACTATATATATCAATGGAAAGCTTATTGACCTCAAGAATAAATTGTAAAAAAATTATATAAAAAAACTTTTCATCATTCATTTTCTCGCCCAAATAAAACCACTAAAACGCCCAAAATAATGTGACGTAGGCGATTGTAGCATATGTCCCAAAAACATAAACAAAAGCTTGTAATCACCATATGGAGTCTGGATTTTGCTGTACATGTATACATTTGTTGCATATGTTTTGATTGTTTTCCATGTATGTATGTTCTTTGATAAAGGTAAACTAAAAAAGAAGAAAGGATAATGTTGCTCATAACATAAAACTGACGAAAGAAATTATACATATGAAAGAAATCAATGAAAATTAACACAATATGTATGTAATATTGCGATCGCTATTGCTGCATGGTCATCATTCGTGCTCAAATTACAAATGTACATGATGAACAAAATCACATCAAATCAAACATTGCTCAGTGTTTGTTTCATATATTGGTCAGTGGAGGCTTCTTGAAACAAATTTCACAACATTCTTTGTTGTAAATATTACCTATTTTAGGTTTTTTTTCTATGGAAATTACTCCTAACACTCGTCTTCTCCACCGGCTTCCGACTGCGATCTCTGCCGTCTAGTATGGGTTAGCAAGTTCGTAATTCGTGATGGTACATTACGTCGGTGGAATCTACCCACTCATGATCAAACATAGTCGACATGTAACAATGTATTTTAAATTAGGAAATTACAATAATAATAGGATTTCAGTTGGCGTTTTGGGGGTAAAAAGGGATATATTCGTTGACAATGTCATACTGCAGATCCAAGTTTATACTGACTGACCTAATTTCACTCATTTTGTGGATAATCAATCATTGCAACTGATGATAATATGGCTGCTAGCGATCGTCTAGCTAGCGTGTATTGTTACGGCGTTGTGTGAATCAGGAAGTGGCATTGCTTTAATTGCCTCCGATCATCAAAGCGCCTAGATTTCGGTTACGTTTTTAAATGTCAGATTGTGGTGACAGGTCACATTTCACGTTTCCCTTTCTTTAGATCATAAGCATTCATTTGACATGCAATGTTTATTTTAATCAATGTCTACTTTAACAAGTTCCTCAGCCACGTGACATGTAATTGGCATACACTTGCTTTCCTAGAGGTCATGTAAACATACACTGTACTTTATCAATCTTCAAATCATCAGATTATTCAATAGCATTTCAATATTTAATAACCTTATGACCATGCAATCTTTCTTTATTTCCGATAAACTACACTTTTTACTTTTTTCATCCTTTCTAGGTCATCATCATGATAATCCTCCAAAGCTTTTGAAAATGGGATCTCTGGACTATGCCAGGACTCAACAAACCCACTTTGATCTGTATCAGGAAAAGTTGGACAAAGTTTCTCAAGATGTGAAAAGTAGAGAGACTAGGCCACAACTTTTTGTTATTTCTGGACTGCCAGGCATCGGTAAGGCCTCATTTGCTGTCGAGTTAGTAAAGAGACTTCAAAGAAATGATTCCACAACCACTATCACGATTCACACTCCCAATGGGGCTTCTCACCAAGATGTTGTTCGAGGTATCGCAAGCAAGTTTTTTGAGAAACAGAATTTGGACTTCACGGTGTCAAACTGTTTGCAAGAAGAATTCCTGGACAAGCTGGGACACAGAACATCAGAGACAGTGATACTCATTTTTGGTATCACCAATGCTGCAGAGGATGAGTTACCAAAGATTCTAAGTGTGGCAGAAAGTCTGGTGTTTTTTTCCAATGTCACTGTTTTAATGACCAGTGGAAAGGATTGTGGATTTTCCAGACTTGGTCCCAAGTTCTTCCGGTATGTCTTGCAGCCACCTAGTGAAGCAGAAGCAAGAAGATACCTGGAATCCTTTTCACCACACTTGCCCATTGAGAATTATCCAGAACCCTTTGTACCGGTGCTACCCTTCAGAATAGGTGACATTCTGAAGAAGTGTGGACAACATCCTAAACTGGTGGCCCAAGTTGGTGACAAGCTCAACAACAACGTTCCAATTGATACCATTTGGGATTCAGTGAAGGAGGACCCTCTATCGATCCTGCCAAAAGCTGAAGCTGAAGCCAGAGCTGGAAAATTTGGAGATGTTGTAGTTCGAAAGGGGAGGACTCTTGCTGACAGAAAGGCCTTGAAGGCTCTGGCTGAAGTGGATGGCCCTTTTGATGAGGAGGCATTCTGTGCAATAACTGGGAAGGATGCATCGCAATGTGGTCTCGCAGTACGCAGCATTCGCCCTTTCCTCTCAAACCACCTCTTTGCAACAGCTGATACTGGAAGTGGAAGGTTGTTCTGCATGAACGAGCTGATGAAGTATACGTTGAATCAGAATTGGGGATACCTGGATGGATTGGTGCAGAGTCGCAATCGCTTCTGCTTATTCTACGGACAACTCTTACAGCGAATGACACCACTCATGCACAGCTATCAACCTGACAACCTACCATTGTACCAGGCAGATTTTGTCAACCTGCAGAAACTGCTTGAAATGGCCACATTTGCCACCTCTGAAGACTTCATGTACGAGTTGATCATGGACATTGCCCACAACTCCCAGGAGATCATCTACGATTTTCTTCAGAAGAGAGAAGTGATGCCTTTCTACGAGAGTTGCGTAAGAGCAGCTCGACAGAGAAGTGACGAACGTCGGCTAGCTTACGTGCTCATTGCTTTGTCACATGCTGTTTTGATGCTTCACAATGACTTTGACCAAGTAGAGGGATATCTTTCAGAGGCACAGGAAATCTTAGAAAGGATTGGTGAGATGGCTACCCTTGACACGGTCAGACTTCATTTGGAAAGGGGATGGTACCATTATAAATGTGCCAAGCATCAAGAGGCATTGAGGTAGGGATAAAAGTACCAAGCTACAACTTTTGATTGCACATTGTTTATAGAAGAGATTAATTATAATTAATTGTGCTGTAGATATTCTTTTATTTGCATACATACAGTATGTCCCATGAATCTCATTGTTTTTCAGTTTCCCATTTTCATTTGTTCAATTTTGCAAATTTCATTAGGCCATTATGAAAGTATAGATCATATTTAATTTAAAAAATAAATCTCCACAGTGTGTACTAGGGACAAGATATACATTTTTTTTTTTAAATTTAGTTTTGATTTATTAAATCATGCTCGTCCAATTAATGAATTCAAAACTGAAACATGTAAACCGACTAGCTGGATGTCATGAAGACTTGTCCGTTTCCTTCCTGATTAATATCATTATTCAAATGAGAACCTCATTGTGCTTGATTGCATGTTTCGGTTAGATTTTAACTTTTTTTTTAGCAGACTGATTTACTAATTTGAAATCATTTTCCTGGAAAACTCGAATTCATTAATTATGTACTTTGTGTGCTTGTCTCAACCCCCCAAAAAAACTCCATTCATGTTGGTCTACTTGCTGCAGTGACATGCCGTACATACATTACAATGATTACATTTTCATTTTCATTTATATATTTCCATGTCAAGATAAAAAAAAATATTGCATAATATTCAAAATACAAACATATTTTGTGAGATATCTAAAGTGGGAGGATCACGAAAAGCACATAATGGCCTGTTAAAAGTGATCCTCACATGTGATCGTATATATATCATATTATTACCCCGGCTTTTAGCCGAGCTACATGTACCATGATAAGGCGCTCAAGCATTCTTCCTACCAGGTACCCTAATTAATACACCTGGGTGGAGAGTGGCAAATGTAGATTAATATCTTGCCAAAGGACATTAGTGACAGGGCGGGACTCTAATATGAGAAATGAGTCTACACTGGTCCTCTGTAACCCACTGATTACTTTGGCTAGAGTCTACAGAAAATATGTGCTACAGTATACCAAAATCGAATTTTAACCAACAACAGCTAGGCTAATACAGTCAGATTTCAGTAATCAATAACATTCAAGACACACAATAAATTGTAGTATTTATAAATGGTTATTCAGTCATTTGCTAAAGCTACTTGAATATTCCTCGGCATCTGTCTGTCTCGAAAGACAATAGAATATTGCGCTAGTTATACTATAGTTTCTTGGTGTGCAGCTCCTGCTATGACTAAACAGTCCAATCCTAGAGAGGCATGCAGGGCCTGTTGCAGTTGCTGCACACAAATGTCATTTGTGGCTGTGCTGTTGAAGCCGTAGCTAGCTACTGTCTTTGTTGTCTTTTCTCCTCCCACTGTTCTACTCTCCTCTGTATACCTGTCTTCACAACGCGTCTCCATTTGGGGCGGGCTGAAGCTTAGGCTTCCCAGTTTGTAGGGTTGATTTCACTGGCCTTCATATCCCTCTTGCACACATCCTTGAAGAGAAGGACAGGTCTTCCAACAGCCCTGGTCCCGGTTGCTAACTTTCCGTACATGATGTCTTTTGGAATGCGGCCGTCTTCCATTCGACTGACATGACCAAGCCATCTCAGTCGTCGTTGTGATAGAAGAGCGTAAATGGTCATCGTTCCTCCTTTCTTGAGGACATTCTAGTTCGGAATGTGGTCCTGCCATTTGATGCCTAGGATTCGCCTCAAGCAGCGATTATTCAATCATTTGCTAAAGCTACTTGAATATTAATATACTGAATGTTAATTGTCCTGGCTGTCCATTTTATATTGATTTAAAAAAGAATTGTATTAGATGAAATATATATTTTTAAAAATATTTCAATGATGTTTTATTGATACTTTTCAGTTCACAAAAAATATTCCATGGAAGGATACAATTAATCTTGTGCATAATTGATGTACATATATATTATAAATTGTATGTTTATGAAGTATAATAAAGAGGTTATCAGGTCAACAATAATATTACATTGAAAAGTAAATCTAATAAAAAACAAAGGGGTAGTACACAATTCCATTTTCTATGGTAAAATGATAGCTAGCCTTTTTCGATTTGCAATATATTGTTCTTCTTTATACACAGTAAAAAGCATCTTTTAAAACAATCAATGCTTGGCTTGTTTTTGTTGTTTATACACAGGTAAATACATTGTTGCGCTATTAGTATAACATGATTTATTATTATATTGATTGATCATCTGATTTGAATTATTAACAGCTCTTATGAAGAAGCAAGAAGGATTCTGCTTCACATCATTACTGGCGAGGCTGGGAGTGAGGGCCTTCTAGACCCCAAGTACCTCTTGGAAAAAGTGAAGATGATGGATAAAGGAAGCCTCCACCTGTGGGTTTTATCCTCTGTCAACAGCAACATTGCCACCATTTATACGTGTATTGGTAAGTGAGCAGTATGGCTGGAGTGCCCATGTCTGAGGAGTGCCCTTGTCTGGGCATACATGTGGGTGCAAGTGGGCGATTCTGATAAAACATGCAACCAAAACAAAATATCCATCTCTATTACAATGCCACACATTCATTAAAAAAACAAGTAAAATTGAGAAATTTCTAGTTGTAGTGCTTTTTTTCCCCTCAAAAATCTCAAACTGCGTGTACAGTGAATGAGTGTGCAGACATGGGAACCCCTGCATCACTGTCAACATGATGCTACCGCCGCCGCCTTTTCTTGTGAAAATGAAATCGTTCTTGCTCGAATTTTGACAAAATCTGTGGTCCACTTACTCTCTATAATGTGAGGAATAAAATGAGATCAAGCATAAGGGGAATACAATAGCATCTTATATATGCCATGAGTTATCATCATCATCATCATCATCACCATCATCATCAACAACCTCCTCTTCCTCCTCCTTCTCCTCCTCCTCCTCCTCCTCCTCCTCCTCCTCCTCCTCCTCCTCCTACTCTTCCTCCTCCTCCTCCTCCTCCTCCCTCTCCTCCTCCTCTCATCGTCATTATCAATATCATCATCGTGTTGATCAATTATTCTTTTATAATTGTCTTGTTCTAGGTAACTTTGAGTCTGCTGTCAGCGACTTCAAGCAGAACCTTCAGCTTCAGAACACATTGTGGACTGAGCGACATCCACACTCGGCATTGACCAATCACAAGCTAGGGCTTACATACCTGCTGAGCAAAGACTTTGCTAATGCTCTGAAGTAAGTGATAGTACCCCCTAAATACTAACCCTGCCCTGACAACTTGATCCCAGACAGATGTCTGGGATCAACTTGTCCCTTTGGATAATCACCCACTGGATACACCCCATGACATATAGCCCCATTAGACATAAGAAAAATACCCCCACCAAGTGGTGCAACCCCTTCTCTATACCGTCCCTTCTGTGTGAGTAGTTGTTTGAAGGGGAGGGAGAGATTTATTTAGTTCCGAGTTTTAAAAGTGCTCAGAAAAAGTAAACAAATCATTTTTTTTTGAACTTTTAGCATATGAAACAACCTAAACTAAAATTTATTTGAACCACCTAAACATGAATCTCTTACAGAGAGAAAACATTATAAAGTTAGCTGATTTGTTCATTTGTCCATTTTTTCCTTATGTTCCATTCTGCTTTGCATTGAAAACATTGTTTGATAGTGGACATTTTTTAACTTATGTGAAAGAGAAGGAAATATAATGATCTTGTTTTGATATTTCTCCATTCTTGATTGTTTTGGGTTAGGTACGGTAGCAAGGGACTCAGCCTGAGGATGTTTCTGACAAAAGGTGCCTCACACACCACCATACAGTCTCTGAGCATGGTTGCCATGGCAATACTAGATCACAACGGAGATTGGCAGCGTAGCTTGAGATTACTCCAGGAAGCCATAGAGATGAGGGAAGAGCTTGGACCAACACACCCGGACATGGGTCTGCTCCACCACAGCATGGGGAACGTCTATCGCTTCTGCAGTAACCACAGGGAGGCCCAGAGGCACTACCAAAAGGCTGTGGACATCCGTGAGGCGGCGTACGGCATCGGACCAAACTTCTGCACGGTGGAATCGCTGGATGCCTTGGCTGATACGTGCTTAGAAGTGGATGAGGTTGAGAAGGCTCTGGAAGTGCACAAGAAATGCTTGAAGATGTGCTTGCAGCATCTGTTGGAGGATGTCGAAGGGCACCTAGATGAAGGGGCACGTGGGATAGATTTGGTGAGGACAACCTGTAAGAAAGTTAACCTCATCTATGAAGCAAGGCATGATGAGAACCAAGCTGAAATCTGGAAGAATGCATCTGAATCTGAAAGGCCTCTCTTGATGATTCCACAGGAATATTTCCCACCTTGAATGTCACTGTTTATTTCTTAAACTTTTAATTTATTTTTGTTTACCCTCTCTCGGGACATGATATTTTGCATGCTGACCTAACGACTCTTCTGGAGCAAAATAGGCGACAAATTTACATATATACTTGTCCAGATATTCATTACGAAAATGTCTGATTAGGCCGATTAGTTTAGATTTTTGATAGATAAATGGGGAAAGTGGAATTCGAGAGAAGACTTAGATCAGTCCGGTTTGCGATTCACAGCTAGCTCAAGCGCCGGGCCGGCTGGCTGTGATATGCTGGCAAGCAAGCTGCGCTGGATGCAGGCAGGTTGTACGTACATACGCGTAGATACTGCACAGACAGGCCCACGCTATATACGGTATACCTGAACGTGAACGCTATATACATCGATGTATTTGGGAGTTATAAAATTGATTAGACTGAGAGCTAAGATTAAGAACCAAAGGTACTTCCTTCTTCTATCTCCTCAAAACTCAAATCAAGTATGTTTTTGTCCATATCGATATTTCCAGGGTGACTTTGATGAAGGTAAACAACGTTGGGTATGAATGGGTACGGTACTCAATAGTCAATGCAATACATATGTGAATTGCACACAAACTGCATCGTGCACCGTCACCAATCATTTCAGCTGAGCGGCCCATTGTACTAATTGTTCATTTTGCTACGTCACTCAAAAATCAGCTGACTTACGATGTTTTCGGGGTCTCGAGTGGGGTGATATTTCGTCAAGTTTAATCAACTTTTATAATTTTCGCACAAATTTACAAGTTACACAAATGTGATAGTTTTACTCAGTGTAATATTACGATTGCAATGATACCGAATTCAGTCAATTTCAAAATCAATGAACCTTCTCTTTAACACATTTCTAGCATCTAGTTATTTATATCATCCAATTGACATTTCACTGTATCCTTCATGCTATTATTTTATTCTTCCATGATCATGTCATTAGTATGAACGTGCTTCTGCTTTTATATATCCTGTACTTACAGCTATTAAAGGTCGGGTGACATCCAAATATAAGTTGATTCCTGATGATGTGCAGGGCTGCATACAACTCATATTTTGTCATTCAAACATCTAAATATATTTCATAGATATTTCAATATTTTTTTTAATAATTTTCTCAGACCTGCTAAGCTCCACCCTAAAAAAATGCTCCAGATCTCATTCATCTTGTGACATCATCTGCAATCATTAGTGAGCTAACAAGACCTGGACAGTGGTATGTAACTTCCCCCACATGCTCACAAAAGAATTGCATTCTTTCATTCAATACCTCCACATTACCTTTCTTTTCCTGATGATACTACAGCACATCTGACATAGCAACTCCTATGTTGGTATTGTATGGTCTATTGTTAACAGGTGGTCAGCTCTGGTGCAGCTACATACCACTAATGATTGACAGATGATGTCACAAGATGAATGAGATCTGGAGCATATTTTTAGGGTGGAGCTTAGCAGGCCTGAAAACACTATTTTGTTTAATAATTAAAAATCTATGAAATATATTTAGATGTTTGAATAACAAAATATGAGTTGTATGCAGCCCTGCACATCAACAGGAATCAACTTATATTTGGATGTCACCCGACCTTTAAAGTGAAGTTCATCACGATGCTTCTTTTTTGCTAATGAATTCTCACAGTCCCTTTATACACTGAATACAGGGACCACCTGCTTGTAACAGGCAATGGGTTTCAATAGCACGAATGTGAACTACTTGAATTCACATCCTGATAAACATACAGGAATGCTGTTTAATTGTTTTATATCCGAAACCATTGAGTGTTGGCCTTCAGCATCGAAAATAGGCATCAATTAAGTAGTGTGTGTAGTAGACTGATAAATGACCAATTTCCAGTCTGAAGTGGCAATAAAACTAGTCCCATATCTATTACTTGTACATTTATGAGTAATTAAGTACTAAAGTAGCACTGTATATGAAAGAGAATCCTAAGATGTAAGCCAGGGTTAACTGCAAAAACTTCCCTTTAGGAAAGCATTTTGCATCAGGAGGCGTCATGGCTCAGTGGTAGATCAGTGGTCATGTAACCAGTAGGTCCCAGGTCTGAAACCAAGGCAATGCGCTCGTGCCCTGTGGTAAGGCATTAATCCTCATTATCAAAAAGTCCCTCGGAGAGGACTTCAAGCCGTGCTTACTTACAAGCATACAATGCTTACTGGGCAGTCACTGTCAGGAAAAACAATCGTCAAACAAACAAGGGATCTCTTTGGAATGGTTAACACATAAAAGAGAAATACAGGTATAATAACCCCTCTGTTCAACCTTTGCCTACGAAAACCGGGTGGTCCATGTTTTAAGCCTATGGCAATCAGAGAATTCAGTAGTCATCATCAGGTTAAGAGTTATTATTCTGCTAAAAGAGAGTAGGCTTAATTATGATTATTAAACAAAAAACACTTTGATGATCATGATTGACATGCTGGATAGACAGATTCTTCTGCCTATGGCCTTGCTTAGATAAGACGTGGCAAAACCATGGCATTTTTTTTAATGATGACACAAAGTACAATATGCTTCACAATTCTGTATCGTATAACACAGAGCTCAGTGAACATGCATAGAACCTTTGTTGTGAAAAGTTGCCAATTTACATGTAAATAAAACCATGATATGGTATTTTTTTTTGGGGGGGGGCAGTGATTTACCCTATCATATCTGAACGAAGTCTGAAGGCAACATGTCCCACCAATTGTGAAATTTCACCTTGATATAAACCCAGGCTCATGCTCGCTTAATACATTTTCCAAAAGATAGCATGTACAGTAGTCTTAACTGTTCATCTCTTTGTCTTAACCTTGTTATATCCAAAACGGGTTAATCTACTATAAAGCAGTGGGCGCTTTTATTCAACCTCCAAAGAATTGTCCCTTACAATTTACATCATAATGTGCTTGTACATTCATTATATATATATATATATATATATCTTTGTTGATGAAAAAATATATCATTTTCTACATAGTCATTACCTATAAATTCTTTAAATATGAAATATGAAAATTAAAGTAAAAGTGCATTATGTTGCGAGATCAATATTTTGCACTGCAAGTATTCCGAGTAAAGTTGTAATATTTTACTGTAAAGAATGTATGAAATGGCTGACTGAAACCTGAAAAATTGAACAGTTTTTAATGAAAATGGTTGGTTAATCTTCAGGGTACATTTCCATGGTATTGCATTAACTAGTAATTTAATAAGAACAAGCTGAACACACAAATGGCAGGGTAGGTCTATGTTACTGATATGTTATTATATTTTACATGTATTCTTTTTCTTTTGCACTATAATTAAAACTTTATTCAACTTTGTATTCAAATATGTTATGTTATTTTTCAGAGGCTCATATCTAAAGTCAATTACCTCTTTTATAAGTTGCAACAGATATCAAGCTCAACTACTAAAGTTGAGTTGTACATTTTTTATTGTTTCACATCGATGATGACTCTTGGAGACTGGACCCAGATGTGTACTTGGCTGTTTAAATTGGAATTAATGGTTGGCAGAAATGTTTTTCATACATTTATTTTGTATATACTATTTACATCATGAAGGGTAATCATTAATTTGCTTTTTATTGTTTTTTTTGCATAAACTTTTGAAGTATTTATATACACCCATGTGATCATGGTATATCATGGTATTGATTTCTATTGTGTGCTGTACATAATTTTATAAAACATTTGTATGTACTCTTTATCGTGATGGGCTGTCAGAATGTCAGTAAATTCTTTTTTGTGTTTTGGGTTGTTTTTTTGTGTGTGCTTTGCATATGCTTGTAAAACATTTGTGTATACCGGTACTGCTTATGGTGAAATACTTTCATTTACTTTGTTTCTATTGTATGCTCTTTTGTAAAAAAAAATATACCGGTATTTAATTATATATGGTGAAATGCTTTCCTTTCTTTTTTCTATTGTGTGCTCTTTTGTAAAAAAAAAAAAAATTTAAATATATATATGGTGAAATGCTTTCCTTTTTTTTGTTTCTAACAATGTGTGCTCTTTTGTAAAAAAAATGACTTGTTTTTATAAAGGATGCGTATTATGCCGCTTGTATTAATTGTGACAGGTTAAAATTAAATTCATAAGCTTGTAAAACATTGGTGTATACTCTACTAAACTGCTTATGGGGACAGGTTCTTTTTAAATTAGTTTCTATCATGTACTATATGTCCAACTTAAAGAGAAGGCTGAGTTCTGGGAAGAGGTGAGAACAAAATTTGTGAGCATTGTCATTGTTAATATGCAAGTGTGGAAGAACATCAGATAAAACATGTTCCCTGGAAAGCATGGCTCTTCAAATGCCTTCATATTCTAAATATGGCATGCAACAGCATAAATATCAGGTCGGACAGATTTTTATGCCACGTGTTCGTGTAGTCCCATATACATCTTTCTGTGTACAGTGCTTGTAACTTTACCAAGACTGGCTCAAATTTCTTATCAGATGATTCCAGAACCTTGCAGTACACACCAATACTTATATGCTAGTTGATCAACCTTTTCTGATCGATTCCACAACATTTCTTTAACAATGCAATCGCATGACCAGAACTCAACTTTATCTTTAAAATCATTTTTACATATACTGTGACAGATTATTGTCAAATTGGTTTCAATTGGGTGTTAATTATAAGCTTGTAAAACATTCATATATGCGTATATTTACATACATTGTATATATATATATATGACTGCTGATATATTATCAATGAAACTGATTTGTGTTGTGTGCTGTACATATACTAGCTTCAAGAATGTATAATAATCTGTGCTATTTTGCCCTTCCAATATTGTATTTTGCACCTGAAATAAGTATTTTTGCGCGCTGTGTCAAATCTCATCTAGGCAAATTATATTTATGTATAATTTACATTAGGATTCTGCATATAAATTAAGGCATTGTCTTGACTTATCATATTTTTATGGTATTTACTCATTCTTTTTCTATGATTTTTCAAAGGGCGACAGTGATGATGTAAATATTGAGAATACATTTGATATGTTTATCTATATACAGTAGTAAGTCTTCTTGATATACATGTATTATAACCATGCATCAGTGTGATTCAATATAGACCGCATACCAATGTGATTTAAATACTCTAGAACTTACATAAGGCTGGTATGATTTGATAACAATTTTAATTGATTCATGGTGAATACCAAAAAATTTCATAAGTTGACAGGATTGGCATACTTGAGTTTTATTGCAGAGGGCCCTACACAAAATATTTTTTTGTGAGATAATAAAAAAAACTGAGTGTCGAATTTGAAAGAGCATACAATTTAAATGAAATCGGTTCAGAAACGGCTAAAATATCCATAAATATAACCTTTTCTAATATTTGTGGTGCCCCACAAATATTCAGTAATTTTGAACCAGCCGTTGAAAAACGAGATAGCGCCTTATACGTTTTTTTTCCAGCCGATGCCAATATTGGCTTTTTGTTGGCTTTTTCGTGTTGGTTATAATATGTGTAACCTTCCGGCCTGTGTATTGTTATTATTAATTCATTCATTAATTATAATGGTCAACATATTTTTTTTTAAAGTGGAGCTGAATTGGTATTCCTATTGAATCTAAATTCACACATTTTGGGGTCTAAAATTACTTTCATAGCAATTTTAGGATCTAAAAGGGCACTAGAAATGTCATAAATAAGAATAAGAGCAATAACCATGCACTTTTAAGGCATTTGCGGTCTTAAACAAGAACTCAACTATCCCTTTAAGAGTGGATGGGATTACATATATATATATAGTTATTGAGATCCAACCTAAAAGAAAATAATAAAAATATGTTTGTGTACGCATGATTGGGAACAAAGTATATTTGAATAAGATAACTGTGCTTGTTATTTTATATACAGGGTGACCTAACATTCATAAGAGGCATTGGCTTTGCATGGGCCCTTGGGCAGATATTTTGTGACTTTTTTAACTGAAATATGTATGAGGTTAGGTAGAGCTCTAAAAGACTTCCAAATCCTTTTTCTTGATGCTATGATTTTATGTATAGAAACTGAATGCAAGGTGCATCAAACCGAAAGTGTTAATCTTGAGTTTTGTGGATAAATTACGGTATACTGTGGTTACTTGTTGCTCATCTTGGTTCAATTGATGATACAGACTAAACTCAAGTTACAGTTTATCTTACGATGTTAAACATCAGTGAATCATTCTGTTTTTTGGGGTCGTGTGACTCTCCTTGCTTCTTTGCTAATGCATGCACACAACTCGCAGAAAAAAAACAGAACTACCAAACAGCGACGGTTTCTAATGGGTTTTTCACTAGTGTAAATGGCAGTAAAAAAATATATATACCTGTAGATGGTTTATTTGTAGACTGATATCAATGCTGTCTGCTGTCCTTGACATTTCTCTGTCTCTCATATGTGTAGATCTATCTCTGAAGTATTTACATTCTGTTTGGTCTCTGGTAAGAAGGTGCAGAGTAAATATTTGCTCTCTCTTTATCTCTTAAATTGCATCATTGATGGATTAGAGAGCTACAGTCGATTTGGCTTGTGTAGCAATGGGTATATCCCAAGCTGACAAGGATCTCAGATTGAATTCTTCAATACCTCTTTTTCCTCTTCTTATGTCTTAGAATGGACAAAGCTGTATACATTGAATTGTTTGAAGGTAATCCATTGGCCACACTGACAGTAATGTGTGAGGAAGTTGCAGTGGCATGGGTGCTGTCCCAAGTCAGACTTTATTTTGTTGGCTGCCCACGAGAAAGACCTTTACTGCCATTGATAATACACAGCAGTTATGGCCTTCTTGGTGGCAGCCCACTATTTGTAGCTGTAGATGAGTAGTTGTTAATCTTTCAGGCATCATGACCCTTAGTAACAAAAAAAATTGTCTTTCAGATGATCCAAGAAATTAAATGTTGAAAGGATTGGAATGTTAATGTGAAAGCACTATCTGCCAGTTCTCGATCATTTGGAAGGCTGAAATAGCTAGGTTCTTGAGCACAATGTTTCCCCCAAGGGTTAATTGATTTGTTTAATTTCTCTCACCTTCATAACCCCAATAAAATCCCAAAGCATTCTATAAGGGTCACAACCAACTTTTTACAAACCTTCATTTTAGACCCTAGAGATAGGGCAACAATATTGACCTTGAACTTTACAGCTTTATCTTTATAGTTTTATTTTTGTTATAAGTATTAAAACTTGAATTAAACCTTGAATAAAATGTACCCTAACAATTCAAAACAAATTGTTCATTGTTTGTTTGTTTCATTATTTGTGTGTATTGCTTATCTGGAATGGAATTAATTACACCATTAAAGAAAAATGGCCATGAAAATATTCTGACAACCTGTCCTTAATTCTTCTGCCTGTCTTACTTCAGAGTGAAAACAATGTAGTAAAGTAGTTTAACATGAAAGAGTAGCTCAAGTTAGACAGAAATCCAGTCTTTATACCAAATTGCTGTAAAAGAAAACAGGAAAAAAAATCAGAGAAGCAAATTTTTGAAAATTTGAACGAAATTGGACAAACAATAAGAAAATTGTGAATTTAATATGGTTATTTCAAAGAGTGATATCACTGAGATCAGTAGCGTAATGAGCAAAAACTTTTGGGGGGTCCGACAGAGATGATATTTATGACAAATGGGAGAGTTGACCGCATATATGTCACAATTCGCTGACCAAATTGCAAATTTGAGATTTGCATGATGTTCGTGATCTCATATATCAAACATTCTAACTTTCTTGTTATTTGTCTGATTTATTTCAAACTTGTGAATATAGGCCAGTTATCAATAGCATGCAAATGCATGGGTTTATTTTCTTCGCGATGCATGACGTGTCGTTGCTTTTCTTTAAAAACGCAAAGAAATGCAAAAGTTTGAAAATAAATCAGACAAATAACAAGAAAGTTAGAAATGTTTGATATTTGAGATCACTAAAATCATGCAAATCTCAAATTTGCAATTTGGTCAGCGAATTGTGACATATCATATGCGGTCAACTCTCCCAATTGCCATAAATATCATTACTATCATTTTTTCTTATTTTGAGCGCTACTTTTGCATTCTTACGTCATGGAATTACCCTTACGGATGGGGATTCCCCGTTTTTCAAAAATGGCCTTTTCACAGCTAGCCTGTTACAAAAATTATATATATATATATAATTATTACCGGTTTATGATATCAAATTTTCTTATACCTTGCAAACTCTACTTCATTCAAATATAGGATAAAAAATATTTATTGAAATAATCGGATGATAATTCATATTTCAGTTTATCAGTTGATACCTCATGATTTTTTAGGCTCATCAAATTTCTAGTTACAGACTAGAATAGAATAGCAACAACACGTC
>CP137679.1:18323558-18357537 GCA_037976565.1 Mesocentrotus franciscanus | reverse complement strand
CTGTAACCCACTGATTACTTTGGCTAGAGTCTACAGAAAATATGTGCTACAGTATACCAAAATCGAATTTTAACCAACAACAGCTAGGCTAATACAGTCAGATTTCAGTAATCAATAACATTCAAGACACACAATAAATTGTAGTATTTATAAATGGTTATTCAGTCATTTGCTAAAGCTACTTGAATATTCCTCGGCATCTGTCTGTCTCGAAAGACAATAGAATATTGCGCTAGTTATACTATAGTTTCTGGTGTGCAGCTCCTGCTATGACTAAACAGTCCAATCCTAGAGAGGCATGCAGGGCCTGTTGCAGTTGCTGCACACAAATGTCATTTGTGTGTTGTTGAAGCCGTAGCTAGCTACTGTCTTTGTTGTCTTTTCTCCTCCCACTGTTCTACTCTCCTCTGTATACCTGTCTTCACAACGCGTCTCCATTTGGGGCGGGCTGAAGCTTAGGCTTCCCAGTTTGTAGGGTTGATTTCACTGGCCTTCATATCCCTCTTGCACACATCCTTGAAGAGAAGGACAGGTCTTCCAACAGCCCTGGTCCCGGTTGCTAACTTTCCGTACATGATGTCTTTTGGAATGCGGTCGTTTTCCATTCGACTGACATGACCAAGCCATCTCAGTCGTCGTTGTGATAGAAGAGCGTAAATGGTCATCGTTCCTCCTTTCTTGAGGACATTCTAGTTCGGAATGTGGTCCTGCCATTTGATGCCTAGGATTCGCCTCAAGCAGCGATTATTCAATCATTTGCTAAAGCTACTTGAATATTAATATACTGAATGTTAATTGTCCTGGCTGTCCATTTTATATTGATTTAAAAAAGAATTGTATTAGATGAAATATATATTTTTAAAAATATTTCAATGATGTTTTATTGATACTTTTCAGTTCACAAAAAATATTCCATGGAAGGATACAATTAATCTTGTGCATAATTGATGTACATATATATTATAAATTGTATGTTTATGAAGTATAATAAAGAGGTTATCAGGTCAACAATAATATTACATTGAAAAGTAAATCTAATAAAAAACAAAGGGGTAGTACACAATTCCATTTTCTATGGTAAAATGATAGCTAGCCTTTTTCGATTTGCAATATATTGTTCTTCTTTATACACAGTAAAAAGCATCTTTTAAAACAATCAATGTTTGGCTAGTTTTTGTTGTTTATGCACAGGTAAATACATCGTTGCGCTATTAGTATAACATCATTCATTATTATATTGATTGATCATCTGATTTGAATTATTAACAGCTCTTATGAAGAAGCAAGAAGGATTCTGCTTCACATCATTACTGGCGAGGCTGGGAGTGAGGGCCTTCTAGACCCCAAGTACCTCTTGGAAAAGTGAAGATGATGGATAAAGGAAGCCTCCACCTGTGGGTTTTATCCTCTGTCAACAGCAACATTGCCACCATTTATACGTGTATTGGTAAGTGAGCAGTATGGCTGGAGTGCCCATGTCTGAGGAGTGCCCTTGTCTGGGCATACATGTGGGTGCAAGTGGGCGATTCTGATAAAACATGCAACCAAAACAAAATATCCATCTCTATTACAATGCCACACATTCATTAAAAAAACAAGTAAAAATTGCGAGAAATTTCTAGTTGTAGTGCTTTTTTTCCCCTCAAAAATCTCAAACTGCGTGTACAGTGAATGAGTGTGCAGACATGGGAACCCCTGCATCACTGTCAACATGATGCTACCGCCGCCTTTTCTTGTGAAAATGAAATCGTTCTTGCTCGAATTTTGACAAAATCTGTGGTCCACTTACTCTCTATAATGTGAGGAATAAAATGAGATCAAGCATAAGGGGAATACAATAGCATCTTATAAATGCCATGAGTTATCATCATCATCATCATCATCACCATCATCATCAACAACCTCCTCCTCTTCCTCCTCCTTTTCCTCCTCCTTCTCCTCCTCCTCCTCCTCCTCCTCCTCCTCCTCCTCCTCCTCCTCCTCCTACTCTTCCTCCTCCTCCTCCTCCTCCCTCCTTCTCCTTCTCCTCTCCTCTCATCGTCATTATCAATATCATCATCGTGTTGATCAATTATTCTTTTATAATTGTCTTGTTCTAGGTAACTTTGAGTCTGCTGTCAGCGACTTCAAGCAGAACCTTCAGCTTCAGAACACATTGTGGACTGAGCGACATCCACACTCGGCATTGACCAATCACAAGCTAGGGCTTACATACCTGCTGAGCAAAGACTTTGCTAATGCTCTGAAGTAAGTGATAGTACCCCCCCCCCCTAAATACTAACCCTGCCCTGACAACTTGAACTTGATCCCAGACAGATGTCTGGGATCAACTTGTCCCTTTGGATAATCACCCACTGGATACACCCCATGACATATAGCCCCATTAGACATAAGAAAAATACCCCCACCAAGTGGTGCAACCCCTTCTCTATACCGTCCCTTCTGTGTGAGTAGTTGTTTGAAGGGGAGGAGAGATTTATTTAGTTCCGAGTTTTAAAAGTGCTCAGAAAAAGTAAACAAATCATTTTTTTTTGAACTTTTAGCATATGAAACAACCTAAACTAAAATTTATTTGAACCACCTAAACATGAATCTCTTACAGAGAGAAAAACATTATAAAGTTAGCTGATTTGTTCATTTGTCCATTTTTTCCTTATGTTCCATTCTGCTTTGCATTGAAAACATTGTTTGATAGTGGACATTTTTTAACTTATGTGAAAGAGAAGGAAATATAATGATCTTGTTTTGATATTTCTCCATTCTTGATTGTTTTGGGTTAGGTACGGTAGCAAGGGACTCAGCCTGAGGATGTTTCTGACAAAAGGTGCCTCACACACCACCATACAGTCTCTGAGCATGGTTGCCATGGCAATACTAGATCACAACGGAGATTGGCAGCGTAGCTTGAGATTACTCCAGGAAGCCATAGAGATGAGGGAAGAGCTTGGACCAACACACCCGGACATGGGTCTGCTCCACCACAGCATGGGGAACGTCTATCGCTTCTGCAGTAACCACAGGGAGGCCCAGAGGCACTACCAAAAGGCTGTGGACATCCGTGAGGCGGCGTACGGCATCGGACCAAACTTCTGCACGGTGGAATCGCTGGATGCCTTGGCTGATACGTGCTTAGAAGTGGATGAGGTTGAGAAGGCTCTGGAAGTGCACAAGAAATGCTTGAAGATGTGCTTGCAGCATCTGTTGGAGGATGTCGAAGGGCACCTAGATGAAGGGGCACGTGGGATAGATTTGGTGAGGACAACCTGTAAGAAAGTTAACCTCATCTATGAAGCAAGGCATGATGAGAACCAAGCTGAAATCTGGAAGAATGCATCTGAATCTGAAAGGCCTCTCTTGATGATTCCACAGGAATATTTCCCACCTTGAATGTCACTGTTTATTTCTTAAACTTTTAATTTATTTTTGTTTACCCTCTCTCGGGACATGATATTTTGCATGCTGACCTAACGACTCTTCTGGAGCAAAATAGGCGACAAATTTACATATATACTTGTCCAGATATTCATTACGAAAATGTCTGATTAGGCCGATTAGTTTAGATTTTTGATAGATAAATGGGGAAAGTGGAATTCGAGAGAAGACTTAGATCAGTCCGGTTTGCGATTCACAGCTAGCTCAAGCGCCGGGCCGGCTGGCTGTGATATGCTGGCAAGCAAGCTGCGCTGGATGCAGGCAGGTTGTACGTACACGCGTAGATACTGCACAGACAGGCCCACGCTATATACGGTATACCTGAACGTGAACGCTATATACATCGATGTATTTGGGAGTTATAAAATTGATTAGACTGAGAGCTAAGATTAAGAACCAAAGGTACTTCCTTCTTCTATCTCCTCAAAACTCAAATCAAGTATGTTTTTGTCCATATCGATATTTCCAGGGTGACTTTGATGAAGGTAAACAACGTTGGGTATGAATGGGTACGGTACTCAATAGTCAATGCAATACATATGTGAATTGCACACAAACTGCATCGCGCACCGTCGCCAATCATTTCAGCTGAGCGGCCCATTGTACTAATTGTTCATTTTGCTACGTCACTCAAAAATCAGCTGACTTACGATGTTTTCGGGTCTCGAGTGGGGTGATATTTCGTCAAGTTTAATCAACTTTTATAATTTTCGCACAAATTTACAAGTTACACAAATGTGATAGTTTTACTCAGTGTAATATTACGATTGCAATGATACCGAATTCAGTCAATTTCAAAATCAATGAACCTTCTCTTTAACACATTTCTAGCATCTAGTTATTTATATCATCCAATTGACATTTCACTGTATCCTTCATGCTATTATTTTATTCTTCCATGATCATGTCATTAGTATGAACGTGCTTCTGCTTTTATATATCCTGTACTTACAGCTATTAAAGGTCGGGTGACATCCAAATGTAAGTTGATTCCTGATGATGTGCAGGGCTGCATACAACTCATATTTTGTCATTCAAACATCTAAATATATTTCATAGATTTTTCAATATTTTTTAAAATAATTTTCTCAGACCTGCTAAGCTCCACCCTAAAAAAATGCTCCAGATCTCATTCATCTTGTGACATCATCTGCAATCATTAGTGAGCTAACAAGACCTGGACAGTGGTATGTAACTTCCCCCACATGCTCACAAAAGAATTGCATTCTTTCATACAATACCTCCATATTACCTTTCTTTTCCTGATGATGCTACAGCATGTCTGACATAGCAACTCCTATGTTGGTATTGTATGGTCTATTAATAACAGGTGGTCAGCTCTTGCGCAGCTACATACCACTAATGATTGACAGATGATGTCACAAGATGAATGAGATCTGGAGCATTTTTTTAGGGTGGAGCTTAGCAGGTCTGAAAAAGAAAAAGAAAAAAGAAAAAAAAATCAAAAATCTATGAAATATATGTAGATGTTTGAATAACAAAATATGAGTTGTATGCAGCATCATCAGGAATCAAGTTATAGTTGGATGTCACCCGACCTTTATTAAAAGTGAAGTTCATCACGATGCTTCTCTTTTGCTAATGAATTCTCACAGTCCCTTTATACACTGAATACAGGGACCACCTGCTTGTAACAGGCAATGGGTTTCAATAGCACGAATGTGAACTACTTGAATTCACATCCTGATAAACATACAGGAATGCTGTTTAATTGTTTTATATCCGAAACCATTGAGTGTTGGCCTTCAGCATTGAAAATAGGCATCAATTAAGTAGTATGTGTGTAGTAGACTGATAAATGACCAATTTCCAGTCTGAAGTGGCAATAAAACTAGTCCCATATCTATTACTTGTACATTTATGAGTAATTAAGTACTAAAGTAGCACTGTATATGAAAGAGAATCCTAAGATGTAAGCCAGGGTTAACTGCAAAAACTTCCCTTTAGGAAAGCATTTTGCATCAGGAGGCGTCATGGCTCAGTGGTAGATCAGTGGTCATGTAACCAGTAGGTCCCAGGTCTGAAACCAAGGCAATGCACTCGTGCCCTGTGGTAAGGCATTAATCCTCATTATCAAAAAGTCCCTCGGAGAGGACTTCAAGCTGTGCTTACTTACAAGCATACAATGCTTACTGGGCAGTCACTGTCAGGAAAAACAATCGTCAAACAAACAAGGGATCTCTTTGGAATGGTTAACACATAAAAGAGAAATACAGGTATAATAACCCCTCTGTTCAACCTTTGCCTACGAAAACCGGGTGGTCCATGTTTTAAGCCTATGGCAATCAGAGAATTCAGTAGTCATCATCAGGTTAAGAGTTATTATTCTGCTAAAAGAGAGTAGGCTTAATTATGATTATTAAACAAAAAACACTTTGGTGATCATGATTGACATGCTGGATAGACAGATTCTTCTGCCTAAGGCCTGGCTTAGATAAGACGTGGCAAAACCATGGCATTTTTTTTAATGATGACACAAAGTACAATATGCTTCACAATTCTGTTTCTTATAACACAGAGCTCAGTGAATATGCATAGAACCTTTGTTGTGAAAAGTTGCCAATTTACATGTAAAGAAAACCATGATATGGTATTTTTTTTGGGGTGGCAGTGATTTACCCTATCATATCTGAACGAGCCCTAAGGCAACATGTCCCACCAATTGTGAAATTTCACCTTGATATAACCAGGCTCGTGCTCGCTTAATACATTTTTCAAAAGATAGCAGGTAGTTTTAACTGTTCATGTCTTTGTGCTAATCTCGTTATATCCAAAACAGGTTAATCTACTATAAAGCAGTGGGCACTTTCATTCAACCTCCAAAGAATTATCCCTCACAATTGACATCATAATGTGCTTGTACATTCATTATATATATATATATCTTTGTTAATGAAAAAATATATCATTGCCTACATAGTCATTACCTATAAATTCTTTAAATATGAAAATTAAAGTAAAAGTGCATTATGTTGCGACATCAGTATTTTGCACTGCAAGTATTCAGAGTAAAGTTGTAATATTTTACTGTAAAGAATGTATGAAATGGCTGACTGAAACCTGAAAAATTGAACAGTTTTTAATGAAAATGGTTGGTTAATCTTCAGGGTACATTTCCATGTTATTGCTTTAACTAGTAATTTAATAAGAACAAGCTGAACACACAAATGGCAGGGTAGGTCTATGTTACTGATATGTTATTATATTTTACCTGTATTCTTTTTCTTTTGCACTATAATTAAAACTTTATTCAACTTTGTATTCAAATATGTTATGTTATTTTTCAGAGGCTCATATCTAAAGTCAATTACCTCTTTTATAAGTTGCAACAGATATCAAGCTCAACTACTAAAGTTGAGTTGTACATTTTTATTGTTTCACATCGATGATGACTCTTGGAGACTGGACCCAGATGTGTACTTGGCTGTTTAAATTGGAATTAATGGTTGGCAGAAATGTTTTTCATACATTTATTTTGTATATACTATTTACATCATGAAGGGTAATCATTAATTTGCTTTTTATTGTGTTTTTTGCATAAACTTTTGAAGTATTTATATACACCCATGTGATCATGGTATATCATGGTATTGATTTCTATTGTGTGCTGTACATAATTTTATAAAACATTTGTATGTACTCTTTATCGTGATGGGCTGTCAGAATGTCAGTAAATTCTTTTTGTGTTTTGGGTTGTTTTTGTGTGTGCTTTGCATATGCTTGTAAAACATTTGTGTATACCGGTACTGCTTATGGTGAAATACTTTCATTTACTTTGTTTCTATTGTATGCTCTTTTGTAAAAAAAAATATACCGGTATTTAATTACCCGGTATATATGGTGAAATGCTTTCCTTTTTTTTTTCTATTGTGTGCTCTTTTGTAAAAAAAAAAAAATATTTAATTACCGGTATATATATGGTGAAATGCTTTCCTTTTTTTTGTTTCTAACAATGTGTGCTCTTTTGTAAAAAAAATTACTTGTTTTTATAAAGGATGCGTATTATGCCGCTTGTATTAATTGTGACAGGTTAAAATTAAATTCATAAGCTTGTAAAACATTGGTGTATACTCTACTAAACTGCTTATGGGGACAGGTTCTTTTTAAATTAGTTTCTATCACGTACTATATGTCCAACTTAAAGAGAAGGCTGAGTTCTGGGAAGAGGTGAGAACAAAATTTGTGAGCATTATCATTGTTAATATGCAAGTGTGGAAGAACATCAGATAAAACATGTTCCCTGGAAAGCATGGCTCTTCAAATGCCTTCATATTCTAAATATGGCATGCAACAGCATAAATATCAGGTCGGACAGATTTTTATGCCACATGTTCGTGTAGTCCCATATACATCTTTCTGTGTACAGTGCTTGTATCTTTACCAAGACTGGCCCAAATTTCTTATCAGATGATTCCAGAACCTTGCAGTACACACCAATACTTATATGCTAGTTGATCAACCTTTTCTGATCGATTCCACAACGTTTCTTTAACAATGCAATCGCATGACCAGAACTCAACTTTATCTTTAAAATCATTTTTACATATACTGTGACAGATTATTGTCAAATTGGTTTCAATTGGGTGTTAATTATAAGCTTGTAAAACATTCATATATGCGTATATTTACATACATTGTATATATATATATATGACTGCTGATATATTATCAATGAAACTGATTTGTGTTGTGTGCTGTACATATACTAGCTTCAAGAATGTATAATAATCTGTGCTATTTTGCCCTTCCAATATTGTATTTTGCACCTGAAATAAGTATTTTTGCGCGCTGTGTCAAATCTCATCTAGGCAAATTATATTTATGTATAATTTACATTAGGATTCTGCATATAAATTAAGGCATTGTCTTGACTTATCATATTTTTATGGTATTTACTCATTCTTTTTCTATGATTTTTCAAAGGGCGACAGTGATGATGTAAATATTGAGAATACATTTGATATGTTTATCTATATACAGTAGTAAGTCTTCTTGATATACATGTATTATAACCATGCATCAGTGTGATTCAATATAGACCGCATACCAATGTGATTTAAATACTCTAGAACTTACATAAGGCTGGTATGATTTGATAACAATTTTAATTGATTCATGGTGAATACCAAAAATTTCATAAGTTGACAGGATTGGCATACTTGAGTTTTATTGCAGAGGGCCCTACACAAAATATTTTTTTGTGAGATAATAAAAAAAACTGAGTGTCGAATTTGAAAGAGCATACAATTTAAATGAAATCGGTTCAGAAACGGCTAAAATATCCATAAATATAACCTTTTCTAATATTTGTGGTGCCCCACAAATATTCAGTAATTTTGAACCAGCCGTTGAAAAACGAGATAGCGCCTTATACGTTTTTTTTCCAGCCGATGCCAATATTGGCTTTTTGTTGGCTTTTTCGTGTTGGTTATAATATGTGTAACCTTCCGGCCTGTGTATTGTTATTATTAATTCATTCATTAATTATAATGGTCAACATATTTTTTTTTAAAGTGGAGCTGAATTGGTATTCCTATTGAATCTAAATTCACACATTTTGGGGTCTAAAATTACTTTCATAGCAATTTTAGGATCTAAAAGGGCACTAGAAATGTCATAAATAAGAATAAGAGCAATAACCATGCACTTTTAAGGCATTTGCGGTCTTAAACAAGAACTCAACTATCCCTTTAAGAGTGGATGGGATTACATATATATATATATAGTTATTGAGATCCAACCTAAAAGAAAATAATAAAAATATGTTTGTGTACGCATGATTGGGCACAAAGTATATTTGAATAAGATAACTGTGCTTGTTATTTTATATACAGGGTGACCTAACATTCATAAGAGGCATTGGCTTTGCATGGGCCCTTGGGCAGATATTTTGTGACTTTTTTAACTGAAATCTGTATGAGGTTAGGTAGAGCTCTAAAAGACTTCCAAATCCTTTTTCTTGATGCTATGATTTTATGTATAGAAACTGAATGCAAGGTGCATCAAACCGAAAGTGTTAATCTTGAGTTTTGTGGATAAATTACGGTATACTGTGGTTACTTTGTTGCTCATCTTGGTTCAATTGATGATACAGACTAAACTCAAGTTACAGTTTATCTTACGATGTTAAACATCAGTAAATCATTCTGTTTTTTGGGGTCGTGTGACTCTCCTTGCTTCTTTGCTAAGGCATGCACACAACTCGCAGAAAAAAAACAGAACTACCAAACAGCGACGGTTTCTAATGGGTTTTTCACTAGTGTAAATGGCAGTAAAAAAATATATATACCTGTAGATGGTTTATTTGTAGACTGATATCAATGCTGTCTGCTGTCCTTGACATTTCTCTGTCTCTCATATGTGTAGATCTATCTCTGAAGTATTTACATTCTGTTTGGTCTCTGGTAAGAAGGTGCAGAGTAAATATTTGCTCTCTCTTTATCTCTTAAATTGCATCATTGATGGATTAGAGAGCTACAGTCGATTTATATAATAATAATAATAACAACGTCTCTTATAAAGCGCTTACCACCGAAGTCTCTTGGCTTGTGTAGCAATGGGTATATCCCAAGCTGACAAGGATCTCAGATTGAATTCTTCAATACCTCTTTTTCCTCTTCTTATGTCTTAGAATGGACAAAGCTGTATACATTGAATTGTTTGAAGGTAATCCATTGGCCACACTGACAGTAATGTGTGAGGAAGTTGCAGTGGCATGGGTGCTGTCCCAAGTCAGACTTTATTTTGTTGGCTGCCCACGAGAAAGACCTTTACTGCCATTGATAATACACAGCAGTTATGGCCTTCTTGGTGGCAGCCCACTATTTGTAGCTGTAGATGAGTAGTTGTTAATCTTTCAGGCATCATGACCCTTAGTAACAAAAAAAATTGTCTTTCAGATGATCCAAGAAATTAAATGTTGAAAGGATTGGAATGTTAATGTGAAAGCACTATCTGCCAGTTCTCGATCATTTGGAAGGCTGAAATAGCTAGGTTCTTGAGCACAATGTTTCCCCCAAGGGTTAATTGATTTGTTTAATTTCTCTCACCTTCATAACCCCAATAAAATCCCAAAGCATTCTATAAGGGTCACAACCAACTTTTTACAAACCTTCATTTTAGACCCTAGAGATAGGGCAACAATAATCATTAACTTATTGACCTTGAACTTTACAGCTTTATCTTTATAGTTTTATTTTTGTTATAAGTATTAAAACTTGAATTAAACCTTGAATAAAATGTACCCTAACAATTCAAAACAAATTGTTCATTGTTTGTTTGTTTCATTATTTGTGTGTATTGCTTATCTGGAATGGAATTAATTACACCATTAAAGAAAAATGGCCATGAAAATATTCTGACAACCTGTCCTTAATTCTTCTGCCTGTCTTACTTCAGAGTGAAAACAATGTAGTAAAGTAGTTTAACATGAAAGAGTAGCTCAAGTTAGACAGAAATCCAGTCTTTATACCAAATTGCTGTAAAAGAAAACAGGAAAAAAAATCAGAGAAGCAAATTTTTGAAAATTTGAACGAAATTGGACAAACAATAAGAAAATTGTGAATTTAATATGGTTATTTCAAAGAGTGATATCACTGAGATCAGTAGCGTAATGAGCAAAAACTTTTGGGGGGTCCGACAGAGATGATATTTATGACAAATGGGAGAGTTGACCGCATATATGTCACAATTCGCTGACCAAATTGCAAATTTGAGATTTGCATGATGTTCGTGATCTCATATATCAAACATTCTAACTTTCTTGTTATTTGTCTGATTTATTTCAAACTTGTGAATATAGGCCAGTTATCAATAGCATGCAAATGCATGGGTTTATTTTCTTCGCGATGCATGACGTGTCGTTGCTTTTCTTTAAAAACGCAAAGAAATGCAAAAGTTTGAAAATAAATCAGACAAATAACAAGAAAGTTAGAAATGTTTGATATTTGAGATCACTAAAATCATGCAAATCTCAAATTTGCAATTTGGTCAGCGAATTGTGACATATCATATGCGGTCAACTCTCCCAATTGCCATAAATATCATTACTATCATTTTTTCTTATTTTGAGCGCTACTTTTGCATTCTTACGTCATGGAATTACCCTTACGGATGGGGATTCCCCGTTTTTCAAAAATGGCCTTTTCACAGCTAGCCTGTTACAAAAATTATATATATATATATATATATAATTATTACCGGTTTATGATATCAAATTTTCTTATACCTTGCAAACTCTACTTCATTCAAATATAGGATAAAAAATATTTATTGAAATAATCGGATGATAATTCATATTTCAGTTTATCAGTTGATACCTCATGATTTTTTAGGCTCATCAAATTTCTAGTTACAGACTAGAATAGAATACACTACGAACATAACGTACCTGAAATATAGCTGAATTACTGGGGGAATACTCGGTGAAAACTGTTTAATTATGGTTGAATTTTGGGTTACTTTTGGTTGAATTCCAGGATCCCCATATCCCGTTGCTAGGAAGAGCCATTAAAAAAAAATCCACTACATTTTCATCTAAAATTCAACCATTTTCCATCATTTTATGGGCAATAAAAGTGTCAAGTGGCATAAACATCAAACTGTTGAATCATGGCTGAATCTGGGTTGAAAAGACGATGAAATCGAGCCTCGCAAGATTTTATGGCCTGTGCGACCCTGAAGATTGCTGCTGCCAGAGAATTCTTCAGACGGGATGGTTCACACAATTCAAGAAGTCCCACACCATTTGTTCTCGTAGCAGACGGATTATATTCAGTACATTGCAATATAGTGACATATACTTTTCATGTGTGGTTTCTACCTATTTTATTTGAAAGAAGTTTTAAAAAATAGTAGAATATATAATACTGTAGGCCTAACGTCTTTTATTTTAGAGGGACTTGGTAAAGTTGTTCAGTTGTGAGAAAAATGCTTGAACCTTGATATTCTTTCATCTTTTATTAACCGCTTCATACTTACATAAATAGTTGTCCATCTCTTTTAACAGAAGTTACCACAGAGCCCTTTTTTTACACAAAATATAGGCATATGATCTGAAATATCTGAACATATTACACCTGAACTTAACTCATTTTGAATGCAGTTTTTGAAAATAGTGTCGATCATTGTTGCACTAATTTCAGTTATACGGGTAGGTTTAGTGACAAGAGAAAATAATCCAAATGAGTACATAAAATCTACAAAATCTTTAACACTATGATCATTATCATAATTCAATAAATTGATGTTGAAGTCACCCATTAAATATATCTCCTTGTTCTCTCTACTCAATATCTGTAGCTGATGTTCTAAATTCTCAACAAAGGATGTACTATCATAGTTAGGAGCCCTATATACACATCCAACAATAATAGTTTTGAAATGAGAAGTAAATAGATTTATTTTCTTTTCTTTGAATTTAACACTTGATAATTATATAGATAGTCATATTTATTTCATTCATCATAAAGAACATTTACATAAAATAACATACAATATCACATAGATATAAAGTCAAAATAACATACATTACAAAGATAATCATATATACAATATAATATACATCATAAAGGTAATCTGGACAAAATATAGGGAAAAGTGAGTATTTATGATCATAGATCTTAGAGAATACAGTTAACACAGAAATAGGTCTATAGTTATTAGTATTTACAGTAGAACCACTTTTAAATACAGGTATCACTTTGGCTATTTTTAAATTATCTGGAAAGATTCCTGACAACATCGAAGAATTGAAAATATTGCACAATGGAAAACAAATAATGTGGATGACTCTTTTTCGATGGAAATATCTATCTCATCGAAACCAGTACTCGATCGATTCTTAAGATTACAAACAATATCAATTATTTCTTTTGGAGTAATCGGCATTAAAAAAAAGCAGATTGATTTTTTTCTTCTAAATATTGCACATAATTACACGTAGAGTTGAAATGAGTATCTTGGATATTTTGCGTTAAAGACGGACCAATATTGATTTTAAAATCGTTGAATTCATTAGCAATGTCATTATTATCATTGATGGATCGATCATCTACAATGAGTTTTTCAACATTTGTCTTTTGGAGAATTTGCCCATGGCCATATTAATTAAGTTCCATGTTTTTTCATATCAAATTGCACCTGTACAAATTTTTGATGATAGTATTCATTTTGAATTTTTAATATTTTATTATTTCATTCATTTCTATACAATTTATAAAATTATGATTTTTTGGAGTAGGACAATTTATGTATTTTTTTATATAAGCGGTATTTCTTCTTGCATATTTTACGTAAATCATCATTAAACCACAACTTGTCTTTTCTGGGCTTAAAAGGCTTCTGGACTTTCGGAAAACAACCATCATATAGAGACTTAAATTGATTTAAAAAACAATCATAGATAATATTTGGATTTCCATTTTCAAATTGCCAACATATTTGAATATTATTTTCACATATATCACGTTATGGTTCGTGGAGGGTTAATTATCAACTTCTATAAATCTATTCACTTCTCATTTGAAAGATACTCGTTTACAGTACTTTTCAAATGAGAAGTGAATAGATTTCTTTCATTTCTTTGAATCAAACAATTGTGTCGTGGAGGGTCACTAATCAAACTTCAACGAAAATTAAAGAAATCTATTCACATATTGTTTTAAAACTACTGGTCCATTAATCCTATTATCATGCTTGAGACCTTTAAACATGGAATTTCATCAACACTCGGGATGGTGTGCAAATGAGTGCTACTACATGTACCGTTAAAAGTAATAGCTTGGTGTGTGCAGGTTCGCAAAGCGACTGGGGCTTGCAATGCATAAGGGGTGGCCTGATCGAAGTAAACGGCCACCCCCTATGCCCATTTAAAAATAAACTGAAAGCGACTAATAGTTTACGAGTTCCGGACGAGAATGTGACACCCAGTTATTTCATTCATCAGCATAGCGCGCGAAACCAAGATGTATCAGAATAGTTTGCCTTTTGCGCGGGAACCTCTCACACGATTTTAATAGATGATGCTGGGATTGACAAGAACTCCTGGCTAATGGGATATATTACGTAGCGTAGCTTCGCTATCTCACTTACCCTTTTTGTGCTCATCACACGTATATGCCTAATAACAAATCTCAGAAATGGCTAATACCTTTAAACTTCATTTATACCAGCCCTTTCAAAATGAACTCCTCGTTACACTACAAAATAAAATATTGGTTATACAATTGGTCAACAGTCAATGAAGTATTGCATGTTTTCTGATGTCAAGGCAAATCTTACAGAAAATCCCTAGCCAAAGTCCAGGCGCATAGCCAGGGGAGGGCGGTCGCCCCCAAAAAAAAAGAGAAGAGAAAAAAGGAAGAGGACGCAGGAAGAAGAAGGAGCACGGTACAACGAATCGTCATCTTCTCCAATAATTTAATGAAACGTCAAAGCTTCCGCGCTTCGCGCGGAGAAGGATTAAGAGTCGAGAACGGTATACAACGAATCGTCTTCTTTCTCTAATAATTTAATGAAAGGTCAAAGCTATCGCGCTTCGCGCAGGAGGGGGGGCGGAAACTGAATTCAGACAAGGATTAAGAGTCGAGAACGGTACAACGAATTGTCTTCTTTCTCTAATAATTGAATGAAACGTCAAAGCTTCCGTGCTTCGCGGAGGGGGGGGGGCTGAATTTAGACAAGGATTAAGGGTCGAGAACGGTACAACGAATCATCTTCTTTCTCTAATAATTGAATGAAACGTCAAAGCTTCCGCGCGGCACCCATCCCCCTAGGCAGCGCGCAAATCGCGCTCTGTAAGTGATTCGCACGCTTTGCGCGCTCACTACCGCCCCGGGCCCCTATAATACAATTCTGGCTACGCGCTTGACCAAAACTGACAAATGGCCTCGTTAACTGAACTTGTAGTGACGTCTATGACTTTCTCGGGGATTTGAACTCTCGTCAAACTCCTCTGATTCTACTAATAATGTAGCACTGGAGGTGCTGGTATCTCCTTGGGCTGGCTGAAAGTTGTCTGGAAAAGGTTATTATGTTTTATTCTGAAGTAGGGGTGACATTTTATCTGCCTGGCAATTTTTGTCTGGGCATATGTTTTGGCTCCAAACAAAAACAAAAAACAACAACAACATATATATATATAATATATATATATTTTTTATATATTATTTATATCATGATAAACCACCTTTTCCATGACATGCCGTACGTGTTCAATAATAAGTTGTACAAGCGGATTATCAAATCTTTCTGTTAAAGCCCCACTGTACTACTTGTAGCTACTTGCTCCTCTATATAGAAAACAATGCCTAAGCGGTGCCTGTTGGTCCCCCATGATCCTCTTTTTCTTATGTTAATTGAGAGCTGACTCGATGAGATAACCACCTGTCAATGACCACGCTAATCCCTCTAATCCCTCCTGGCCAAAGTAGTGCAGAGGGGCTTTAACACTGATAGACAAGCCGCAATGGCGAAGATAGCATATAATAAAATATTACGCATAATTTGGGCCTGTCTCAGTCTATATTTCCGAGTCACTTAACCACCTTGCCCCCCTCCTCTCTCTCTCTCCACCCCTCCGCCCCCTCTCTCTCTCTCTCTCTCTTATTCTATCTGAAACATACTGTTACAGTACTTCACCGTTAAAATAAATGATAACATGTCTATTCAAGGTGTAGGCCTATCTCTCAAACACTCCGTTCGGTAGCGATGTTGGTGTGGCCCGTCGTACAATTTTACAAACTAAACATGGACATCCGAATTCATTTTCTTAATTCAGGAATATTATCTCCATTGTTTATTGGTGACTTTTTTATAATCCACTATCGACGCAGTATCAATTCGTAGCTACGCGGACATTCCTGTCACATTACTTCGACCGCTCGAGTGCTGACCACATGAGAGCGACCGATATAATATTCAGAGCGAGGACGCGTGTTTACAATTTACGAGCGGCACGCGACCCAGCTATAAGGACATCATATCGGACAATAGAAGTACGTTAGAACAATACAAGGAGATACATCCTTGGTTAGAATACGTATACGTATAAAGTTGAGTTCTGGTCATGCGATTGCATTGTGAAAGAAACGTTGTGGAATCGATCAGAAAAGGTTGATCATCTAGCATAATAGTATTGGTGTGTACTGCAAGGTTCTGGAATCATCAAAATGATAAGAAATTTGGCCCAGTCTTGGTAAAGTTACAAGCACTGTACACAGAAAGATGAATATGGGACTACACGAACATATGGCATAAAAATCCATCCCTTACATGCCATATTTAGAATATTAAGGCATTTGAAGAGCCATGCTATTTGGGAACATTTTTTTCTCTGATGTTCTTCCACACTTGCATAATACAATGATAATGCTCACAAATTGTTTTTCATCTCTTCCCAGAACCCAACCTTCTCTTTAAAGGTTAAGTCTAGTTTTGGAAATGCCCCCCTCTCAAAAAATGAAATGGAAGCTCTCATTACCAATCATGTGAAAGAATATGTTTTGACTAATACGTGATGATACAAATTTTGCCGGGAAACCGCCTACTAATTGATATATTTGGTAAATTATTATATCTATTGGGACCAAATAGATATCGCGCACATGGTCGTGTAGTCCCATATACATCTTTCTGTGTACAGTGCTTGTAACTTTACCAAGACTGGGCCAAATTTCTTATCATTTTGATGATTCCAGAACAGTACACACCAATACTTATATGCTAGATGATCAACCTTTTCTAATCGATTTCACTACGTTTCTTTCACAATGCAATCGCATGACCAGAACTGGTCTTTATCTTTAACATTTGTAATATGTATAAGTTCTGCGTGGGGTATATAGTCCCATGGTGTCAGCATATGAAATGTACAGGAACATAAACAACAGTGGTTTACGTTTGTATACCAAACAATTTCCTCAAACATTTCAAAATGTTTTTAATGTGCATTCTTTCCATCGAATTCATAAACCCTAGTCATAAATTATGTCTTAGTCTTGATTCAAATATACCTCCGTATTTAAGCAGGTTTTAGTAGGACCTTGTTTTGATCATTCAATTAAACAGTTCCATTCTTCTCCCTCATTTGCAAACCATTCCTCAGTTTTTCCCCAAATTTAACTGTAGAGTGTAGATGTTCTCTAGATTGAGAATGTAATTAGTAAAACATTACAATAATAAGGCAGGATTTTTGGAAATGAGATGTTAATATGTTTCGTTTATTTTCTCTGAATTAATGTTAATGTTATTATTTTTTTAAATTAAAAATCAAAGAAAGAAACGAGGGTTTTCACCTCATTACTAAACTGCTAGCCTCATGGATTTAAAATGATGCCAGGATTTTTAAATCAAAACTCAAAATAGTTATAAAGAATGAGGAATGAAAATAAAGAAATTGTTTTATATATTAATTAAGTAACAGGCGTACATGTTTATACTCATGAACACACCACAAAGAAACTAAACGACACAAAAACAACAATAATAATAACAAGAAATGGCTGAATTCTATCCCGTCATATTGTAGTTGGTGTTTTAATTAAAGAACATGAATATAAACGTTATATCAGTAAAGATTACATGTGACAGTTTTTATATTTGTCTTTATCCAACAAAAATGTAAACTACCTTCAATCTCACCATTGATGGACATAATTATAACAATCCTCACTACTCCAAGGACAGGTCCAATCTGATGATCGCGAACGCATAAAATGTTCAAAGCATAATCATACTCGTGTTAAATACAAACAGGGAACTGTAACTAGAATAATTTCCCTGATACACAATACAAGTTTTAGGCCTGCATACTTACACGAAAAGTTTACATCAGAGTGATGTAATGGGCTACTGGGATCCCACTCTTTCGAAAGATGTAGTATATTGAGAAAGTTGTACATCTACGATTTTATCTTTCCCTTTAATTCATCCATGCATTTCATTCCCCTCTCATGTCTAGCCTGCATAATCCCCAATAGCACCATGCCCCCTTCTCTCATTTCATGTCCCAGACATCCACATTCCATTCCTTTCCTGCACCTCTCTCTCTCTCTCTCTCACTGACCACTGGCTAGTAGTAGTATGCTCCCATGTACTTCGTACATGTAATACTAATGATCATGTAGGAGAAGATGTGGTGACGATACCCTCAAACGCGTCTGTTTGTTTATGATGTTAGTTGTTAAGAAAGAAGATTCATAATCCGTAAAAAGGGAAAGTGTCATTTAATTCTCTCCAACGAAATAGACCAGAACAACCCTTAAAGATAAAGACCAGTTATGGTCATGCGATTGCATTGTGAAAGAAACGTTGTGAAATCGATCAGAAAAGGTTGATCATCTAGCATATAAGTATTGGTGTGTACTGCAAGGTTCTGGAATCATCAAAATGATAAGAAATTTGGCCTGGTCTTGGTAGAGTTACAATCACTGTACACAGAAAGATGGCATTATGGGACTACGCGACCACGTGCGCGATATCTATTTGGTCCCAATAGATATAATAATTTACCAAATATATCAATTAGTAGGCGGTTTCCCGGCAAACTTTGTATCATCACGTATTAGTCAAAACATATTCTTTCACATGATTGGTAATGAGAGCTTCCATTTCATTTTTTGAGAGAGGGCGTTTCCAAAACTGGTCTTTACCTTTAATATATGAAGGGCCTATGAACTTAGATATGTAATATATACTATATAGGCCTATTGTTTAAAGGAGGAGGCTTGAAAGCCATTTCTGACAGTCGAGAAGTATCCAGAGGACAAAGTCATAAACGAAGGACTAGGTAATGATGAACAAGTGTCTCTGCCCATCCTCCCAAACAGATAATATTACAAGCGCAAGCCCAGTCTAATAGGTATACTCGTTGTTATGGTAATCGATTTTAGAATGATATGACCTTTTTTATGGACGTCAAGTTTTATGTAAAAATTACAAAGAAGAGGGAGGAAAGGAATGACAGGAAAAATAAATGATATGCATGTCAGTATTGTGTTTCTTCTGTCCTCAAATGACGCGAGTTACGACCTTCTAAAATCCCTTCTATTTGTTAGCCCGTCACTCGATGAATTTTCCCACATTGAGGTTACATCATAGCTCCATGGTTACTTGTAAGTTTTTACGGCGATGAAGGATTACGCATTTAAAGGATAATTTTTACGATTTTGGCTGAGACACATTTATTAAACATGTGTTTCATCGCTTTTCACTTGAGAAATGCACAATCTTCAATACTAAATATCGTTTGGAAAAAATACTCTTTCCCATTGTCTCGATGGGCGTATATAAATACAAAACAGCCTTGGCAATAATCACTTTGTTTGAGACTATCGCAATATATTCTGTATCAATGGAAATGAAGAAAAAAAAGTTGTACCTGCACATACAGCTGATGACACTCGAGTGATGCTGTGGTTCATCTCAGGTTTCTCAGCATCAATCAGGAATGGATACCATGAATACTGTAGCACCAAACATGCATCCAACATAAAGGACTGATAAGCCAGTCATTGAAATCAGTAGTCATATTCCACATAATTATTTTCCTATTGGCAATATTCGGGGGCTAAAGCACAATGATAAACCAGTCATTGAAATCAGTAGTCATATTCCACATAAGTATGTTCCTATTGGCAATATTTGGGGGCTAAAGCACCTGCCATACAAGTTAGCGACATGCGGAATACCGCCCTGCTGACTTCAATTTCAGAAGATTCAGAAGATTCAATGCTGGGAAGATATACGGCGCGCCAAGTCCGATAAAACCCCGCGAAACTTTTGAAACAGAGTCCTTGCGGTAACTTACGTGGGCGAGTCTGCAGGCACAGTCTCTAATTTGAAACTTTTAACAGATATACATGTACATGTATTATGTTTAGAAGCAAGCGTCTATTATAGTGCCTGAGCAGCTACCGTATGCAAAACTATTTCGTTTTCGAGAATGCAAAATATAAATACTATCACAAACAATGTTTTCAATATCAAACTTTTGTCTTCTTCTTCTGAATTCTAGACTAATGGGAATAACATAGATTTCTGCCAACAAAAGGGAAATACATGACTCTAAATTTTAAAAATAAAATAAAAGATGTGATTTGTCAGCCGTATTAACGGATTCGAATCAAACTGACCTATTACAAATAGTTATGTTGATTATCTATTTCATATAAGCCTACGTAATTAATCTTGAGAAACATGAATCTTGAATCTACATGTATATGAACATTGCTTTCGCTGAAATACGTGCAAAATTCCAAGTACAAGTTAAAGGATTAAAATGATTTGGTAGATATGTCTCCGAATGTCCTTATTGGCTTCGAAACCCAATTTAAATTTGCATAGTCATACTCTGAACAAGGTCAACTCATGCTCTATTTTGTATTTTATGATTATATCACAGAACAAAATTAACAGAAACAATATCTTCAGTATATTGCCTCCAATATGCTCACAATTGATATTGAGTTGTTCAATGAATTTATTAATTTGCAGAGTGTGTGGGCATTCCCAAGCATGTGGGTATACAGTGCATATACAATGTTCAGACACGAGCCATGTCCATCGGGGTCAGGGGATTGACCCCTGCCACATTCCTGTTCAGAGTTCAGACCTATATATAGGTCCATGTTGAGACTTGGGACATGGCATATTATGTGTCACAGGACTCTTTAGGAGTACATTAAGGTACACTATTGTATAAGCATGGACCTACTATGGCATGAGCGTGTATTCTCATTGCAAGGCTATAGTCGCATCGCTTGATTGGGGCTAATATATAAAATGGAGAAGATGCTTACAATGTATATTCGTTTCATTAGTATTACAGTATCATGGTTTACTGGAGATCTTAAAATGAAATCTTTGTTCAATTGTCATTTGACAATTTGACAGAAGGCCCCTGATGTTTCAAACATCGCACGTATACAACCAAACATCAACTCAGAGTCTTAGAAGACACCTCAAAAATGCTAATTCAACACCGGCATGGAAATTGGAATTCAACTGGTTTCCATTCACTGCATTGTTTCCATACCAAAAATGAGTGTTAAAGAAACACTAACAATGAAATTATAGAAAGTGATGGAATTTGGAATAACATCATTATGTATCGCTGTTGTTCAAACACCTGTCCGGTGTCGTTACAATTATGTACCTTTATAGATATCGAGGTAGTTATTTAACACCCTGTTGTATATATTTTTGCAAAACAAAGTAGAGAATCATCCACGAACTAGAATGAAATTAAAGTTATGCTTCTGATATTTGGGAGATACTTAAAATTGGAGAGGAAGTATATTACAAAGCGTTGGAGAACATGGGGAAAGGCAAAAAGGCATGATCGCCATATCAATCATTGCATTGCACGGGGTCCGGTATAGATGCGTAGATAAAGCGGAGATGCGATACGTGTCTTGTTGCTAAAGATGCTATTAGTAATACTTTGCCTGTATTACTACTACTACTACTACTACTACTACTACTACTACTACTACTACTACTACTACTACTACTACTACAGTACTACTACTACACCATGTATACTACTACTACTACTACTACTACTACTACAGTACTACTACTACACCATGTATACTACTACTACTACTAGTACTATACTGCTGCTGCTACTACTACTACTACTACTACTACACTACTACTACTACTACTACTACTACTACACACTACTCAGTGCACCAACCTCCTACTACTACTCCCCTATTACCCCTACTGCCATGCTACTACCACTACCACTGACTACCGGCACAAAACTACTACTACTACCACCACTACTGCTACTACTACTACTACTACTACTACTAATACTACAACTACTACTATACTACTACTACTACTACTACTACTACTACTACTACTACTGATACTACTACTGATACTACTACTATTCTACTACTACTACTACTACTACTTATTATAATAATAACAATAATACTACTACTACTACTACTACACCTACTACTACTATAACTAGTACTTCCATACAGCTGCTGCTTCTTCTTATCAGTAGTATAAAATAATTTGGTATATTGCTTTGTTCAATACATTGTATCCATTTCTACAACCGAAATTATGTAATATACATGTATAATGCATTAAGCTTAGAGCAGGACTCGAATCATCAACGACCAATTTATCGAAATTGTTAATCATTCATTTGGTAAATAACAATGTAAGCGGTATATTTACAGTGGTGCATTCGGTTAAGGATCTGAGAGGGTCCCCTCACCCCGCTGGCAAAATCAAAGTACCCATATACCTTCACTACACAAATTTACACGTGTCCCCCCCTCCTCTTGTTTTCTCTGGTCAAATATTCTTTTTAAATTTTTGCCCCAGCAAAGCAATAATTATTACAAATTATACTTATTTTGGTAAGTATCAGTACAAGGTTAGAAAAAGATGGGTAGATTACTGACAAAAGCTCTTCTTCTTTTTGTGAGACGAAAGGCGCAGACATTATATCAAGTTAAGAATCGCCAATTTCAAATCTGTTGAAAAACTATATAAATGTGACTAATTCTATGAAATTTTTTCGTCTATAATTTCTCGATATTTTTACTCCTAATTCCCTTTTAAAGCCATAAATTAAACAACATATTTATGGTAAAAAGACATGTGTAGTCCATAATATCTGTCTTGTCTATGTAAATGCACAAATATATAACATTTCATAGCAGGTCAAAGGTAAAACAAAATTGTATCCCTTCCGTCACGCTTTTGTAGGTACTTGTTCTTCAGTTGTATATATACAAATGACTTCAAATACAATTTTGCAGACTTTATGCTTTCTGATGGCTTGTTCTGCAACGTACTTTTTGGAATTTGATATCATGAACATAATCAGTATCGTTTTATATTTCCAATGCTTTGATCGAAGATCAAAGATTAAACTTCTCTTGCCCAAAAACTTTAATTATCATGATAAGTGACCATTTCACACCAGAGAAAGATATTTGATGCTTTAAATGTTGTTGTTTATTAATATTTGTATTATGTCATTATCTCAATGCCTGCACACATTGCTTGTACCGTCTGTCACGCTCAGTTTTCGCCCCCTATCCAGATGGACGGTGTTAGGGCCAGGGGGCGACAAAACGCCGGCCAAAAAGAGAGAGAGAGAGAGAGAGAGAGAGAAGAGAAAAAAGTATACGTAGGAAGAAGACAAAGACACATGACAAAGACTGTGATAAAAATATTAATAAAGAAACAACAGATATGCATCATATATTATCCTTTATTTAAAAATGTAGTTGTGAAATGAGCTTTGAATTCTATAGCCACCAGCCCAGCCCAGCGCCCCCCCCCAAAAAAATCGAAATCTTGTATCACCCCCGTGCTGCACCCCCTGGACCCCACCAAGGGCCCTAAGGCGGGCCCCTGATGCTCATCCGACCGTTATTAAATGCCTTAATCCCCTAGCTTTAATGCTCATCTGACCGTAATGCCCCTGGACCCCAAGCCAATTTACGCTCCACTCTACCTGATCGTAAATACTTTAGCCCCTCCCCCTCCCACTTTGAAAAGCGTTCGCGGGCCTGCAGGCATGTAACATGTAAGAGTCGGATGGTGATGCGAATTTTTTCTGCCCCCAAAAAAAAAAAAAAGTTTTTGCTCATTACGCCACGGCATAACAATGAATCAAACATTATTTTTGAAAATTCAGACAAGGATTAAGAGTAGAGAACGGTACAATGAATCGTCTTCAGTTTCTCTAATAATTTAATGAAACGTCAAAGCTTCAGCGCTTCGCGCGGAGGGGAAAACTTCCCCCTGCACCCCTATAGGAGCGCGCATTGCGCTCTGTAAGTGATTCGACCCCCTAAAATAAAATCCTAGCTACGCGCTTGTTTAGGGTCCATGAAAGCACTGACAAATAATAAATAATACCCGCATAGTTACAAAAGAAAATTCAAAGTATCACAAGACACTCCGAGCGGGGAGCCCTGCCCCAATACATTATATCATAGGTTTTCAAAACAGATAATTTTAGTGTTTGCACTTTAGGGGAAAACTTTCCGCAAAATAAACTATACATCAATATAAAATCTTTTAAAATTAAAGAGTAAATCCATAAAAAAAATATGAGGATTGGATGTCTATTCTGTCTCGCTGGAGTTACCTATACTAATAAATGGAATATAAGACGGAGCAGATAAGACACGTTGACTTTAAAAACTAAATTAAAACAAATTATATGGTCCTTTGACAAAAAAAATACATGGTTAGAAGAGAGGGCGTAGAAAAAAATAAAATGAATCAATAAAATAAAATATAATAACAATGTTTAATTTTATGAAAATGTTACAGTAATGTTTTAATAATTATCAGGATTCAGATCATTAAATTTCAGCACGATAGGATTAGGGCTTATCAATTAAAAGTAGTTTGTTATAAAGGCATCAAAAGGCTCTCTTTCATGAAAGGTTTGCAAGACAAACTCATTTTCATGGCGATGGTAAACTTTTGATACGGCATTTGTTGAAGTATTCCCAAAGTGGCTTTTCAATTGATGTCCGAATGATGTAAATAACGAATTTCATCATATCATGGGAAAGCAAATCTGGAATGAAAAACATCAAATTATAATCTTAATGTTACCAGCAGGGTCGATACAAAATCTGCGTGGCGTTCTCCCAAAACTCATGGGGAGCGCTCACAGGATCCTGAAGAGATCCAGCTTAGGGCCTACACAAGCCCTGAAACATTTTAGAATGACTTTGATATTTTTGAGTGAAATTTATTGTATATGCTTTATATATATATTACAGATAGAAATAGACTGTACAATATTAGTGAGAGTAATAAAAGCGAATTTGACATTGTAAAAGTACAAATTTTGATACGAAAACTGGGTTGCATTCTCCCCCAAACTCCGGGGGACCACTCCATGCACTCATGATCAGAGGTTACCCTAGAAACCCAGCTTAGGGCCAACACAAGGCCTGAGACATTTTAGAATGACTTTGATATTTTTGAGTGAAATTTATTGTATATGCTTTATATATATATTACAGATAGAAATAGACTGTACAATATTAGTGAGAGTAATAAAAAGCGAATTTGACATTGTAAAAGTACAAATTTTGATACAAAAACTGGGTTGCATTCTCCCCCAAACTCCGGGGGACCACTCCATGCACTCATGATCAGAGGTTCCCCTAGAAATCCAGCTTAGGGCCTACACAAGGCCTGAGACATTTTAGAATGACTTTGATATTTTTGAGTGAAATTTATTGTATATGCTTTATATATATATTACAGATAGAAATAGACTGTACAATATTAGTGAGAGCAATAAAAGCGAATTTGACATTGTAAAAGTACAAATTTCGATACAAAAACTGGGTTGCATTCTCCCCAAACTCCGGGGAGCGCTCACAGGATCCTGAAGAGATCCAGCTTAGGGCCTACACAAGGCCTGAGACATTTTAGAATGACTTTGATATTTTTGAGTGAAATTTATTGTATATGCTTTATATATATATTATAGATAGAAATAGACTGTACAATATTAGTGAGAGCAATAAAAGCGAATTTGATTTGTAAAAGTACAAATTTCGATACAAAAACTGGTTTGCATTCTCCCCAAACTCCGGGGAGCACTCACAGGATTCTGAAGAGATCCAGCTTAGGGCCTACACAAGCCCTGAAACATTTTAGAATGACTTTGATATTTTTGAGTGAAATTTATTGTATATGCTTTATATATATATTACAGATAGAAATAGACTGTACAATATTAGTGAGAGCAATAAAAGCGAATTTGATTTTGTAAAAGTACAAATTTCGATACAAAAACTGGTTTGCATTCTCCCCAAACTCCGGGGACGCTCACAGGATTCTGAAGAGATCCAGCTTAGGGCCTACACAAGCCCTGAAACATTTTAGAATGACTTTGATATTTTTGAGTGAAATTTATTGTATATGCTTTATATATATATTACAGATAGAAATAGACTGTACAATATTAGTGAGAGCAATAAAAGCGAATTTGACATTGTAAAAGTACAAATTTTGATACAAAAACTGGGTTGCATTCTCCCCCAAACTCCGGGGGACCACTTCATGCACTCATGAGCAGAGGTTCCCTAGAAATCCAGCTTAGGGCCTACACAAGGCCTGAGACATTTTAGAATGACTTTGATATTTTTGAGTGAAATTTAATTATGACTTTCCATTCCTGTATAACTCGTGTTTCGACTATCTCAAATTAAATATTTGCCTTGCTATGATTCTGCAAGGGTACAAAATTTGGATTTTCTGCGTACAACAGAAAACCTAAATTGTGTCGATCACATTTGTTTTGAAAATCTCTGTAGAATTGACATTATCTTTCACATCATTAAACAATTGTAATGAAATTTTGCTATCAAATTTTTGACAAATTTGGGGTTCCCAACACTTTAGAGGGGCTTTAAAATCATAATATCAAACACTCCAAACTTATTCACTAAGACAATATTATATGTTATCCGTATCACCTTTACTAAAATGCCGTAGTAATGTAGGCCTATTTCGCTCATCTTTTAAATTGTGTCCAACAACATATTTTTGTTCTTCTTCAAATCAGTGTTTTGGTGGGGGTAATTTTCCTTTCCCTGAATAGAAAAAAAATTATATAATATGGTTGGAAAGATGCCATTTCATATGAAGTGACTATGACATTCACTTTGATATGCTTAAACTCATACAGTCATGTTGTGGGTTATAATAACATTTTGTTTGCTTTCTCATCACGATTCTACAGATATTGAACGGACGTAGGTTTATTTCAAAACGAGTCCATGACCTTTCTATTTTACTCTTTTTAATTTTTAGTTAGTATTTTCACTGTTTATAAGTATTGATGTGTCAAATATACATCTTTATTTATTCTATATGTTATAATTGTGCTTACAAATAGGATTAGAACAGTTACTGAATCCAACGCATTGAGAGATAGGGGCAACCAGGGCGGCGCCAGGTTATTTTGTTAGGGGCGAATAGGTGCGTAGCTAGGATTTTATTTTAGGGGCGGTGGTGAGCACGCGAAGCGCGCTCCTAGGGGTGGGTGCAGGAAGGGGGGAGTTTCCCCCCTCCCGCGCTAAGCGCGGAAGCTTTGACGTTTCATTAAACTATTAGAGAAAGAAGTCCAAATAGTTGTACAGTTCTCGACTCTTAATCCTTGTATGAATTCAGTTTTCCACCTCCCGCGCGAAGCGCGAAAGCTTTGAGGTTTCATTAAATTATTAGAGAAAGAAGACGATTCGTTGCACCGTTCTCGACTTTTAATCCTCTTCTGAATTTTCAAAAATGTTTCTTTGTCTGCTCCTTTTTCTTCTTACGTCCTCTTCCTTTTTTTTCTCTCTCTCTCTCTCTCTTTGTTTTTTTTTTGGGGAGCAGGCGTTGTATGTTTGGGGGCGAGCGCCCCCATCGCCCCCCTGGCTACGCGCCTTGGGGCGAATCGCCAGCGCCATCGTCGCGCTTGCACGACGCAGGGATGTGCCCTCTCAGAAGTTGAAGATTTTTTTAATTGATGCATAATGGCTCGATTTGGGACATACTTTTTGCCAAATTAAAAAGAAAAGTCTTAAGTTCAATTAACAAGAACAAGCTCCAATCAAATGTAGGCTGCTTTACCTGAAATGCTAATTACAGCATCATGAACATGCACTACTTTTGATTTTCTTCTGTCAAAAGGAACTCCAATTTACGGGGATGTTTTGGGGAAAATGCGTCAATCACTTTGTTTATATCTATATCACTATCTCTGTTTAAATTGATGACCAGAAGTGAAGACAAACGTTTTGGGGTCATTGTTGATCTCAAGTACGTTTTCAGTAATCGAAGTTCACTAAATGAGTTCTCAATGACATCGGCGGGCAAAGGACTGTGTTCAGTCACTCAGTAGGCCTGTAATAACTGCTAATAAGCTGATCGCCTGATTCGGCCTGCTTTTTTCTCTCCTTTTCTTTATTTTCTCTATCTTAATTTTTTCTTTTCCCTCTCCCCGCCCTCCCTTACGTCATACATATTTACATTTTATAGTTCTCTTCCTCCTTCTCTTCCCCTTCCTTTTCTTTTCTTCTCCTTCTTTTCCTTTCCTTTTCCTTCTCCTTTTCCTCTTTTTCCTTCTCTTCCTCTTCCTTTTTTTGAAAATGATAGGGGGCGGCCGCCCCCTGCCCCCCTGTGGGAGATCGCCCTCTGTTGGCCAGCTGAGAATTGTCAAACTATATAGATTAGTGAGTAGATTAGATAAGATAGATGATATTTTGCATTTTCCGAGCTTGAAAATGGTTTATTGGTGAATAACCTGAAGGTAGAAATGATATAAACCCGAAATTTCGAACAATAATATATACGTAGGCCGGTATACCCGACTTATTTCCATAACGGAAGGTGGAGAAAAGAGGCAAACTGTATAAAAGTGAAATGGAAAAAAGAATTCATGCAAAAGTTGGAAGAGATAAAGATATGAAATGAAAGAAAAAAATCAACAACAAACAAACAAAGACAATAAACAAGGCCAAAGAAAGAGGTGAGGGTATTTAAAATTAATCTTGAATAGGTTGCTCACTAAATTGATACACATTCTATCTATTTCTGTGTCCTGAAGAAATGTGAAGGCTGTACTATATACCTCATCTGTATTGAAATGCAAAGCAAACAACATTATTTTGTTTGTTTCTGTGATAGGCCCCAAAATATAACCATGTGCGATTATTGCTGGAATAACCTTACATAAACAAATGGATAGATGAGTACTCAAATCCATAAAACAAATAGAAAAAGGATCAAAGAAAGGAAGAATGAATGAAATATAGAAGGGAAATGAAGTAAAAAGAAATCTTAAATATCATAATACAGATCAAATCTAGTCATTTGCTTCTCTTCATTCATTATGCAACTAAAATTATTAGTATTATTACATTATCGTAAATCAGAGTTTCTTGCACATACTACTTGTTATTGTCACAAATGTTGACATATGTCAAGCCTGAAATATAAGAATTCGGATTAATTAAATATTAATTAAACCTTCTCTAAACGTTATTAACATTTATGTCATTTTGTTTATACACATTAAATTTACGAATCTCATCACTTAGGCTAGTAGACCTATCACATTAATGTTGTCGGATGACGTCTGTCATATAATTATGGATGGAATCCTATCTAGAAAGTTGGGTCACAAACACATTTACTTAACAATACAACATTTTTGATGGCAAAATGCAATTCACTATATGCATTCTAATTACATAATTATTACTTTTTACAATAACAGGCAACCAAGGCCAAAATATACAGATGTTTTCATTTTATGCGAGTAGGAAAGAATGTATAAGTGAACTTAGTGAAGAGATGTAATATTGATATGTGTATGAAAGAGATGGCATTAGAAGTATGCACATCAAGACGATTACTTCGTAAACGCAACTACAGCTTACGTTTTTGGAAATTATAAATCCACATACAAGAAGTATATCACGTCCACATGCAGGGAACATGTTCGATTTGCTTCGGTCAGGCAACATAAATTACACGACGCAAGGTCTTATCCTCGCCGCATACCACATTTCTTAACCTACTGCATCTCGTAAGTCTACAAAGTCTATGCAATATAACATAATCTTATCTCAGCGAGAGTGAATGGTCTAAAGGGATGACCATGCCTCCACTGCTTGACCAGCGTAGTTTATGGCTCATTTCCCCCTTCTGTGGAATGTGCGTTAGTCTATGTATTAAGGCATGTCCTATGTATTATACACATATACATGCTCTATGGTATAATTCAAATGCATTTAACTGTATCACACATTATAATGTAAGTACATGCAAGAATTTATACAAAAAAAGACCTATAAAGACCCCCTATATATATTATAGGCATGGAGCTATGAACATAGCTCCATACCTATAGTGTCAGTCGTTTGCTTTGACAAAATTGTGTTTTGTCACACAACTACGATCCTCTTGGTCAAACCACCTATGTAGCTGCAAACATAATAAATCAATCACTTATTTTCTCACATCTTCATTCCTGAATGGTTTCCAAAATGTTTCGCGCGGTTTCTGTGGAAAAGGCGCGCCCTATCCTATTCACGTCGTTTCTCAGGTCATTCTGTGTTATGTTTTGTAGCTATCAGCCGCTATTAATGGGAAACGGTGGAATAATGGATACATGTTTTGATAAAGGATGAACACAAACCAAGGATATGGAATAAGGTGATACAACTGTCGCGACATATGTATACGCATAATTAAGGTTACTCTTCAGATCATGCCCATTCGACGGAGGAACACCACAGCCTAAGTTTGTCTCGGTGAGTTGTGTTTGGCACGAATTCATGTTCATCTACAATAATCTAATCTGTTTTTAAAATTCTCAATTGTCTATTCAGTCCATAACCTATCGATTTTGTTTGTGTTTAATCTCTTTAATCGTTTCATCATTTTCCTGACACTTTCGGACACGTCCCCGACCCTTCCCAGAACTCAACACCCCCTTTAATCACGAATATATGACCAAATCAAGACATTTTAACTTTCCTATACATTTTTACGGAGGCTTACAAAATCATGGTCGCATTAGCCTAATGCCTCTTTGAAAAAATGATGGCAATATCTACATATGTTATTTGATGACAGGAAAGAGGATATCATATCTGCGAGTATTTTCAAAACAAACGGGTTAGAAAAATATTAATGATAGAAAACGAAATTTGAATACCGGAGCATCAGAATATTAAAATTGTGTATTCTTTCATTACTATTTGTTTTCAAACACATTTGTTTTGAAATTCCTTGAAAGTGAGCACCTGTCCAAGTATAACAACAGTCTGTCTAAGAAGTTTTTTTTTCCAATGCATTATGCTGCTCACACTGATCAGGTTAAATTATATAATATGCATGAAGGTATGATTCTTCCCCCACTCCCCGACCCTCGACGAGAAAAATGAAAATAACTTGAAAAACAGCTGCTCGACGTCGACCAAAATGGTTTCCATGAATGACTGGGTTCCGAAAAATGTCTCATGACTCCTGGTCGTTATGTAGCTCGATCTCAACGAGAAATCCTGACATACACGTTGATGTTAAGCACCTTTAAAGTGATGGGAGCCCCAAATATTTTATGGTAAAAATATCATTTGAATAGTATTATGTCGACGTGGAAGAAGGTGTCATTAGACACACGCTTCTGGAAGGATTTAACAATGTAATTTAGTTGTTTGAAGATGAATATTGATGAAAGAATACAACATTCTCATTTTGTGCTGTACGCTGTATATTCAAATTTAGTATTCTGTCATCAATATTAGTCTTGTTACACAACTATTTTGAAAATGCGTGAAGAGATGAGTGTTATGTAGCATCCACTTTCACGTCATTATATTCTTTGGCTCCCAAAACCTTTTGCTGGGAGTACCAAATATATGATGGCAAAATATCTCCTAAACTGTTGATTGATGTGTAAGAGGATGTCATTTAACATACACATTTGAAAGGAATTTCAAAACAAACGTGTTTGAAGACGAATAATAAAGACAAAAGTACATAATTTGGGTTTTGTTTTGTACGCAGAAAAAGTATTTTTTCAGCAAGATTCCCCTTCAAACACATTTTTTTTTTTAAATCCTTGCAAAAGAGTATATTTAATGTAGTAGCCTTTGCACACGCTCCTCGAGTCCGATGAAATTCCATGGGTAGAGAAGATTGGTGGCGTGATAATCCCTCGTATGATTTTAGAACAGATGGACCAGTAGTTTCGAAATGAGAAGTGAATAACAGTTGATTTCTTTGAAGTTTGACTAGTAACGAGCCTCGACATAATCATCTTTGGCACTATTGTACATTCTAAGTGATATTTTCAATCATTTTTTTTTGGGGGCATCCAACAAATTAGATGGGCGTTAACTTTAAGCTTAAAGAGAAAGACCAGTTCTGGTCATGCGATTGCATCGTGAAAGAAACGTTGTGGAATCGATCAGAAAAGGTTGATCATCTAGCATATAAGGATTGTGTGTACTGCAAGGTTCTGGAATCATCAAAATGATAAGAAATTTGGCCCAGTCTTGGTAAAGTTACAAGCACTGTACACAGAAAGATGTATATGGGACTACGCGACCACGTGCGCGATATCTATTTGGTCCCAATAGATATAATAATTTACCAAATATATCAATTCGTAGGCGGTTTCCGACTTTCCCGGCAAAATTTGTATCATCACGTATTAGTCAAAACATATTCTTTCACATGATTGGTAATGAGAGCTTCCATTTCATTTTTTGAGAGAGGGCGTTTCCAAAACTGGTCTATACCTTTAAAGCCTCTGTAAAAGTGTTGAGAGCCCCAAATATTTGATGGCACAATTTCACTTAACTTGTATAATAACGTGAAATAATCATGTGAAAAGGATACAATTTAACAGTCTCTTCTGCACGGATTTTCAAAGCAAATGTGTGTGAAGACAATTATTGATGAAAGAATACAAAATATGGGTTTTCTGAGTACAACACAAACCTAAATTTTGTATTCTTCCGTAATATCCGTCTGCAAACACAATTACTTTTGAGAATCTTTACAATATCGTGTGTTAAATGACATCCTCGTTCACATCATCATAAAATTTAAGCGACATTTTGTCATCAAATTTGGCGAATTTTTGGTTCCCAACACTCTAGAGAGGCTTTGATAGGTTCTTGACATTCTTTATTTAGCTCTTCACATGTTTTATCATTTTTTCTTCTTTTTTTCTCCAGGTTGTAATCTATTCACAAGGAAAATTAGTTTAGGTCAACTGTGACATGTACATACCTTATTCTTTTTACATCCAAAATCGGAATGTGACCAAACTCTTGTGCACATGACGACTCTAAAGGCCAGACCCAGGTTGACCTAGTTATTGTTCAGTATAATATTATTGCAGGTGGCAGCTGGTACTGAGGGTCATATGTCTCAGCCCAATGTTTTTACTGGAGTAGGTTGCTAATGTTTGGCGTAGCCGAAGTAGCCGACTGCAAAAGTGAATTCTCATTATATTATTAGTGGTCTGTCGGCATCGACAGATCACCTATTGTTTTTGTCAGAATTTTTTAGGTGGTCTGTCAACGACAGATCACCTATTGTTTTCGTCAGAATTTTCTTTCTTTATTTATTTATTTATTTTTATTTCTCCGCACTTTTTTGTTCAGACGATAACTCAAGATCGGTTCGGTCAATTTCTTTCAATTTTGGCCTAGTCATAGGTCATTGTCATGAGACGTGACAGGAACATTTTCAAGGTCATCAATACTTCATGACGTCATCCAGGCGCCATTTTGTGTTTGTTTTGGTACTTTCAACTCACGATCATATCTTCATAACGGAAAGTCATTTCTCATTCATATTTATCATGATCAAGGTCAATATCCGTCCGGTCAATTTTAGGTCAAAACGCGCATGCGTACGTCCGCGCGTCAGTGCGCGCAAAATTTCAAAATGCTCGAAATCATCTGAAATTAATTTTGATACGTTTCAGGCCATT